>CM019067.1:7908413-8622242 GCA_009667805.1 Leptobrachium leishanense | reverse complement strand
ATAGAGCGATAGAGAAAGAGAAACAGAGAGAGGGATAGAGAGAGAAACAGAGAGAGGGATAGAGGGAGAGAAAGAGAGAGGGAGAGAGAGGGAGAGACATAGACAGAGGGATAGAGAGATAGATGGATAGAGAGAGAGGGATAGAGAGAGAGAGGGATAGAGAGATAGAGAGAGAGAGGGATAGAGAGAGACACAGAGGGATAGAGAGAGAGGGAGAGAAAGAGACAGTGGGATAGAGAGAGAGAGAGGGATAGAGAGAGAGAGATAGAGGGATAGAGAGAGGGATAGAGAGAGAGACAGAAGGATAGAGAGATAGAGGGATAGAGAGAGAGGGGGATAGAGAGAGAGACAGAAGGATAGAGAGATAGAGGGATAGAGAGAGGGGGATAGAGAGAGAGACAGAAGGATAGAGAGATAGAGGGATAAGAGAGAGGAGGGAGAGAGAGAGAGGGAGATAGAGAGAGAGAGGGATAGAGAGAGGGAGATAGAGGGATAGAGAGATAGAGGGATAGAGAGAGAGGGATAGAGAGAGAGAGACAGAGGGATAGAGAGATAGAGGGATAGAGAGAGAGAGGGGGGATAGAGAGAGAGAGGGATAGAGATATAGAGGGATAGAGAGATAGAGGTAGAGAAAGAGACAGAGGGATAGAGAGAGAGAGAGATAGAGAGAGAGAGGAGGATAGAGAGAGAGAGAGGGATAGAGAGAGAGGGGGGATAGAGAGAGAGGGATAGAGAGATAGAGGTAGAGAAAGAGACAGAGGGATAGAGAGAGAGAGGGATAGAGAGAGAGAGGAGGATAGAGAGAGAGAGGGATAGAGAGAGAGACAGGGATAGAAAGATAGAGGGATAGAGAGAGAGGGATAGAGAGAGAGAGAGACAGAGGGATAGAGAGATAGAGGGATAGAGAGAGAGGGGGATAGAGATAGAGGGATAGAGAGAGAGACAGAAGGATAGAGATAGAAAGACAGAGGGACAGAGATAATGAGCAATAGATAGAGAGAGAGGTGGTAGAGAGAGAGAGCAGTAGAAAGACACAGGGAAAGACAGAGAGGGAGAGAGAGACAGATATAGAGAGGGAGGGATGGAGAGAGATAGAGAGACACAGGGATAGAGAGGGATAGAGAGAGAGACAGAGAGAGAGGGATAGAGAGAGAGGGATAAAGAGAGACAGAGAGAGACAGGGATAGAGAGACAGGGATAGAGAGAGAGGGATAGAGAGAGAGAGACAGAGAGATAGAGAGGGATAGAGAGAGAGATAGAGAGAGAGGATAAAGAGAGAGACAGAGAGATAGAGAGGGGGAGAGAGAGAGAGAGAGATAGAGAGAGGATAGAGAGAGACAGAGAGATGGAGAGAGGGATAGAGAGAGAGACAGAGAGAGAGGGATAGAGAGAGAGGGATAAAGAGAGACAGAGAGAGACAGGGATAGAGAGAGAGGGATAGAGAGAGAGGGATAGAGAGAGAGAGACAGAGAGATAGAGAGGGATAGAGAGAGAGATAGAGAGAGAGGGATAAAGAGAGAGACAGAGAGATAGAGAGGGGGAGAGAGAGAGAGAGAGAGAGATAGAGAGAGGGATAGAGAGAGACAGAGAGATGGAGAGAGGGATAGAGAGAGGGATAAAGAGAGATAGAGAGAGAGGGATAAAGAGAGACAGATAGAGAGTGGGATAGAGAGGGATAGAGAGATACAGAGAGATAGAGAGAGAGAGATAGAGAGAGAGGGATAAAGAGAGACAGAGAGATAGAGAGAGGGGATAGAGAGAGAGGGATAGAGAGAGACAGAGAGATAGAGGAGGGATAGAGAGAGAGGGATAAAGAGAGACAGAGAGATAGAGAGAGGGGGATAGAGAGAGAGGGATAGAGAGAGAGGGATAAAGAGAGGCAGAGAGATAGAGAGATAGAGAGAGAGGGATAGAGAGGGATAGAGAGGGATAGAGAGAGAGATAGAGAGAGGGATAGAGAGAGAGTAGAGAGAGGGATAGAGAGAGAGACAGAGAGATAGAGAGAGAGGGAGAGAGAGATAGAGAGACAGAGAGATAGAGAGAGAGATATAGAGAGAGGGATAGAGAGAGAGGGAGAGAGAGATAGAGAGACAGAGAGATAGAGAGAGAGATATAGAGAGAGGGATAGAGAGAGAGGGATAGAGGGATAAATTGAGAGAAAGAGAGAGGGAAATACAAATAGCACCCATCCTATTTTATTTACTTTTGTTGGCTTCTCGTGTTCCCCAGACATTCCATTCAGAGCGTTGCTTTTTTTTCATTTAAATGAAACGTGGGAATAAAACCATATACATATACAGTCAGGTCCAGAAATATTGGGACATGGACACAATTCTAACATCTTTGGCTCTATACACCACCACAATGGAGTTGGAATGAAACAAACACAATGTGCTTTAACCACTTCAATGCGGAGGACGCGCTCAGCGCGTCCTCCGCATTACCGCTGGTATGCGGAGGACGCGCTGAGCGCGTCCTCCCATTGGGGTCAGCGTTCGGCCGGGTTCCGGCCGATCGCTGGCCCCTCCGGTGCGGGCTGACATCCTCGATGTCAGCCGCGCATCCGGAACCGCAGCCGCTGGAGTTAGGTGTCATCGCGGCAGCGCGATGACACCTAATTCAGGCGCCCCCCCCCGCATGTGCGGAGGAGGCGCCTGAAAGGGAGGGGGGAGGTCCTTCGGACCTCTCTCCCTCCCGATCGGCGGCGTTGCGGGGGTTAACCCAGGCACCATTTGGAAGGGCACAGCCTGCCCTTCCAAATGGTGCCTGGCATTAACCCCTGGGGAGCTGGATCGCGAATCGGCGCTGAAAAGCGCCGGTTCGCGATCCTTTCCCGGAGCTGGCCGACATCTTGGATGTCGGCCAAGCCTCCGGGAACTCCCCCTGAGGACTGGCGTCATCGTGCGTAGCACGATGACGCCAGTCCTGGACTTAACCCCTAACTGCCACCAACGGTGTAGATAGGGAGTTCCAATGAACTCCCTATCTCCCGATCAGTGGCAGCTAGGGGTTAAAGTTTGGTATGGTTGGATCGGCCAGAGCATGGCCGTTCCAACGATACCAAACACTACTGTGAAACATTTTGTCAAAAAAAAAAAAAAAAAATAAAAAAAAAAATAATAAAAAAAAAATAAACACTTTTTTTTTCTTTTTTTTGGTTTGTTAATGCAGCAATTTTGTTCCCATTTCAATTATAATGTGAACAATGATGCTGCACTAACGATTTTTGTATGCGGTGCGTTTGTTAAAAATAGTGTAATTTTCCCCAAAAAAAAATGTAACGAGACCCCATCTCTAATTTTTTTAACAAGCGCACCCCATACAAAATATAACCGCAATTGCTCGCATGTTAAAATGTGAAAAAAAACACTTTACACATTGTAAATTATTGAAAATACATATTTTATTGCATTTTTTGTTATAATATACAGACATGATATAACGTATACATATAATAATGACATATTATGAATCTACCGAGTCTGATGGAAAGAACGATATATAATATGTCTGGGTAATATACTAAAATAAGCCTTCAAAACACGTTTAAACATGATGAGCAAAACCGGTAAAAATGACCTCAGCACAGGGGCGGGAAAAGCCTCAGCAGCGAAAGGGTTAACTGTAGACTGTCAGCTTTAATTTGAGGGTATGTACATCCAACTCAGGTGAACGGTGTAGGATTTACAGCAGTTTGCAGATGTGCCTCCCACTTGTTAAGGGACCAAAAGTAATTGGACAATTGGCTTCTCAGCTGTTTCATGGCCAGGTGTGTGATATTCCCTCATTACCCCAATTACAATGTGCAGATAAAAGGCCCAGAGTTAATTTCAAGTGTGCTATTTGCATTTGGAATCTGTTGCTGTCAACTCTCAAGATGAGATCCAAAGAGCTATCACTATCAGTGAAGCAAGCCATCATTAGGCTGAAGAAACAAAACAAACCCATCAGAGAGATAGCAAGAACATTAGGCGTGGCCAGAACAACTGTTTGGAGCATTCTCAAAAAGAAGGAATGCACCGGTGAGCTCAGCAACACCAAAAGACCCGGGAGACCACGGAAAACAACTGTGGTGGATGAACGAACAATTCTTTCCCTGGTGAAGAAAACACCCTTCACAACAGTTGGCCAGGTCAAGAACACTCTCCAGGAGGTAGGTGTATGTGTGTCAAAGTCAACAATCAAGAGAAGACTTCAGAGTAAATACAGAGGGTTCACCACAAGATGTAAACCATTGGTGAGCCTCAAAAACAGGAAGGCCAGATTAGAGTTTGCCAAACAACACCTAACAAAGCCTTCACAGTTCTGGAACAAGATCCTATGGACAGATGAGACCAAGATCAACTTGTACCAGAGTGATGGGAAGAGAAGAGTATGGAGAAGGAAAGGAACTGCTCATGATCCTAAGCATACCACCTCATCAGTGAAGCATGGTGGTGGTAGTGTCATGGCGTGGGCATGTATGGCGGCCAATGGAACTGGTTCTCTTGTATTTATTGATGATGTGACGGCTGACAAAAGCAGCAGGATGAATTCTGAAGTGTTTCGGGCAATATTATCTGCTCACATTCAGCCAAATGCTGCAGAACTCATTGGACGGCGCTTCACAGTGCAGATGGACAATGACCCAAAGCATACTGCAAAAGCAACCAAAGAGTTTTTGAAGGGACAGAAGTGGAATGTTATGCAATGGCCAAGTCAATCACCTGACCTGAATCCCATTGAGCATGCATTTCACTTGCTGAAGACAAAACTGAAGGGAAAATGCCCCAAGAACAAGCAGGAACTGAAGACAGTTGCAGTAGAGGCCTGGCAGAGCATCACCAGGGATGAAACCCAGCGTCTGGTGATGTCTATGCGTTCCAGACTTCAGGCTGTGATTGACTGCAAAGGATTTGCAACCAAGTATTAAGAAGGGAAAGTTTGATTTATGATTATTATTCTGTCCCATTACTTTTGGTCCCTTAACAAGTGGGGGCACATCTGCAAACTGCTGTAAGTCCTACACCGTTCACCTGAGTTGGATGTACATACCCTCAAATTAAAGCTGACAGTCTGCAGTTAAAGCACATTGTGTTTGTTTCATTCCAACTCCATTGTGGTGGTGTATAGAGCCAAAGATGTTACAATTGTGTCCATGTCCCAATATTTCTGGACCTGACTGTATATACATATATATAGCGAAAGTATATTCCAGCACAGCCTTTCAAATCACAGCAATAGAGAATCTTTCTGGTGCAGTGACAAAAAAGTTACATAGAAAAAAGAATGTTGGCTGCACTCAAGAATAATAAAACAAAAAAGTTTATTGATATCTTTAAAATAGAACCAAAAATGGCTCCAGAGACGAAACGTCATTTTAAAGATATCAATAAACTTTTTTTGTTTTATTTTTCCTGAGTGCAGCCAACATTCTTTTTTTCTCTATATATATCAAAACGAGAGCCCCGTCCTCCTGATTTCGTAAAAAAATCTATGTATTATTGGGCTAAAGTCAGGTGTTGGGTCAGGGTCGTGACTCATAGAAATCCAAAAAGAAGTCGGCAACACCGAGAAGTAATTAATAATAAATTAACAATAAAAGAAATGTATTGAGTTAGAAACATAGAAACATAGAAACATAGAAAAATGTCGGCAGATAAGAACCTTTCGGCTCATCTAGTCGCCCAATTACATGGATACTTTACCTGGATTTATCTTTTGTTTAGGATAGCCTTATGCCTATGAGTTCTGACGTTTCCGTTAACGCTGGAACCTTTTATACCTTTATAAAATATATTTAATAAACATAATAAGTGACTGTCATTCCATTTCCGCTTTGCTGTAAGAGAAGCGCCATGTTCAGCTCAATCCTAGTATGTGAGTGCGATAACACAATAACACGAGGAAACCTTGTCACGGAATTAAAGGGTTTAACGCACAGAAGAATCCGCCGGGAAGTCCTGGGTTTACGCCTTCTGTTCCGTATCGGCCTGCGGTTCCACCATTCCGTTCAACCCGCTGTGCCCCATCAACCTCTTTACATAGGGAAATCCTTTAATATCCCCTCCGGCCCAAACATTCCTGCATGGCTTACCGCCTAATTGCCTGTAAATATTACTGGAACAAGTCCTTGGATTGCACCGCGTTAACCCTTTACCACTCGAACCAATGGAACAAAAAACAAAACGAAAGGCAGCGGCTGCAGAATAAACAATGTATCATTAGGGAAAACAAAGAAAATGTATTTACAGAATGTTACATCAATCGATATAAAGTCACGAGCGCCGCGGCGCAATTATAAAACTCCTCGTTATGGAAAGATCCCGGCACATTGATTAATGCTCCGACTCTCCGGCGAACGCCGTCGTTATCAGAAAAATCAGACGTGATGTATGATGGAGACAATATTTTAACCTTGACAGTAAGTTATTGCTTGATGATCTGCGGTAACACGGCTGTGCGCGCCCTGGCGGCGTTGTGTTGTGCATCGATACAGATGATTTACCATTGTATCTATAAGAATGTGCGGCAATCAATGGGGACGCTCAGTAATTGGTCATTCTTCACGCTCGCCGGACACGCGCCAACGCTATTTGTCAAACGTCGGCAGAATTTATGACATTATTACATCATTCACTCCTTCACCTACCATGACTTCCTGATTTATTTATTTTACAGTTTATAAGTCAATATATGTTTTTAAAACAATGTGTATGAGGTCCCAGGGATCACATCTAACACCGAAATAACAAAAAACATAAAACGGACAATTAAATAGATTCAACCAGTCAATTACTGTAAATATACATCATTTAAAATCATCATATCTCTCTTTTTGTTGTGTAATTAGTGAAGGTTATTTACTCCGTTCACATTTTTATCCACTTAAATTACTTTTGTTTTAGTATTTTATTTTTTTAAATATTTAAATTAATATTTAAAATATATTTTTTATTTTTTTTATATTTCTTTTAAAATAGTTGTAAACACTCACCACCTGTTTTCTCACTCGGTGCATACTTCTCCTCTTCAGCTCAAACATAAACCAGACAATGAAGTATATTCATCCAATCAATTAATGTAAATATATATCATTTAAATCCATCGTATTTTCCAATTTTGTAGAATTAGTGAAGGTTAAAAAACACTCTACTAAAATAATGTGTCCCTTTCCCTTTTTATCCACTTAAATAAAAAAAAATAATATTTAAATAATATTTAAATAATAATATTTAAATAATATTAATAAAATATTTTTATTTATTTATTTATTTAAGATTAGGAGTAAATACTCATCTTTTTCTCACTCGACGTGAGCTGCTCCTCCTCATCAGTTCAAACATAAACCAGACAATTAAGTATATTCATCCAGTCAATTAATGTACATATACAGCATTTAAATTCGTCGTATTTTCCTTTTTTTTGTGTGGAAGTAGTAAATGTTAAAGGTTGAAGGAACACTCTGAGAAAATTTACTCTGTTCCAATTTTATCTCATAAAACAATATTTTTTAGTATTTATTTTTTATTATTTAAATAATTATTTAATATTACATTTTTTTAAAAATCTATTTTTTTTTTAGATTAGGTGTAAACACTTACCTTTTTTTCCTCTTGGGTTCTGCTCCTCCTCCTCTTCAGCTCAGAGGCTTCTGAAATGCCAGAGTCCCTGCAGCTTCTTATACAATTTGCATAGCGTATGTACAATGGGCCGCATACGCTCTGCATATTGTGTTTCTCTCAGAACTTGTGTATTTTTGCTAAATTATTTTCTGCACAAAAAAAAATTCTGCACAAAACAATGGATTGATGCTGCACACACAGCCAGGGCCAGACTTTCAATTAGGCAAAGTAGGCATGTTCCTACATACACCCATCACCGGGGAGCACCTTGCTCTGTAAATTAAACAAATTAAAAACAAATAAACAAAATAAATAATACAAATAATAATATTATATTTTACAGAGAAAGGCATTTCCCTCTATGATGTAGAAACAGTTTTTATAAGTGTAAAGAAAACAAAATTATTGTAAAAATTATATTGTGAAACAAAAACTAAATTTGAAAATACAATTCTTTTTAATTTTAAATAAAATTAGATTTTTTTTTGTTGTATCTCCTGTGTTGGGCAATTTCTTCTACTAAAACTAAAATAAAACTTTGTAACAAATATTGCAAATAACTGGTTTAAAATATATAATTTTTTCACGCAATAAAATAATTACATTAAATAATAAATAATAAAAACGTGTAAAAACTATTTTTAAAAATTTATTTTTTAACAATTTTTTTTGTATTATTTTACACCTTTATAAAATAAAACAATAATTTTAAAAAAAAAACATTTAAATAATGAAACAATTGAGGGGTTATTCAGAAAGGTGAAGAAATGCACGATTTCTGGAGAGATGGGGATAAATGGGACTGGGTTGATGGGGGTGGGCTGGATGGATGCTCTGGGCAGATGGTAACTACTGGAGCTCAAACTGCTGGAAAACCTTATGCTGGCCATGTTGTCATTACACAGGTGACACGCACCACCTGCCTAGAGATTGCTGCAGACCACGTACACCCATTCATGGCCACGGTGTTCCTTGATGGCAGTGGCCTCTTTTAGCAGGATAATGTCCCCCGAACAGACGGGGAACACTCTACAGGACTGGTGTGAGGAACATGACACGGATCGCAAGATGTTGCCTCAGTCTCCAAATTCCCCAGATCTCAATCTTATTGAGCATCTGTGGGATGTGTTGGAACAACAAATCCCATCCATGGAGGCCCCACCTTGCAACTGGCACGTACCACCTACCTAAAGACTCCTGCAGACCATACACACCCCTTCACGGCCGTGCTGTTCCCTGATGACAGCGCTCGTTTGATCGTTTTCTCTTTTATCCTTTCTGTTACCTCACTACGCGCAGACGGTCATCACTTTAGGTCACGGGAGACGCTGTTGGGTTCTCGGGCTCAAAGGTTCTACAGAACCGATCTACTCCACGTCTCCTGATTCCCCTGTCCCTCGTTTTGGAGCACGTTTGCTCTGATCGTTTATTTAAGCAGTAGGTATGTTATTAAACAATCCTTTGCTTGTTCTTAGTTCCCCCCCCCCGGGATCACCTGGTTATGATGGCATTAGGCGGCTGCCCGAGCCATCGTTTCCACGCCGTGTCATTTAAAAGCCCTTCCTGGATTTTGAATTTAGAACATCCTTGTGAATCTCTAAGCAGATCTGTAACCATGGTTTCTCGGCGCGAGCGAGTCTCATCTCATGCAAAATCTTTATGTTTTCTCTTTCTTTCAACCATAAAGAATGGAAAATAATGAGGCCTCCCTGGCAGCAGCCACCCAAGCTTGAAGACAATAATAAATATCTCCTTAACTAACAGTAACTGACCTTTTTATCGTACATGCTTTTACATTATAGCCGCAATTTATTTTAAGCACGCTCTCACTTCACTAGCGCGCCATAGATTAGGCCATTTTTCTCCGGTAAAATATACGGTTAAGGTGCGCGCGTACCGGCTGAGGAGCAAATAAATTTAATTGTCTCGCTCTCGATCCTTCCCGCCGTCTGCAGTCACTTAATGTCACCCGGATAAAGCGCATCTCGGATGAAGAGGTGACGTACGCGCCGTGTTTTTAACATCTGACCTCTCCAAATATCACCAGCTACAGCTGACATATTTAATATCAGACGGGGAGAAAAACAGAACGAGGGGAAAGAAATGGAGAAAGCAGCTCTCCCGTGTACTGCAAAGGACGCGGCTCTCCCGTGTGCTGCAAAGGACGCGGCTCTCCCGTGTGCTGCGGGGGACGCGGCTTCCGGTGGGAGCGACGAGACAGTGAAGGAATGTATAAGCTGGTATATATATATTTATACAGGGCGTCCATAAAGTTTCTTTACAATTTCACAAACTTATTCCAAAGGCAAATGAAAATTATTACAGAATGAGACGTATATATTTAAGGTTTTTTGCCTCATTTAATGCACCTCTATATGGGCGCCATTAGTTACACGAAGCACATCAAGACGGTGCTGAATTTCTTGCCATGTTGGCTGTAGCTTCTCCTAATCAATGGTGGCCTCAGTGATCCTCTGCTTTAGATTAGTGACGTCCCTTTGTACCTTTGTTCCATACACCATATCCTTAATAGGGATGGGCTGCTGGTTCGAATTGTTTCGAAGTTCGATTCAAACATCGCCTGTTCGAAAGTTTGCAAACTTCAAACTTTTCGGGACGTTCGCGGAAAGTTCGAAAAAAAAAATCAAAAAAATGTTTAAAATGTTTAATATATAAATAAAGAGACTCTTTACTGCAGAATAAAATAATGAAAGGTTTATTAGATATTGAATTAAAACGGGAATATTTTTAATATTGAAACCTATAAACCTTCATAAAACCTTCATAAACATTTCTCACACCTTGTTGCTCAAACCTTCTTGCTAATAGCTTTAGTGACCATTGTCTAGTGTACTGCGTGCGCAAAATTAAGGCCTTGAAATCTCCCCCAAAGGTAATAACCACCAGGTCTTTCAAGAAATTTATTCTTGAATCCTTCCTAAGTGATCTCAAACAGCTCCCCTGGTACAGGCTAAACCTAATCCCAGACCTAGACTGTGCAGTTGAATACTTTCAGTCTGAGCTCCTGCAAGTCTGGAATTCCCATGCCCCGCTGCGTAAAGTGCGAGTAAAAGGGACTCATCTCCCCTGGTTTACAGCTGATCTTACACTAATGTACCAGCTTAGAGATTCACGGTGGTCAAATTTCAAGAGTACTGGTTCCATGAACGATCACTACGAATACCGAAAATGCCGGAATGAATGCACAAAACAAACAAAAATGGCCAAAGCCCATTACTTCAATGAAAATCTAAACAATAACATATCAAACCCTAGAAACTTTTGGAGAACCATAAGTAACATACAAGCACCCCCAGTCCACTCCCAGCCAGCTGCTGTCAAAGTAAACAACCAGACCCTGGAACACCCCCTAGATGTAGCAAATGCCTTTAATGATTATTTTGTTGGATGTGCCACCACTTTGATTGCCAAGCTAGGAAATGACATGCAATCAGAGAGGCCTCATGCAGGTCAGGCCCCCCCAACTCTGCAAAGTCCCTGTATCAGACAGGAATTCAGTTTTAGACCAGTGCCTGTCAGTGTCATTACTAAACTTCTCCGTAAGCAAAAAATGAAATACCAGTCTGGACCTGATCAAATACCAGCAATGCTGCTGAAAATCAGTGCGCCTGCAATTGAAAATCCTGTTGCAACCCTAATAAATGAGTCACTGGCGACTGGATACATACCCAAGCTCTGGAAGACTGCGAGAGTGGTACCTATCCATAAAAGTGGTGACAGTACTTTGGTATCCAACTACCGTCCGATATCGTTGCTCCCTGTAATGTCAAAAGTCTTGGAAAAATGTGTCTACACACAATTACGTGATTATTATCAATATTGGAACTACTTAACCCCGGATCAATCAGGCTTTCGTCCAAATCATTCAACTACAACTGCCCTTCTAAAAGTTTGCAATGATATCCAGGCTGGGATGGAACAAGGAAACCTAACTGGAGCCATCTTCCTTGATTTTGCCAAGGCCTTTGACACGGTAGACCATGGCATCTTGTTAGAAAAACTTAAAAACACTGGCATTGGTGATCGCACGCTAACCTGGTTTCAATCATATGTATCCGACCGATCACAATATGTGTCAATTTCTGGCAGCTCCTCCCTCCTGCTCCCAGTCACTTGCGGTGTACCCCAAGGCTCAATACTAGGCCCTCTGCTATTCACAATATTCATAAATGATCTGCCCAACGTCTGCAAAGCCTCAACTGTACATATGTACGCAGACGACACTGTGATCTATACCAGCAAACCAAATCTCCCGCAGCTGGAGGCCGTGCTGCAAGAACAATTCACAGAGGTAGAAAAGTGGATCAAAAACAACAAACTTTTTTTAAATACTGACAAAACTGTAACGATGCTCTTTGGAACCGCACCTAACCTACACAAATTGCAAAATCCCCATCTATGTGTTGGGACAAAATCAAATGGCACGCTGACCACAGTCACTTCTCTCAAATATCTAGGTATGTGGTTGGACCCTAATCTATCCTTTGGCCCCACATCGAAAAACTCTCATCTAAACTTTACCCCAAACTAGGAGCCCTGTACAGAAACAAATCCTGCCTGAGTCCCGCGGTAAGAAAGCAGATTGTACAGCAAATGCTTATGCCGGCTATTGATTACGGAGATGTAGTGTATGCAGCCGCCCCGCAAACACACCTTCATAAACTTACTACATTGTATAACTCATTGTGCCGCTTTGCGCTACAATGTAACTACATGACCCACCATTGTGACATGTTAAAAGAGCTAAACTGGCCATCGCTGGAATCCAGACGCACCCTTCACCTTTCCAGCCTGGTGTTTAAGAGCATCTCTGGGAAGCTGCCACCCTACCTGAATAGACTGCTTCCCCCAGCAGCTCCCTCATCCTATAACCTCCGATCCAGGACCAGCACCTTACTTGCTATACCACAATACAAAAAGACAGTGGCTCGGTCCTCATTTTCCTACAGAGCACCACAATTATGGAATAACCTCCCAGACACCATCAAATCTTCCCCCAGTCTTAAGTCACTCAAAAGCTCCTTACTAACATACCTCAATACAGAATGCACCTGTAAACATGTAACCTAGTGACTATATTTCCTACATATTTTTCTGTTAATCTGTATATTTGTTGTTTTTTAATATCTTGCATTGTATTACTTTGTATTTCTGTAACTGTAACACTTCAATGTTCTTGAACCCAGGACATACTTGAAAACGAGAGAAATCTCAATGTATCCTTCCTGGTAAAATCCTTTATAAATAAATAAATAAATAAATAAACATTTCCCACACCTTGTTGCTCAAACATTTCCCACTCCTTGTTGGTCAAACATTTCCCACACCTTGTTGGTCAAACATTTCCCACACCTTGTTGGTTAAACATTTCTTACACCTTGTTGGTCAAACATTTCCCACACCTTGTTGCTCAAACATTTCCCACTCCTTGTTGGTCAAACATTTCCCACACCTTGTTGGTCAAACATTTCCCACACCTTGTTGGTTAAACATTTCTTACACCTTGTTGGTCAAACATTTCCCACAGCTTGTTGGTCAAACATTTCCCACTCCTTGTTGGTCAAACATTTCCCACAACTTCTTGGGTAAACATTTCTCACACCTTGTTGCTCAAACATTTCCCACACCTTGTTGCTCAAACATTTCCCACAACTTGTTGCTCAAACATATCCCACCTGTTGCTCAAACATTTCCCACACCTTGTTGCTCAAACATTTCCCACACCTTGTTGCTCAAACATTTCTCACACCTTGTTGGTCAAACATTTTCCATGGCTTCAAATAGCATTTAAATATGAGCAAAAGCGGTAAAAATGAGCTCAGCGCACAACGGCGAAATGGCTCAGCACTCAGCAGTGAAAGGGTTAAAAACATTTTTTTTTTATTATTTGTTTTTCATTGTTTCCTATCCCCCAGGGCAGTACCTGGTCCCCCATACACCTTTTATGGCTAATATCTTGCATATATGCCCTCTGGAGTGGACCTTAATTTTCAAACTTTCAAGCCCCATTGACTTGCATTGTGTTCGAATCATGTTCGAGTTTGCGGTCAAACTTTTTCGGATGTTCGAATGCGAACCGAACATGGGGGTGTTCGGCCCATCACTAATCTTTAACATAACCCCATAGAAAGAAGTCGCTTTTCTTCGGCGAGACATCAATTACTGCAAATGTTTCCCTTAACCTTTTGACTGAATACACGGCACCACAACTACATGACCTTCACCCAACCATCATTTCGCAGCAAGATGCTGCACCACCACATTGGGGACTGCATGTTGGTGTGTTCCTAAATTAAACATTTCCAGAGCGGTGGATTGGAATGGGTAGCCCAATTCCCTGGCCACCTCGTTCACTAGATATCACTCCCCTCCACTTCTTTCCATGGGGTTATGTTAAAGATATTGTGCATTTGATAAATATATAAACAGTTCTTCAGTCCAACTTTGAGAGGTCCTCGTCATATCCATTGCTTCTAGAAATAGAACGGTGTCATCGCACTCATCATGGCTCCCGATCCTGTCCTCAAATACCCCTAACAGGCCAGGTTTGACAGATATTTGAAGCACAGCACGGGTGATGTGTTACAGTAGGTGGTACACAGTTGAATCTAAAGTTCTAATGATGGGACATCCCATGATGTGTGAGAAACTGTAGCTTTAAGGAGGTTCACAGGATACTAGGCAAAAAATTGGGGATTAAAGGGGTTACTTTTAAGCATGAACATCTAACCTCCTTTCCAGCTCTGTAACTCCCTCTGTGCTTTTCCGGCTGGTTGGTACCTTCAGTAGGAAGCAACTTGGTACTTGCTCCATGGCAACTGGTGAGACCACAACCAGCGTGCATGCAGCCAGTCAGTGTCTTCGTTTAGAGGGATAAAGGAATCTGCTGGTTCATTGACCATATGTGAACGAGCTGGCATCAACTCAACCCTCAAAAGACTGTCCAGTGGCGGTTGAGTGACAGCCAGCAGAGTGGAGGGAAGGCTTCTGCTTTGAAGGTCTATCTCTGCATCCAGGGACAGCTAGGAGGCAGGAGGTGGGTGCGTCTACTCATCTGACCCATAGGCAGTACCAAAAGACGATGATAATGATGGGAAGATCAAGCGAGCCCCATGACTGGCCCATCACTGCCAGAGACCACACTGGCCCATTTGAGGCCATAGCCGGTCCACACAAGGTTCCACTGATAATGGTAACTTGGGTATCTTCCTCATCGGAGATTATTATCTATAGACTGGATGATAATTAGTATTTTCTGGAGCAACAAATAGTTATGGCGTCCCACTCTTTTTCCCTATGTGGAACTCTTAACTCCTTCTCCTACACAGAGGTCCCTCTTATTTCACTTCCTAAGACCTGGAAGGGGAGCTTGCATTTGTGCCAATCTCGGTGACTGTTAGAGTCACTGACCAGACTGTCAGTGAAAGACAACCACCCCTCAAATGGAAACCACTTGCATGTGGCTCGTAAGTCCTGGACTCCAGTGACAAACTCTACATGCCCTTCCCTTAGGCCAATGGCTCCCAACGCTGGTCCTCAGGTCTCCCTAACAGGACAGGTTTGCAGGATATGTGAAGTGAAGCACAAGTGATATGATTTGCTGCTCAGTGATTGCAGGATTCTGTCTGCATTTCCTCAAGGCAATCCTTCAAACCTGGCCTATTAGTCGGACCGGGGTTTTGAAACCACAGCCTTGGACCAAAATTCCTAAAAAGTTGTCACTGTTGACTGCAGCTTTATTCAGTGCATTACGTAGGAAAATGAATTCAATGAAATATTTTGCAACAACGTGAGAACAGAGCAAAGATATTGCGTAAAATCGTGCAAAGAGAAACGAATGAAAGAAGAAAAAAAGATGACGAGCTCAGGAAAACTGACATAAATCACATGCACCGACCAGATGCCGGTCAATGGGAGAATCTCCGAGAGGATCGATTTTTTGGGGGGCTCATGGCCACATGCTGCGATTTGGAGAAAATCCAGTGTATGGCGATTATAAAGAAAGGATGAATGTTTGCACAATAATCACGTTGTGTCACGCGTCGGAATACATCGAGAGGCGCGTGTCTGTGGGTTCACATCATATCACACAGATTTTGGGACGCTGTGATTCATGAGCTGTCTGGGTTTATTCCTCCCAGCACCTGTCTGGATCATATGAGGCTGATAAAGAATGGAAACATCCCAGGAATAAGCAGAACATTCCCGCGCTGTGACTTTTATGGATGATTAAGCTGTTTGTAACGATCGAAAATGTGATAATACTCATTAATTAATTTAATTAATTTAACCCCCAGGGATACAGCGCGGTCTGAGTATTTCATAAACTGCTGATCTCCTGGGATTTTTACGCACAGCATCTCTAGGGTTTACAGAGAATGACCCGAAAACGAGAAAATATCCAGTGGGCGGCAGCTGTGTGGACGAAAACGCCTTGTGAGGTCAGAGGTCAGAGGAGAATAGGCAGACTGGATCGAGATGATAGAAAGACAACAGTAACTCAAAAAACCACTCGATACAACCAGGGTCTGCAGATATACCATCTCTGAACGCACAACACGTCCAACCTTGAAGATGGGCTATAGCAGCAGCAGCAGACCACACCAGGTGCCGCTCCTGTCAGCTAAGAAAAAGGAAACTGAGGCTACAATTCACACAGAGACCAAAACTGGACAATAGAAGATTGGAAAACGTTGCCTGGTCTGATGAGTCTCGATTTCAGCTGCGACATTCAGATGGCTCAGAATTTGGTGTAAAGAACATGAGAGCATGGATCCATCCTGCCTTGTCAGCAGGTCAGGCTGGTGCTGGTGGTTCTACATATAAAATACACACACACACACACACACATACAGCATGTACATTCACACACATATTATTGTTATTATTATTGTCATCATTTATATAGCGCAACAATTTCCGCAGCGCTTATATATATATACAAGTACATGCAGGATACACACACACATATATACACACACATACCTATATATATATATATATATATATAGATCCACATATCCATATATATATTTATATATCTGTACACACGAACTTGCAGTATACACACCAATATACACACACATACAGCATATACACTGACACGCCTTTATATACACACATATATCATATATACAGTATATATGTACACACACTTTTGATTTCTTCCTTTATCATTACAGTTACATTGTTCAGATGAATGATTGTAAACTCTAGATGGCGTCCCAATGTCACCCAGATCTGCATTATCAGCATACAGGCAGAAATGGGCTTTGTGTCAGTAAATGTGCTGCAGACAGATAATAAAATGGTGAGATCTCCTGCTTACATGGGGTCTGCAATATCAGCATACAGGCAGATGCAGTAAATGTGCTGCAGGCAGATAATAAAATGGTGAGATCTCCTACTTATGGGGCTTGTAGTGATCAAAATGAGATTATTAGCAATGCAATATCTGTATGTGCTGCATAATGCCTGTGTATGGCAATTACAGCAACACCTTGTATCTGTATGTGCCGCATAATGCCTATGTATGGCAATTACAGCAACACCTTGTATCTGTATGTGCTGCATAATGCCTGTGTATGGCAATTACAGCAACACCTTGTATCTGTATGTGCTGCATAATGCCTGTGTATGGCAATTACAGCAACACCTTGTATCTGTATGTGCTGCATAATGCCTGTGTATGACAATTACAGCAACACCTTGTATCTGTATGTGCTACATAATGCCTGTGTATGGCAATTACAGCAACACCTTGCATCTGTATGTGCCGCATAATGCCTGTGTATGGCAATTACAGCAACACCTTGTATCTGTATGTGCTGCATAATGCCTGTGTATGGCAATTACAGCAACACCTTGTATCTGTATGTGCTGCATAATGCCTGTGTATGGCAATTACAGCAACACCTTGTATCTGTATGTGCTGCATAATGCCTGTGTATGGCAATTACAGCAACACCTTGTATCTGTATGTGCTGCATCATGCCTGTTTATGGCAATTACAGCAACACCTTGTATCTGTATGTGCCGCATAATGCCAGTGTATGGCAATTACAGCAACACCTTGTATCTGTATGTGCCGCATAATGCCTGTTTATGGCAGTTACAGCAACACCTTGTATCTGTATGTGCCGCATAATGCCTGTGTATGGCAATTACAGCAACACCTTGTATCTGTATGTGCTGCATAATGCCTGTGTATGACAATTACAGTAACACCTTGTATCTGTATGTGCCGCATAATGCCTGTGTATGGCAATTACAGCAACACCTTGTATCTGTATGTGCTGCATAATGCCTGTCGGGTATATTACAGAAAGGAAAAATTAAAATGGATGTCTGTAGCCATTTTGTTTTCAAAGACAGTTTTTCTTTCAATTTTCTCTAGGTTTAGAAATGAACGAGATTTTTTTTTACAGAGTTCATTCCTGGGTGAAGTCTTTTATATTTTTTTAAGAAGTGCCAGACATGAAGGAATCTAGAATGTTTTTGTGTGATAATGCTAGAGTTAAGTGCTAAGACGTGTCATAATTAAATTTATTGGTCTGTCTTAAGTTTTTAAAACAAAAGATATTTTGTCTTTTGGGTATAGGAATAAGAGATAATATCTCTGTAATATAGATTTATATTCTCAAAATATATGTTTATAATCAAGGTATATTTTATTATATTTACAGTAGTACAATAAATATTGTAGAACGTATATAATTGGTAAATAATAAAATTTACTAAAAAAAAGATTTTGTTGAGTTAACCAGAAAAGAATTCAGCTGATAGGACTCTGAGTAACCAAAAGGGAGTGAGGATATAAATCAGAGATGATAGGTAGAAACACAGTGTCTATACACTGGGAGAAGAGAAGGTCTTTGTGTAGATTGATCTTTTGACCCGAGATAAGAATATTAAAAAGAAATGGTGGAATTAATTAAGAAGTGCAATACTGCCCTCTAGAAGATAGTAAATATTATAATTGATATACCAATAATATTGCCAGTGACGTCAAATTGGCTATAATAAGCGGCAGTGTTGGTTGCAAGTCAGTCGGAGATTCCAGCATTCAGACTCACACCGAAATGCATTACACATGACCCTCTGAGAGTCCGAGATTCCAGCATTCAGACTCACACCGCAATGCATTCAGACGTCCAGTACACATGACACTCTGAGAGTCGGAGATTCCAGCATTCAGACTCACACCGCAATGCATTCAGATGTCCAGTACACATAGCAGATCCCAGGACATGAGGCAATCAAGATTCTCACCAAATCTCTGACTCTCACCAAATCTCTAACTCACATGCATTGATTATCTGATTTCGATAATCTTCACACATTCCAAAAATATTACATCAGGAATTCCAAGGCAGACTTATCAAAATCCAAATTGGACAGGTAATGTATGAAATTAAGGAATTAATGTAATTATATATATTTGTAGATATTCTTGCAACGTAGACTGAGATTTCTCAGATACTGTTAGATCCAGAATCTAAATATCTTTATTCTGCAGGTAAAGATGTGAAGAAGTGGATATAAGGATTCATTCAAAATAAATGTTGTAAGATTGATACCAATATATATTGAATTTGGAAATTACTGTGATTAAAATTAATAGGCAAGGAATTATATAACTACAAAATAAAAAGCAAAAGATTAGAAGTTTAATTCTCGAGATTAGGGGAGGATTCACTAAATAAGTTTTTATTACTTATTATTAAATTAGCTCATCTTTGTTGATCCATGTAGCATAGAGATATATATATATCTATAAGAGCTGGCTGGGTAAACATTGTTTGCTGGGAAATGCATGTTGTATTAAGCAGAAATGTTTATTAACCATTTGTGTATTAGTTACTAACTGATAAGGTAAATGATATTAATCATATATGCAGTTACTAACCGGAGATACATATATTGTGAAGCTAGTTTTTATATGCTGATGGATTGTGGTTTATAAATTGTTGTTTATGATATGAGATTTGAAACTTTTTTGTATACGTAATAAATATATATATATTTTTATCCGATTATTGATTATTGTATTTTTCAAAGCAAAACACAGACAATTAAAAGAATTCAGGAGAATTTCTAAGAAATATAAACGATTGATATTTGTGTCTCGTATGGATTTCTTATGAAATAATAATCCCTGATATATTGGAGGCAACTGCCGAGGTAGGTCCAGTAGGTCCAATATAGACATATTGGAGGCTTGGCTGATAAGTCCAATATATAACGTGTTGTATTCACGTGCAGAGATTATACCCGACATGCCTGTGTATGGTAATTACAGCAACGCCTTGTATCTGTATGTGCTGAATAATGCCTGTGTATGGCAATTACAGCAACACCTTGTATCTGTACGTGCTGCATAAAGCCTGTGTATGGCAATTACAGCAACACCTTGTATCTGTATGTGCCGCATAATGCCTGTGTGTGACAATTACAGCAACACCTTGTATCTGTATGTGCTGCATAATGCCTGTGTATGGCAATTACAGCAACGCCTTGTATCTGTATGTGCTGCATAATGTCTGTGTATGGCAATTACAGCAACACCTTGTATCTGTATGTGCTGCATAATTCCTGTGTATGGCAATTACAGCAACACCTTGTATCTGTATGTGCTGCATCATGCCAGTGTATGGCAATTACAGCAACACCTTGTATCTGTACTATACAGGGATTTACACTCATTATAACCCCCTGAATCTTATCCCTGTACAGCAGCGACTGACCCCACAGCTCTTCCTGTATTATGAGAAATCCCTGGCTGCTGGAATGCTGCAGTAAAGTTTGTTGAGCTTTTTGTTACAGTGAAGGTGGGGGCTGCTCCTTGTAGCTCACAGAAAATGTTATTCCCCCCCTCCCCAGGCAGTGCATTTTCCTTATATTGCAAAGGGCTATTTTATATGCTATATTTTTTCACTGTATTTCAGTGAAAATTCGTGTTTTTGCGCTTTTGGCAGTGAAGGGGTTACGTGTCTGTCTCTACAAAGAATACATTTTCATATAAACGCTTTGCATAGTTTTTCTTCCATTTGTCAAGTATATCTGTACAATGGTTTTGGCACCCACACAACCGACTTGCTCTTTTCTCTATGTACGTGTTGTTTGTCTCGTCTCACGGCTTTATACCCGACCATAAACATATGTATATATTGTTCATAAATGTATTCAGAAAACACTTTGCTGTTGCACAGTTTTACAGTAATGTACGTTGAAAGAAAGTTCAAGTTCAACTTTCCGTCCATTCTCGCTGCTGTTGATCCAAATGAAGGAAGAAAAGAAAGGAAACTACTAGAAAAAAATCTCCTTGATACATAAGAGCGATAAAAATCAGCCTTGGAAAAGTAAACAATGCATTAAAATCTTAATTCTTATATCCTTTTATGCAATAGATTATGTATTAGTTGTGGAACTATATTTCCCATGAGGCACAGCCAACCAAATGAGCGGCTAAGGATGATGGGAGATGCAGTTCCAAAACATCTGTTGGGTCAAGGCTGTTTACTCCTGGTTAATATCGTGTTTTGCCAGAAAAGTCTCTAGTCCTTCTATAAAGGCATCGACTGTTGATGTCCCGTATACGCTAAGGTTTAGCAACCATCGTTTTAGGATTATTTTACATTGTACACACAGGGGATTATTCAAAGAGCACCGAAATGTCGCCGACATGTCGGTGCTCTCTCGTTCCCCGCACTTCCCTGCACTTCAGGGAATTAAAGTTCCCCACCCTGCGGTGAATTCAACATTCACCGCAGGGTCCCCAGAGTGCAGGGGATACCCGCCGCAAACCCGCTGCACACCTGCAGCAATCCCTTCGAACAGGCCAGCCATCAGAAATTTCGGATCACCTTACTGACACTCAGAATGCGCCCCCCCCCACGATCCCCTCTTCCCATAGGAAATCAATATTTATTGTGAGTCGTGGTAACATTACAGAGCGTTAGTCCCAATATCTTAAAATCACACATATTGCTCGCACAACAGCACATTTAACATAAAAAGTATCTATCTGGCTCAAATAATTTAAGACAGTATGAAATTCAAATTGTGATTAAAAAATAATATGAATCAAGATCGTATTACAGAGTGTTGCCCCCAATATCTTAAAATCACATAAAATGTGTATTAGTGCAAACAACGTAGCATGAAAGTATATTTATATTATTCCACTGGTTCAGCATATCAGAGCACCACAGCAATAGAACTCACACAGTAAAGGCAACGAGTCTGTGAGTACACAGAATCCACAGCAATAGAACTCACACAGTAAAGGCAGTGAGTCTGAAAGTACACAGAATCCACAGCAATAGAACTCACACAGTAAAGGCAGTGAGTCTGAGAGAACACAGAATCCACAGCAATAGAACTCACACAGTAAAGGCAGTGAGTCTGAGAGTACACAGAATCCACAGCAATAGAACTCACAAAGGCAGTGAGTCTAAGAGTACACAGAATCCACAGCAATAGAACTCACACAGTAAAGGCAGTGAGTCTGAGAGTACACAGAATCCACAGCAATAGAACTCACACAGTAAAGGCAGTGAGTCTGAGAGTACACAGAATCCACAGCAATATAGCTCACACAGTAAAGGCAGTGAGTCTGAGAGTACACAGAATCCACAGCAATAGAACTCACACAGTAAAGGCAGTGAGTCTGAGAGTACACAAAATCCACAGCAATAGAACTCACACAGTAAAGGCAGTGAGTCTGAGAGTACACAGAATCCATAGCAATAGAACTCACACAGTAAAGGCAGTGAGTCTGAGAGTACACAAAATGCACAGCAATATAACTCACACAGTAAAGGCAGTGAGTCTGAGAGTACACAGAATCCACAGCAATAGAACTCACACAGTAAAGGCAGCGAGTCTGAGAGTACACAGAATCCATAGCAATAGAACTCACACAGTAAAGGCAGCGAGTCTGAGAGTACACAGAATCCACAGCAATAGAACTCACACAGTAAAGGCAGTGAGTCTGAGAGTACACAGAATCCACAGCAATAGAACTCACACAGTAAAGGCAGCGAGTCTGAGAGTACACAGAATCCATAGCAATAGAACTCACACAGTAAAGGCAGTGGGCTCTATTACAATCTTCATGCAAACCTTTGCGCATGCGCAAAAACACATTAGCGCGAGGGGTAAAACCCTTTGCGCTGAATGCCGTATTACAATGTCAGCGCAACAAACGTGCGTATACATCTACCGCGGGTGAACCTGTGCGAACGCTGCGCAAGCTTACTGTACGTCGCACATCCTATACTTAACATTGTGAGCGCAAATGCGTTTGTGCGCTGGTACGCGGATGGTATTACAATCTATGCGCAGTTTGTAACGCACAGCCTTTGCGCGCATAATTTTAGCAACTCCTAAAAGCTGGTGTTAATGGCAAATTCTATCAACCTGCCCGAAACCAAATACACCAGCCCATAAAAAAAAACACAGCAAAGTATAGTTACACATTCTACACATACCCAAACAATAAAATGGAGAAGTTCTCTTTTCATTTCATCCCCCTCCTCTTTTCATTTCATCCCTTCCTGTTTTCATTTCACCCCTCCTGTATTCATTTCACCCCCTCTGCTTTCATTTCACCCGCTCCTCTTTTCATTTCACCTAATCCTATTTTCATTTCTTCTCCTCCTCTATTTATTTCTTCCCCCTCCTCTTTTCATTTCATTCCCCCTCCTCTTTTCATTTTTTCCCCTCCTCTTTTCATTTCTTCCCCCTCCTCTTTTCATTTCATTCCTCCTCCTCTTTTCATTTTTTCCCCCTCCTCTTTTCATTTCACCCCCTCCTCTTTTCATTTCTTCTCCTCTTCTTTTCATTTCACCCCCTCCTCTATTCATTTCACCCCCTCCTCTTTTCATTTCTTTTCCTCTTCTTTTCATTTCACCCCCCTGCTCTATTCATTTCACCCCCTCCTCTTTTCATTTCATTCCCCCTCCTCTTTTCATTTCATTCCCCTCCTCTTTTCATTTCATTCCCCTCCTCTTTTCATTTCACCCCCTCCTCTTTTCATTTCACCCCCTCCTCTTTTCATTTCTTCCCCCTGCTCTTTTCATTTCATTCCCCTCCTCTTTTCATTTCACCCCCTCTCTTTTCATTTCACCCCCTCCTCTTTTCATTTCAACCCCCTCCTCTTTTCATTTCTTCTCCTCCTCTTTTCATTTCACCCCCTCCTCTTTTCATTTCTTCTCCTCCTCTTTTCATTTCATTCCCCTCCTCTTTTCATTTCACCCCCTCCTCTTTTCATTTCAACCCCCTCCTCTTTTCATTTCATTCCCCTCCTCTTTTCATTTCTTCACCTCCTCTTTTCATTTTACCCCCTCCTCTTTTCATTTCACCCCCTCCTCTTTTCATTTCATTCCCCTCCTCTTTTCATTTCTTCTCCTCTTCTTTTCATTTCACCCCCTCCTCTTTTCATTTCATTCCCCTCCTCTTTTCATTTCACCCCCTCCTCTTTTCATTTCACCCCCTCCTCTTTTCATTTCTTCACCTCCTCTTTTCATTTCATTCCTCCTCCTCTTTTCATTTTTTCCCCTCCTCTTTTCATTTCACCCCCTCCTCTTTTCATTTCTTCTCCTCTTCTTTTCATTTCACCCCCTCCTCTATTCATTTCACCCCCTCCTCTTTTCATTTCTTTTCCTCTTCTTTTCATTTCACCCCCTGCTCTATTCATTTCACCCCCTCCTCTTTCATTTCATTCCCCCTCCTCTTTTCATTTCTTCCCCCTCCTCTTTTCATTTCATTCCCCTCCTCTTTTCATTTCACCCCCTCCTCTTTTCATTTCACCCCCTCCTCTTTCATTTCTTCCCCCTGCTCTTTTCATTTCATTCCCCTCCTCTTTTCATTTTACCCCCTCCTCTTTTCATTTCTTCCCCCTCCTCTTTTCATTTCACCCCCTCCTTTTTCATTTCATTCCTCCTCCTCTTTTCATTTCACCCCTCCTCTTTCATTTCTTCTCCTCCTCTTTTCATTTCATTCCCCTCCTCTTTTCATTTCAACCCCCTCCTCTTTTCATTTCACCCCCTCCTCTTTTCATTTCATTCCCCTCCTCTTTTCATTTCACCCCTCCTCTTTTCATTTCACCCCCTCCTTTTTTCATTTCACCCCCTCCTCTTTTCATTTCACCCCCTCCTCTTTTCATTTCAACCCCCTCCTCTTTTCATTTCATTCCCCTCCTCTTTTCATTTCACCCCCTCCTCTTTTCATTTCACCCCCTCCTCTTTTCATTTCTTCACCTCCTCTTTTCATTTCATTCCCCTCCTCTTTTCATTTCATTCCCCTCCTCTTTTCATTTCATTCCCCCTCCTCTTTTTCATTTCTTCCCCTCCTCTTTTCATTTCATTCCCCCCCTCTTTTCATTTCACCCCCTCCTCTTTTCATTTCTTCCCCCTCCTCTTTTCATTTCACCCCCTCCTCTTTTCATTTCTTCTCCTCCTCTTTTCATTTCACCCCCTCCTCTTTTCATTCTTCTCCTCCTCTTTTCATTTCATTCCTCCTCTTTTCATTCACCCCCCTCCTCTTTTCATTTCAACCCCCTCCTCTTTTCATTTCATTCCCCTCCTCTTTTCATTTCACCCCCTCCTCTTTTCATTTCACCCCCTCCTTTTTTCATTTCTTCCCCTCCTCTTTTCATTTCATTCACCCACCTCTTTTCATTTCTTCCCCTCCTCTTTTCATTTCACCCCTCCTCTTTTCATTTCACCCACTCCTCTTTTCATTTCTTCCCCCTCTCTTTTCATTTCATTCCCCTCCTCTTTTCATTTCTTCCCCTCCTCTTTTCATTTCTTCTCCTCCTCTTTTCATTTCACCCCCCTCCTCTTTTCATTTCTTCTCCTCCTCTTTTCATTTAATTCCCCCTCCTTTTTTCATTTCACCCCCTCCTCTTTTCATTTCACCCCCTCCTCTTTTCATTTCACCCCTCCTCTTTTCATTTCTTCCCCTCCTCTTTTCATTTCATTCCCCCCCTCTTTTCATTTCTTCCCCTCCTCTTTTCATTTCACCCCCTCCTGTTTTCATTTCACCCCTCCTCTTTTCATTTCTTCTCCTCCTCTTTTCATTTCATTCCTCTCTTTTCATTTCATTCCCCCTCCTCTTTTCATTTCACCCTCCTCCTCTTTTCATTTCTTCCCCCTCCTCTTTTCATTTCATTCACCCACCTCTTTTCATTTCTTCCCCTCCTCTTTTCATTTCACCCCTCCTCTTTTCATTTCACCCACTCCTCTTTTCATTTCTTCCCCTCCTCTTTTCATTTCTTCCCCTCCTCTTTTCATTTCATTCCCCTCCTCTTTTCATTTCACCCCCCTCCTCTTTTCATTTCATTCCCCTCCTCTTTTCATTTCACCCCCTCCTCTTTTCATTTCACCCCCTCCTCTTTTCATTTCTTCCCCCTCCTCTTTTCATTTCATTCACCCACCTCTTTTCATTTCTTCCCCTCCTCTTTTCATTTCACCCCTCCTCTTTTCATTTCACCCACTCCTCTTTTCATTTCTTCCCCCTCCTCTTTTCATTTCATTCCCCTCCTCTTTTCATTTCACCCCCTCCTCTTTTCATTTCTTCTCCCTCCTCTTTTCATTTCACCCCCCTCCTCTTTTCATTTCTTCTCCTCCTCTTTTCATTTAATTCCCCCTCCTTTTTTCATTTCACCCCCCTCCTCTTTTCATTTCACCCCCCTCCTCTTTTCATTTCACCCCCTCCTCTTTTCATTTCTTCCCCCTCCTCTTTTCATTTCATTCCCCCCCTCTTTTCATTTCTTCCCCTCCTCTTTTCATTTCACCCCCTCCTGTTTTCATTTCACCCCTCCTCTTTTCATTTCTTCTCCTCCTCTTTTCATTTCATTCCCCTCCTCTTTTCATTTCATTCCCCCTCCTCTTTTCATTTCACCCTCCTCCTCTTTTCATTTCTTCCCCCTCCTCTTTTCATTTCATTCACCCACCTCTTTTCATTTCTTCCCCTCCTCTTTTCATTTCACCCCCTCCTCTTTTCATTTCACCCACTCCTCTTTTCATTTCTTCCCCCTCCTCTTTTCATTTCTTCCCCTCCTCTTTTCATTTCATTCCCCTCCTCTTTTCATTTCTTTCTTCTCCTCTTTTCATTTCACCCCCTCCTCTTTTCATTTCTTCCCTCCTCGCCTTTTCATTTCACCCACTCCTCTTTTCATTTCTTCCCCCTCCTCTTTTCATTTCTTCCCCTCCTCTTTTCATTTCATTCCCCTCCTCTTTTCATTTCACCCCTCCTCTTTTCATTTCATTCCCCCTCCTCTTTTCATTTCATTCCCCTCCTCTTTTCATTTCACCCCCTCCTCTTTTAATTTCTTCTCCTCCTCTTTTCATTTCACCCCCCTCCTCTTTTCATTTCACCCCTCCTCTTTTCATTTCTTCTCCCTCCTCTTTTCATTTCACCCCCTCCTCTTTTCATTTCTCCCCCTCCTCTTTTCATTTCACCCCCTCCTCTTTTCATTTCTTCTCCTCCTCTTTTCATTTCATTCCCCTCCTCTTTTCATTTCACCCCTCCTCTTTTCATTTCACCCACTCCTCTTTTCATTTCTTCCCCCTCCTCTTTTCATTTCTTCCCCTCCTCTTTTCATTTCATTCCCCTCCTCTTTTCATTTCTTCTCCCTCCTCTTTTCATTTCACCCCCTCCTCTTTTCATTTCTTCCCCCTCCTCTTTTCATTTCACCCACTCCTCTTTTCATTTCTTCCCCCTCCTCTTTTCATTTCTTCCCCTCCTCTTTTCATTTCATTCCCCTCTCTTTTCATTTCACCCCTCCTCTTTTCATTTCATTCCCCCTCCTCTTTTCATTTCATTCCCCTCCTCTTTTCATTTCACCCCCTCCTCTTTTAATTTCTTCTCCTCCTCTTTTCATTTCACCCCCTCCTCTTTTCATTTCACCCCTCCTCTTTTCATTTCTTCTCCTCCTCCTCTTTTCATTTCACCCCTCCTCTTTTCATTTCTTCCCCCTCCTCTTTTCATTTCACCCCCTCCTCTTTTCATTTCTTCTCCTCCTCTTTTCATTTCATTCCCCTCCTCTTTTCATTTCACCCCTCCTCTTTTCATTTCATTCCCCTCCTCTTTTCATTTCATTTCCCCTCCTCTTTTCATTTCACCCCCTCCTCTTTTAATTTCTTCTCCTCCTCTTTTCATTTCACCCCCCTCCTCTTTTAATTTCACCCCTCCTCTTTTCATTTCTTCCCCCTCCTCTTTTCATTTCATTCCCCCTCCTCTTTTCATTTCTTCCCCTCCTCTTTTCGTTTCACCCCCTCCTGTTTTCATTTCACCCCCCTCCTCTTTTCATTTCTTCCCCTCCTCTTTTCATTTCATACCCCCTCCTCTTTTCATTTCATTCACCATCTCTTTTCATTTCTTCCCCCTCCTCTTTTCATTTCACCCCCTCCTCTTTTCATTTCTCCCCCCATCTTTTTTAATTTCTTCCTCCCTTCTGTTTTCATTTCATCCCTCCTCCTTTGATTTCATTTCACCCCCCCCCAATCCGGTTTCTTTTCATTCTCCCCTCCTCCTCCATTTTCACCCCCCCGGTGTTTAATTACCTTCCTTGGTCCTGGGAGCCACTGGCGGTGCTCTCCTACTTTGCTCTCCTCCAGGTGCATCATGGAGCGCTGGGAGGAAGTGACGTTATATGATCACTTCTTCCCAGCGCCGCAGAGTACACAGGAGGAAGCCAGTCAGCCAGGAGTCGGGTGGAGCATGGTCTGCAGACGTCTGGTGGGTCCTCTCTGACATCATTGGCCGCCATCTTGGAGTCCCTGCTCGCTGGCATCCGGGCCCAGCTACGTCGCAGTACCTCCTCCGGTGGCCTGCGGCCTAAAGTTAACAGAGTTGCCGACAGCGGACTTCCCCTAGTCCTTGGGCCCTTACAGCGACATGGGCCATAATTTTTTTTTCTTTTTGAGAAAGGATTTTTCCAGGAAGGACACATTGAGATTTCTCTCATTTTCAAGTATGTCCTGGGTGGCGAATATGTACCGTTAGGTGTCTTGCCCAACGACACTAAGGCTAGGGTCAGACTGAGGCAGTGCGAACGCGCGTGCAGGTGCACTTAATCACGGCCGCACTAGCAGCAAATGCCGGGCAATGACGGCCAATATACGAAGTACGGTCGCACAAAAGTCCGGCTGCGCAACGCAAGTGGCAAACGAACGCATTTTGTCGAGAACGTAAAACCGCTAGTACGGTTGTACAGAGTGCGCTGCGTCCGCTAGCGGCGTGTGTGCGTGAATTGGAGATGTCAGACACTGCTAATGTCCAGCCAACATAACGTCCAGATGCACAAAGTGTTTTATTGATGATCCGTACAAAATCACGAACGCAAATGCGCATAGTATGACCGCTATCGCGTACTCCGTGAAAAAATGCGTCCATTCGTTCGAACGCACTTTTTCACAGACAACGTGAAAATGCGTTCGTCTGACCCTAGCCTTACTGGAGAGGTGCTCTTGCCGGGATCAAACCCATGACTCCACAGGCTCTCTCCACGCAGAGCAGTGATGTTACCTCTACTCGACCCAGCCGGTACTAATGCCGAACACCAGCTGAAAACCCACTGGAAACCCGCCGGAACCGCTGCAAAAAACACGCTGAACACATCAGGAAAAGCCGACGAGCCGCCGATCACAGCACAGACCAGTTGCCACAAAATGTCAACAAGCTGACGAAAAGGGTAAAAAAACAAAAAAAATGTATGCTTGAAGGTGTCAAAATTTAAACCCTGTTTGCAAAAAAACTACTGAATGCAAATGTCTGGAATTTACATATAAAATCCAATGAATGATAATAAAAAGGGCTGTTAAAGAAAAAACCCTTTTAAAAAAAACAGAAAAAAAATGTTGCCGAAAAAATCTCAAAAAATGCCTAAATGATCCTAAAAAAATCAATAAATAAAGAGACTTTTTGCTGCAGATTAAAAGAATAAACCGTTTATCAAATATTGGATTAAAAAGGAATATTTTTAATACACAGACAGAAAAAATGTTGTTGCGCCCATACTAGGCAGAGCGCTGCAACAACCAGGAGTAACAATCTGGTTATGTATAAAACATAACAAGAACAAAGGAGATGTCATCTGCGCTCGTTTCTATACAATTCCATGTGCAACAAAACACAATTAGATGTTTTAGTTTGCTTGACTGGCCATTGAAGCGTAAGCTCACTCGCCACCGCACAGCACCTCTTGGTAGAGTGAGTACCTAACCAATGTAACCAAAAGCCGCGCCTCTGAGCAGCTGCACGCTCTCTCGCTGCTTTTCAGCCAAGAGGCAAAAATGCAGTTTTTGCTGCTGTTCCTTTTTCCATGTTTTTATTTTCAACCCCAAATGGGAAGTGCTTGGTGCGTGTATAACTAAAAGTCACCAGTTTTGCCTCTTAGCGGAAAAGCAGTGAGAGAGCATGCAGCTCTCCATTGTGTGATATTTTCCTCTATATGTGTCACTGGGGCATCCATTGTGTGATATTTTCCTCTATATGTGTCACTGGGGCATCCATTGTGTGATATTTTCCTCTATATGTGTCACTGGGTGCATCCATTGTGTGATATTTTCCTCTATATGTGTCACTGGGTGCATCCATTGTGTGATATGTTCCTCTATATGTGTCACTGGGCGCATCCATTGTGTGATATTTTCCTCTATATGTGTCACCGGGTGCATCCATTGTGTGATATTTTCCTCTATATGTGTCACCGGGTGCATCCATTGTGTGGTATTTTCCTCAATATGTGTCACTGGGTGCATCCATTGTGTGATATTTTCATCTATATGTGTCACTGAGTGCATCCATTGTGTGATATTTTCCTCTATATGTGTCACTGGGCGCATCCATTGTGTGATATTTTCCTCTATATGTGTCACTGGTGCATCCATTGTGTGATATTTTCCTCTATATGTGTCACTGGGAGCATCCATTGTGTGATATTTTTCCCTATATGTGTCACTTCGTGCATCCATTGTGTGATATTTTCCTCTATATGTGTCACTGCGTGCATCCATTGTGTGATATTTTCCTCTATATGTGTCACTGCGTGCATCCATTGTGTGACATTTTCCTCCATATGTGTCAATGGGCGCATCCATTGTGTGATATGTTCCTCTATATGTGTCACTGGGTGCATCCATTGTGTGATATTTTCCTCAATATGTGTCACTGGGCGCATCCATTGTGTGATATGTTCCTCTATATGTGTCACTGGGTGCATCCATTGTGTGATATTTTCCTCTATATGTGTCACTGGGGCATCCATTGTGTGATATTTTCCTCTATATGTGTCACTGGGGCATCCATTGTGTGATATTTTCCTCTATATGTGTCACTGGGTGCATCCATTGTGTGATATTTTCCTCTATATGTGTCACTGGGAGCATCCATTGTGTGATATGTTCCTCTATATGTGTCACTGGGCGCATCCATTGTGTGATATTTTCCTCTATATGTGTCACCGGGTGCATCCATTGTGTGGTATTTTCCTCAATATGTGTCACTGGGTGCATCCATTGTGTGATATTTTCATCTATATGTGTCACTGAGTGCATCCATTGTGTGATATTTTCCTCTATATGTGTCACTGGGCGCATCCATTGTGTGATATTTTCCTCTATATGTGTCACTGGGTGCATCCATTGTGTGATATTTTCCTCTATATGTGTCACTGGGAGCATCCATTGTGTGATATTTTTCCCTATATGTGTCACTTCGTGCATCCATTGTGTGATATTTTCCTCTATATGTGTCACTGCGTGCATCCATTGTGTGATATTTTCCTCTATATGTGTCACTGCGTGCATCCATTGTGTGACATTTTCCTCCATATGTGTCAATGGGCGCATCCATTGTGTGATATGTTCCTCTATATGTGTCACTGGGTGCATCCATTGTGTGATATTTTCCTCAATATGTGTCACTGGCGCATCCATTGTGTGATATTTTCCTCTATATGTGTCACTGGGTGCATCCATTGTGTGATATGTTCCTCTAATGTGTCACTAGGTGCATCCATTGTGTGATATTTTCCTCAATATGTGTCACTGGGTGCATCCATTGTGTGATATTTTCCTCCATATGTGTCAATGGGCGCATCCATTGTGTGATATGTTCCTCTATATGTGTCACTGGGTGCATCCATTGTGTGATATGTTCCTCTATATGTGTCACTAGGTGCATCCATTGTGTGATATTTTCCTCAATATGTGTCACTGGGTGCATCCATTGTGTGATATTTTCCTCAATATGTGTCACTGGGCGCATCCATTTGTGTGATATTTTCCTCTATATGTGTCACTGGGTGCATCCATTGTGTGGTATTTTCCGCTATATGTGTCACTGGGTGCATCCATTGTGTTATATTTTCCTCTATATGTGTCACTGGGCGCATCCATTGTGTGATATTTTCATCTATATGTGTCACTGGGTGCATCCATTGTGTGATATTTTCCTCAATATGTGTCACTGGGCGCATCCATTGTGTGATATTTTCATCTATATGTGTCACTGGGTGCATCCATTGTGTGATATTTTCCTCTATATGTGTCACTGGGTGCATCCATTGTGTGATATTTTCCTCAATATGTGTCACTGGGCGCATCCATTTGTGTGATATTTTCCTCTATATGTGTCACTGGGTGCATCCATTGTGTGGTATTTTCCGCTATATGTGTCACTGGGTGCATCCATTGTGTTATATTTTCCTCTATATGTGTCACTGGGCGCATCCATTGTGTGATATTTTCATCTATATGTGTCACTGGGCGCATCCATTGTGTGATATTTCCTCTATATGTGTCACTGGGTGCATCCATTGTGTGATATTTTCCTCTATATGTGTCACTGGGTGCATCCATTGTGTGATATTTTCCTCTATATGTGTCACTGGGCGCATCCATTGTGTGATATTTTCATCTATATGTGTCACTGGGAGCATCCATTGTGTGATATTTTCCTCTATATGTGTCACTGCGTGCATCTATTGTGTGATATTTTCCTCTATATGTGTCACTGGGTGCATCCATGGTGTGATATTTTCCTCTATATGTGTCACTGGGTGCATCCATTGTGTGATATTTTCCTCAACAATATGTGTCACTGGGCGCATCCATTGTATGATATTTTCCTCTATATGTGTCACTGGGCACATCCATTGTGTGATATTTTCCTATATATGTGTCACTGCGTGCATTCATTGTGTGATATTTTTCTCTATATGTGTCACTGGGCGCATCCATTGTGTGATATTTTCCTCTATATGTGTCACTGGGCGCATCCATTGTGTGATATTTTCCTCTATATGTGTCACTGAGCACATCCAGTGTGTGATATTTTCCTCTATATGTGTCACTGGGCGCATTCATTATGTGATATTTTCCTCTATATGTGTCACTGGGTGCATCCACTGTGTGATATTTTCCTCTATATGTGTCACTGGGCGCATCCATTGTGTGATATTTTCCTCTATATGTGTCACTGAGCACATCCAGTGTGTGATATTTTCCTCTATATGTGTCACTGGGTGCATCCATTGTGTGATATTTTCCTCTATATGTGTCACTGGGTGCATCCATTGTGTGATATTTTCCTCTATATGTGTCACTGGGCGCATCCATTGTGTGATATTTTCCTCTATATGTGTCACTGGGCGCATTCATTATGTGATATTTTCCTCTGTATGTGTCACTGGGTGCATCCACTGTGTGATATTTTCCTCTATATGTGTCACTGGGCGCATTCATTATGTGATATTTTCCTCTATATGTGTCACTGGGTGCATCCATTGTGTGATATTTTCCTATATATGTGTCACTGGGCGCATTCATTTGTGATATTTTCCTCTATATGTGTCACTGGGTGCATCCATTGTGTGATATTTTCCTCTATATGTGTCACTGGGCGCATCCAATGTGTGATATTTTCCTATATATGTGTCACTGGGTGCATCCATTGTGTGATATTTTCCTGTATATGTGTCACTGGGTGCATCCATTGTGTGATATTTTCCTCTATATGTGTCACTGGGTGCATCCATTGTGTGATATTTTCCTCTATATGTGTCACTGGGCGCATTCATTATGTGATATTTTCCTCTATATGTGTCACTGGGTGCATCCACTGTGTGATATTTTCCTCTATATGTGTCACTGGGCGCATTCATTATGTGATATTTTCCTCTATATGTGTCACTGGGTGCATCCATTGTGTGATATTTTCCTCTATATGTGTCACTGGGCGCATTCATTATGTGATATTTTCCTCTATATGTGTCACTGGGTGCATCCATTGTGTGATATTTTCCTCTATATGTGTCACTGGGCGCATCCAATGTGTGATATTTTCCTATATATGTGTCACTGGGTGCATCCATTGTGTGATATTTTCCTGTATATGTGTCACTGGGTGCATCCATTGTGTGATATTTTCCTCTATATGTGTCACTGGGTGCATCCATTGTGTGATATTTTGTGTTGTATCTTTCTATCACTTGCTCCTCACTGTGTGGCTTTGATCATAGAATGGAGTGAATGGGTCAGTCATCGACTCACATCATTTTATTGTGTGGAATGTATTCAAAGGGCACCATCAGGGGTGGATTAGAAGGCTTTTAAGCTTCCTGTTTTATCTCATTCAGCTGCCAGCTCTTATATCAGGTAGCCTGCAGAACAATAAACCTCCTGCCTTATATAAATGTTCCTTCCTCCACCTAATTGACTGTTAAATTCTGTAGAAGATAAACCACAGCAGTAAAGTAAAACGTTTGCACACTTTTTGGTAAATATTGCATCGTGTGAAAAATCCACAACAAGGAAACAGGAGATAAAAACATAACTTGATTTTTTTCCTTTTTACATGCAATTACTTCAAACAAAGAATAAAAACAGCAGCATGTGTTTTATAATGTGCTTTATAATGTGTTTTATAATGTGTTTTATGAGGTGGTCTTGTTTCTAAAGCACAAGTAATCTAGTTACAGCTTATATAAGTGATAGTGTCCCTTTAAACATGTAACAATGATGGTTGTTTTAGATTTTGATGTGCCCAGATTTCGCAGTATGTGACCTCCTCAGAGCTCCTTGATTGGTGGAGTTCTTACAATCAGTCGAGTATGTCTTACATCCCATTGACCTTTTTGACTTTAATCTTTAATCGCGCACTCTCAGCCTACTCCTACTTCCACAAAGACGTCTGCTTCATATCCCGGGCCGGGAATGAGACCGGTGCTAGACGCTGTCAAGTGATTGCATCATTACATTGGCTCACAGATGAAGAGTCTTGGTTTAATGACCGGCCGTGTCCAAACATCGACTCACCGGCTGGAAATGTATTTAATATGGTTTGTATCAAATGAAAATGAGATCCTTCAGATTCTTATTATTCCCCATGTGAGATGATTTGAGATGTTCCGTGCATCATTCATTAAAGGAACATTCTAGGCCAGTGATGGTGAACCTCGGCACCCCAGATGTTTCTAGACATGTTCCATGAGGTCTTGGCAGCCTTAAGCCTTTCAGAGCATCCTGGGACATTTAGTTCCAAAACATCTGGGATGCCCAGGTTCCCCATCAATGTTCCAGGCTAAAACATGACAAGGGGACAGAGGGGTTAATTATTATCCCATATCAATTTCTACCCCACCTGCCCCCTTTTATCGCAACATTGGTTTACTCTCACCTTTTCCCCATGATTTGATCTCCTCTTGGCTGTTATCAGCTTACACAGCAGGGCTGTCAAACTCAAGCCCCCCCCCACAGATGTCGACACCTACAATTCCCAGAATTCATTCAATGCAATAAACAGGGAACCATGGGAGTTGTAGTTCAGTAACATCTGGGGGTTGGAGTTTGACAGCCCTGGCTTACAGTGTCAGCTGCTGCATGCATTTGCCAGTTGAATGACAGCCTTTGGGGTGGAGGAGACCCCTTCCTCTTGGGAGGAATGTCAGGGGTTTTATTGGGGTCGGGTTAACCCTAACTCTAGCCCAAAAATTAACCCTCAGTCTTATCCTAACCTGAATACTAACCCTATTATTAACCCTAAATCAATCGCAAATAGTAACTCCAACCCTGAACATAATACTGACCCTAATCCTAAAATTAACCCTAACCCTAAAATTAACTCAAATACTAATATTAACATTAAACCAAACCCTACGACAAACACAAACAGTACCATGACTCAAAACCTAAAACTGACCCTCACCCTAAAAGGAAACCCCAACCCTAATATTAACTCTAAAACAAGCACACATAGTAACTCCAACCCTAAACCTAATACTATCCCTAACCCTAAAGGTAACCTTAAACCTAATTCTAAACCTAACCCTAAAAGTAACCCTAAAGGTAATACTAAACCTAATACTATCACTAACCCTAAAGGTAACCTTAAACCTAATTCTAAACCTAACCCTAAAAGTAACCCTAAAGGCAATCCTAAACCTAATACTGTCCCTAATCCTAAACCTAATTCTAAACTTTACCCTAAAGGTAACCATAAACCTAATTCTAAACCTAACCCTAATAGTAACCCTAAACCTACTGCTAAACCGAACCCTGAAAGTAACCCTAAACCTAACGCTAAACCTAAACCTAAAAGTAACCCTAAACCTAATGCTAAACCTAACCCTAAAAGTAACCCTAAACCTAATGCTAAACCTAACCCTAAAAGTAACCCTAAACCTAATGCTAAAACTAACCCTAAACCTAATCCTAAATCAAACCCTAAAACAAGTACAAATAGTAATCCCAACCCTAATACTGACCCTAACCCTAAAAGAGCCCTAACCCTAAATCAAAACCAAAAACAAGCAGAATTAATAACCCCAACCCTCATCCAAATTTTGACCATAACCATAAAAGCAACCCTAACACTAAGCCTAATGCTAAAAGTAACCCTAACCCTAAATCAAAACCAAAAACAAGCAGAATTAATAACCCCAACCCTCATCCAAATTTTGACCATAACCATAAAAGCAACCCTAACACTAAGGCTAGGGTCAGACTATCGCATCTTTCGCGTTGTCCGTGAAAAAGTGCGTTCGAACGAATGGACGCATTTTTTCCCGGAATACACGATAGCGGTCATACGATGCGCATTTTCGTCCGTGATTTTGTACGGATCATCAATAAAACACTTTTTGCGTCTGGACGTTATGTTAGCCGGACATTAGCAGCGTCTGACGTCTCCCAATCACGGAAACACGCCGCTATGCGGACGCAGCGCACTCTGTACGTCAGTCCTAGCGGTTTGACGTTCTCAAAAAAATGCGTTCGTTTGCCACTTGCGTTGCGCGGCCGCACTTTTGTGCGGCCGTTCTTCGTATGTTCCCGGCATTGGACGTCATTTGCTGCTAGTACGGCCGTGACTTAGTGCGGTTAAACGCACGTTAAAACTGCTTTCGTCTGACCTTAGCCTAAGCCTAATGCTAAAAGTAACCCGAACCCTAATATTAACCCTAAACCAAACCCTACAACAAGCAAAAATAATAACCATGACATTATAAAAGTAACACTTTTACGAAACGTAATCCTGAAAATAACCTTGGATCTAATAATAACCCTACCTAAACCAAACCCTAAAATAAGCAAAACTAGTGACCCCCAACCCTAGACCTAATACATACCCTAACCCTAAAAGTAACCCTAATATTGACCCTGAACTAACCCTAAAACAAGCACAAATAGTAACCCTAACCCTAATACTGACCTAAACCATAAAAGCAACCCTAATGCTAACATGAGCCCTAAACGAAACCCTAAAACAAGCACAGTTAGTAATCCCAATCCTAACACTGACCCTAACCCTAAAGCCCCGTTCACACTGTGCGATTTGAAAATCGCGCGACTTTTCGCGCGATTTTCATATTCGCTACATGGTGCGATAATGTCGCGCGACATCGCTGTTTTGTGCGATTTTTGCAAAGCACCACCAATACAAATCGCAAAATCGCAAATAGAAAATCGCAAAAAAAGGGTCATTTACCAGCGACATGCTTGTGCGACGTACGACGTGCGACGTGCGACATCGCGCGGCAAGATGTGAACAGCTCCATTGAAATGCATTGGAGAAGCTACACAGCGCGACGTCGTGCGGATTTTGCTGCGACGTCGCGGCAAAATCCGCGCAATTAATTGCACAGTGTGAACAGGGCCTAAAACTTACACTAACATTATTTTGCACCATACTTTCATCATGAAAATGATACTAGTATGTTGTCATCTTGAAACGTGTTTTTTTAACATCACTGTATTTACACTGCATTTATAAAGCCACAACTTTTTTACTGTGGCAATTTTATCAGCGGCCTGAAGGTGGCGACCTGCCTGTAGGATGCCATGTAAGCATATGACACAACAACAATACAAAGGAATGCTCACGTAGAATACAATTTACACTGCACATTCTGTAGTATACTTTCTTACTTCTTATTTGCTCATGCTATGCGATCTGCTTATCCATCTGGCGCCCCCTAGGGACGTGAAGCGCCACCTTGTCTTTCAGTCCTCCCGGAGGCTGTGCCACTCACTTTAACCAAATCTCTCATACTTTATATAAGGGTGTCAGAGTGCAGGGTGGGTAATCTGTAATAACGCATGAGCTTTAACCCCTTCGCTGCTGAGCCATTTCACCCCTGTGTGCTGAGCTCATTTTTACCGCTCATCATGTTTAAACGCAATTTGAAGCCACGTTTTATTATACGACCCAGACATATTATATATCGTTTTTTCCGGCAGACTCGACAGATTCATAATATATCATTATCATATGTATACGTCATGTCCTGCCTGTATTTTATAACAATAATTGCAACAAAATTGAAATTTTCAATCATCTACAGCGTGTAAAGTGTTTTTTTTTCACATGTTATCATTCGGGCCTTTGCGGTTATATTTTCTATGGGGTGCACTTGTTAAAAAAAAATAGAACTGGGAACCCATTACTTTTGTTTTTCGGTGAAATTATGTAATTTTAGCTAAATCCCCCAAAACAATCGTTAGGGCAGCATCATTGTTCACATTATAATTGAAATGTGAACAATAATGCTGCATTAATAAAACAAACAAAAAAAAACCAGTTATTTATTTATTTTTAATTTGTTTATTTATATATATTTTTTTAATTTGTTTTAATTTTTAACAAGGTCAGATTTGGTATCATTGGAAAGGCCATGCTCTGGCCTTTTCGAATGATACCAAACATTAACCCCTAGTTGCCACGGATCGGGAGATACAGGGGTCATTGGACCCCCTATCTGCACCATAGGTAGCAGCTAGGGGTTAACTCCCGGACTGCCGTCATCGCGTCCATGCCCGCACTAGGAGGCCCCAGCGATCGGTCGAAATACAAGCTGGTGGCGGGCTGCAATGATAGGACGTGTTCAGCGCATCCTCCGCAGCTAAAGCACCACTTGGCTGGACGCGCTCAGCCCGTCCTTAGCAGCCAAGTGGTTAAAATGAGGGATTTCTGCATTTTATTCAATTTATTGTAACAAACTGCATTAATAAAAAAATAAATCTGCAGAACTCTAAATCGATGGCGAAATAAAGCGAAACGAACGCGGATACACAAATCCCGTATTTAAGATTTCCTTCCTGTTCAAAAATTAGCGATCAGTGAAGAGGAAAATTAGGAAACGGAGGCACATTAATAATAAACGAGATAACCGCATGTGGAGGAATTAACCAAAAAAGATATTTATGATGCGTTTGATACAAGCAGACACTTCAAATCTTCTATCGGAAATGATTAAGAAATTCGGCCGTATCCTCGGCACAATCAGACAATGAATTCCAGTCTATGTTTACATCTCAGGAACCTGTAGGAGCCAGGGGTGTCAAACTCCAGCCTCCCCTCTGATGATTCTGGACTACAGCTCCCATGATTCCCTGGCCATCTGTTGCATTCAAAGAATTCTGGGAATTGTGGGCATCAAAAGCTGAGTAGCGGGAGCACATGAGTTTGACAGCCCTGCTGTAGGTACAGACATCTGGAATGTCACCTAGGGATGTGCGTTTCAGGTTTCGGAATTTCGGGAATTTTCACGAAATTTCCCGATTCGTGTTTTCGGATGCGGCCGATTTTCCGAAAATTTTTAGATCCGAAAATGGCAGATCCGAAAAGTTTTCCGAGCCGAAACGAAATATTTTCGGAATTTTCGAATGTACTTGAAATGTGTCAAATCGAAATTTATTGCTTTGAAACGAGGAGAAAAGACGTTCCGAAAAAACGAAAATTTTCGAAAATACGAAAAGTCGATACAAAAAACGAGCAAAGTGACACGAAAATACGAAAAATGGTCGATATTCCGAAACCATTTACAATTCCGAAAAACGAAAATTTCCGAAAATACGAAAAGTCGATACAAAAAACGAACTAAGTGACACGAAAATACGAAAAATGGTCGAACTTCGGAAAAAAAATGTACACGAAAAACGAGTCGAGCCGAACCGAATGGAAACAGAAATCGGTCGAAACGAGCCGAATCGAAAAGTTTAAAAATCTGAAAAATCGAACCGAATCGAACCGAAAAAAAAATCGGTGCACAAGCCTACACCCCCCCCCCACCACCACCACCATCACAAAAATAAAACTAAGGGGGATACTTTAAAAAAAAAAAGTTTGCAAAAAAAATCAATGAATAATAATAATAATTAATAAATTAATAAAAAAAATTGTACATTTTATTCAGAGAAAGTGCACACCACAGGAAGTGTCTTTTTTCTTACAGCCTGACGGCCGATCGCCGCCCCCCTACAGCCGATAAGGTCGATAGCTCAGGAGAGTAAGGCTAGGGTCAGAGTGGGGCAGTCGGAACGCGCGTGCAGGCGCACTAAATCACGGCGGCAGTAGCAGCACATAACGGCCAATGACGGCCAATATACGCAGTACGTGCGTACAAAAGTGCGCCGACACCACGCAACCGGCAAATGAACGCATTTTTCTCAGAACGTGAAACCGCTGCTACAGACGTACAGAGTGCGCTGCGGCCGCATAGCAGCGTGTGTGCGTGATTAGGAGACGTCAGACGCTGCTAGTGTGCGGCCAACATAACGTTCAAACAGCCGGATTTCCCTAGAATTGCGTTGGTGAGTACCTGCGACTGTGCGACTGTGGTCGTCTGACCACTTAAGCGTATTCCGTGAAAAAATGCGTGCGCACGCATCGACGTACATTTTGACGGTGGCCGCAGAAAATGCGCTCATCTGTCCCTAGCCTTAGGTGGGCAGGAGGAAGGCCAGAAAGCTGCCTGACTGCGCATTTAAGTCTGCCTGGCTCCCGGCAGACCCCGGGCATCAGTGGCATCACAAGCGGGGGTGGGGGGGGGCGGCCCGCACCGGGTGACACGTTAAAAAATATATAATTATTATTACACACAAAAATATTTTACCATAAGGATACATTGTGATTTCTCTCATTTTCAAGTATGTCCTGGGTAGGCAAGGCCTAGGCTGGCACTATCCAGGGGGCAGCAAAAAAAACACCTCTAATGGGGATATTTACAGAGCAACGAAATGACGCAGACATTTCAGTGTTCTGTTGTTCTGCGCACTTTGGGGAATCAAATTTCCCCAGTTAATTCACCGCAGGGTCCCTGCCGGGCGTTAAAGGTTTAATGGCCGAATGGATAAGATAATCCAAGAATAACGTAAACAATAACAAACATGCGTTTACAAACCGCCTGTACTCTGTGACGTACACAATGTAACCACACAGACGCACTTCACATTGTACGAACATTACAAGGTGAAAACAGAAACTCGGCGTAACTCAACTTCCAGTGTAAAGATATATAAAATAATGTACAATGTGATGAAGTCGAGCCTGGGCTACAGACTGACTGGACTCCACAATGTGTAAACCATGAAAGGTAAAACAAAAGGTGCAATTTCGTGGCAATTCGGCTTTTCAGAAAGCTAGCAATTCACCAAATATTGGCGAATTCCCAGCGAAATATGGTGCCTGTTCGGCGGCAGTGAAATCCCCCATAGAGAAGCAGTGGTTAGTCTATTCACAGACAACAAACAGCAGAGGAAGTTGGCGAATCGACAGGTTTAAACAGTGAATTCCATAGGCTGCAATGTAAAAAAATCCCTGTTTTTATTAAAAAAAAATTCAACCATATATTATTTTCATTAGCAGCAAAAAGTCATTAATTTATTTTTCAGCATTTCTTCATCATTTTTCTGGGGGGGTTTTCTGCGAAATTTTTGATTCAAATTTTTTCGAATTATTTATTTATTTATTTGTTTGTTTATAAAGTATTTTAGCAGAAAGGATACATTGAGATTTCTCTGGTTTTCAGTATGTCCTGGGTTCAAGAACATTGAATTGTTACTGAAATACAAAGTAATAAAATGCAAGAGATTAAAAAAGAAATGTTGTATTTTTTATTCTCTACCAGACCTTTTTATTATTATTCATACGACCTTATATATTATTTCCATGCATTATTTTTGTTTTAAACGCCTTTGAAGAAATGTCGTTTTTTTTTGTGTTTTTTTTTACCCCTGTTCGCTGGCTGGTCGGCTTTTTCCTGCAGCATTGAGCGTCTGATAGGAGATGATTAGCAGACTGCTCTGCGGATCGTTGGCTTGCATTCGGCGGTTTTTCAGCAGCATTCGGTGGTTTATCGGATGCATTGATGATTTATCAGCAGTTTATCGGTCACGTTCGGCAGTTTGTGGCTGTGTTCAGCGGGTTTATTGGCGGCGTTCGGTGGATCCATTCGGTGCTCTTCGAGGACCCTGAGGTGAATGCTGAAAAAATTTTGAACTGGGAACCCATTATTTTTATTTTTTTGTGAAATGATATGATTTTAGCTAAAACCCCCCCAAACAAAAATCGTTAGGGCAGCATCATTGTTCACATTATAATTGAAACCAGAGGGTCGGCGAATTGGGCTCGCCAAAGTGCACCGAATGAAAGGTCACCGAAATTTTAGTGCTCTTTGAATACACTAAATACATTGAATTATCCATGAAAAACGCGCCGGCTGAGATATTCTGGATAGTGGAAACCCCCGCCTGGTTGCACGCTGTATCTAAGGTGTAAATGGTCAAAGCTGAGAAAGACGGGAGGATAGCGCGTCTCTGAATAGATTACACTGTATTCCCGGGTGGCAGGTGAATAATGACCAGGAAAGCACCTTGGGAATAATGGACGCTCTCCATTTTTATCTGTATTTGCATGGTTTTACCTTAAGCACGCCCCCCTCCCCCACAAGCCTCCACAAGGTTAAACACAGAACGATCGAGCATTAGAGCGATGTACACGGGGAGCTCGTCATTGAATGTACGGACCATGTAAAGCTTGTTTAACCTCACAAGGAGATAATCACCGGAACGTATCGGAACGTTCAGGGAAAATTCACACAACAATAGAGCCTCATCGCTCTTCTTCAGTGGTGGTAAATGTATCCGTCGACATGGAACGGGGATTCTGTAGGAGCCACGTGGTCAGAGTGCTTTGGGTAAGGTCTATAGATATCTCCTGTGCCTCCCAGATGGGGGAATCTCTTCTTGGGAAGGTGGTCAGGGTGTAAAAGCAAGACCTAACACATGTATTGGTCCAATTTCTCCTTCCATTCAGGGTAGTGATGCTTGAATGTCGCTCCCCTCTTGCAGGCAGTAGTTAATCACTATGTACCCCCGGGGCTCGTTGCATCGTTACCTCTATGAGAGGTTAGACCCAGGATACCACTTGTGGCTCCCTTATTTTTGCTTCACCGAGGATGCATGTATCATCTGGATAATGACCCGAGTTCCATGACCAGCTTCAGCCTGACCAAGGGGGCTTCCACTGAGGTCATTATTACTTAAAACATACTGTTAAAGGACTAAACAAAGGTTAGATTCCCTAACGGGGGGGGGGGGTTCTGCCAACAAATCCTTACAGGCATGCAAAGGTTAATAGCATACCTACAACATAGAGCAGAATAATGCGATTGGCCGCTTATATGTGCCTTACCATAGAGGTGTGCACAGCCGAAAAATGTGTTTTGTTTCGATTGAAAATAATTTAGTCTGAAACAGAATTAGTTTGAATACTGATTCGTTTTGTAATTTGGTATCAATTCGCAATCGTTTTGAAATCGATTCGGATCACTAAAAAAAACACAATAAATCAAACCCTGCTCAATTACTGTTACATTAGGGTTAAACATGAGGGCAAAAAGGCAAGCTAGGGTTAAAAATTGAGCTGTCTATTGGCTTGTTGTGCTGAATACAACAGATTCAGCACCACAGCCAATTGACAGGGACAGGGATGCTTTGTAAAACACTAAGGGCCCTATTACAATCTTCGCGCAATGTTTGCGCTGGCACAAAAACGCATTAACGCGAGGGGTAAAACCCTTTGCGCTGAACGTCGTATTACAATGTCAGCGCAACAAACGTGCGTATATGTCTACCGCGGGTGAACCTGCGCGAACCCTGCGCGAGCTTACTGTAATGCGCGCGTCCTATACTTAACATTGTGAGCGCAAATGCGTTTGTGCGCTGGTACGCGGATGGTATTACAATCTATGCGCAGTTTGTAACGCACAGCCTTTGCGCACATAATTTTAGCAACTCCTAAAAGCTGGTGTTAATGGCAAATTCTATCCACCTGCCGAACCCAAATACACCAACCCCAAAAAAAATACACAGCAAAGTATAGTTACACATTCTACACATACCCAACCAATAAAATGGAGAAGTTGCGTGTGGTTTTTTATTGCTGCAGCATATATACTCAGATTGACTTTGACAGGCGCAACAACTTAATGTGAGACAATTGTGGTTCTTAATTCTGATTGGCTGAATCGCGTGAAAAAAACAGTCCGCACACTGATTTCTGCACACAGAATTACGCGCGTTAACGTTTAACGCTGCGCACAAAAAATCATGCGTTCTGTGTGTGTTTTTGGATGAAGGATGTAATAGAAGAATGTGTTTAGGTCAAATTTTCCTCTTACTCGTTTATGGAACCCACACATATTATACACCGTTTTATCGCCATTAAATGGACTTTCTAAAGATACCATTATTTCCATCATATCCTATAATTTACTATAAAAAAAATAAATATTATGTAAAAATGGAAAAAAACACACTTTTTCTAAATTTAATCCCTAAAATATCCAAAAAAGACCCCGGCTTAGGCTAGGGTCAGACTGAGGCAGTGCGAACGCGCGTTCTGGCGCACATAATCACGGCCGCACTAGCAGCAGATGACGGGCAATGACAGCCAATATACGAAGTACGGTCGCACAAAAGTCCGGCCGCGCAACGCAAGTGGAAAATGAACGCATTTTTTCGAGAACGTTAAACCGCTGCTACAGACGTACAGAGTGCGCTGCGGCCGCATAGCAGCGTGTGTGCGTGATTAGGAGATGTCAGACGCTGCTAGTGTGCGGCCAACATAACGTTCAAACAGCCGGATTTCCCTAGACTTCTTTTTACCCCATCGTCATGAAATATTGCGCATCGTCTGACCACTTAAGCGTATTCCGTGAAAAAATGCGTGCGCACGCATCGACGTACATTTTGACGGTGGCCGCAGAAAATGCGCTCATCTGTCCCTAGCCTAAATAGTTTGAAATTTTGTCCTGAGATTAGAAATATCCAATTTTTACATGTTTTAACTTTTTAACCCCTTCACCGCTGAGCCATTTCACCTCTGTGCGTTGAGCTCATTTCAACCGTTTATTCTCAAGCGTGATTTGAAGTCCTATTTTATTATACCCCCGACAATTTTTTTTTTAAAAAAACAGCTTTTTTTTTTTTTTTATTTATTTTTTATTTTTACGTCAACACTACTCATGTTTGATATCACTGGAAAGGCCATGATCAGGCCTTTCCAATGATACCGAACAGAACCCTCTACTGCCACGGTTCAGGAGATAGGGAGATCCAACAGATCCCTCTAGCTCCACTTGGCAGCTAGGGGGTTAAATGATGTCAGTTTGTGGGGTTGACCCAGAGGCTTGGCTGACATCCAAGATGTCAGCCACTTCTGGGTGTGAATCATGATCCAGCACCTACGGGGTTAAATAGAGGTAACTGGCAGCGAAATACAATGCGGTTCGCCGCAGTTCGGCGATGTTCAGATGCACCAAAATTGTCCCATAGAAGACTTTGGTGTCTTCTTCTATTCACAGAACGCCAATTTGCACCAAAATTCTGGCTAAATGCACAGATTTTCAGTGTTTCAATTCGACAGCTTTAAACAGGAGAATCCCATAGGATTCAATGTAATTAATGGAATATATTTTTTCATAATTTTTTTTAAGACGGTTTTTTCTTTTTGTTTTTGCAAAAACAATTTTTTTATTTTTGGAACACTTATTTTTGTATTTTTTTAGACGAAATTTTAGTTTTTCTTATTTTTTAAAAATCTTTTTATTATTTCATAACAGACCTTTTATTACGTTTTTATTATTTAGACACAGTTCTACTACATTTTAATTGATTTACTCTCAGAATAATTGGACACTTCTTTTTCTTTTCTTTTTTGCAGTTCGGCGGAATTTACCGATGCCAATTCGGTGCAATTCAGTGGTTTTCGCAGACGTCCAATAACTGCTCCGCAACTCCAATTCAGCAAAATACTGCGGCCATTTGCTAAATAGCGAAATCACCGTTTTTTGGGCAAAATTGAATAGCGAAAATGCAACAAAATTGGCCGGAACGCAAAGCACTGAAGTTTTACGCAACTTCGGTGCTTTGTGAATAGAGTGATCAGGATCCCTAAAGTGATCAGGATGAGTGTCCCTTTAACGAGTTCGTCCCGGCACAATAAAAATCCCACGTGTGAACCCATCCCGAAGCCAACACTCTGCTCTGCTGAAAGGTATGATTATCTGAGACAGATACGCCTGCCGGGAGCCGTCCCCGCGCGTGCTGAAAAAGTTATAGTCCGGGGCTGGATTATGGAAAGACAAATGTTAATTCTTTTTTATACATATGTATGAAAGTTATTGGTAATATGGGTAAATAAATTACGCGGATTAAAGTGCCTCCATCCATAATGGTTTGGCGCCAGAAATATCTTGATAAATTTAGCTAATGTTCCTCCATGAAAGCAGAATGAATGCGTGCGCGCATACCAATCCACCCCGGGAAATATGCACATATTTAAACGCCAAACTCATAAACAAATGCTCGCGTGAAGCTCCCGGCATTTTCTTTCTTTCTTTTTTCGCGACTGGATGAGGAATATATTACGGCGCCGCATGCATATTTCTCGAACGCTTTCATTAGACGCATGTCTACCTCTTCATCTTGTACAAAGTATGCAGCGCTCGCAGTAACTGTTTTATAGATATTTCTTTACGAATATGTATCTCCGTGGCACAAAAGCAATACACAACAGCCATATGACACTTGGTGCGTTGACTAAGGGTATGAGTCCAGGGTGAATTGACACAACAGGAAGGCAGATGAATGGGGTCCCAATGGAGTTTACTGTACGGATAATAGAGATAATGGTATTGAAAGGCAGGGTAGGTGTTTAGGAAGAAGGTTAGGGCCAAGACAGGACAACGACTGACTGTTGGACAAGGCAGGGAAGAGTGACAGAGGAACAAGACATGGGGCAACAGACTGGGAACTCACAAAGGTTTTAGAGACAGCAGACAGGAAGGACAGGAAAAGGGCTGATGGTTAGTGGGTGCTTGGAACAGGGCAGGCTGGAGATCAATCAGGGAACACAAATGACTGGCAGGAACTCGAATGGCTAGCAGGAACACTGGTAGGAGCAGGGGTGGCTGGCCGGAACACGATCACGCTTGGAAGGAGTAGGCTTCACATGGAAAAATACACACAGACAAAGTATTGGTAATGCTGAAGCAATGTCCTTTGGTAACTCCACCTTTATGTAGGGGTTCAAAGGGCTTGTTAGAAGGGACCACCTGCAGTGGCCTTCAGGAGAGCCAGGGTAGGTGCAAGACCTGGAACTACCCGGACATTGCAGGAAAGGAGCTGTCAGGGTGTTCAGGGCGCACTAGCTTGAGACTGCATTTGCAGCGACTATGTGTCGGTTAGACATGTGCACAGGCAAAACATCTGCTCCATAATTTTCTCCAGACACTATAATCTTGTCGGCTCATCTGGATTTCTTTGGACTGGTGATTCGGCTCGTCTGAACGTTGTTTTGTTAAAATCGATTCGTTGTCGGTAAATGTCACAGGCACTCAACCAAGAAACTGGGTTAGGAAACTTAATCCAATCCTCAGCCATTGGCAGCGAGTGATGGGTTGATTTGTGTATATGAGTGAGTAGCCACCCGGGAAGTCCACCCACTCCTGAACCCCACTGCCAACTGATCATTTCAAACCAAAACCTACGAAAACAAGGATGACATGTAGTTCTCTTCCTGTGAGTGGGAGGTTGTTGTGGATCATTTTTGGAGTAAAAATAATACCAGAGGGCTTGTTGGACCTGACATTCCATACACATACAATCCTACGCTCAATTTCAACCCCAGCCGGCAGTGGTAAGACATTGTACAAGATGGCGGACCATAATGGCTGTCAATGTCTGAACTCGAAAGTCATTGAGATATGTGTAGCTGTGACCTATTGGAATATTGGGAATCTGATCTTTTAAGAAACTCAGGGCCTTGATTTAATTCTATCAGTTGATTTTTTTAAAAAACATCGGCTGATTCAGTTGAAAAACATCATCCACAGCCGATATTCGTAAAATGCCAGCATAAGTTTATTTTCAGACAGTTTCATCTTGATTTTTGCCTTTAAACATGACCATTAGAGAAACCTGCTGTTTCATAAAAGATGTCAGTCTTATTCCTTCATTTTTCAGCCAGAAAATCCATGTATCGGCACCTTTCAGCATTTGTAATTATTTTGGGGATCGGCTTAACGATAAGCTCGAATCGTGCATTTCATTTTTGTGGTGCTGGCCCTTTAACGATTCATCCTGTGTATTTATGCAGCTGATTGTATTATGTTTAAATATGTCGTTGTTGCCTTTTATTTCATCCTGACTATATTCGCTTTTTTCATGTCTGTGAAGATTTCCTAAAGCATAGAAGAAACGCGGCCTTAAAACGCGCAGCTTCTGGCTGAGAAATAAGCTATGATGTCAAAATTACGAGCTCTGCGATCACCGACCCCACGGAGATTATGTAACGCCGAAGCGGCAACTTAGGGCATTACCGAGCAATATCCTGACAGATCGGCCGCTCATTAGAATCTGAAATTGACAGGAGCTCAGCGAGGAGACATGAATGTATTCTAATCAAGAGTCGGAGGGAAGCGGGCTTCATTATTCCATTATTTTCTGTTATTTTATTGGCGCGTTTCGCTCGGCTTTTATACGCCAGCATCTTTAGAAATGTAAACCTCGGTGTCACCGATCACCTTGATGTGAATCACAGCTTCGCATTAAATGGCAAGAAGAAAATAATGATATTTGCCGCTCTGCTTTCTATCTTGAATGTAATTAGTTTTGTATCTGCCGACTCTCCGGGCTGCGGCACATCGGATGATATAATCTCACGCGTGTCACGGTGGGAAATGATCCCCAAGGGGATTATTTACTAAACGCCAAAATTGAATACAATTGCTGTGCCTTTCATTTCGGTGCATTTCGCCACAAACCAGCGATTTCATTTCGACAAAAATATGGCGCGTTCGCTATTCACCGAATGGTCGCCTTATCGCACCGAGAATGGAGTCGCCGAAGCGGTTATCGAAAGTTGGCGAAAGGCGCTGAATTGTCCTCAGGGAATTTCATCGGACTGAAAAAATAAAATAGCCAATAGGGAGTGAATTTCCCTGTACGGTGCAATTCCGTGACCATTCGGCTAGTCAAAATTAGCCAGTTCAAGCCCGAACCCGAACTTCCATTTGTTCGAGTCCGAACCCGAACCCGAACTCGAACCCAATGCAAGTCAATGGGGCTGAAAATTCGGTTTTTAGAGTGCCCTCCAAGAGGGCATATATGCTAGATATTTGCCATAAAAGGTGTATGGGGGTCCGGGTAGTGCCCTGGGGGACAGGAAACGAGAACAAAAACTTAAAAAAAAACGTTTTTAAAGGGACAGTGAGTTTTCCATGAAATAAGGGTTAAAAATAAAAACCAAAAATTGCTTCAAATGTCGTGCCTAGGAGGTCCCCATAACCTGCCCGTGAAGTGGCGGATTCCTAGGATGTATAGAAACACTTAAAAACAAAAAAATGACATTTCATATGACGGTAAATGCTTTTCCTTTAATCTATCCATAAACAACTGCTTGGGGCGGCAGTCTGTATGAAAAGAGGAGACATTTTCGTAAACGCAGAAAAAGTTTACTGATTTTTTTGGTTAAATTATTGTGAAATATATGCAGGCTTTGAATGAAAGTAACAATAGGTGCTTTAAATTGGTCCTTTAGCGTCGGCAACAGTACCGTCACACCGTAACCCCTCTGAGGATATGAATCTGATACAGGCGTCAGTGGCAGTGCACCCAAATATTGTGCCTTTAGTGCCAGGCATTCAAGTACTATCATACAGTAACCCTTCTGTGGTATTGTGGAAGAATGCAGGGGTGGACCATGTGGTCCTATATTGAAAAGATATGATTCTGGTCAAGGCGTCAGTGCACCCAGGTATTGCGCCTTTAATGCCAGGCCAGCAAGTATCATCATACAGTAACCCCTCTGTGGTATTGTGGAAGAGTGCAGGGGTGGACCATGTGGTCCTATATTGAAAAGTTTTTGATCTGGTAATGAGCGTCAGTGCACCCAGATATTGTGCATTTGGTGCCAGGCCAGCAAGTATCATAATACAGTAACCCCTCTGTGGTATTGTGGAAGAATGCAGGGGTGGACCATGTGGTCCTATATTAAAAAGTTTTTGATCTGGTAATGGGTGTCAGTGCACCCAGATATTGTGCCTTTAATGCCAGGCCAGCAAGTATCATCATACAGTAACCCCTCTGTGGTATTATGGAAGAGTGCAGGGGTGGACCATGTGGTCCTATATTGAAAAGTTTTTGATCTGGTAATGGGCGTCAGTGCACCCAGATATTGTGCATTTGGTGCCAGGCCAGCAAGTATCATCATACAGTAACCCCTCTGTGGTATTGTGGAAGAGTGCAGGGGTGGACCCTGCTGTTCAAAAAATTAAAATGATATAAATCTGGCACAGGCGTCAGTGCAGCCAAATATTGTGCCTTTCATGGCAGCAAGTGCATTCACACCGTAACCCTTTTGTGGTATTGTGGAAGAGTTCAGTGCTGGAGGTTTTGTGCATGCAGAAGACATACCCGATCTATTCCGTTACTTCGGCATCAGGGGATTGATAGCTGCTGATCCAGGACTGATTCATTTTTATAACTGTCAGCCAGTCTACAGAGTCGGTGGACAGACGCACTCTTTTGTCTGTGACAAAACCTCCAGCGGCACTGAACGTCCTTTCGGAAAGCACGCTATATGAAGGGCAACCTAGTAGCTGCATAGCATATTGGCTAAGTTCTGGCCAGTGATCCAATCTCAACACCCAGTAAGCCAGTGGATCATCTGCTGGAAAGGTATCCAGGTCTGCCCTTGCCCCTAGGTAGTCCTGCACCATATGGTGAAGACACTGGCAACGGGTGCCTACATTTGACGTCCCTGGGCGTCGAGGACTAAAAAAATTTAAAAAAGCATCAGTCAAGCGGCCCTGGCCTTCACCACTATTCCTCTGATCACCCGCAGCCTCAGAAGCACGTGTGTCAGCACTTGGTAATCTACCAGTGCCTGGAAAGGTGTTACACAAGTGTCGCTTTAGAGCGTCCTCAAGTTTTTTCATCCTGTGCTCCCTCTGTGTGGGCAGGATGAGCTCTGCAACTTTCCCCTAGTATCATGGATCAAGAAGGGTTGCCAACCAGTAATGATCCCTCTCCTTGATAGCATGAATCCTGGGGTCCTTTAGCAGGCTTTGCATCATTAGGGAGCCCATGCAGCGTAGGTTGGAGGTGGCATTAGCTTCCGAGTCTTCCTGGTCAATGAGGATGACCGTATCGTGCACTTCCTCCTCCCAGCCACGCACAAGCCCTTCTGTTTCTGGGCACACAAAACCCTCCCTTGAGGAATCCCCACCTTCAATGCCCCCACTACTTAAATATTTCTCCTCCTCCTCATCCTCCTCCTGTCTGATCTGAGTAGGACCCGCTGGAATGCTGTCTGCGGAAAGACTGGGGCCTTGAGAGCTAGGGAAGGCCTCCTCTTCCTCCCGCTGCTCTGCCTCTAGAGCCACATCTATAATTCCCCGCAGAGTGTGCTCCAGCAGGAACACTAAAGGAATTGTGTCACTGATGCATGCACTGTCCCTGCTCACCATTTGCCTCCTCAAATGGTGACAGTACAGTGCATGCATCCTTGATCATCAGCCACTCCGGGGGGAAAAAAAAACAAGTTGACCTGAACCTGTCCTTGTGCCATACTCACACAGGTACTCGTTGATGGCCCTCTGCTGCTTGTGCAGACGCTGCAGCATTGCTAATGTCGAGTTCCATCTGGTGGGCATGTCACAGATCAGACGGTTTGTGGGAAGGTGGAACTCTCTTTGAATTTCTGCCAGGCGAACGCTTGCTGGGAATGACCGTCTGAAGTGGCTGCAGACTTTTCTGGCCTGGATGAGAAGCTCTGGCAGCCCTGGGTACTTGTTTAGGAAACGCTGTACCACCAGATTTAGGACGTGTGCTAGGCATGGTACATGCGTCAATTTACCCTTGCGTAGGGCGGAGAGAAGGTTGCTGCCATTATCGCAGACGATCATTCCCAGCTCAAGTTGGCGTGGTGTTAACCATCTCTGCACTTGCCCCTGCAGAACTGACAAAATTTCTGACCCGGTGTGGCTCCTGTCCCCTAAACAAACCAGCTCAAGCACAGTATGGCATCTTTTTGCTTGAGCCATTGCGTAGACCCTGTCAGGCGTCGGTTTAACTGCCACTTCGCCAGAGACAGAGAAGGAGGAGGAGGAAGAGGTGGTGGTGGTGGAGCAGACAGACCTCATACAAGCAGCTTTCTGGAGGCGTGGTGGATGAACAAGCTCCAGCACAGAGCCCCGTCTTGGATCCCTCCCAGCTGCAATCAGAGTTACCCAGTGTGCCGTGAAGTAAATGTAACGACCCTGTCCATGCTTGCTGGACCATGTGTCTAAAGTAACATGCACCTTGCTGCTGACTGCCTTTGCCAATGACTCGATAACATTGTCTTCCACGTGCTGGTATAGTGCTGGAATGGCCTTGCGTGAAAAGTAATGGCGTTTTGGAACCTGCCACTGAGGTGCAGCACATTCAGCAAATTCACGGAAGGGAGCAGAGTCAGAGTCCACCAGCTGGAAAGGCAGCAGCTGCAATGCGAGTAATCTTGCTAAGCTGGCATTTAGACGCTGTGCTTGGGTATGGTTGGGACTATATATTTTCTTTCGCTGCAGCAGCGGTGGCAACGTAATCTGACTGCGTAAATCTTCAGCTACTGGGATGATGTCACATTGTGAGGAAGGACCTGGTACATCCATTACTGTAGCATCATCCCTGTCGGTGGAGGTTGTAGGCAATGACATGGCAGGACATACAGTGGGGGTAGAGACAGATGAGGAGGAGGAGGACCTACGCAAAGTTTTGCGCCAATGGGATGTGTGGCACTTATTTATATGTCGCCTCAAGCACGTGGTATCCAAGTGTCCGGTATCTTTCCCACGCTTAAGCCTTATCTGACATAAATTACAAATAGCAACGCTGCGCTCTACTGCACATTTCTTAAAGAACTCCCAGACAACAGAGTTCCTGCATGTGTTCTTTGAGACAACAGCACACTGCACCGGAGCAGCTCTGACATGTGATGCCTTGGACTGGCGAGTGCTACGGTTGGTCACAGAGGATGTTGTGCCTTGTGTTTGCTGTGCCTCCTCCTCCCCCTCTTCCTCACTTAATTCCTCTGTTCGATCTGGCACCCAGGTGGAGTCAGTGACCTCATCATCATTGTCATCATCATCACCCCCTATCTCCTCGTCACTGGAGCCAACTTGGCAGTATGCTACAGCTGCTGGGGCAAAATGAGTGCCAGTTATTTGTGTGTCATCACTGGCACCCCCTTCCTCTAGGTTGATTATACTCCCTTCCTCAACCTCAGAGATTGAATCAGAGCACTGTACTTGCTGCTCATCCTCAAGCAGCATGTCACTCTCATTGTAGTCAAACAATTCAGCTGACTCCTCCTTGTGTGATAGCGAGGCTACGGCAGGAGTAGCTGTGGACATGAAGGCTGCATTAGATGCTTTGGCAGCTGAGGTGGACTGTAAAGCACTAGAAGCCTGGCTGGCAGAGGACTCGAAGGATGAGGATGGCCTGGTTAGCCGATCCAAGTCCTCTGTATGTTGCTGCTGCTTAAGACGGCCAGCACCAGTTAGAAAGGACAAGCGTGCCCCTGCAGAGGATGCACCACGTCCACCATGACCAGAGGCACAGCCTCCCGACACAGGGGCTGCTTGCCCTCTTATCTGTGTCTGGGAGCGTCTGCCTGTCCTTTTTGTTCTTTCAGACATGGTGAGTGATATATAGATTAATATATACAGAACTCTGATTCAACTCTGGTATAAAGATTTAAAGAACTCTCGTATACCTCAGTGAGACACACTGATAGCTGGCAGCCAGTGACAAGAGACAGATCACCTCAATTCACAAATGTTTTGTAAAAATTAGTGAGCCCCGAAATACAGCATGGTACTGGATGTGTGACGAGACACAGATCACCTCAATTCCCAAATGTTTTGTAGAAATTAGTGAGCCCCAAAATAATGCGTGGTACTGGTTGTGTGACAAGAGACTGATCACCTCAATTCACAAAGGTTTGTAGAAATTAGTGAGCCCCAAAATACTGCGTGGTACTGGATGTGTGACGAGACACAGATCACCTCAATTCCCAAATGTTTTTTAGAAATTTGTGACCCCCAAAATACTTGCTGGCAGTGACAAGACACAGATCACCTCAATTCCCAATTGTTTTGTAGAAATTTGTGACCCCCAAAATACAGCGTGGTACTGGCTGTGTGACAAGACACAGATCACCTCAATTCCCAAATGTTTTAAAGAAAGTTGTAAACCCCAAAAAAACTTGCTGGCAGTGACAAGACCCAGAAGATCACCTCAATTCACAAATGTTTTAAAGAAAGTTGTAAACCCCAAAAAAACTTGCTGGCACAGTGACAAGACACACATCACATAAATTCCCTGATATTTGGTAGAAATGAGACCCCCCCAGACCCCCCCAGTAGTGTGGCAGACCGGCAGTAACAAGACACAACTATCTCCTTTGAAATCTCCTCTGAAATGCGTGCAGAAGCGCTGCGTGGAAACGTTATATAGTGTGCTGCGGGACTTAGCTCTGTGTGCCCATGATTGGGCAAAATTTGCCCAATCAGGACAGTGAGCGGTGATTGGCATAGTGTTGAACCAGTCTTGCACCAGACCTGTGGTCAGGTGCAAGGCTGTAGTCAATTACGAGCTTCAGGCCAGTGGGAAAATGCATTGTGGTCCATTGTGGTCAAACATGCGGCGAACACCCGGAAATGTTCGGTGTTCGCGATCTCATCGAACAGGCCAAGTTAGGGTCGAACCCCGAACCCGAACCGCTCATCCCTATTCAAAACCTGGCAAAATAAGGTGCCTGTTCGAGGGCAGTGAAATCCCCATAGAGAAGCAATGGTTAATCTATTCACAGACACCGAACAGCAGAGAAATGTCAGTGAAATGCCCTGATTTTCAGTGGTTTCATTTGACAGGTTTAATAAGGCGAATCCCATAGGTTTCAATGTTAAAAATATTCCCGTTTTAATCCAATATCTAATAAATCATTTATTATTTTAATCTGCAGCAAAAAGTCTCTTTATTTATTAATTTTTAGGATTTTCCTGACTTTTTTGGGATTTTGGAAAATATTTTCTTTCCTTTTTTCGTATATGTTTTTTTCTGTACCAGATCTTTTTATTATTATTCATAGGACCTTATATGTTAATTCCAGACATTTTCGTGCAGTAGTTATTTTTTTGCAGACAGCTTTTCAAAGTCGCAGCGTCTTTTTTTTTCATCCCGTTCGTCGACTTGTCGGCTTTTTCTGGTGGCTGGTCAGCGGTCTATGTTCGGTGGATCGTCGGCTTTTTTCGGATGCATTCAGCAGTTTTGCAGCATATCATCGGGTGCATTTTCAGCGGCTTATCAGGTCGGATGGTTTCGACGGTATTGCCGTGCTTGGTGCTCTTTGAATAACCCCTTAAATCAGGAAAAATGGATCAAAATAATAAAAAAGGTCTTTTAAAAAAAATTTAAAATATAAAAGCTATCACATTTATTATATCAAATTTGATTCGTCTGTTTAAACCTGTTGAATTGAAGTCATTGAAATCAGGGGATTTTGCTGGAATTTCATTGCAATTTGCTGTTCTGTGAATAGTCTAATCAATAGTTCTCTATGGGACAATTTTGATGCTGCTGAATTCCACCGTATTTCTTTGTGAATTTGCCTGTTTTTGGAGAAAATACAGTTTTGTGAATAGGTGAATTGACCGGAAATCGCAGATATGGTGAAATTCTCAGTTCGGTGCAATTCGGTGCTCAGTGAATAACCCTCCATGAAGATACAATTAACAACTTTTCAGTCTACAGTAACTTCCCTCTTCTATAACACATGGACATTGAATATCTCATGTCCAATCTCTCATGCTTTCCAGTTATTGGTCGGCTTTTCACCCATAGAGGACGGTATGCCAAGATGGCCAAATATATTTGAGGTTGAGGTTGAAGACTTTACATGTTCCTCTTGCTCTGAACGTTCTGTAGCTCATGACTTGATCATTCTGACCATCCTGAAAACATGGCGGGGCGACATTCTGTCATGTGGGTAACCGACACACATGTTACATTGCTATTTATTATGAGCTTCCTACTTTTACATGACCGTGTGAAACATGATGGACCAAAGGAAGGGTCATTCAAATGACTATCAGATACTAGTTTCGTTATAGAGGCTACATAAGGCAAAGATACACTGCCTGGTCAAAGGTAAAGTCACAATCTGTAATAGGTGGTTGTGTCGCCTTTTGCTGTGGATGAGGCACACATTCGCCGCAGCATCATGTCGATAAGCTCAAGCAATGTCACAGCATTTATTCCCGTCCACAGTGCCATTGGAGCACAGTGACCTCATTGTCATGTTCAAGAAACCAGTGTGAGATGATTTGAGCTTTGTTGTGACATGTTGCATTATCCTGCTGGAAGGAGCCATCAGCAGATACAGGGGACACTGTGCTCATAAAGGGATGGACATGATGCATTATCCTGCTGGAAGGAGCCGTCAGAAGATACAGAGAACACTGTGCTCATAAAGGGATGGACATGGTGCATTATCCTGCTGGAAGGAGCCATCAGAAGATACAGGGGACACTGTGCTCATAAAGGGATGGACACGGTGCATTATCCTGCTGGAAGGAGCCATCAGAAGATACAGGGGACACTGTGCTCATAAAGGGATGGACACGGTGTATTATCCTGCTGGAAGAAGCCATCAGAAGATACAGGGGACACTGTGCTCATAAAGGGATTGACACAGTGCATTATCCTGCTGGAAGGAGCCATCAGAAGATACAGGGGACACTGTGCTCATAAAGGGATTGACATGGTGCATTATCCTGCTGGAAGGAGCTGTCAGAAGATACAGGGGACACTGTGCTCATAAAGGGATGGACACGGTGTATTATCCTGCTGGAAGAAGCCATCAGAAGATACAGGGGACACTGTGCTCATAAAGGGATTGACACAGTGCATTATCCTGCTGGAAGGAGCCATCAGAAGATACAGGGGACACTGTGCTCATAAAGGGATTGACATGGTGCATTATCCTGCTGGAAGGAGCCATCAGAAGATACAGGGGACACTGTGCTCATAAAGGGATTGACATGGTGCATTATCCTGCTGGAAGGAGCTGTCAGAAGATACAGGGGACACTGTGCTCATAAAGGGATGGACACGGTGCATTATGCTGCTGGAAGGAGCCATCAGAAGATACAGGAGACACTGTGCTCATAAAGGGATGGACATGGTCAGTAACAATACTCAGGTAGGCCGTGGTGTTTAAACGATGCTCAATTGGTACTAAGGGACCCAAAGTGTGCCAATAAAATACCACCCACACCATTACATCACCACCAGCCTGACCCGCTGATACAAGGCAGGATGGATCCATGCTTTCATGTTGTTTACGCCAAATTCTGACCCATCTGAATGTCGCAGCTAAAATCGAGACTCATCAGACCAGGCAGTGTTTTTCCAATCTTCTTTTGTCCAGTTCTGGTGTCTGTGTGATTTGTAGCCTCAGTTTCCTGTCCTTAGCTGACAGGAGGAGCCTGGTGTGGTCTGCTGCTGCTGTAGCCCATCTGCTTCAAGGTTGGACGTGTTGTGTGTTCAGAGATGGTATATCTGCAGACCTTGGTTGTATCGAGTGTTTATTTGAGTTACTGTTGCCTTTCTATCGTCTCGATCCAGTCTGTCCATTCTCCTCTGACCTCTGACCTCAAGTCATTTTCGTCCACACAGCTGACGCTCGCTGGATATTTTCTCTTTTTCGGGTCATTCTCTGTAAACCCTAGAGATGCTGTGCGTGAAAATCCCAGGAGGTCAGCAGTTTATGAAATACTCAGACCAGCCCGTCTGGCACCAACAACCCATGCCACGTTCAAAGTCACTTAAACCCCCTTTCCTCCCCCATTCTGATGCTCGGTGTGAACTTCAGCAAGTTGCCTTCACCGCGTCTAGATGCCTCAATGCATTGAGTTGCTGCCACGTGATTGGCTGTTTAGCAATTTGTGTTAACAAGCAATTGAACCTAATAAAGTGGCCAGTGGGTGTAATTTTTTTTTTTTTTTAAAGGATTTTATCAGGAAGGATACATTGAGATTTCTCTTGTTTTCAAGTATGTCCTGGGTGGCGAGTATGTACCGTTAGGTGTCTTGCCCAAGGACACTTACTGGAGAGGTGCTCTTGCCAGGATCAAACCCATGTCTCCACAGTCTCTCTCCATGCAGAGCAGTGATCTTACCTCTACTCCACCCAGCCGGTATTGTAAATATATACAGGGTTATTCAGAGAATGGTGAAACTCTGGAGAACTTTTGGAGAAGTGAAAATTCTAGGTCAAAATAGCCAAACCAGACAAATTCTCCCATGTATCTCACTTTCAAATCAGCGATTTAAACCTAGAATTTTCACTTCTCCAAAAGTTCTCCAGAGTTTCACCTTTCTCTGAATAACCCTGATAGAGCAGCGACGCTCTGGGCAAAGTAAACTTTTTTCCAATTCAATATTATTATGAAAAAATCACAGACAATATTTTAAGAAGATTGGAATTAGACATTTCCATTTAGCCTACTTTAATGTCAGTTGGCTGTTTCACCCCCTGTGATCCCCCCCTACTCGAGGCATTCCTGATCTTACCCAATCAGAGGTTTCTCCTCCAGAAACACAGAGGACGCACCCATAGAAATGAAACACAACTCCTAGGACAAACCCATCACACTGATGCATCACACCATTTATCTGGTCACCGCATCCGCCATGTTTTCCAGGACACACTTTAGACTGCCCGTCCACTGCCTCCGTATTCATGTGACTAATCCCACAACACAGAGTAGATTCTATCCTCCATCGCACGACTTCAGACGACTTTGTGTGACTACATCAGACTATCGACCCTTTCCATTTGAATGGGATTTATTGGACGAAGTCAAACGACCTGATACAGCAAACATGAAAAAATGCCCTGATTCTCGGTGGTTCAGTTCGACAGGTAAAACAGACGACTCTCTTAGGACTCAATGTAAAATAACATTTTTATTTTTATTATTTTAGTTTTTTTTATTAAACTGTTTATTCTTTTAATTTTTAGCAAAAAGTCTTTTTATTTACTTATTTTTCTGAACAGCTTTTTGTATTTTATTATATTTTTTGAAAAATAAAAAACGTTTTATTCTTTTTCAAAAGGAGCTTTTTTATTGTTTAGACACATTTTATACATTGTTTATAGGTTTAAACACCTACAGTCTGGTCCAGAAATATTGGGACATGACACAATTGTAACATCTTTGGCTCTATACACCACCACAATGAAGTTTGAATGAAACAAACACAATGTGCTTTAACTGCAGACTGTCAGCTTTAATTTGAGGGTATGTACATCCAACTCAGGTGAACGGTGTAGGATTTACAGCAGTTTGCAGATGTGCCTCCCACTTGTTAAGGGACCAAATGTAATGGGACAATTGGCTTCTCAGCTGTTCCATGGCCAGGTGTGTGATATTCCCTCATTACCCCAATTACAATGTGCAGATAAAAGGCCCAGAGTTAATTTCAAGTGTGCTATTTGCATTTGGAATCTGTTGCCGTCAACTCTCAAGATGAGATCCAAAGAGCTGTCACTATCAGTGTAGCAAGCCATCATTAGGCTGAAGAAACAAAACAAACCCATCAGAGAGATAGCAAGAACATTAGGCGTGGCCAAAAAAACTGTTTGGAACATTCTCAAAAAGAAGGAAAGCACCGGTGAGCTCAGCAACACCAAAAGACCCGGGAGACCACGGAAAACAACTGTGGTGGATGACCGAATAATTCTTTCCCTGGTGAAGAAAAAACCCTTCACAACAGTTGACCAGATCAAGAACACTCTCCAGGAGGTAGGTGTATGTGTGTCAAAGTCAACAATCAAGAGAAGACTTCACCAGAGTGAATACAGAGGGTTCACCACAAGATGTAAACCATTGGTGAGCCTCATAAACAGGAAGGCCAGATTAGAGTTTGCCAAACAACACCTAACAAAGCCTTCACAGTTCTGGAACAAGATCCTATGGACAGATGAGATCAAGATCAACTTGTACCAGAGTGATGGGAAGAGAAGAGTATGGAGAAGGAAAGGAACTGCTCATGATCCTAAGCAAACCACCTCATCAGTGAAGCATGGTGGTGGTAGTGTCATGGCGTGGGCATGTATGGCTGCCAATGGAACTGGTTCTCTTGTATTTATTGATGATGTGACGCTGACAAAAGCAGCAGGATGAATTCTGAAGTGTTTCAGCCAATATTATCTGCTCACATTCAGCCAAATGCTGCAGAACACATTGGACGGCGCTTCACAGTGCAGATGGACAGTGACCCAAAGCATACTGCAAAAGCAACCAAAGAGTTTTTGAAGGGACAGAAGTGGAATGTTATGCAATGGCCAAGTCAATCACCTGACCTGAATCCCATTGAGCATGCATTTCACTTGCTGAAGACAAAACTGAAGGGAAAATGCCCCAAGAACAAGCAGGAACTGAAGACCGTTGCAGTAGAGGCCTGGCAGAGCATCACCAGGGATGAAACCCAGCGTCTGGTGATGTCTATGCGTTCCAGACTTCAGGCTGTGATTGACTGCAAAGGATTTGTAACCAAGTATTAAGAAGTTAAGTTTGATTTATGATTATTATTCTGTCCCATTACCTTTGGTCCTTTAACAAGTGGGGGCACATCTGCAAACTGCTGTAAGTCCTACACCGTTCCCCTGAGTTGGATGTACATACCCTCAAATTAAAGCTGACAGTCTGCAGTTAAAGCACATTGTGTTTGTTTCATTCCAACTCCATTGTGGTGGTGTATAGAGCCAAAGATGTTACAATTGTGTCCATGTCCCAATATTTCTGGACCTGACTGTATTATAGAAGAATAGCAGAGTACAGTAATTATTTTTTCTCCTGCAGTCTGGCTTGCATCGGTGTTTTTTTTGTTTTCCTGCAGTCCAGCGGTCTTTAGCGGCATTTTTTTTCTCCTGCAATCCGGCAGTCTTTGGCAACATTTTTTTTGCTCCTGCAGCCCGGAGGTCTTCGGCAGCATCTTTTTTTCTCTTGCAGTCCGGCGGTCTTTGGCGGCATTTTTTTTCTCCTGCAGTCCGGCAGTTTACCATGGAGTTGTTTTTTGCTCCTGCAGTCCGGCGGTCTTCGACAGCATTTTTTTTTCTCCTGCAATCCGGCAGTCTTTGGCAACATTTTTTTTGCTCCTGCAGCCCGGAGGTCTTCGGCAGCATCTTTTTTTCTCTTGCAGTCCGGCGGTCTTTGGCGGCATTTTTTTTCTCCTGCAGTCCGGCAGTTTACCATGGAGTTGTTTTTTGCTCCTGCAGTCCGGCGGTCTTCGACAGCATTTTTTTTTTCTCCTGCAGTCTGACGGTCTTCGCCGGCGTTTCTTTTTCTCCTGCAGTCCGGCGGTATCCAGCGGCGTGCAGCGGTCTGTCCATCGATCAACCTGGGTCGTTCATAGTCGCTTCCAGTGGATGACCCAGATTGTTCAAAAAAGTTGTCCATAGTTCGTCCGACTACGGTCCTAGTGGACGGCCAGCCTTAGTCCTTCTCGCGGTGGGGGGAGGGCAGGAAGGAGGCTGAATACACTATCCAGATGAACCTAGGAATATCTCACTTGCATACAGGCGTATGTTTCCTGACGTCCGGTCGGATGATCCGTCTGACCCCAAGGAGTAACTTCTTACAGAGATACATTTCACCGATCGTAGAAGTTCTAAAACCTCCTGTCCTCGGAACGAGAAGAATAGGCGCACGCTACAAAGTATAACGGAACGACGCGAGCGCGCGCTGCCCTTTAAAGTGCGAAATTTCAAGATGGGAGCTATTTTTGGATGAAACAACTCATTTCGCCTTAATAATGATTAAGCGCTGTATTCAGATTCTTCAAAGTACAAAGGACCTTTAGAGCCCGGCTCTCCTCTTCTGAGCGTCGGCTCCGGCAGAACAGAGCGAGAATTTCAGAGAGATAATACAGAGCGCGCGGGGGGGGGGGGAGCGCGTTTCAATTGAAATGAACATATTGCGCTTTACACTCGCTCTGTATCTTAGGAACCGCATAGAGTAATGTGTTAGTTGCTATAGCAGTTATTATTTCTCCTCGCTGCTATTTATTAGAGGCTTTGGCGTGCGCGTTTTATGTTATAAATAAATAGAAATGTAATGAATCTCGCATCGGGTTTTTTTTCTAAGCGAAATGTGACTCAGATTAAGTGCTGAGCGACTCGTTCTGACTCAGCCGCACTTTATAAAAACTTTTCACAGAGCGTTTTATATTTTAATGCTATGATTAGTCTTTCCTGGTGTGTAATCGCAGAATTAAAAAGCGACGCTCTACCCATCCACACTATGGTTATGAAGTGGTCAAGATGTGAGGAGTGCCCCCTTAAATAATAATAAATAAATAATAATACTACTGATAATAAATATAATAAATAATAATAATACTACTACTAATAATAATAAAATATATATATATATATATATATATATATATATACTTATGTTAATACAAGCATAAAAGGTATGGTAGGGGACAAAAAAGTTAGACTAACCCCCTCACTACAAAGATCCACTATGCTTAACCCCATAGTGACCAGTCTGTTTTACTATTGTCTGTCCGAAAGTACCTGCTGCTGTTTATACACTTCTGCACTGTTTGTGTTTAGCTTTAATTTTCCTCTTAATTGTTTACGGTACCCACGCATATTATATACCGTTTTTCTCGTCATTAAATGGACTTTCTAAAGACGTTGGGCGGGGTGGAGGGGATTCCACCACTTCACCCAGCAATAAAACCGAATTGGCGGAATCCCCTCCACCCCGCCCAACGTCTTTAGAAAGTCCATTTAATGACGAGAAAAACGGTATATAATATGCGTGGGTACCGTAAACAATTAAGAGGAAAATTAAAGCTAAACACAAACAGTGCAGAAGTGTATAAACAGCAGCAGGTACTTTCGGACAGACAATAGTAAAACAGACTGGTCACTATGGGGTTAAGCATAGTGGATCTTTGTAGTGAGGGGGTTAGTCTAACTTTTTTGTCCCCTACCATACCTTTTATGCTTGTATTAACATAAGTATATATATAATATATATATATTATATATATATATATATTTTATTATTATTAGTAGTAGTATTATTATTATTTATTATATTTATTATCAGTAGTATTATTATTATTATTATTATTTATTATTATTATTATTTATTATTACTATTATTATATTTATTATTTATTATTATTATTTATTCTTTATTATTATTATTATATTTATTATTAGTAGTAATATTATTATTTATTATTATTTAGTTATTATTATATTTGTTATTATTTTTAGCATTATTATTATTTATTATTACTATAATTATATTTATTATTTCTAAGTATTATTATTATTATTTATTTATTAGGCTTAATGATCAGCCTCAGAAATAATGGTAAAGGTAACACATCCAATGTCAAATGTATTGCATGCATGAAGTTTGTGCATGAGGCTGCGCTAAGATCATGATAACTTGTTTTAGTATTGAATATCTGGTAAAAAATTATTATTGATTACTATTATTTGGTAAAAAAAAAAAATCCACTTACAACCCAGCTGAAGATGAAAGTGTCTGTCTAGCTTTAAAACTTGCAAAAAGCACATTTTATTTGCAGCAACATATTAGAATGATCAAAAATGCTATAAAAAAAGAATAATATTGTTTTAACGTTATTATGTTTATTTATTTATTTATAAAGTGTTTTTACCAGGAAAGATACATTGAGATTTATCTGGTTTTCAAGTATGTCCTGGGAGGGGCTCAACATGATCTTCGGGTGAATTTAAGTTGCTTTTTACAAATATATTACGTGCTGCGGCTTCTTCAGGGGGAACGAGCGGAGCGGATGGTAATATCGAGACATATCCTTCCCTATGAAACCTATTCAATGAGGTAAACAGACACATCAACCTCATGGAGAGGGTAATAAAATGATCCAAAGAGTTATTTTGTTATTTCTACAAGGAAAAAAAAATAAAGAAGCCAATGGGATAAAAGCGCCATATAATAACGCTGAATTAGTAACGATTTGCAGCCAATTCTGATCAGTCTCCAGTCTATAATAAGCAATCTGTACTTGACCTTACGTTCCGCTATATCCGTTTAATTTTCTCCTTGGCAGAAAACATTGATGGCAATCAGCCCGGGGCAATCTAAAGTTCAGGAAAGATTCAAAAGTCTTTCAATCACTGAAAAATAATAGTATCAGATTTATGTGAGATTGATACTCGCCGCCGCGGCCGCCGCCATCTCCGCGGCCCTCTATTAAATCTGATATTTTGTACATCTGGGCCCATCCAGGAAATAGATTTTGACAGGGAGATATTAGCTACGCGGTTATCCAGTCTTCCATCGATAGGAGCTCCGCAGACTTCTTCTGTCGTCATGATACGTGCAGTGTGTGTATGAGAGGGGTTTAACCCCTTCACTCCGAGTGATGTGCTTTGACAGTTGCAGAAACCATGCCTGGAGGATGAGTGATGCGAAAGAAGGGCTTGACAAAGGCTCACTGCGAGTCGAAACGTTGCCCGGTCCGCTTGGGTGCAATGAATCTATTTGTACTAAATCCTGCTACAGGGATATTTAGACAGAGCCGAACTGGACCCGAAATGTCACTGAATAGTGAATTTCCCCGTATGGTGCAATTTGTGGCCATTCAAAACCTGCCAATTCACCAAATATTGGCGAACTGCCAACGAAATACGTTGCCTGTTTGATGGCAGTGAAATCCCCCATAGAGAAGCATTGGTTAATCTATTCAGAGATTCGGTGGTTTAATTCGGCAGGTTTAATCAGGCGAATCCCATAGGTTTCAACATTAAAAAATATTCCCATTTTTATCCAATATCTATTAAACTGTTTATTCTTTTATTTTGCAGCAAAAATACTTTTTATTTAATTATTTTTATTATTCTTTATTGGGCATTTTTCAGGAATTTTTCAGCAAAAATATTCTGATTTTTTTTTAAATAGCGTTTTTTTTCTGTAACTAACTTGTAATTAATAGAAATCCTGGTGTAATTTGTTTCTGATAAACATTTTATAAATATCTATCGGAAACAAATTACACCAGGATTTCTATTAATTACAAGTATCCCAGGATAGGGCGGCACAAAGACATATTGTAATATTATATATTCCTATAAAACAGGGGTCAGCAACCCTGGCCCTCCAAATGTTTTGCAACTATATTTCCCTTGAGGCTCTGCAAACCTAATGAGCAGCCGAGCATCAGGGGAAATGTAGTTTCGAAACATCTGGAGGGCCATAGTTCCCCACACTTGTCGTAGTCTTTTCCAGCATCCCCTCTCAGGAATGTGTTAATATCTGTTGTATGTTTGACTGGTCTTTTGTTGATCTGGAAAACACTGCCCCATTATTTGATTACTGTTACTATGGTTTATATAATTACTTTGTGGCCACTGTAACCAAACTCAACTCCCCCTATCTAGAAGGTGTTTACTCTGTGACTGATTTTGGTATTAGGCTGTGACACCCTATAGTTTCATGTCTGGACAAGTCTGGTTAATTTGAGGCTGGGGAAGGGGCACCAGGGTGTAATTTTCCATTGGTCTCTCTAGGTCCACCTGGGGCTATATATTTTTAACTCAATAAAAGTGTTCAGTTGTTGTTGCTGCTCTAGGAAAACTTCCAGATCTACTGCGTCTTCTTATGTCTGGGGGAAGCTAGCAAGGCTCTTTACGTGTACCCATCTATAAGCTTTGTCTAAGGACTGGAGAAAGGCACGAAAGCCCGCTGGGGAGAGCATGGGGGTCTGGCAAGGAAGCAGTATTAACAGATGTGACCCAGTCAGGGTACTAAGATCTGTTAAAATGGACATTAGGTAGCTATGAAACAATGTAACAGCTGGTAGTGGTGGATAAAATGTATTCAGGAAACAACGAACACTACAACAATATCCCTTGATGAAATATGCCTTAACGGAGCCATCACTCAGTTGTAAAGAGGTGGCAAGAAGCACTCTCACAGAATTGACGTCTAGTTGTGGGGCATGTATTATTTAGGAGGCCATCAGATTAAGCCATTGTACATCCCTGATTGTCCTACTTTTGTAAATCTTATATAACATTTGCATCACCAATGCCAAAGATCCCTCCAGCTGCCTATGCAAGAAAGAATGAGATCCTAGGGTTGATACGAAAGTAATTGTGGCTAAACATAGATGAAGCAGATATCTCTTTTGGGGGGGTGAAGATTATATGAAAATATTGATACCTGTAGCTTCTAAATCTTGTAGATCATTTACATTCCCTTGCAAACCTATGGTTAGTCTATATACCCTTAAATTCTGGTTATGGTGTTGGAGCCATACATCAACTGCCATTGACAGTTTCTTCTGCCATCTTGTCATTTATTAATTACAAGGGCAACCCTTCCCGTCAAGGCTGTGATTAAGAACGTGAGCCAACATGTCCTATCCATTCCCTCTCTCTGTCCTACAACTTGATTGTGTTTGGAACAAGAGTGACACCTCACTTGAAGGATAATCTGCTCGTAGCTTCCTTTTCCCAAAAAACTCTACTTTTGTGACACCTGGTACTCCTACAACATCAAGCTTTTCCCCTGATTATCTGTGGCTGCCAGGAAATCAGTGTGACAAAACCTACCTTCACTGGGGAATATGGAGGGGGCTGTGGGCTAGCCTCCTGCCCAGTGACTATGGCCCGTGAAAGAGACCATTGGGGGAACTGGTGGATATTTTAAATATATTTGGCTTTTCACTTTTTTAAACATCCGCCAGATAACTAAAGATTTCTTATGTTTATGTGTATTATTCACTTATGTATTTATTGTAGAGTCTCCTGTTGTGTACACTGTGTACATTCCCTCTGTATAGTGTAATTCTCTCTATTAGAAGATATCCCTTTGTTTTATCTGTTTTCTCCCTCCCCTCTTCTCCTCCCAGGAGGTCCCATTGTCCATTGTTTGAAGGTCCCATCCACTGTGTGCAGGTATTCGATCTGTGATGTTATCTGGTTGTATTCACGAAGGGGGGTTGTTCCTTAACTGTGTAGCTGTTTGTCTGTGCAAATAAACAGATAGTCTGCTTTTGATTCTCAACGGCCTGCCTACTTCTTTCAGCTGCGGTTAAAGTTTGGGTGGGCTGTTAGGGAAGATTCTCCGGCAACGGTGGCGACTGTTTAAAGGGGAGAGAGCCTGCTGATGGAGTTACTCAGTGAGTGACTCTAATAGTGGACAGTAACATCGAAAACAACACTAGAATGCCTATTACTATGCAACGTAGACCCCGCTTATTGCTGGAATATTGTCATCTTGACACAACGTTTCTGAGTTTTAGCGTGATTTTTTAAATAACAGTACTTGAGTGCATCCGACGATTTGAAATAATCGCAACTACACACAATCTGTTTTAAGTGGCTTTAGACCGCTGGCCAATGGATGAAGTGAAACGAACATGCCGACAGATCCTAATAACATCCAATTTCCTGTCCGTCATGTAGGAAGACAGCCGCATTAGGAGGCCATCACTTTGCGGACAGCTGGTGATCCCTATTACATAAAAAAAAAGAAGAAAATGTACCTGGAATCAGTGGTTTCTCTTCTCAATATTCCAAGGCGAGGATCAAGCTGTTACTTGAGCAGGTTTTCCAGAGTTTCCTGGCAACGATGTGCAGCGTGCGAAGGCGAGTTAAACACGTATTGATTGGTATACCGCTCATTTAAGTGAAATTACTTAACTGTATTGAAGGCGAGGGTCAGTTCACACGTAGGGCTCATTAATCGATTCGGCTGGAACCATCCTCGGCTTAGATATTTCATTACGGATCGATGTTTTTTGGTTTCTTTTTTTAAATTTAGTACAGATGCATTTTAAAAGGACGCAAATCAATCTGAAGATTGGATGGAATAAAAATATGACTAAATTGGCGAGTTAACGGGGGAGACGTGTCCTCGCCCTCGCTTTAATTCATTCGCTTATGGCAAAGGTTAATTAAAACCTTACTCAAACTCACATGAAGCGCATTCCAGGCTGATTCCAGAAAATCCAATTTAAATATTGAGATCTATATGTGCGCCTTGTGCGATGGAGTCACACTCGTTTGTCCATTATATACGTTGGGAAGTCACACACTCCCACCCAACACAGCTAAAACCACACACTCTACCCCACACAACTAAACCCACAAACTCCCATTCCATACAGTTAAACCCAAACACTCCCAGACCACACAGCTAAAACCACACACATCCACCCCCACAACTAAACCAACAATATACAATCCCATCCAACAGAGCTAAACCCACACATATTCCCTCCCACACAGTCACTCACATCCCACTCAGTCACATATAATCCCATATTGTTACACATATTTCCACACTTCTTGATGTCCATGTTTCTCGACTCATATCCCATTCAGTCACACACATTCATATCAGTCACACACATTTATATTCCATTCAGTCACACACATTCATATCCCATTCAACCACACACATTCATATCCCATTCAGTCACACACATTCATATCAGTCACACACATCTATATTCCATTCAGTCACACACATTCATATCAGTCACACACATTTATATTCCATTCAATCACACACATTCATGTTTCATTCAACCACACACATTCATATCCCATTCAGTCACACACATTCATATCCCATTCAGTCACACACATTCATATCCCATTCAGTCACACACATTCATGTCCCATTCTACCACACATATTCATATAACATTCATTCACATACATTCATATAAGGTACATGCATTTATATGCCATTCAGTCACACACATTCATATCGGTTACACACATTCATATCCCATTGAGTCACACACATTCATGTCCCATTCAATCACACACACATTCTTATCAGCCATACATATACATGCCCCATTCAAGCACACACATTCATATCAGTTACATATACAGTCAGGTCCAGAAATATTGGGACATGGACACAATTGTAACATCTTTGGCTCTATACACCACCACAATGGAGTTGGAATGAAACAAACACTATGTGCTTTAACTGCAGACTGTCAGCTTTAATTTGAGGGTATGTGCATCCAACTCAGAACCCCAAGAACAAGCAGGAACTGAAGACAGTTGCAGTAGAGGCCTGGCAGAGCATCACCAGGGATGAAACCCAGCGTCTGGTGATGTCTATGCGTTCCAGACTTCAGACTGTGATTGACTGCAAAGGATTTGCAACCAAGTATTAAGAAGGGAAAGTTTGATTTATGATTATTATTCTGTCCCATTACCTTTGGTCCCTTAACAAGTGGGGGCACATCTGCAAACTGCTGTAAGTCCTACATCGTTCCCCTGAGTTGGATGTACATACCCTCAAATTAAAGCTGACAGTCTGCAGTTAAAGCACATTGTGTTTGTTTCATTCCAACTCCATTGTGGTGGTGTATAGAGCCAAAGATGTTACAATTGTGTCCATGTCCCAATATTTCTGGACCTGACTGTATTTATATCCCAATCAGCCACACATTCATGTCCCATTCAATCACACAATCATTTGCCATTCAGCCACACACATTCAGCCACACACATTCACATCAGTTGCACATATTAATATCTCATTCAATCACACATTTATATCAGTTACACACATTCCTATCCCATTCAGCCACGCATATTTATATATTATTCATTCACACAAATTCATGTTTTTCAGTCACACACATTCACATCCCATTCAGTCACACACATTCACATCCCATTCAGTCTCACACATTCACATCCCATTCAGTCACACACATTCACATCCCATTCAGTCACACACATTCACATCCCATTCAGTCTCACACATTCACATCCCATTCAGTCACACACATTCACATACCATTCAGTCACACACATTCACATCCCATTCAGTCTCACACATTCACATCCCATTCAGTCTCACACATTCACATCCCATTCAGTCACACACATTCACATACCATTCAGTCACACACATTCACATCCCATTCAGTCACACACATTCACATACCATTCAGTCTCACACATTCACATCCCATTCAGTCACACACATTCACATCCCATTCAGTCTCACACATTCACATCCCATTCAGTCACACACATTCACATCCCATTCAGTCACACACATTCACATCCCATTCAGTCTCACACATTCACATCCCATTCAGCAACACACATTCACATCCCATTCAGCCACGCATATTCATATATTATTCATTCACACAAATTCATATGTTATTCAGTCTCACACATTCACATCCCATTCAGCCACACACATTCACATCCCATTCAGCCATGCATATTAATATATTATTCACACAAATTCATATGTTATTCAGTCTCACACATTCACATCCCATTCAGTCTCACACATTCACATCCCATTCAGTCACACACATTCACATCCCATTCAGCCATGCATATTAATATATTATTCACACAAATTCATATGTTATTCAGTCTCACACATTCACATCCCATTCAGTCTCACACATTCACATCCCATTCAGTCACACGCATTCACATCCCATTCAGTCTCACACATTCACATCCCATTCAGCCACGCATATTCATATATTATTCATTCACACAAATTCATATGTTATTCAGTCTCACACATTCACATCCCATTCAGTCACACACATTCACATCCCATTCAGTCTCACACATTCACATCCCATTCAGTCACACACATTCACATCCCATTCAGTCTCACACATTCACATCCCATTCAGCAACACACATTCACATCCCATTCAGAAACACACATTCACATCCCATTCAGTCTCACACATTCACATCCCATTCAGTCTCACACATTCACATCCCATTCAGCAACACACATTCACATCCCATTCAGAAACACACATTCACATCCCATTCAGTCTCACACATTCACATCCCATTCAGTCACACACATTCACATCCCATTCAGTCTCACACATTCACATCCCATTCAGTCACACACATTCACATCCCATTCAGTCACACACATTCACATACCATTCAGTCACACACATTCACATCCCATTCAGTCACACACATTCACATCCCATTCAGTCTCACACATTCACATCCCATTCAGTCACACACATTCACATCCCATTCAGTCACACACATTCACATCCCATTCAGTCACACACATTCACATCCCATTTAGTCACACACATTCACATCCCATTCAGTCACACACATTCACATCCCATTCAGTCTCACACATTCACATCCCATTCAGTCTCACACATTCACATCCTATTCAGTCACACACATTCACATCCCATTCAGTCTCACACATTCACATCCCATTCAGCAACACACATTCACATCCCATTCAGAAACACACATTCACATCCCATTCAGTCACACACATTCACATCCCATTCAGTCTCACACATTCACATCCCATTCAGTCACACACATTCACATCCCATTCAGTCACACACATTCACATACCATTCAGTCACACACATTCACATCCCATTCAGTCACACACATTCACATCCCATTCAGTCTCACACATTCACATCCCATTCAGTCTCACACATTCACATCCCATTTAGTCACACACATTCACATCCTATTCAGTCTCACACATTCACATCCTATTCAGTCACACACATTCACATCCCATTCAGCAACACACATTCACATCCCATTCAGCAACACACATTCACATCCCATTCAGTCACACACATTCACATCCCATTCAGTCTCACACATTCACATCCCATTCAGTCAAACACATTCACATCCCATTCAGTCACACACATTCACATCCCATTCAGCCAAACACATTCACATCCCATTCAGTCAAACACATTCACATCCCATTCAGCCAAACACATTCACATCCCATTCAGCCACGCATATTCATATATTATTCATTCACACAAATTCATATGTTATTCAGTCACACACATTCACATCCCATTCAGTCACACACATTCACATCCCATTCAGTCTCACACATCTCTATGTCACACTCCCTTTACATGGTACAACACCCTGCACACTTCCATTCTGCGCACTTTGACAAAAAATGCAATTTTTACATTTATTTAATGGTAACGGGTTTAATATACTGCATAGATTTAAATGTACATTAATAATTGACCCCAACCAAAGGAATAGGGGAATCACCATGGAGGCATTGCCCCTTAAATGTCAGTTTGAGGTGTTTTTGCTGCTGCTCAGTGAAATCGATACACTTTTGTACGTTTACATTTACGTTTTTGGAATATTCTTGTTGTTTCCACCAATGATAAACATGTCATATAATGGGACAAATGTTTTCACTCAGTCATTAAAATGCTACATTACCGGTATGATGACAATGAAATGGGTTAGAAAATGACTTTAAACATTTTTTCCATCTCGTTCGGGGATTATTTTCTTCCGTGGGATAAATTACTTCTTATGTCCATTACAGCTTGGATGTAATTTAGAAAAGTCGCGCTTCCCGGCGTAGATAAACACTACCTGTTTATTGTAACCGTGACGCTCCTTTAGTTTTGATCTTTTTAAAAGATGAAAATTACTAAAATAAAAATTGCATATTTAGAAATTGAAAAAAAAAATTGAAAAGAGGAAAAAAAATGCCAGAAAATCTGCAATGCAGCAGATCATGAATAAGAGGGGGAGAATAATAAATATATTTTATTCATAAATATCAATTTATTTTATTAATAGAATCTGTGTCATGTTTTTCTAATCTCGTGGGAAAAAGATAAAAAGGTAAAAGCATTTTATCATATTCAAAATATTGACAAAAGACCAAAAAGCATCACATCATTCTTGCAGCTCTTATCCAGTGACTGTCAAGTCCCACGCTGGTTTCACTAGTCAGCGTCCGGCAGCGTGTTTTTTGCTGCTCGCTGGCTGGACGCCAACTGATAAATTCACTCCCCGCGGTCACAGGTCAGATTCGCCGGTGGGACGCAGCGTGATGAAAAACAAGGTGATTACAGAATAAAGTTTTACAGATGCCAAGACGCGTTTCGCCTGGATTCCGACCTATCTAATGGTCGAAAACTGTAAAAAAATTGCTTTGAATCAGTGTGGCCGGCAAAGTTCATCCCAAGGTTATGTTGCTTGGGTCTAGAGTTGGGGAGGACACCGATACAACGTCTACAATCGAGAACGAAACACCTAGAGCAAGAGATACGGGTGCGAGAAACATTGACAGCCGTGTCCCAAAAAAGTAATGAACGCTGCATGTGTGACTTAACAGTGCGCAAGTCACCAAAAACACAAAACGAGAAGCCTGTAAGGACATACAAGTGGAATTCACAGAAATATAACATTAGTAATAGTTTCCTGAGTGTGAAATAGTCGGCCATACCGGCCACCGTGCCGGCTTTATCTCTGGCAGTTACGCCTCTTAAGGGGTTATTCAGAGAGAGCTGATCTGGCCCCGCAATGTAACCGGATGCCGAAATTCAGTGTATGGTGCTATTTTGAGGCCATTCGGCTAATCAGAAAGCAGGTAGTTCATCAAATTTTGGCGCATTGCCAGTGAAATACGGTGCCTGTTCGGCGGCAGTGAAATCCCCCATAGAGAAGCAATGGTTAACCTATTCACATTGAACAGCAGAGAAATGTCAGTGAAATGCCCTGATGTTCAGTGTTTTCATTCGTCAGGTTTAATCAGGTTTTAATGTTAAAAATATTCTCGTTTTAATCCAATATCTAATAAACTGTTTATTATTTTAATCTGCAGCAAAAAGTCTCTTTATTTATTTTTCTGTTATTTTTTTAATCATTTTTTCTTTTTTCTGTATCAGCCCTTTTTATTATCCTTCATTGGATTTTATATCTAAATTCCAGACATGTTCGTTCAGTAGTTTTTTTGCAAACAGTGTTTCAATTTTGACACTTTCAAACCTACTGTTTTTTTTTTATCCACCCCATTCGTCAGCTTGTCGGCTTTTTCCAGTGGCTGGTCTGTTCTGTGATCAGCGGCTCGTCGGCTTTATCCGGCGTGTTCAGCGTGTTTTTTCCTGCGGGTTTTTGTTGGGTTTTCTGCAGGATTGCGGCGGGTTTGCAGCTGAATGCTGAATTCACCGCAGGGTGGGGAATTTTGGTTTCCCGAAGTGCAGGGAAGTGCGGGGAATGAGAGAGCAGCGAAATGTCGTGCTCTCTGAATAACCCCTTAAGTGTCTCACTCATATGTAAGTGCAATGTGATGCTCTGTGACCTTGAAGCCTCGTTGCACAGTACGTAACTCCCTTTGTGCCCATAGCAATCCAGAGAGAATCTCAGCCATTATCTTCAGATATATTAAGAAAATAAGAATAAAGATAGAAAATGTTTTAACTCCAGACAAAGCTTTATAAAAACAGGATAAAACTTTACACAACAGTCTGAAGATGTTATTGAGTTTGCATGATTAAAGGTTGAGTTACTTTTTGCGCTTCCATTGTATTGTCGTGTTATTATGTTGCCGCTCTCCTATCTGAAATAATAAAACATTTCTATTAATATAAAACATGCATGAAAGTTAATAAATAGCATTATCCACACCCCCCGACGCAGCCTGAGCCCCCGGTGACGGTCCTTTGAAGGGACAGATTACGTGTGGCCGTGTAAATTGGCGCTTTGTCAGATCACATTCCTTAAACTGTGTTTTCAAAACAAATAAAACGAGGATTCTGAGGCTTCATCCCTTGTTACGTTTTGCTTATCGGGTAAAAATGAACTCACATCTGCTTGTGTTTTAGGAGAAAATATTTGCCACAGGCGGAGAAAAATTTCAAAGTATTTAATTTATACAACCGGGACATTAAAGTGAACTTCTTTACACTAAAGAGAGAGGGGTTTACATCAAAAACTGACTGACGGCTAGAAAACCTGACGGATAGATAGATACAGATAAATAGATATATAAATAGAAAGACAGATATAGATACAGATAGATACAGATAGATAGATACAGATAGATACAGATAGATAGATACAGATAGATAGATAGATAGATAGATAGATAGATAGATAGATACAGATAGATACAGATAGATACAGATAGATACAGTTAGATAGATACAGATAGATACAGATAGATAGATACAGATATACAGATAGATACAGATAGATACAGATAGATACAGATAGACACAGATAGATACAGATAGACACAGATAGATAGACACAGATAGATACAGATAGATACAGATAGATAGATAGATAGATAGATACAGATAGATACAGATAGACACAGATAGATACAGATAGATACAGATAGATACAGATAGATAGAAACAGATAGATAGATACAGATAGATAGATAGATACAGATAGATAGATATAGATACATACAGGGTAATTCAAAGAGAATCGAAAAGTCACTGCACGTTCGGTGACTTTTCGTTCTCTTCAATTCGGTTCCTTTTGCCGATCCCATTTCGGTGACCCTGCGGTGTATTCAGGAAGCACCACAGAGTCCCCGAATTGCAGGGAAAGGCCGCCGCAAACCCGACGAAAACTCACCGCAAAACCCGGCGAATGCACGCCGAAAACCAGCAAAAACATATGGATTAACCCGCCGAAAACCACAGAAAAACCCGAGCAGGAGCTGATCACACGCAGCGAAGCTGCCAGAAAAAGCAGACACCGCAGAGGAGTGAAGTGAATAAAATAAAAAATCAGTTTGCTTGAATGTTTGAAAAGTGAAACACTGTTTGCATAAAAACTACTGAGCGAAAATGTCTGAAATTTACATATAAAATCCAATGAATGATAATAAAAAGGGCTGATACAGAAGAAATAAGTAAACATAAAAAAATCCAGAAAAATGCTTAAAATATCCTAAAAAATCTATAAATAAAGAGACTCTTTGCTGCAGAATTTTATAATGAACGGTTTATTAGATATTGAATTAAAACGGGAATATTTTTAACATTGAAGCCTATGGGATTCGCCTGAATAAACCTGCCGAATGAAACCACCGAATGGCAGGGAATTTCGAGAACCTTTCACTGCTGGTTTGTGTTCTCTGAATAGCCGAAGCATTGCTTCTCTATGGGGATTTCACTGCCCTCGAACAGACACCGAACAGGCACCGTATGTTCAGGCAATTCGCCAGGATTTGTCGAATTGCCTACTCTCTGGATAGGCGAATGGCCAGGAAAGGTAACCGAATGCTGATTTTCAGCGTTCGGTTACCTTTCTCAAGCAATTCGGATCTCTTTGAATAACCCTGTTAGATAGATACAGAAAGATACAGATATAGATAGATAGACACAGATACACTGTAAGGGTAATTCAAAGAGATCCGAAAGGCTGTCGAAAGGGAACCTTTCTTGGCCATTCAGCTATTCAGAGAGCAGGCAATTTGCCAAATTCTGGCAAATTGCCTGCACATACGGTGCCTGTTCGGTGCCTGTTCGAGGGCAGGGAAAACCCCATGATAAAGCACTGCTTCGGCTATTCAGAGAACACAAACCAGCAGTGAAAGGTTCCCCTAATGCCCTGCCATTCGGTGGTTTCATTCAGCAGATTTATTCAGGTGAATCCCATAGGCTTCAATGTTAAAAATATTCCCGTTTTAATTCAATATCTAATAAACCATTCATTATAAAATTCTGCAGCAAAAAGTCTCTTTATTTACAGATTTTTAAGGATATTTTAAGCATTTTTCGGGATTTTTCTTTTTAAAAAAAAAAATTCGATTTTATTTTTATTTTTTTTCTACTTTACTTATTTTTTCTGTAACTTCCCTTTTTATTATCATTCATTGGATTTTATATGTAAATTTCATACATTTTCACTAAGTAGTTTCTTTGCAAACAGCGTGTCAATTTTCAAACAATGAAGCAAACAGTTTTTTTAATTTATTCACTTCACTCGTCTGCGGTGTTGGCTTTTTCCGGCGGTTTCTCTCCGTGTGATCGGCTCCTGCTCGGGTTTTTCCGGTGTTTTCGGCGGGTTAATCCATATGTTTTTGCGGGTTTTCGGTGTGCATTCGCCGGGTTTTACAGTTAGTTTTCGGCGGGTTTGCGGCGACCTTTCCCTGCAATTTGGGTACCCTGTGGTGCTTGCTGAATACACCGCAGGATTGCCGAAATGGGATCGGCAAAATTAACCAAATTGAAGAGAACGAAAAGTCACCAAACGTGAGGTGGCTTTTCGATTCTCTTTGAATAACCCTGTATATTGCCAAAAGTATTGGCTCACCCATCCAAATAATCAGAATCAGGTGTTCCAATCACTTCCATCCATGGCCACAGGTATATAAAATCAAGCCCCTAGGCATGCAGACTGTTTTTACAAACATTTGTGAAAGAATGGGTCGCTCTCAGGAGCTCAGTGAATTCCAGCGTGGAGCTGTGATAGGATGCCACCTGTGCAACAAATCCAGTCGTGAAATTTCCTCGTTCCTAAATATTCCACAGTCAACTGTCAGCTGTATTATAAGAAGGTGGAAGAGTTTGGGAAGGACAGCAACTCAGTCACGAAGTGGTAGGTCACGTAAACTGACAGAGCGGGGTCAGCGGATGCTGAGGCGCATAGTGCGAAGAGGTCATCAACTTACTGCGAGTCAATCGCTACAGACCTCCAAACTTCACGTGGCCTTCAGATTAGCTCAAGAACAGTGCGCAGAGAGCTTCATGAAATGGGTTTCCATGGCCGAGCAGCTGCATCTAAGCCATACATCACCAAGTGCAATGCAAAGCGTCGGATGCAGTGGTGTAAAGCACGCCGCCACTGGACTCTAGTGCAGTGGAGACGCGTTCTCTGGAGTGACAAATCGCACTTCTCCATTTGGCAATCTGATGGACGAGTCTGGGTTTGGTGGTTGCCAGGAGAACGGTACTTGTCAGACTGCATTGTGCCAAGTGTAAAGTTTGGTGGAGGGGGATTATGGTGTGGGGTTGTTTTTCAGGAGCTGGGCTTGGCCCCTTAGTTCCAGTGAAAGGAAATCTGAATGCTTCAGCATACCAAGACATTTTGGACAATTCCATGCTCCCAACTTTGTGGGAATAGTTTGGAGCTGGCCCCTTCCTCTTCCAACATGACTGTGCACCAGTGCACAAAGCAAGGTCCATAAAGACATGGATGACAGAGTCTGGTGTGGATGAACTTGACTGGCCTGCACAGAGTCCTGACCTAAACCCGATAGAACACCTTTGGGATGAATTAGAGCGGAGACTGAGAGCCAGGCCTTCTCGTCCAACATCAGTGTGTGACCACACAAATATGCTTCTGGAAGAATGGTCAAAAATTCCCATAAACACACTCCTAAACCTTGTGGACAGCCTTCCCAGAAGAGTTGAAGCTGTTATAGCTGCTAAGGGTGGAGCGACGTCATATTGAACCCTATGGATTAGGAATGGGATGTCACTTAAATTCATATGCGAGTCAAGGCAGGTGAGCCAATACTTTTGGCAATATAGTGTAGGTACAGATAGGTAGATAGATACAGATAGATAGATAGATACAGATAGAGAGACAGATAGATAGATAGATAGATAGATAGATAGATAGATAGATAGATACAGATAGATAGATAGATACAGATAGAGAGACAGATAGATAGATAGATAGATAGATAGATAGATAGATAGATAGATAGATAGATAGATAGATAGATAGATAGATAGATACAGATAGATAGATAGATAGATAGATACAGATAGATAGATAGATAGATAGATAGATACAGATAGAGAGACAGATAGATAGATACAGACAGATATAGATACAGATAGATACATACATACATACATAATACAGATAGAGAGACAGATAGATAGAAATATACAGATATATATAGATAGATACAGATAGAGAGACAGATAGATAGATACAGACAGATATAGATACAGATAGATAGATACATACATACATAATACAGATAGAGAGACAGATAGATAGAAATATACAGATATATATAGATAGATACAGATACATATGTAGCGGCATATTGGACACACAAAGGGCTAAATTACAATCTTTCGCCGGCGCAAAAAAACATTAACGCGAGGGGTAAAACCATTTGCGCCAATTCCCGTATTACATAGTCAGCGCAACAACCGCGCGCAATCGTCTACCGCGGGTGAACCTGCACGAACTCTTCGCTAGCTTACTATGCTGCACACGTCCTATACTTAACATTGTGAGTGCAAATGCGTTTGTGCGCTGGTACGAGGATGATATTACAATCTATTTCACGGTATATACTGCACAGCCTTTGCGCGTATAATTTTAACAACTCCTAAAAGCTGGTGTTAAAAGGGATGAGCTGTTCGGTTCGATCTGTTCGGAGTTCGCATAGAACATCGGCCGTTCGACAGTTCGCAAACTTCAAACTTTTTGGGACTTGCCCCAAAAGTTCGAAAAAAATATTTGAAAAAAGTATATGATCTTAACATGTACAGCTTGGAAAAAAGACGAGACAGAGGAGATATGATAGAAACATTTAAATACGTAAAGGGAATCCACAAGGTAGAGGAAGGGAGTATATTTAAACGGAAACAAAGTAGCAAAATAAGAGGACATAGTCTTAGATTAGAGGGGCAAAGGTTTAAAAGTAACATCAGGAAGCATTATTTTACTGAGAGGGTGGTGGATACATGGAACAGTCTTCCAGTAGAAGTGGTAGAGGCCAAAACAGTAATTGAATTTAAGCAAGCATGGGATAGGCATAAGGCTATCCTAAACAAAAGATAAATCCAGGTAAAGTATCCATGTAATTGGGCACACTAGATGGGCCGAAAGGTTCTTATCTGCCCACATTTTCTATGTTTCTATGTATAAAAAATACTTTAAAAATACTAAAAATTCTAGAAATAAAGAGAGAGACTCTTTACTGCAGAATATTATAAGCAACGGTTTAGTAGATATTGGATTAAAACGGGAATATTTTTAACATTGAAGCCTATGGGATAAAACATTCTTGTTACTAAAACATCACGCAGACACGGCCCTCTAATCAGGCACTGTAGAGGGCAGCCTGCAGGGGCCTCCCAAGGATCCCCTTGAGGAGCATGCAATGACAGAGCTGCGACTGTGCGGGCTAGCCACCCGGGTGCATGTGGCAGAGACAGGCAGCGTAGGGAGAGAGCCACTGCACCAGCGGCCACGGCAGACCCCCCCCACAACCAGGATCCAGGGAGTCCCCACTGACCACCAGACTAAGGTAAGGCGACACATTTCTAAAAAAAATAAAATCTGAGGACATTTTTAAATGTCCCCGGGAACATAAAATAAAACCTTTTTATATATATATTCTCTGCTCTGTCGGGTTCAACATTTCTTCTGGAGGGATCAGCCAAATTGGGGGGTGCATTTAGTTGAGATTGTCCACATGCCGCCCCCCCCATGTGCGTATGTGTATATATGGTCTGAGGTCTGTGGGTGGGTGTATATATATATCTGTGTGTTGATATACGTATATATAGGTCTGCGTGTTGATATATACATATATTTCTGTGTGTGGTATCAATGCATCCCTACTCTATACATATATATATGAGGACCCGATCTGTTGCTGACTTTGCCTGCCATTTGACTATTCTCTCTGTGTATTCCCTGCCTGTTCTGTTTGGTTCCTGTTGCTACTGGTGTGCGCCCATTCTCACCATATACAGTAGCGCAGTACTAGTGCCTAAACATTGCTGACGCGGTTTTGTTATAGCTGCTGATGTAACTGAATAGATCGGGGATCTCTTCTGCATTACCAAAACCTCCACCACTGCACTTTTCCAAAATACCTCAGAGGGGTTACGGTGTGAAGACACTTGCTGCCACCAAAGGCAAAATATTTGGGTGCACTGCCACTGATGCCTATACCAGATTCATATCATTTTAATATTGGACCGCAGGGTCCAACCCTGCACTCTTCCACAATACCACAGAGGGGTTACTGTGTGACGGCACTGTTGCCGACACTAAACGCCCAATTTTAAAGCACCTATTGTTACTTTCATCCAAAGTCTGCATAAGTTTCACCATAATTTAGTGAAAAATAATCACTAAACTTGTTCTGCGTGTCCTAAAATGTCTTCTATTTTAATACAGGCTGCCGTCCCAAGCAGCAGTTTATGAATAGATTAAAGGAAAACCATTTACCGTCATTTGAAATTTCATTTTTTTGTTTTTAAGTGTTTCTATACATCCTACAAATCCGCCACTTCACGAGCAGGTTATGGGGACCTCCTAGGCACGATATTTGAAGGAATTGTTCGTTTTTATTCTTAACCTTTATTTCATGGAAAACTCACTGTTCCTTTAAAAACGTTTTTTTTTAACTTTTTGTCCTTGTTTCCTGTCCCCCAGGGCACTACCCAGACCCCCATACACCTTTTATGGCAAATATCTTGCATATATGCCCTCTTGGAGGGCACTCTAAAATTCGAACTTTTGAGTCCCATTGACTTGCATTGAGTTCGGTTTGTGTTCGCGTTCAAACTCAAACTTTTGAAATTGTTCGAGTTCAAATGCGAACCGAACACGGGGGTGTTCGGCTCATCACTAGTGTTAACGGCAAATCTGAACAACCTGGCCGAACCCAAATACACCAGCCCAAAAAAAAAAATGCATCAAAGTATAGTTACACATTCTACTCGTACCAAACCAATAAAATGGAGCAGTTGTGTGTGCGTTTATTATTGCTGCAGCTCAGATTGATTGACAGGTGCGATTTCTTAATGTGAGATAATTGTGGTTCTTAATTCTGATTGGCGGAATCGCGACAAAAAAACAGTGCGCACACTGATTTTTGCGCGCGACGGTACTGCACGAGCATTTGGGCGCGCCCTGTTTGCGCGCGTTATTGATCAGCGGATGAAAAGATGCGCGAAGATTGTAATACCAACGTTGATTTGCACACGCAAAACTTTAACGCTTGGCGCAAAGATTTTTGCTTTGCGTGAGGATTTTTGCGCAAAGAATGTAATATAGCCCTAAGGGTATTATTAAAATCCATAGTGTATTATGTATCCATTAAAATGCCCAGAACCAACAAATATAACAATGATACATTATAACAAAAGCTGGAGAAACACTCTGAATATATATATATATACGTATCATTATTATATATCTGTTTATTCTTATACTGTATATATATATATATGTGTGTTTGTGTGTGTGTGTGTGTATTAAGGTTGTTTCTTTGCAGACAGAGCTGAGTGACAGCACAATCTGCAGATATTAAACACACGCCGCATCGAGTGTGAAGTTGTCCCCATATTAATCATAATTCAGTCCACCTTTCACAAAATAAATAACATCTTTAAAATGATCAGATTTGGTTTCAAGCGGCATTTTTCTTATTAAACGAGCTGATACGTCTGAAGAAATCGATGCGCTGGCCGGGCCGGCGGGATTGAATCCCTGGGTGTACACGCCATGTGTTATTACCAGGTTTGTAATTGTAAAAGATGACAAAGCTGCGAGATTATCGGCGCGGCGATTGTACAGGGCTGTGATTATCGTACGACGCCATATTTCCTTCCGCGCGGCCCTGCGTATCATGCGCTCCAAGGGGGAGGGGAGGACAGAGTTAATTTATCTGAGAATTTAGGAATGGTGACAGTCATAATGAGGAGGCGATGTGTGCGGCTCCGGGGTAACACACGCAGGGATTTCGCTTTTAATACGTCATTAATAAAGAGAGGATTTAGCTCTATTTTCTTTCATCCCTTGGATATATATATACGCACACAGGAAGCAGGCTACGGTGAAACAAAACGTGGCAAGGCACAGAGTACTGCTCCTAAAACCTTCTTCCAATCCAGAAGTATTGAAGCTGGGAATTTCTGCGATTTTTATTGGCCGTCCTCCAGTTGCCTTTCCCTCCATGTTGGTGTAAATCGTATGTCTGGAATAAAATGCCCAATTCCTGATCAAAATGATACGTTTTCAAACATTCTCTTGTTATACAGTTTTTTATACATTTTAATGCGGATTATTTTAGAGTTTTTTATAATTTAATACTTTCACGTTGCCATTTTATAAATATCCCTCTGCACCACTCTTTAATCCGATATTAATGTTTATAAGTATGGACTGCAACAGAGGGGAGCGCTCACAGCTCTACTGAAGATCTCTCCCTTGTTTGACATGAGCTCTGCATGCATCAAAAGATGGAGCAGAATCTGTTGTATAAAAATGAAGCAAACACGGACCAGAATATGTTGTATAAAAATGAAGCAAACATGGAGCAGAATCTGTTGTATAAAAATTAAGCAAACACGGAGCAGAATCTGTTGTATAAGAATGAAGCAAACACAGAGCAGAATATGTTGTATAAGAATGAAGCAAACACGGAGCAGAATATGTTGTATAAAAATTAAGCAAACACGGAGCAGAATCTGTTGTATAAGAATGAAGCAAACACAGAGCAGAATATGTTGTATAAGAATGAAGCAAACACGGAGCAGAATATGTTGTATAAAAATTAAGCAAACACGGAGCAGAATCTGTTGTATAAAAATGAAGCAAACACGAAGCAGAATCTGTTGTATAAAAATGAAGCAAACACAGAGCAGAATATGTTGTATTAAAATGAAGCAAACACGGAGCAGAATCTGTTGTATAAAAATGAAGCAAACACGGAGCAGAATCTGTTGTATAAAAATGAAGCAAACACGGAGCAGAATATGTTGTAAAAAAAGAAGCAAACACAAAGCAGAATAGGTTGTATAAAAAAATGAAGCAAACATGGAGCAGAATCTGTTGTATAAAAATGAAGCAGATATGGAGCAGAATCTAATTCCCTGACCCTGCAGTGAATTCAGCATTCACCGCAGGGTCCCGGAAGTGCAAGGAACAGATCCAAAGATCCACCTCAAAACCGTTGAAAAAAAATCGGCAAAAAAAAGCCAAAAATCCACCAAAAAAATGCAGCCAACACGATCCGAAGTATCGGATTAATTCAAACTGCCGCAAATATACACCGAACACGTCTGAAAAAAGCCGACGATCTGCTTAACACAGTGCCAACCAGCAGCCAGAAAAAGCCGACAAGCAAACAAATGGGATAATAAAAAAAAGCAAAACGTTTGAAAGTTTAAATCATTGAAACGCTGTTTGCAAAAAAACTACTGGAAGAAAATGTCTGAATTTTAAATATAAAGATCCTATGAATGATAATAAAAAGGGCTGTTACAGAAAAAAGAAAAAAAACGCTATTAAATTTTATTTCCCCGAAAAATGCCTAAAAGATTCCAAAAAAGTAAATAAATAAAGAGACTTTTTGCTGCAGATTAAAATAATAAACGGTTTATTAGATATTGTATAAAATGGGAATATTTATAACATTGAAACCTATGGGATTCGCCTGAATAAACCGGCCGAATGAAACCACTGAACATCAGTGAAATACAGTGCCTGTTCGATGGCAGTGAAATCCCCCATAGAGACGCAATGGTTAATCTAGTCAGAGACACCGAACAGCAGAGAAATGTCAGTGAAATGCCCTGATGTTCAGTGGTTTCATTCGCCAGGTTTATTCAGACGAATCCCATAGGCTTCAATGTTAAAAATATTCCCGTTTTAATTCAATATCTAATAAACCGTTTATTATTTTAATATGCAGCAAAAAGTCTCTTTATTTATAGATTTCTAGGATCTTTTAGGCATTTCTCGGGATTTATACGGCAAAATGGTTTTTCCGTTGTTTTTTTAGTAGCATTTTTTCTTTTTTCTGTAACAGCCCTTTTTATTATCATTCATTGGATCTTATAAGTAAATTCCAGACATTTTCATTCAGTAGTTTCTTTGCAAAAAGCGTTTACATTTTGACACTTTCAATCGTTTTTGTTTTCTTTACCCGTCTGGCGGCTTGTCGGCTTTTTTTGCGGGTGGTCGGAGCTGTGTTCGGCTGCTCATCGGCTGCGTTTGGCAGCTGTCCGGCGTGTTTGTGGCAGATGATCGTGGGTTGGCGGCGGCAGGTGACGGGTTTGCAGTGGCGGCCGACAGATTTGCGGTGGGTTTGCGGCGGGATTCGGCGGCCGATTCCCTGCACTTTGGGGACCCTGCGGTCGGGAAATGTGGACCCTGCACTTTAGGTAGGGTCGGGAAATTTGATTCCCCGAAGTGCAGGGAACAGGAGAGCACTGAAATGTCGGCGACATTTCGGTGCTCTCTGATTAACCGCCTAAATTTGCCTGCATGCGGTTATTTGTTCTTTACAAAACGTGTGATCAGTCATATTTCACAATTAAATCTCCAGGATTGTTCCTTTAGTTGAGTGGTTTTAAAATGCGTGGAGCGTCTGTTCATGGAACGCTGCGTTTATATGGATATTCTACTGAAAACTAACAGGGTTATTCAAAGAGAGTCGAAATGTCACCGCACGTTCGGTGACTTTTCGTCCTCTTCAATTCGGTGCGATTCGGCGATCCCATTTCGATGACCCTGCGGTGTATTCAGCAAGCACCACAGGGCCGTCGAAGCGCAGGGAAAAGCTGCCGCAAACCCGCTGAAGACTCACCCAAAACCCGGCGAACGCACACCGAAACCCACAAAAACAGCTGGATTAACCCCGCCGAACACGCCGGAGAAACCCGAGCAGCCGCCGATCACAGCGCAGAGCAGCCGCCGGAAAAAGCCGACACCGCAGACGAACGGGGTGCAAAAAAAACCTAGTACGCTTGAATGTTTGAAAAGTGAAACGCTGTTTGCAAAGAAACTACTGAGCGAAAATGTCTGAAATTTACATATAAAATCCAATGAATGATAATAAAAAGGGCTGTTACAGAAAAAAGAAAAAACGATTAGAACAAAATGGGAAAAGCTTTTTGCCAAACAAATCCCAAAAAAGACCCTAAAAAAATCTATAAATAAAGAGACTCTTTACTGCAGAATTTTATAATGAACGGTTTATTAGATATTGAATTAAAACGGGAATATTTTTAACATTGAAGCCTATGGGATTCGCCTGAATAAACCTGTTGAATGAAAACACTGAACAGCAGGGCAATTCGGCAACTTTTCACTGCTGGTTTGTGTTCTCTGAATTGCTTCTCTATGGGGATTTCACTGCCCTTGAACAGGCACCAAACAGGCACCGTATGTGCCGGCAATTCGCCAGGATTTGGTGAACTGCCTACTCTCTGAATAGCCAAATGGCCAGGAAAGGTAACCGAACCCTGAATTTCACTGTTTGGTTAGCTTTCGGCCACAATTGGGATCTCTTTGAATAACCCTGTGTGTTTCCTTTTTTTGCCCATAAATAATTGGTCTGATCTTGACGGCCTCTACCCAATTATTTTTTATATTTTTTCCTATTCCAGGTGATTTTACTCCTCTTTTCTCCCTCGCCGCGCGCTGCTCCTCCTCTTTGGCTCAGGGGCTCCCAAACCTAGAAGTCCCTGAAGCTTTTACTGCACAGTTTGTGCTCCATGTGTAGTGTAGGAGCCACACATTGCGCAGCGCTATGGGACTCGCACACTTTCTGTACCCAAGTTGCGTAGCACCTGCGCAGAGCGATGGATCGGAGCTGCACGCGCATGTACAGATTTGATCCATCGCTGCCTCTCTGAGAACGCTCGCTACAGCGATTGGTCTTAGAGGGTGACGTCATCCGTTTTCTGTGTGTGACATCACTAGTGACCGATCTGGTGAAAGGCGGCCAGGAAATTTAAATTCCCGGCTGTTGGAGACACTGGGCGGGGTGGAGAAAACTCCTCCACTTCACGCAGAGATTTCACCAGATCGGGGGAGCTGGGAGGCGTAACTCTACATATATTGATCAATTTAAATCAATAAAGTGGTCAGGATGCGTATTACTTTAATGTAATATATATACGTTGTAACAGCAACTTGGGTTTACTCTTCTGCGGCTTGTGGACCAGACCTGAACCTATTACAGCGTCCGTCCCTTCTCTTCAGCCAAGCTGATCCGCAGCAGCTTTCCTTCTCACAACTCTCTGCCAGAACTTGAGGGATTGCTGTATATTTCTATGTATCTGTACCCAAACATGAGACACAGCTTAATGAAATGAATATGCTTTATTGGAAAAGGGGCCAGTTAAATGGGGAGCAGAGGGGGGTCACATGACACAATCAGCAGAATACATTGTCTACATGAGGGGGGGGGGTGAATTACTTCATGAGATGCAGAAACCTAATAAGTATATACAAGATTAGCAAACACACAGCATCAGATCAATCTAAGGACAAACAGATAGCAAGAACAATATGTCTACATTGTATCACTAACACAAACTAACTCCTAAAACAGTTTCAAGATAGGAATACATTTAACTCATTAACCCTTAGGTGTCCACTTATGCCCATTGTCCTTGAGAACTGGCTTTGCCAAATTGGTCCACGATCTCTTGGCAGGAGGCCAGCATCCACACTTCAACAGGCACAGAGGGCATGTATAGTGTGGGCAAGGGTGCCAAGGAGAGCAAATGTAGAGGGAGCTTTTTAAATTTTTTAATAGTGAGTGCAGTTACTAATGGTATTTATGGCGGCAAAAAAGGAGCTTGAGAGAGAATATGATGGCAGAACCGATACTAACATCTCTCTAGTGACCTGATCACTAACAGGACATTACAAAGGACTCACAGGGCTATTCAGAGAGCGGTGAAAAACCTTGAGAATTGTCAGGAGAAGAGAGCAATCTAGACCAAATAGCCGATTTGGAAAGTGAAATAAATTGGAGAATTTTTCTGTTTGACTATTTTCACTTAGAATTTTCAATTCTCCAGAAATTCTCAAGCTTTTCACCTCTCTCTGAAAAGCCCGGTCAGTTTAACCCCCTGAGAGCTGCTGAAAGGAGATCACAAACACGACGGTGACATTATTTACAGTGACATTAATATAACAGCCCAGAATTCTCTGCATCCGGATCTTGTTTTATCCATCTCAGCTGCCACCTGTAATTAAATGGCCTGGACGTGTTTTTGGCGGTGCCAGTGACGCAGGGATATTGGCAAGGAAAGGGTTTTATGAATTGCTAATTGAAATCTGATTATCATAATGAATAATGGATATGGATTTTATCCCATTTGGAGCAAAAATAATGTTTTAAGTGTTTTATTTCAACTTCATTTGGATTGACAGCAGCTCCGGCGCTGTGTGAATGGGGTACAGGGGGACCTTAATGGACAGCAGTGATTTTTTTACACTTCACTTGTTACTTTGTTACATTATTGTGTAGCATTACAATATACTCTATATAGGTATTAGTTTAAAATTAAAATGTTTGATAAGTTAAATGCTGGTTTTATCGCGGCATTATTTCCAGACGTTTGTTCCTGTTCCATTGTTAGTGTGTTTTTAATCGCGCTCAGACATTGGATGCAACGCGGCTGCTCAGAATTCCCTTGTTGTCAATGAAACTTTATGTTGATCCCTAAAGCGGCGTCCGGGGATATTCCAGTATATTTAACTGCAGAGCGTTTCCCTTTCTAATTAATTTATCATAATATTCTCCCGGGGCACAAAAATCAATGTACATTTTCAACAAGAATTTGTTCTAGAATTTGTACATTGAGAGTAAGTCAGATAAAAAGAAAAGTAAACACAACAAATTACACACATTATAACATAGAAAGATAGATAAAATCAATGAGAGATAGAGGAATAGATAGATAGATATACAGATAGATACAGATTGATAGATAGATAGATAAATAGATTATAGATAGATAAATAGATAGACAGATATATAAATAGATGCTAGATAGATAGATAGATAGATAGATAAATAGATTATAGATGATAGATAGATAGATGATAGATAGATAGATAGATAAATAGATTATAGATGATAGATAAATAGATGATAGATAAATAGATGATAGATAGATAGATAGATAAATAGATTATAGATGATAGATAAATAGATGATAGATAGATAGATAGATAGATAAATAGATAGATATACAGATACAGATAGATACAGATTGATAGATAGATAGATAAATAGATAAATAGATGATAGATAGATAATATAGTTAATAGATAGATAGATAGATAGATAGATAGATTATAGATGATAGATAGATAGATAGATAGATAGATAGATAGATAGATAGATAGATAAATAGATGATAGATAGATATATAAATAGATTATAGATGATAGATAGATAGATATATAAATAGATTATAGATGATAGATAGATAGATAGATAGATAGATTATAGATGATAGATAGATAGATAGATAAATAGATTATAGATGATAGATAGATAGATATATAAATAGATTATAGATGATAGATAGATAGATAGATAGATAGATAGATTATAGATGATAGATAGATAGATAGATAGATAGATTATAGATGATAGATAGATAGATAGATTATAGATGATAGATAGATAGATAGATAGATAGATAGATAGATAGATAGATAGATAGATAGATAGATAAATAGATTATAGATGATAGATAGATAGATACAGATAGATACAGATAGATAGATAGATAGATAGATAGATAGATAGATAGATGATAGAGGGATAGAAAGTAGATAGAATATAGATAATAGAGGGATAGATATATATATATACAGGGTTATTCAGAGAGCGTGAAAAGCAGGAGAATGATTGGAGAATGAAAAATTCTAGGTCAAAATAGCCAAACCAGAAAAATTCTCCCTTTCATCTCACTTTCCCAAATCGGCTATTTTGACCTAGAATTTTTCATTCTCCAGTCATTCTCCTGCTTTTCACGCTCTCTGAATAACCCTGATAGAGAGATATATGATAGAGGGATAGAAAGTATATAGATAAATAGATAATAGAGGGGTAGATGATAGAGGAATAGATATATATCCAAAGATACACAGACATAGAGGAATATAGATAAAGAGATAGGCGATAGAAGGATAGAGTTTTATATGGAAAGATATAGATAATAGATACAGATAGAGGGATTAATAGATAAAGCAATGGATTTTTTAAACACTTTATAAAATCACTATGAAATGATTATTTAAAGTTAGTAGCTCTCTAATTTGTTCATGGAGGTGTCACAGTCGTTCGTCCTGTATGTTGTGTTCATGGAGGTGTCACAGTCGTTCGTCCTGTATGTTGTGTTCATGGAGGTGTCACAGTCGTTCGTCCTGTATGTTGTGTTCATGGAGGTGTCACAGTCGTTCGTCCTGTATGTTGTGTTCATGGAGGTGTCACAGTCGTTCGTCCTGTATGTTGTGTTCATGGAGGTGTCACAGTCGTTCGTCCTGTATGTTGTGTTCATGGAGGTGTCACAGTCGTTCGTCCTGTATGTTGTGTTCATGGAGGTGTCACAGTTGTTCGTCCTGTATGTTGTGTTCATGGAGGTGTCACGGTCGTTCGTCCTGTATGTTGTGTTCATGGAGGTGTCACAGTCGTTCGTCCTGTATGTTGTGTTCATGGAGGTGTCACAGTCGTTCGTCCTGTATGTTGTGTTCATGGAGGTGTCACAGTCGTTCGTCCTGTATGTTGTGTTCATGGAGGTGTCACAGTCGTTCGTCCTGTATGTTGTGTTCATGGAGGTGTCACAGTCGTTCGTCCTGTATGTTGTGTTCATGGAGGTGTCACGGTCGTTCTTCCTGTATGTTGTGTTCATGGAGGTGTCACAGTCGTTCGTCCTGTATGTTGTGTTCATGGAGGTGTCACAGTCGTTCGTCCTGTATGTTGTGTTCATGGAGGTGTCACTGTCGTTCGTTCCTGTATGTTGTGTCATGGAGGTGTCACAGTCGTTCGTCCTGTATGTTGTGTTCATGGAGGTGTCGCAGTCGTTCGTCCTGTATGTTGTGTTCATGGAGGTGTCGCAGTCGTTCGTCCTGTATGTTGTGTTCATGGAGGTGTCATAGTCGTTAGTCCTGTATGTTATGTTCATGGAGGTGTCACAGTCGTTCGTCCTGTATGTTGTGTTCATGGAGGTGTCACAGTCGTTCGTCCTGTATGTTGTGTTCATGGAGGTGTCACAGTCGTTCGTCCTGTATGTTGTGTTCATGGAGGTGTCACAGTCATTTGTCCTGTATGTTGTGTTCATGGAGGTGAAACAGTCGTTCGTCCTGTATGTTGTGTTCATGGAGGTGTCACGGTCGTTCGTCCTGTATGTTGTGTTCATGGAGGTGTCACAGTCGTTCGTCCTGTATGTTGTGTTCATGGAGGTGTCATGGTCGTTCGACCTGTATGTTGTGTTCATGGAGGTGTCACAGTCGTTCGTCCTGTATGTTGTGTTCATGGAGGTGTCACAGTCGTTCGTCCTGTATGTTGTGTTCATGTAGGTGTCACGGTCGTTCATCCTGTATGTTGTGTTCATGGAGGTGTCACGGTCGTTCGTCCTGTATGTTGTGTTCATGGAGGTGTCACAGTCGTTCATCCTGTATGTTGTGTTCATGGAGGTGTCACAGTCGTTCGTCCTGTATGTTGTGTTCATGGAGGTGTCACGGTCGTTCGTCCTGTATGTTGTGTTCATGGAGGTGTCACTGTCGTTCGTCCTGTATGTTGTGTTCATGGAGATGTCACTGTCGTTCGTCCTGTATGTTGTGTTCATGGAGGTGTCACGGTCGTTCGTCCTGTATGTTGTGTTCATGGAGGTGTCATAGTCATTAGTCCTGTATGTTGTGTTCATGAAGGTGTCACAGTCGTTCGTCCTGTATGTTGTGTTCATGGAGGTGTCACAGTCGTTCGTCCTGTATGTTGTGTTCATGGAGGTGTCACAGTCGTTCGTCCTGTATGTTGTGTTCATGGAGGTGTCACAGTCGTTCGTCCTGTATGTTGTGTTCATGGAGGTGTCACGGTCGTTCTTCCTGTATGTTGTGTTCATGGAGGTGTCACGGTCGTTCGTCCTGTATGTTGTGTTCATGGAGGTGTCACTGTCGTTCGTCCTGTATGTTGTGTTCATGGAGGTGTCACAGTCGTTCGTCCTGTATGTTGTGTTCATGGAGGTGTCACAGTCGTTCGTCCTGTATGTTGTGTTCATGGAGGTGTCACGGTCGTTCTTCCTGTATGTTGTGTTCATGGAGGTGTCACAGTCGATCGTCCTGTATGTTGTGTTCATGGAGGTGTCACTGTCGTTCGTCCTGTATGTTGTGTTCATGGAGGTGTCGCAGTCGTTCGTCCTGTATGTTGTGTTCATGGAGGTGTCGCAGTCGTTCCTCCTGTATGTTGTGTTCATGGAGGTGTCGCAGTCGTTCGTCCTGTATGTTGTGTTCATGGAGGTGTCGCAATCGTTCGTCCTGTATGTTGTGTTCATGGAGGTGTCATAGTCGTTAGTCCTGTATGTTGTGTTCATGGAGGTGTCACAGTCGTTTGTCCTGTATGTTATGTTCATGGAGGTGTCACAGTCGTTCGTCCTGTATGTTGTGTTCATGGAGGTGTCACAGTCGTTCGTCCTGTATGTTGTGTTCATGGAGGTGTCACGGTCGTTCGTCCTGTATGTTGTGTTCATGGAGGTGTCGCAATCGTTCGTCCTGTATGTTGTGTTCATGGAGGTGTCACAGTCGTTCGTCCTGTATGTTGTGTTCATGGAGGTGTCACAGTCATTCGTCCTGTATGTTGTGTTCATGGAGGTGTCACAGTCGTTCGTCCTGTATGTTGTGTTCATGGAGGTGTCGCAGTCGTTCGTCCTGTATGTTGTGTTCATGGAGGTGTCGCAATCGTTCGTCCTGTATGTTGTGTTCATGGAGGTGTCATAGTCGTTAGTCCGGTATGTTGTGTTCATGGAGGTGTCACAGTCGTTCGTCCTGTATGTTGTGTTCATGGAGGTGTCACAGTCATTTGTCCTGTATGTTGTGTTCATGGAGGTGTCACAGTCGTTCGTCCTGTATGTTGTGTTCATGGAGGTGTCACGGTCGTTCGTCCTGTATGTTGTGTTCATGGAGGTGTCACAGTCGTTCGTCCTGCATGTTGTGTTCATGGAGGTGTCACGGTCGTTCGTCCTGTATGTTGTGTTCATGGAGGTGTCACAGTCGTTCGTCCTGTATGTTGTGTTCATGGAGGTGTCACAGTCGTTCATCCTGTATGTTGTGTTCATGTAGGTGTCACAGTCGTTCGTCCTGTATGTTGTGTTCATGGAGGTGTCACAGTCGTTCGTCCTGTATGTTGTGTTCATGGAGGTGTCACAGTCGTTCGTCCTGTATGTTGTGTTCATGGAGGTGTCACAATCGTTCTTCCTGTATGTTGTGTTCATGGAGGTGTCACAGTCGTTCGTCCTGTATGTTGTGTTCATGGAGGTGTCACTGTCGTTCGTCCTGTATGTTGTGTTCATGGAGGTGTCACAGTCGTTCGTCCTGTATGTTGTGTTCATGGAGGTGTCACAGTCATTTGTCCTGTATGTTGTGTTCATGGAGGTGTCACAGTCGTTCGTCCTGTATGTTGTGTTCATGGAGGTGTCACGGTCGTTCGTCCTGTATGTTGTGTTCATGGAGGTGTCACAGGCGTTCGTCCTGCATGTTGTGTTCATGGAGGTGTCAACGACCCAGTCGTTCGTCCTGTATGTTGTGTTCATGGAGGTGTCGCAGTCGTTCGTCCTGTATGTTGTGTTCATGGAGGTGTCGCAATCGTTCGTCCTGTATGTTGTGTTCATGGAGGTGTCATAGTCGTTAGTCCTGTATGCTGTGTTCATGGAGGTGTCACAGTCGTTTGTCCTGTATGTTATGTTCATGGAGGTGTCACAGTCGTTCGTCCTGTATGTTGTGTTCATGGAGGTGTCACAGTCGTTCGTCCTGTATGTTGTGTTCATGGAGGTGTCACAGTCATTTGTCCTGTATGTGTTCATGGAGGTGTCACAGTCGTTCGTCCTGTATGTTGTGTTCATGGAGGTGTCACGGTCGTTCGTCCTGTATGTTGTGTTCATGGAGGTGTCACAGTTGTTCATCCTGTATGTTGTGTTCATGGAGTTGTCACAGTCGTTCGTCCTGTATGTTGTGTTCATGGAGGTGTCACAGTTGTTCGTCCTGTATGTTGTGTTCATGGAGGTGTCACGGTCGTTTGTCCTGTATGTTGTGTTCATGGAGGTGTCACAGTCGTTCGTCCTGTATGTTGTGTTCATGGAGGTGTCACAGTCGTTCGTCCTGTATGTTGTGTTCATGGAGGTGTCACAGTCGTTCTTCCTGTATGTTGTGTTCATGGAGGTGTCACAGTCGTTCGTCCGGTATGTTGTGTTCATTGATGTGTCACAGTCGTTCGTCCTGTATGTTGTGTTCATGCAGGTGTCACAGTCGTTCATCCTGTATGTTGTGTTCATGGAGGTGTCACAATCGTTCGTCCTGTATGTTGTGTTCATGGAGGTGTCACAGTCGTTTGTCCTGTATGTTGTGTTCATGGAGGTGTCACAGTCGTTCATCCTGTATGTTGTGTTCATGGAGGTGTCACAGTCGTTCGTCCTGTATGTTGTGTTCATGGAGGTGTCACGGTCGTTCGTCCTGTATGTTGTGTTGTTTGTGGTCATACAAACACATGTGATGAAGTTATTTATAATGTGTGTAGTAAGGGATGGATGGTATAAGATGATGCGGCGCTGCTTGCCTCAGCTTGTCAGAGTTAGCGTTTTCTGGAGTAGAGTAATTGGGTCGGTTCCGTGTCCGTCCATGAGCTCATCTCAGCTTTAGCTCCAGAATTAGGTTAGTAATTGGCTGGGTTTCGGGACGGTGAAGGGATTGATCTGAAATCTTGTTATTTCTTGTTACGTGGACACATAGGATTAATGAAGGGACATCAATCCTCGCGTTTTGACAGCTTCGCCTCATCCTGCAGACCGCGAGTAACTGACAACTCGGCTGAATCTCACTTTTTATGGTGGGAAAGCAGCACATGACAGGAATTCTGCGCCAGAAAAAAATGCCCCCCACAGATACCCGACTGGAGACCGATTGAATATTCCAATATAACGGCTCGAGGGTTGTGTTGGTTCCACTGACGACCATCGCACCATTGGGAAGCTTTCAATGAGCTATCTATTTATCTGTATCTATCTATCTATCTATTTATCTGTATTATTATTATTATTATTATTATTATTATTTTATAAAGCGCCAGCATATTCCGCAGCGCTGTACAATAAGCACAGTATAGACAGGGTTACAATACATTGAACAACATTTGACAAACAGTACAGGAGGAGATGAGGGCCCTATTCCCGTAGGAACTCACAATCTGGGAGGGTTGGGGTTGGAAACAGGAGGAGAGGACTGCAAGGTGAGAGTGATTGATGGTTGCGTCAGTGAGTTGGGTGGTAGGCTTCCCTAAATAGGAATGTTCTATCTATCTATCTGTATCTATCTATCTATCTATCTATATCTATCTATCTATCTGTATCTATCTATCTATCTATCTATCTATCTATCTATCTATCTATCTATCTATATCTATATATCTATCTATCTATCTATCTATATCTATATATCTATCTGTATCTATCTATCTGTATCTATATATCTATCTATCTATCTATATCTATCTATCTATCTGTCTATCTATATCTATATATCTGTATCTATCTATCTGTATCTATATATCTATCTGTATCTATCTATGTATGTATCTATCTATCTATCTATCCGTATCTATCTATCTATCTGTATCTATCTATCTGTATCTATCTATCTATCTGTATCTATCTATCTGTATCTATCTATCTATCTATCTGTATCTATCTACAGTCATGGCCGAAATTGTTGGCACCCCAGACATTTTTCCAGAAAATCAAGTATTTCTCACAACTGACTGTGTCAGAGCGCCGGCAGTCAGGTGACAGGTCATCAGAGATCGCCGGCCGCTCGTGTCAGTGAGGGATTTGCTGTGCGGTCTGTGCGCCATGCACAGAGCGCAGTGCAGCACCCCACAAACCACAGGGACCACTAGGGAAGCGGAGGCTGCCACCAGGCCCGAGGAGATGAGGGGTCCCAGCGGCTATCCATCGGATGTGGCCAGCATGTGCCGCGGGCCAGCATTAGGGTGTGCCTAGGCACACCCCGTGTGCACGCCTATGTCCTATCTATCTATCTATCTGTATCTATATATCTGTATCTATCTATCTGTCTATCTATATCTATCTGTATCTATCTATCTGTACCTATCTGTATCTGTATCTATCTATCTGTACCTATCTGTATCTGTATCTATCTATCTGTATCTATATATCTGTATCTATCTATCTGTCTATCTATATCTATCTGTATCTATCTATCTGTACCTATCTGTATCTGTATCTATCTGTATCTGTCTATCTATATCTATCTGTATCTATCTATCTATCTGTATCTATCTATATCTATCTGTATCTATCTATCTGTATCTATCTATCTGTATCTATATATCTGTATCTATCTATCTATATCTGTATCTGTCTATCTATATCTATCTGTATCTGTATCTATCTGTACCTGTATCTATCTGTATCTGTCTATCTATATCTATCTGTATCTATCTATCTGTATCTGTATCTATCTGTATCTATCTGTATCTATCTGTATCTATCTGTATCTGTATCTATCTGTATCTATCTGTATATCTATATCTATCTGTATCTATCTATCTATATCTATCTGTATCTATCTGTATCTATCTATCTATATCTATCTATCTGTATCTATCTATCTATCTGTATCTATCTGTATCTATCTGTATCTATCTATCTATATATCTGTATCTATTTATCTGTATCTATCTGTATCTATCTATCTATTTATCTATATCTGTATCTATCTATCTGTATCTATATCTATCTCTGTATCTATCTATCTGTATCTATCTGTATCTATCTATCTGTATCTATCTGTATCTATCTATCTGTATCTATCTATTTATTTATCTATATCTGTATCTATCTATCTGTATCTATATATCTATATCTGTATCTATAGCTATCTCTGTATCTCTGTATCTATCTGTATCTATATATATATATATCTGTATCTATCTATCTATCTATCTGTATCTATCTGTATCTATCTATCTATCTATCTGTATCTATCTATCTATCTGTATCTATCTATCTATATATATATCTGTATCTATCTGTATCTATCTATCTATCTGTATCTATATCTATCTGTATCTATCTATCTGTATCTATCTATCTATATCTCTATCTATCTATCTATCTATCTGTATCTATCTATCTATCTATCTGTATCTATATCTATCTATATCGGTATCTATATCTATCTATATCTATCGCTGTATCTATATCTATCTCCGTATCTATATATCTATCTGTATCTATCTGTATCTATCTATCTGTATCTATATATCTGTATCTGTCACGGAATGTCCGTCATAGTATCTATCTATCTATCTCTATATATCTGTATCTATCTATCTATCTATCTATCTATCTGTATCTATCTATTTGTATCTATCTATCTATATCTGTATCTATCTATCTGTATCTATATATATCTGTATCTATCTATCTGCATCTATCTATCTGCATCTATATATATATATATATCTGTATCTATCTATCTATCTATCTATCTGTATCTATATATATCTGTATCTATCTATCTATATCTACAGTGGCAAGAAAAAGTATGTGAACCCTTTGGGATTACGTGGAGTTTTGCAGGGATTGGTCATAAAATGTGCTCTGATCTTCATCTAAGTCACAACAATTTGAAAAACACAGTCTGCTTAAAATAATACAACACAAACATTATATGTTTTCATGTTTTTATTGAACAGAACATGTAAACATTCACAGTGCAGGGTGAAAAAGTATGTGAACCTTTGGACTTAATAACTGGTTGACCCTCCTTGGGAAACAATAACCTCATCCAAACGTTTCCTGTAGTTGCAGATCAGACATGCACAACGATCGGGAGTAATTTTGGACCACTCCTCTTCACAAAACTGTTTCAGTGTAGCAATATTCTTGGGATGTCTGGTGTGAATCGCTCTCTTAAGGTCATGCCACAGCATTTCAATCGGGTTGAGGTCAGGACTCTGACTGGGCCACTCCAGAAGGTGTACTTTGTTTTGTTGAAGCCATTCGTTTGTTGAATTACTTGTATGCTTTGGGTCATTGTCCTGTTGCATCACCCATCCTCTGCGGAGCTTCAGTTGGTGGACAGATGATCTTACGTTTTCCTGCAAAATGTCTTGATAAACTCTGGAATTCATTTTTCCATCAATGGCAACAATCCGTCCAGGCCCTGAGGCAGCAAAGCAGCACCAAACCATGATGCTCCCTCTGCCATGTTTTACAGTGGGGATGAGGTTTTGATGTTGGTTTGATGTGCCTTTTTTTCTCTACACATAGTGTTGTGTGTTTTTTCCAAACAACTCAATTTTGGTTTCATCTGTCCACAGAATATTTTGCCAGTAGTGCTGTGGAACATCCAGGTGATCTTTTGCAAACTTCAAACGTGCTGCAATATTCTTTTTGGACAGCAATGGCTTCCTCCGTGGTGTCCTCCCATGTACTCCATTCTTGTTTAATGTTTTCCTTATTGTAGATGTGTCAACAAAAATGTTAGCATGTGTCAGAGATTTCTGTAAGTCTTTAGCTGACACTCTAGGATTCTTCTTTACCTCATTAAGCATTCTGCGCTGTGCTCTTGCAGTCATCTTTACAGGACGACCACGCCTAGGGAGAGTAGCAACAGTGCTGAACTTTCTCCATTTGTAGACAATCTGTCTTACCGTGGACACATGAACATCAAGGCTTTTGGAGATACTTTTGTAACCCTTTCCAGCTTCATTCAAGTCAACAATTCTTGATCGTAGGTCTTCTGAGAGCTCTTTTCTGCGAGGCATGGTTCACATCAGGCAGTGCTTCTTGAAACCAGTAAACTCAAAACTGGTGTGTGTTTTTAAAGGGCAGGACAGCTTTCAGCAACACATCCAATAATATCACACTGATTGGACTCAAGGTTGGCTCACTCCTGGCTCCAATTAGCTCTTGGAGAAGTCAATAGGCTAGGGGTTCACATACTTTTCGCACCCTGCACTGTGAATGTTTACATGTTATGTTCAATAAACACATGAAAACATATAATGTTTGTGTTGTATTATTTTAAGCAGACTGTGTTTTTCAAATTGTTGTGACTTAGATGAAGATCAGAGCACATTTTATGACCAATTCATGCAAAACTCCACGTAATCCCAAAGGGTTCACATACTTTTTCTTGCCTATCAATCTATCAATTGATCCATAATGTATCTGTATTTCTGTCAGTCGGTCTGTCTGTAATTTATCTCTCTATCCTCCATTTATTTTTTCCGGAACATTTAGATTTACAGAAACCTCCCACACTCGGCTTCCTTGATCTAGATACTGTAAGGTTTTCCCACAATAAGTCGCAGAAAACACGTAAACCTTGACTCTGGCCAAAGAAATCACACCCGCCGCATTCTTTTAACTCCTCGCTGCATTTCTCAGCGTCGCCCCCTGAATGGTCACAAACACAAAGTACCATCAATAATGAAATGCAGGTGCAGAGACGTCGTCACAGCTGGCCAAAATAATTTAATAAAGCTGGTCCTGCGCACTGCCAAAGTAATTAAATCACTCAGGCAGGACAAAGGTGATGCCAGGAAAGGAAGGCGACCCGGCTCTGGCCGTTTAATTAGATTTCCAGGCGCAGCGAGTGTGTTTTATTAGGGCTGCCGAGCGCGAGCCTTATTTTTAAGCACAAATTATTTACCTTTTCGGAAGAAGAAGACGTGAAAACAAGTGCCGGGCGGCTTTCAGGTTTGCAACAATAAGCGGTTTGCACAGAATTCTGGGGGAATCTTTGGAGTGAAACGCGTGGTCAGTTACAGGGACGAGCCTGTGTTATTTTATCAGCGTGGCAGAAATATTGGCAGACTATGAATTCTCCTATGGAGTCCTAATACTTGCTCGCCCAACTCCCTAATGGGGGGAACGTTATACAAAACCATTATGACGTCCAAATCAATGTTTTTTTCTGCATAAAATAATGTGGATTTATACTACAACTCGTGTGACGGAACGTTCGCTGCAATGGACATTTGATTTTCTTATATTTCGATTCCCTGACATCTGTGTACTAATCCCTTGTATTTAGTTGCTGTGTGTATCTGTGTGTAACAGTTGCAGTTCCAAGTTTTAGCTTTTCCAAAGCGCTAACAAGTTCCATGGCGCTGTACAATAGGTAAGCCAGAATATCCATGTGCATGCAAGTTGGACACACAGAACAGTATGACAGGGCCCTGCTCAAGAGCTTACAATCTAACCATTTGGCTGCTTCCACCCCCCCACCTTTTATTTCCTTTGTCTGGGGCCCAGGGCATTGTGTGTGGGGGAGGGTTTTGGAGCAGGGAACGAAGAGGCGTGTCTTTGAAATGTTTGTATCTATAATAACGGCATTCTGAGTTTGGTGTTCAATCGGCAAGGATCATCTCACAGTCTATGTGTCATCTATTCTGTGGGGGTACGATCACCTCCTGGTAGAGCAGAAGGGGCACCAGCGAGGACAGAAGTACGAACTTGGGTACTCAAATCCGTAACAACTAGGATTGTCTGATCGGCCATGTTTTCCTGGAAATATATTATTATTTCATGGAGAGGGAGAGCACAGGGAGGATGCTGCCCCGCAGGATGTATAACTCATACAGTTGTGTTCAAAATTATTCAACCCCCAATGCTGTAAAGGGTTTTAGGGAATTTAGTGTACATTTGTAATTGTATTCAGAATGAAATCCTACAAGGACTTTTTAAAGAACCGTATGCAACTAAAATGACATCAATTGGTTTTGTAATACAGTAGTAAATGTTTCTTTTGTGAATTCTTCATTGACACAATTATTCAACCCCTTAAAGACTACCACTCTGAAGAACAGAGGTTCATTCAAGTGTTTTCAATCAGGTATTGAAAATACCTGTGGATGTCACGGAGCAGCAATAAAACATAATAAGCACCAATTAGGCAGCTTTAAAATGACTGTGATACTCAGCTCCTTCTAGACATTTACTGGTGTGGTTACAAACATGGTGAAGTCAAGAGAATGGTCCAGGAAGACAAGAGAAGAGGTGATTACTCTTCACAGGAAGGGCAATGGCTATAAGAAGATTGCAAAGATGTTAAACATACCAAGAGAGACCATAGGAAGCATCATTCGCAAATTCAAGGCAAAGGGCACTGTTGAAACGCTACTGGTCGTGGCAGAAAGAAGATGCTGACTTCGACTGCTGTGCGCTACCTGAAGCGTGGAGTGGAGAAAAGTCCCCGTGTGACTGCTGAGGAACTGAGAAAAGATTTGTCAGATGTGGGTACTGAAGTTTCAGCTCAGACAATACGGCGCACACTGCGTAATGAAGGCCTCCATGCCAGAACTCCCAGGTGCACCCCCTTGCTGTCTCCAAAGAATAAGAAGAGTCGACTGCAGTATGCCAAAAGTCATGTGGACAAACCACAGAAGTTTTGGGATAGTGTTCTGTGGACTAATGAAACAAAATTAGAACTGTTTGGGCCCATGGATCAACGCTATGTTTGGAGGAGGAAGAACAAGGCCTATGAAGAAAAGAACACCTTGCCTACTGTGAAGCATGGCGGGGGGTCAATCATGCTTTGGGGCTGTTTTGCTTCTGCAGGTACAGGGAAGCTTCAGCGTGTGCAAGGTACCATGAATTCTCTTCAGTACCAGGAGATATTGGATGACAATGTGATGCAGTCTGTCACAAACCTGAGGCTTGGGAGACGTTGGACCTTTCAATAGGACAATGATCCCAAGCATACCTCCAAGTCCACTAGAGCATGGTTGCAGATTAAAGGCTAGAACATTTTGGAGTGGCCATCGCAGTCACCTGACTTAAATCCGATTGAGAACTCTGGTGGGACTTAAAGAAAGCAGTTGCAGTGCGCAAGCCTAAGAATGTGACTGAACTGGAGGCTTTTGCCCATGACAAATGGGCGAAGATACCCGTAGATCGCTGCAAGACACTTGTGTCAAGTTATGCTTCACGTTTAAAAGCTGTTATAACTGTAAAAGGATGTTGTACTAAGTACTAAGATTGAATGTCACTTGGGGGTTGAATAAAACTGATAATGATGTGAGCACAGAAAAGACATTTGTGGTTATTTCATTATAAATGTTATGTTATATTTGTCTGACCTACACGTGCCTCTTTGATTTAATTGTAAGCAAGATGACTGAATGATCAAAATCAATGTCAAACTGGCCAAAACACTAAATTTCAGTGGGGGTTGAATAATTTTGAACACAACTGTATGCTACAGGAGGGAAATCTGTTATCTAGTCACTTGGGAGCATCAAGGCTCTGTTCTGGGTCCCTTTTCTTCTCAAGCTATACCGCCTCTCTGGGTAGCCTCATCTCTTTCTTTGGGCTCCCATATCATCTCTATTCTGATGACACCCAAATCTACCTTTCCTCCCCCGATCTCTCTCCTCCTGTGCTGGACCGTGTTACTGCCGGCCTCTCAGCTGTCTCCGACTGAATGACTTCCCATTTCCAAAAGCTCAATCTCTCTAAAACGAAACTTCTCGTCTTGAACGTCTTCCCTCCCTCTATAACATCTCTTCCTGTGCCCATTTCCCTTCAGGTGAATGGGGCCACCATTACTTCTACCTCACAAGCTCGTTACCTCGGGATCCTCTTAGTCTCTGATCTCTCCTTTACTCCTCACATTCAGTCAGTAACCAAATCCTGCTACTTCCACCTAAAAGACATTGCGTGCGTCCGTCCCTGTCTTAATCAGGACTCTGCTAAAATGCTCATACAAACCCTTATTAACTCCCGTCTTGACTACTGCAACCTCCTTCTCGCTGGCCTTAAGAGATCCCAGACTCTCCCTCTGCAGACTGTTATGAACACCTGTGCCAGGCTCATCCACCTCACCTCCTGCACCTCACCTCTCACACCTCACCCCTTTGTCAATCTCTGCACTGGCTCCTGTATCCTTTTGAATCCACTTCAAAATACTAGTGGTCACATACAAAGCTCTCCATAACTGCTCCCCAGACTACATCTCCTCCCTTAGTAACAGGAACATCCCGTCCTGACCACTTCGTTCGGCCAATGATCTAAGGTTATCAACTTTTCATACCTGCACCTCCAGCTCTCACCTTCAGGACTTCTCCCGAGCTGCCCCCTTTCTTTGGAACCCCCTCCCCCGCAACATCAGACTCTCCCCGTCTCTCCAGTCCTTCAAGAAGTCTCTGAAAACACATTCATTTAGAGAAGCCTATCGTCTCGCTTGATAATCCCATTGTACATTTCTTGTTCCCACTTGCACCCCGCTACTTCGCATACTCTGCCACTTACCCTCACCTATGGGGTTATTCAGAGAGAGGTGAAAACCAGGAGAATGACTGGAGAAGTGAAAATTTTAGGTCAAAATAGCCGATTTGGAAAGTGAGATAAATGGGAGAATTTTTCTGGTTTGGTTATTTTGATCTAGAATTTTCACTTCTCCAGTCATTCTATGGAGTTTCACCTCTCTCTGAATAACCCTGCTAGTGTGTCACCCTCTCCTCTTTGATTGTAAGCTCTCGAGCAGGGTCCGCTCTCCCACTGTTCTGTGTTTAACTTGTGTGGACATTTGTTATTCTGTCTCTCCCATTGCACAGCGCTACAGAACTTGTTAGTGCTTTATAAATACCTGTAACTATATATGTATGTATATATTCTTATTTTTTGTTGCTGTAAGAGTTTTAAGTATTGTGATATGATTAGCCCATGTTTTCATTTTTTTCACAGAAAGGTGTAAATATTGTGATTATCATGTTTCTGCACACACGGGATCGAATATTTTTATTCAATGAATAGTGCGCACACGCATCACGTTCCACCTGTGTATTTGTGTATTTCTGCTGCGCCCGTACACATTATATTATAACACATCTGCCGCTGGTGCTTCAGGACCATCACCGTGTGACGTTTTGGCACTATGTAATGGACAGGACCTCACACCTTGCGGTCACTGCAAGCGGCTCCTGGAGACTCTCTTTGAAATCTACGCATTTCAAGATGACAGCTTCCCGTGGGACCTCACGGCTGTGAAAACGGTTTCCCTGAATCCGGGCCACTGGAGTTTTTTGTGCGTGGGATGAAAGACAGGTGACTTTAGTACGAGGTATCATGAGTAAATGTACAGATTTACAGTTCTTTTCCTCTGTTAAATAGATTAAAGGCACATTCTTTAAGTCTTGAATTATCTAAGCAGTAATTAAGAAGCAAAAAAAGAGAAATGGGGTAAAAAAGAAATAGGGTAATAAAAAAGAGAAATGGGGTAAAAATGAGAAATGGGGTAAAAACAAATGCGGTAAAAAAGAGAAATTGGTAAAAAAAATGGGGTAAGAGCTTACAGAAATGGAGTAGCAAAAAGAAATGAAGTAAAAAAGAGAAATGGGGTTAAAAAGGAGAAATGGTGTAAAAAAATGGGGTAAGATAAAAGAAATGGGGTAAAAAAGAAATGGGGTAAAAAAGAAATGGGGTAAAAAAGAAATGGGGTAAAAAAGAAATGGGGTAAAAAAGAAATGGGGTAAAAAAGAAATGGGGTAAAAAAGAAATGGGGTAAAAAAGAAATGGGGTAAAAAAGAAATGGGGTAAAAAAGAAATGGGGTAAAAAAGAAATGGGGTAAAAAAGAAATGGGGTAAAAAAGAAATGGGGTAAAAAAGAATGGGGTAAAAAAGAAATGGTAAAAAGAAATGGGGTAAAAAAGAAATGGGGTAAAAAAGAAATGGGGTAAAAAAGAAATGGGGTAAAAAAGAAATGGGGTAAAAAAGAAATGGGGTAAAAAAGAAATGGGGTAAGAAAAAAGAAATAGGGTAAAAAAGAAATGGGGTAAGAAAAAAGAAATAGGGTAAAAAAGAAATGGGGTAAGAAAAAAGAGAAATAGTTAAAAAGAAATGGGGTAAAAAAGTGAAATGGGGTAATACTCACAGAAATGGAGTAAAAAAAAAGAGAGATGGGGTAACAGGAGGAAGGAGAGGGTTACCCTGTTAAGGAATGACATATCAATGACACCCCATAAACTAGAACAAGTGTGGAATAAGACTTCACTTTTACTGGTGACGATGAAAACCAGCGAGGAGAAACTACAAACCTACAAACCCATAAACATACACAGGGTTATTCAGTGATTCGAAAAGTCACCGCACGTTCGGTGACTTTTCATTCCCCACACTTCGGGGCGATTGTGTGATCCTAGTTCGCCGACCTGTGGTGTATTCAGCAAACACCGCAGGGCCCCTATCGTGCAGGGAATATTCGCCGCAAACCTGCAGAACACTCACCGCAAAACTCACCGAACACTCACCGAAACCCGCAGAAAACAGCTGGATTAACCCCGCCGAACACGCCGGAGAAACCCGACTAGCTGCTGATCACAGCGCAGAGCAGCCGCCGGAAAAACCCGACACGCAGACAAATGAGGTGAAAAAAAAACAACAGTTTGCTTGAAAGTTTGAAAAGTGAAACGCTGTTTGCAAAGAAACTACTGAGCGAAAATGTCTGAAATTTACACATAAAATCCAGGGAATGATAATAAAGAGGGCTGATACAGAGAAAAGAAAAAACGATTAAAAATAATAAAAAAGAATAAAAAGTTTGCTAAAAATGCCTGAATGATCCTAAAAAAGAGACTTTTTACTGCAGAATATAATATTAAATGGTTTATTAGATATTGGATAAAAACGGGAATATTTGTAACATTGAAGCCTATGGGATTTGCCTGAATAAACCTGTCGAATGAAAACACCGAACAGCAGGGCAATTCGGCAACCTTTCACTGCTGGTTTTTGTTCTCTGAATAGATGAAGCATTGCTTCTCTATGGGGATTTCACTGCCCTCGAACAGGCACCGTATGTGCAGGCAATTCGCCAGGATTTGGTGAACTGCCTGCTCTCTGAATAGCCGAATGGACAGGAAAGGTAACCGTAGACCTGAATTTCAGCGTTCCGTTACATTTCGGGGCCAGATTGGCTCTCTCTGAATAACCCTGAAAGAGGGATAACAAAAATATCCTATACTATAATAGAGTAAGCCTTCTCTGCGCATGCGCGCCCAACCAGCGGCGGTTGGCTGCACGCGCATGCAACCGCCGCGGCATGAGCCGGCTGTGCGCTCGCCGCGGCGGTTACGAGATGCACACGCAGCAGCCGGGTAGAGGCTGCGCTCGCAGCCTCTACCCGGCTGCCGTGCGCATCCAACCCCTGAGCGGCGAAGGGAAAGTTTCCTCGCTTCCGCTCGTTGAAGGACCCAAGCCGCACCCACGTGACCGCGGCTTGGGTCCTTCAACGAGCGGAAGCGAGGAAACTTTCCCTGTGCCGCTCAGGCAGGTAAGTATGCGGAGATGGAGCTCCAGGGGCGCCTGTCCGAATGCCAATAGAGCATTCGAACAGCCGCCCCATGTCTGGTCTGGGGTCTGAGCGTGGGGGAAAATATCCATGAGAGCGTGGGGGCAAATATCCATGTGAGCGTGGGGGCAATATCCACGAGCTGGGGCAATATTAACAATAGACTGCCCTCTGGGCAGGCTTTCCAACTAGTATGATATAAAACCGTAATGCCCCACCCCCTTCTGCAATATAGTAAAAGGCTGTATAGATTCAATACAAAACCATTGTCTGGAAACCTATTCATTAACAGGTCTATACACATGACACAGGGTCACCCATTTACACTGGAAGAAAGGAAATTCAGCCTAAAGCATAGGAAGGGTTATTTTACGGTGAGAACAATAAAGCTGTGGAATTCTCTGCCTGTTGAGGTGGTTGGGTCAGAGACTGTACATACGTTTAAAAAGCGACTGGATGACTTCCTGCAGACACAGAATATTAAGGGTTAAAAAACGACTAGATGACTTCCTGCAGACACAGAATATTAAGGGTTATAATATTTAATATGTGGGTAAAAGCTTCTTGATCCAAGGAGAATCTGACGCCATCTGGGGGCAAGAAGGAATGTTTTCCAGTATGTTGCATATTGGCAAGCGTTTCAGACTGGGGGTTTTTTGCTTCTTTTGGATCAACAGCAGCAGGTGATGTGGGAGAGGCTGAACACGATGGACGCGCGGCTTTTTTCAGCCTATGTAACTATGTAAAACTAAGATCTTCAAGACAGAGAAATGCGAAAAATACCCAAAAATACCAAGAAAAAGACAAAGCTGAGCTCAGTATTAGAGCATGGTGATACGTGAGAGAAGTAGAATGTGACAGAGCATCATCACTGGAGAGAGATCCAGAATGGAACAATGTATCACACACAGCAAGGTGACGGATCTTACTCAGGAGGGATTCCCGCGTCATACGTTATGATCTTGTACTGACTTTACTCTTACAAGATGCAGAGTTTAGAGGTTTCGGATAATAAATTCCTCACAAATACAATTCTTTTTTCATTTTTGATTATTCATCATTTTTAAGCATAAGCACCACAAATCTCCAGGCATTTTTTTTCAAGCAGTTAGTCAACTTCTCAAAACAGTCCCGAAAACCACCTTCTGTCCATGTAGCTTCATCTCCAGTGACCATCGTCTTGCAGTTGGCATCTTCCCATCTTCCAAAGTGACGAGGAACTATTTGACAAGCTCAACTCGAGCAGCTTTTGGTTCTATGATCAACAAACACAGAGCCCAGCGGACACACGTCTTGGTGAAGTCCAACTCGTCACAAAGAATCCTCCAAATGCTTGTTATTGGGATGTTGAACTCTTCCTCAAGCTTCTTGAGACTGGTTTGAGGTTCCTGATCCAGAAATCTCTTCACCTTGGCATCCATGGTCTCATTCGTGGACGTGTGAGGGCGTCCCTCTCTTGGTTCATCACGAACGTCAAAATGTCCACGTTTGAGTATGCTAAACCTTGCTTCATCACTTGGGGTTTTGAGGTCTACAAAGCAGAGAAACCACCATGAAATTGGTAGAGCGATTCTATGCGCCGACCACCACCACTTTATGAGTCACCTTGCGTCTTCATGAACGTCTCTGGGGATATGAGAAGGATTAGGCTTTCTTCAAAAAAGTACAATTTTGAGTTCAAATCATTATTTCATGGACTTCAACCTGACTTTTGGAGCTCCCCTCATATAGGTCCATTGACCCGTTGGAGAGATGGGCTGTCTGGACCAGCGTCTACAGTATTACTCCATGATCAGGGCGACTGACGTTATTAACAGAAACCAAGCTGGACATGGCGTATAATACAGGAGATAGAGCAGGGGTCTCAAACTCCGGACCCCCAGATGTTTATTGCTTTCAAACCCCATCATTTTTGAAGTTGAACTTGAGTTGTAGTTTAGAAACATCTGGGGGCCGGAGTTTGAGATCCCTGGTCTAGAGCATCATCCTAGAAAGAGGTAAGACCTCCATCACTCACACGAGAGAAGCACAAGCAGCACTAGAAAAGCAACACGATTCAGAGAGCGCCAGTGTTTGGCAACAAATGCCAGCAGAAGAAGAATCCATTCAGATCGATCAGAATCGCCAATATTTCAGACCATTTCCAAATGGGTTCGTCACGAATCGCTAGGCAGGACCCACCTAAAAAGGTTTCCTTTGATGCTGCATGCGGGCTTATACGTTAAAGGCCATATAAGTGAACTCAAACCCTCGGAGTTCTAGTGTCGCCTGGGTATGTAGGGGTCAAAGTGCAGATGACAATGTTTGGAATAAGAACAAAATGTATCAATACTAACCGGCATTACATTATCGGGGTTATTCAGAGAGAGCTGATCTGGCCCCGAAATGTCACCGAACAGTTAAATTTCCCCGTACGGTGACATTTCAGAGCTATTCGGCTATTCAGAGAGCAGGCAGTTCGACAAAGTTTGGCAAATTGCCTGCACGTACGGTGTCTGTTCGGCAGCAGGAAAGTCCCCATAGAGAAGCAATGGTTAATCTATTCACAGACACCGAACAGCAGAGAAATGTCAGTGAAACACACTGCTGTTCGGTGGTTTCATTCAACAGATTTATTCAGGCGAATCCCATAGGTTTCAATGTTAAAAATATTCCTGTTTTTATTCAATATCTAATAAACCGTTTATTCTTTTAATCTGCAGCAAAAAGTCTCTTTATTTATTGATTTTGTGGGATCTTTTAGGAATTTTTGGGGATTTTTTGTCCAAAAAAAATTTCTGTCTTTTTTTTTAAGCATTTTTCCTTTTTTTTCTGTAACAGCCCTTTTTATTATCATTCATAGGATCTTATATGTAAATTCCAGGCATTTTCCTTCTTTTTTTTTTGCAAACAGTATTTCAATTTCACTTTCAATCATATTGTTTTTTTTTTTACCCTGTTCGTCAGCTTGTCGGCTTTTTACGGTGGCTGGTCTTCGCTGTGATCGGTGTTTTTTTCCAGCGTGTTCGGTGTGTTTTTTTGCGGTGGTTTTGGTGGGTTTTCAGCAGGTGTTTGGCGGGTTTACGGCAGGTTTTCCCTGCACTCCAGGGACCCTGCGATGTTTGCTGGGGAACTTTGATTCCTCGTAGTGCGGGGAATGAAAGAGAGGACTGAAACGTAGGCGACCTGAATAACCCTGTAACTGTTCCATTTCTTTGCTGCTACATTTCCAGTTTCCTTGCAGGATACGAGGTGGCGTTTCCACCGGCTTCCCGCGCCGCGCGACGTCGCAGACGGTAATAATCTCCTGCTTCTATTCTCAGCTGATTTCCTTTCCTTTTGTTATGTTTGTTTTATTGTTGATATTGTTGCCGTTCAGAAAGCGCTTCACGCCATGCATTAGTGGGAAGGCAATAAAAAGATTCTGCGCGCACATACATCACACAATTAATGTGAGCGTCGGCGCTAATTTGTTTTGCCCTTACAGGTCTAATTATTTCACAATGCTTCCATTAGCCTCGATTCGATGCGTTGTGTTGTGGAGCTGCTGTTATTACGCGTTGATATAACTCCGCTGAAAACTATTAAAAGTAAAAACGCCGAGCGCTGGTCCTGATGCCGATGATTCTACTTGCGTCTCACTATTAACCCATTCACTACCGTGATTCTGCATACACGAGCAGCAGCCTGAGATGGTGTTGACACAGTCTGGAGCTTCGCTGTATCACTGCAAATCACATTCCTTTGTTGCAAATAATTTTTGTTTGCAGTTGGGTTCCAGAAGGTGCCCCCAACGTTTTAGCACCTCAGGCTTGAAAGCGGAGGGGTTACAACAGTTTTTACAAGTGAGTATCTGTGTAACATGGAGATATTCATTCACTGCAGCACAGAGACCAAGCTGCAATAGCTGCTTTTAGCCAGCAGATGGCGACGTCTGGCTGCCGCATGGGAATAGTGCAGTTAATCATGCATTAATTATATATGGGGATTATTACCACATTTAATTTGTGAAAAAGCCACTGGTTCCTGATTTTTGGAACATCACATGGCAGTGAAGGGGTTTGATTCTGACCAAAACGTTGTATTAGCAGCTAGAGGTGAAATATATTTGAGCCACTGATCACTGAATTGCTCTACTTGTCGTGTTATGTGGGTGACACAGTCATTATGCAGCACATACAGATACAAGGTGCTGCTGTAATTGCCATACACAGGCATTATGTGGCACATACAGATACAAGGTGTTGCTGTAATTGCTATACACAGGCATTATGCAGCACATACAGATACTAGGTGTTACTGTAATTGCCATACACAGGCATTATGCAGCACATACAGATACAAGGTGTTACTGTAATTGCCATACACAGGCATTATGCAGCACATACAGATACAAGGTGTTGCTGTAATTGCCATACACAGGCATTATGCAGCACATACAGATACAAGGTGTTACTGTAATTGCCATACACAGGCATTATGCAGTACATACAGATACAAGGTGTTACTGTAATTGCCATACACAGTCATTATGCAGCACATACAGATACAAGGTGTTGCTGTAATTGCCATACACAGGCATTATGCGGCACATACAGATACAAGGTGTTGCTGTAATTGCCATACACAGTCATTATGCAGCACATACAGATACAAGGTGTTGCTGTAATTGCCATACACAGTCATTATGCAGCACATACAGATACAAGGTGTTGCTGTAATTGCCATACACAAGCATTCTGCAGCACATACAGATACAAGGTGTTGCTGTAATTGCCATACACAGGCATTATGCGGCACATACAGATACAAGGTGTTACTGTAATTGCCACACACAGGCATTATGCAGCACATACAGATACAAGGTGTTGTTGTAATTGCCATACACAGGCATTATGCAGCACATACAGATACAAGGTGTTACTGTAATTGCCATACACAGGCATTATGCAGCACATACAGATACAAGGTGTTACTGTAATTTCCATACACAGGCATTATGCAGCACATACAGATATTGCATTGCTAATAATCTTATTCTGATCACTACTAGAAGATCTCACCATTTTATTTTCTGTCTGAAGCACATTTACTGACACGAAGGCCATTTCTGCCTGTATGCGGGTAATGCAGACCCAGTGTAAGCATGAGAGCTCACCACTTTATTATCTGTCTGCAGCACATTTACTGACACAACGGCCATTTCTGCCTGTACGATAATGCAGACCCCATGTGAGATTGTGCTACATAAGGGACGCCATCTAGAGTTTACAACCTTTCATCCCAGCGATATTTCTCTAAAGGATAAATCAATAAATTGAAAATTTAAAAAAAATTCTCAGAAAAACAATCTCTTTGCAAATTTTCTATTTTATTCTATATTTAAGTGTTAACTTCACATGTTTCAAACTAGTGTTCTGATAAAAATGTTATCAATAAAAAAATCGCTTGGTAGTGAAGGGGTTAAAAACGGAAATAAATAAATAGCAAAGAGCGCAGGGCGGGAGTGAGAAACGCACAATAAAACCCCTGGACCGAGAACACATGAAATCATGAATCACGAGCTGTAGGTTAGACAAATGAGGTCGTAGGTGCGTTACAAGCGAGCGCGGCAGGTGAACGGATACAACGTGCAGCAGATGTTATAACCCGGAGAGCCCGAGGTGAGAAACGGGTCTCAGCAGCTCTGCTCTGCTCTGCTTCTGCTCTGCTCTGCTCTGCTCTGCTCTGCTTCTGCTCTGCCCTGCTCTGCTTCTGCTCTGCTCTGCTTCTGCTCTGCTTCTGCCCTGCTTTGCTCTGCTTCTGCTCTGCTTCTGCCCTGCTTTGCTCTGCTTCTGCCCTGCTTTGCTCTGCTTCTGCTCTGCTTCTGCCATGCTTTGCTCTGCTTCTGCTCTGCTTCTGCCATGCTTTGCTCTGCTTCTGCTCTGCTTCTGCCCTGCTTTGCTCTGCTCTGCTCTGCTTCTGCTCTGCTTCTGCCCTGCTTTGCTCTGCTCTGCTCTGCTTCTGCTCGGCTTCTGCTCTGCTCTGCTTCTGCCCTGCTTTGCTCTGCTTCTGCTCTGCTTCTGCTCTGCTTCTGCCCTGCTTTGCTCTGCTTCTGCTCTGCTTCTGCCCTGCTTTGCTCTGCTTCTGCTCTGCGCTACAAAAGCACAAATTCTACATTAACCCCCGACCCCCACAAATATCACAAAAGGCTGTGAGGTGTTCGGCGCATTGTTTTACCAGCGCGGGGCCGGCAGAGAGGAGCATGGGGCCACAGATAGGAGCACCGGGCGAGCAGATAGAAGTGCGGGACCAGCAGATAGGAGCATGGGGCGAGCAGATAGAAGTGCGGGGCCAGCAGAGAGGAGCATAGGGCCACAGATAGGAGCATGGGGCCAGCAGATAGAAGTGCGGGGCCAGCAGATAGGAGCGCGGGCCAGCAGATAGGAGCGCGGGCCAGCAGATAGGAGCATGGGGCGAGCAGATAGAAGTGCGGGGCCAGCAGAGAGGAGCATGGGGCGAGCAGATAGAAGTGCGGGGCCAGCAGATAGGAGCATGGGGCAAGCAGATAGGAGCACGTGGCCAGCAGATAGGAGCGCGGGCCAGCAGATAGGAGCATGGGGCGAGCAGATAGAAGTGCGGGGCCAGCAGATAGGAGCATGGGGCGAGCAGATAGAAGTGCGGGGCCAGCAGAGAGGAGCATGGGGCCACAGATTGGAACGCGGGGCCGGCAGCTAGGAGCCTGGGGCCACAGATAGGAGCGCGGTGCCAGCAGATAGGAGCACGTGGCCAGCAGATAGGAACACGGGTCCGGCAGATAGAATCGTGGGGCCAGCAGATAGGAGTGCGGGGCCGGCACATTGGAGCACAGGCCGCGCTGATAAAACACATATAGAGAAGGAACGCCATAATGGATTTTTAGACTGACATGATACACGCACGCACACACACACGCACACACACAGCGCTCGCGAGGAGATGTGACAATTGTATTTGCTCGCACTTTAGCAGCTCCGGCCTTCCGGCAAATGGCTTGACCTGCGTGTGAACCGCCTGCATTGCCGGGATTTAGGTCACTGCATTGGCAGCTGCTTCATCTCTCCTTTTTTCAAGATTTCACCTCGTTGGATTCCTTCCCGTCACACTGACAGATTCCTTCGCTCGTATCATGGTTTTTCCGCACAGGGAAAGGCTTGAGTTTTATAAGAAAATACAAGACGGAGGCGGAGACTGAGGATGAACGCGCGATGTCAATATGGCCGCCGAGTTCGTTATATATCCTGACTTACCCCTTATTATCTGCCTGGACGTATAAAAGACACAGGGCATCCTTACATTGATCACGCTAAAACGGGAACGCAAAGGAGAAAAACATGCAGATAATGTGCGCCTGCAGATAATGTGCGCCTGCGGATAATGCGCGCCGGCAGATAATGCGTGCCTGCAGATAATGCGTGCCTGCAGATAATGTGCGCCTGCGGATAATGCGCGCCTGCACATAATGTGCGCCTGCAGATAATGTGCGCCTGCGGATAATGCGCGCTGGCAGATAATGTGCGTCTGCAGATAATGTGAACCTGCAGATAATGCGCGCCTGCAGATAATGTGCGCCTGCGGATAATGCGCGCCTGCAGATAATGTGCGCCTGCGGATAATGCGCGCTGGCAGATAATGTGCGCCTGCAGATAATGTGCACCTGCAGATAATGCGCGCCTGCAGATGATGAGCACCTGCAGATGATGAGCGCCTGCAGATAATGTGGACCTGCAGATAATGAGCGCCTGCAGATAATGCGCGCCTGCAGATAATGCGCGCCTGCAGATAATGTGCGCCTGCGGATAATGCGCGCTGGCAGATATTGTGCGCCTGCAGATAATGTGCACCTGCAGATAATGCGCGCCTGCAGATGATGAGCACCTGCAGATGATGAGCGCCTGCAGATAATGAGCGCCTGCAGATAATGCACGCCTGCAGATAATGCGCGCCTGCAGATAATGTGCACCTGCAGAAAATGAGCGCCTGCAGATAATGGGCGCCTGCAGATAATGCGCGCCTGCAGATAATGTGCACCTGCAGAAAATGAGCGCCTGCAGATAATGCGCGCCTGCAGATAATGCGCGCCTGCAGATAATGTGCACCTGCAGATAATGAGCGCCTGCAGATAATGCGCGCCTGCAGATAATGTGCGCCTGCAGATGATGAGCGCCTGCAGATGATGAGCGCCTGCAGATAATGCGCGCCTGCAGATAATGGGCGCCTGCACATAATGTGCGCCTGCAGATAATGTGCGCCTGCAGATAATGTGCGCCTGCAGATGATGAGCGCCTGCAGATAATGGGCACCTGCAGATACTGGGCGCCTGCAGATAATGTGCGCCTGCAGGTAATGAGCGCCTGCAGATAATGTGCGCCTGCAGGTTTCTCGTTTGCGTCCCCGTTTTAGCGTGATATTACGATGCAGGCGCTAAAAAAGCTGCCTGCATCCTAATGGGGCGCTAAGCCTCGCGAGATCTGGCAGGTCGGTGTAGTGATCCACAGGAAGAGACTGGGGGACTTTTTCCCCCAGTCTCTCCCTGCTCCCGGCGGCCACTCAGGTGAACACTAACGTTAGCGTGAATAATTTAATGGTGCCCACAATGAGGTTTATTCGCAAAGGTCAGAATTTGCTGCCACATTGCACCGAATGGTGAATTTCCCTGTATCTGCAATTTCGTGGCAATGTTTCCATTAACTAAGCTGTCAATTCACCAAATACAGGCAAATCGACGGCGACAGACGGTGCATTTTGGAAAAACATGTTTTTATTAAACAGGGAGGGAGATCGCCTGAAAGGAGGGGGGATTCTTTCAGAGCTAGAGGGAAAAGCCAGGCACCGCTTAAATAAGGAGAGTCTCCCCTTTTAAGCGGTGCCTGACTTTAACCCCTGAGGCGCCAGTCCGCGATCTGGCGCCATTCGGCACCGGATCGCAGCCTAGTTCTGGTGGGGGCCGCCATCTTGGATGGCAGCTCCACCTCCGGATCCCCCCTCGTCATCAGACGTCATCGCACAATGAGGTCATCGCACCGGGGAACCCCCTAGCTGCCTGGGGATTTCCTTTGAACTCCGCTATTTAATTCTAAATGGAAAAATAAATAAATTTTGCTGAAAAAAATCTGGAAAAACGCCTCAAGACCTTAAAAAAAAAATATGTAACGAGATCCGCATCCAAAAACCACTGCAAAACAGCCAAAGTGATCCAAAAAAACGCCAAAAACCTGTGGAATGTATCAGACGATCCACCGCAAAACCGATCAGAAAATCCGACGTCCCATTGACCAGAGCGCTGACCAGCCGTGGGAAAATTCCAACAAGCCACTGAACAGGGATAAACCACCCCCCCCCCAAAAAAAAACACAGAAACTTTTAAAACACATTTGCAGAAACACTACTACTACGAGAATGTCTGGAAATTACACATAAGATCCTATGAATGATAATAAAAAGGGCTGTTACAGAAAAAAGGAAAAACACTTTAAAAGAAAAAAAAAACGGGAAAAAAATTCAACAAAAATATCTTTGAAAATGCCTAAAAATTCCTAAAAAAATCAATAAAGAGACTTTTTGCTGCAGATTAAAAGAATAAACAGTTTATTAGATATTGGATAAAAACGGGAAAATTTTTAATATTGAAACCTATGGGATTCGCCTGATTAAACCTGCCGAATGAAACCACTGAACATCAGGGCATTTCACTGATATATCTCTGCTGTTCAATGTGAATAGATTAACCATTGCTTCTCTATGGGGGATTTCACTGCCGCCGAACAGGCACCGTACTTGCTGGCAGTTCGCCATTATTTGGCGAACTGCCAGCTTTCTCAATAGCCGAATAGCCCCGAAATGTCACCGTACGGGGAATCTCACTGTTCGGTGTCACTTCGGGGCCAGATGGTCTCTCTCTGAATAACCCTGCGGGTCACACTTTTTAATATATACTATTATGTCTAAATTATGCAGATGCCGCCCACAGATTATTACGCTAAAATCGCCATATGTATGAATTGCGGCCGGCGGGTTTATCGTCTCATTCGCTGTCGATGCGTAGAAGGTGTTGTTTCAGCGCTCACACACACCTAAACCCGAAAGCATGCAGGATACGAATAGATCCGGCGACCAATAACCTGTTTATTCCCCGCACCCCGCTTTGATACTCCTTTAAATCAGTCATAATAAAGCAATAAATCAGACGCGGTAAATAAATTAATAATTCAACGTGAAACGCTGCCTGTAACGTAATCTCTCGCGGAAATCATTTTAGGGTTTTTTTGTTCATTTTTTTTTTCTTTTTTCTTGGTCACAAAATCAATCCAATTAGTATGCGGACTGGACGCGCTGCGCAATTGATGTGGTTACTCGCATCCTGTTTCTCTTATTCATTTTATGCACTATATAAATCACCGCCTGTCACCGGGCCGCGCAGAGACGCGTTTTCAGCACCTCGGACAGCTGCAGGTATCTAGCTTTATTAAGCTCCCGTAGTAAACAGACAGCTGCCACGAGTCCTGAGGGAGCCGGGGTTTATTTGGTCAGGGTCAAGAGGGATGCGTCTCGCTATCCGGCTAATGAAACGGGCTTGTGTTTAAGCGGCTTTTATTTCTCCGTGTTTGTGTGTAATAGTAAACACCGCGTGTAACCAGCAGCGATACACGGAGCTGTTTCTCGGTATAGAATGTATCCAGGGAACAGACTTTATTATTGTTTACCTTATCTGGAACAGGTTCTCCCGTTTCGAAGAACGTACGGCTGGCGTGAAGGAGGGATGCATGGTGCATGCATGGTAACACCACCAAGGAATGTGTCCCGGCACCAGTCACCTCCGAGTTTCCTGACGGCACCAGGAACCCATATTTGGTTCCACTAAACAACAAAGTAGAAAGATTTTTTATTTATTTTTTAATTCCTTATTTCAGAGTTTGCACAAACAGACAGAAAAGGTGGTCAGCAGTAAGTGGTCACGCGGGGCCACAGGAAGACGCCAATAAGAATAACATCTACAGTTGTGTTCAAAATTGATTCAACCCCCAATGCTGTAAAGGGTTTTAGGGAATTTAGTGACATTTGTAATTGTATTCAGAATGAAATCCTACAAGGACTTTTTAAAGAACCATATGCAACTAAAATGACATCAATTGGTTTTGTAATACAGTAGTAAATGTTTCTTTTGTGAATTCTTCATTGACACAATTATTCAACCCCTTAAAGACAACCACTCTGAAGAACAGAGGTTCATTCAAGTGTTTTCAATCAGGTATTGAAAACACCTGTGGATGTCACGGAGCAGCAATAAAGCATAATAAGCACCAATTAGGCAGCTTTAAAATGACTGTGATACTCAGCTCCTTCTAGACATTTACTGGTGTGGTTACAAACATGGTGAAGTCAAGAGAATGGTCCAGGAAGACAAGAGAAAGGTGATCACTCTTCACAGGAAGGGCAATGGCTTTAATTACCACCTCTACCTCTCTACCCCTGATCTCTCTCTCCCTGTCCTTTCAAAAGTCAGTGACTGTTTATCTGGCATCTCCTCCTGGATGGCCTCCCACCACCTAAAGATCAACATGTCAAAGACTGAGCTCCTACTTATTCCTCCCTCCAATGCCTCCCCACCTCCTGACTTCTCTATCACGGTGGAGGGTATCACCATCTCCCCATCAAACCAAGTTCACTGCCTTGGAGTTACACTTGACTCTGCTCTTTCCTTCATCCCCCACATCAAGTCTCTTTCCTCCTCCTGCCGATACCAATTGCGTAATATTTCCAGAATTCGGCCATTTCTTACCGCTGTCACCACAAAACAACTCATACACGCCCTGGTAATCTCCCGACTCGACTATTGCAATAATCTCTATCTGGCCTCCCTCTGTCCCGCCTCTCCCCCCTACAATCCATCCTGAACGCCTCCGCCAGGCTAATTCACCTCACCGCCGCTCTGTCTCTGCCGCTCCCCTCTGCGAGTCCCTTCACTGGCTCCCCATCCACTGCAGAATTAAGTTCAAAATCCTTATCCTTACCTACAAAACCCTCACTAACTCAGCTCCCCACTACCTGTCCTCACTAATCACCAAATACACCCCAGCCCGCTCCCTAAGGTCAAACAGTGACCTGCGCCTAGCTTCTCCCCGCATCACCTCTTCCCATGATAGACTGCAGGATTTCTCACGCGCAGCCCCCACTCTCTGGAACACTCTCCCTCGTACTGTCAGACTTTCCCCTAACTTCTCTTCCTTCAAACGCTCCCTGATAACATTCCTATTTAGGGAAGCCTACCACCCAACTCACTGACGCAACCATCAATCACTCTCACCTTACAGTCCTCTCCTCCTGTTTCCAACCCCAACCCTCCCAGATTGTGAGTTCCTACGGGAATAGGGCCCTCATCTCCTCCTGTACTGTTTGTCAAATGTTGTTCAATGTATTGTAACCCTGTCTATACTGTGCCTATTGTACAGCGCTGCGGAATATGCTGGCGCTTTATAAATAAAGAATAATAATAATAAGAAGAAGATTGCAAAGATGTTAAACATACCAAGAGAGACCATAGGAAGCATCATTCGCAAATTCAAGGCAAAGGGCACTGTTGAAACGCTACCTGGTCGTGGCAGAAAGAAGATGCTGACTTCGACTGCTGTGCGCTACCTGAAGCGTAGAGTGGAGAAAAGTCCCCGTGTGACTGCTGAGGAACTGAGAAAAGATTTGTCAGATGTGGGTACTGAAGTTTCAGCTCAGACAATACGGCGCACACTGCGTAATGAAGGCCTCCATGCCAGAACTCCCAGGCGCACCCCCTTGCTGTCTCCAAAGAATAAGAAGAGTCGACTGCAGTATGCCAAAAGTCATGTGGACAAACCACAGAAGTTTTGGGATAGTGTTCTGTGGACTGATGAAACAAAATTAGAACTGTTTGGGCCCATGGATCAACGCTATGTTTGGAGGAGGAAGAACAAGACCTTTGAAGAAAAGAACACCTTGCCTACTGTGAAGCATGGCGGGGGGTCAATCATGCTTTGGGGCTGTTTTGCTTCTGCAGGTACAGGGAAGCTTCAGCGTGTGCAAGGTACCATGAATTCTCTTCAGTACCAGGAGATATTGGATGACAATGTGATGCAGTCCGTCACAAACCTGAGGCTTGGGAGACGTTGGACCTTTCAACAGGACAATGATCCCAAGCATACCTCCAAGTCCACTAGAGCATGGTTGCAGATTAAAGGCTGGAACATTTTGGAGTGGCCATCGCAGTCACCTGACTTAAATCCGATTGAGAACCTCTGGTGGGACTTAAAGAAAGCAGTTGCATTGCACAAGCCTAAGATGTGACTGAACTGGAGGCTTTTGCCCATGACGAATGGGCGAAGATACCCGTAGATCGCTGCAAGACACTTGTGTCAAGCTATGCTTCACGTTTAAAAGCTGTTATAACTGTAAAAGGATGTTGTACTAAGTACTAAGATTGAATGTCACTTGGGGGTTGAATAAAACTGATAATGATGTGAGCACAGAAAAGACATTTGTGGTTATTTCATTATAAATGTTATGTTATATTTGTCTGACCTACACGTGCCTCTTTGATTTAATTGTAAGCAAGATGACTGAATGATCAAAATCAATGTCAAACTGGCCAAAACACTCAATTTCAGTGGGGGTTGAATAATTTTGAACACAACTGTAAATAAACAAATAAATTCATAAATAACAAGAAAAGTCTGCTGCATGGAATGTTCTGAATGCAAAAAGTGGGGGCGGCAGGACGATCCGCAGATAGAGGTAGGGGATGACTGCCATGGAACATCAGGGAGAAACATAATGGGCAGCGGTAAGGAGTGTGGAATGGGTGGGGGACTGCCTGAGAAAGGGGGGACATTCCTGGCTCACCCCTACAACCCAAGGGAAAGTTAGGGCCATGGAAGGGGTCCCAAGACCGGGAGACCTGGGGCCAAAAGCACGGCCAGAGCCATGGTTGCTGCACTGGTGACTCGTCCAGAGCAACCCATTATCCTGCAACAAAAAAAAGGGGGGGTGAGGTAGGAGAATCCCGGAGTCCCAACAGACATAAAAAAACAAAAGTCCCCAGAGACCTCAAGACATGGCCCACAATGAAAGTTTCATAAACACTGAGGCAGTGGACATGTCACATGTACCAGGACTGGTGTTGGGAATCATATTGGTAAATTGACTTCATTGTCTGCGGTCATAGGTCAAGGTCGGACTCATTTTCCGACATATCATCCCATCACCAAACCTGTGGCCGATTCAGGTGGGGTCATTCACATTTACAAAAGAGACACTAACTTTAATGAGCTCTAGAAGATAAGGCCAGCAGTGGAGCACGGCGCAACGTCAAGCATTCATCAGCAGCTCCACACAAATACGAGTCCAATCACTAATAAAGTGGCCGACCAGCCATGTGCATTACTTTTTGCCCAACTTGATTTGATTTTGGGATGAAAATTTTGCATTTTGGTGATTTGGGAGCATTCAAAATTCTGAAATTACGAATCGACTGCAAACGATAAAATGTAATCGACACAAATCGATACAGGGTTTTTTCGATCAATTCAAAAACATTTTTACTGGAAAAAAATTGCATGCTTTGTGCGAAATAAGCCTTAACCCTAATCATAACCCTAACACACTCATAAACAGTAACAGTAACCCTAACTGTAATATAAACCTAAACTGTAACTTTAACCATAACACAATCAAAACAAGTAACCCCAGCCCTAAAAATAACCCAACCCTAGAAGTAACCCTAACTGTAATATAAACCTAAACTGTAACTTTAACCCTAACACAATAAGAACAAGTAACCCCAACCATAAAAATAACCCAACCCTAGAAGTAACCCTAAGTGTAATATAAACCTAAACTGTAACTTTAACCCTAACACAATCAGAACAAGTAACCCCAACCCTAGAAGTAACCCTAACTGTAATATAAACCTAAACTGTAACTTTAACCATAACACAATCAAAACAAGTAACCCCAACCCTAAAAATAACCCAACCCTAGAAGTAACCCTAACTGTAATATAAACCTAAACTGTAACTTTAACCATAACACAATCAGAACAAGTAACCCCAACCCTAAAAATAACCCAACCCTAAAAATAACCCAACCATAGAAGTAACCCTAACTGTAATATAAACCTAAACTGTAACTTTAACCCTAACACAATCAGAAAAAGTAACCCCAACCCTAAAAATAACCCAACCCTAGCCCTAACTGTAACCCTAATAAACAGTAAATCTAGCCCTAAAAGTGACTCTAACACAAACCGAACCAGAAAGCCTAACAGTGACTCTAACCATAACAGTCATCCTACCGTAGAAGTAACCCTAACTTATATTTGGGGGTGTAGAGGGTATAGTATAAAGGGGGACGTTTGGGGAGGTATAGAGGGGGTGTTTAATGGGGGTCGGGCATAGAGGGAGGTATACAGAGGTTATAGGGGCTTACATACAAACAATTTTTATATTTGTCCAAAATGTCGGTTCATTACGAAATGGCTAATTCCAAAATTTCCAAAAGAGTCAGAACATTTTGGATTCTGAAATATGATAAACCAAACCCGAATGAAAATTGTGGGCTATGCACACCTCTAAGTGACTCATAATTGATTCGTTATTAGAGAGAGGGAAGGACTTAACATCTCACACCATGTTTTCATCTCACAGCTCCCTATTACTGGCCCGGGTCAAAACAGAAGCCCTTGGTCCTTCCTAATTTCCACAGATGAATCCCAGGTCTCTTTCCGTAGCATGTAGGCAGGGGGAAGCCACTTTGGATATTGATTATTAGTGGCATGTTTCATGATTATCCACAGAGACGCTCATCATTCCACTTCAATCCTTGGAAGAGTAGATAGGACGAACCAAGAAAACAAAGTCCCACATGCGGCTGTCATGTATTGAGATGATGGAATCTACTTACTAACCACAATTCACCTTTCCTCCATTTTTTCATGGTCCCTCTCTTCCAGGATGGTGTGAACAACGTGGCAGGTGCTAACTGACGGAGAACGGCGCTGACGGGATCTATCTAAAAACTACACCGTAGACAAGGTGAGGGATTCTATTGAAGTCAATGTCTTGTTCTGTTCTCCGTACAAATGTCACGACGATACGTGTTGCTTTTTCTCCAGTGAAATTTCAGGGTAATTACTCTACATGAGGTTTATTATATATATTATCATCATCTTGGCCCAAACACATTGTATCCTGAAGTTCGATTTTATCAATAATAACGGAGCGAGGGACGAGAGGCGAAGCAGATGTTTAAACAGTGGGATGACATCTGCGAGCGTCGGCTTTATCTGTCCCCAACACGTCCTTATTGGATTTAATTTATAACACCGCCTATAGAGATACACATCAATCTCTCGCTTTATTAGTCATTAACACGTGGGGAAAAAAAGGAGAGAAAAGCGATAAAAATAAACTTAACAAAAAATGAAGTGATTTGGAATGTCGTACTTCAAGCCAAAAGGAACTTTGAGAAGCTGAAAAGTGCAGACTTTGTATTTTGGAACTCATCGACAAGCGTGCTTTGGCTTCTTATAGGTTCGCGTGACGCGCCTCTCATAAGTCATATCTTCCCGGTGCAACCAGTAAAACAATAACGTAAAACTCATGGGTTGGCATGGTGCCATAACGCCAGTGTAGGGTCATCTTCATGCTACAGGATAAAAGCGCCCCGATTCATGCGATACGTGCAATTTGGTTCAGACCTGTTCGGAAATGGTCTGAAATATCGGCAAGCTGGATCAATCCAAATTCGGAATTGCTGATTTCTGAAGAGAAACAGTTTATGAATAAACAAAAATTCAAGTAAATCTGATTTTTTTCCAATTATCAGTATATTCGTATTTAATCGAAATAGTAAAAAAAATGGAAATAATAAAATGGTAACCCTAACCCTAGCCCTAAACCTAACCCTAATCATATGACACAAAACTGTAACGCTAACCATAGCCCTAACTCTAAATCTACACTTAACCCTAGTGCTACTCACACATCATACAGAAACTGTAACCCTATCCCTATCCCTAAACATAACCCTAATCATATGACACAAAAACTGTAATGCTAACCATAGCCCTAACTCTAAACCTACACCTAACCCTAGTTCTAATCACACAACATACAGAAACTGTAACCCTAACGCTAGCCCCAACCTAACCCCAGCCCTAACTCTAGCCATAACCCAGCCCTAACCTAACCTTAAACCTAACCCTCATCATACGACACAAGAAACTGTAACCCTAACACTAGCCCTAACCTAACCCTAATCATATGACACAAAAACAGTAACACTAACTCTAGCACTAAATCTAACCCTATCCCCCATAATCACTTTTATAAACAACTTTGGGCCCTATTATATTCTTCGTGCAGCGTGTTTTGCGTGCGCAAATGCGCATTTGCACGAGGGGCAAAAGCCTTTTCGCTGAACGTCGTATTTCAACGTTCGCGCAAACGATGCTCGTTATCGTTTAACGCGGATGGACCTGCGCAATCGTGAGGAACTGTGCACGTCCTATACTTAACATTGTGAGCGCAAATTCGTTTGAGCGCTGGTACGCGGATGGTATCACAATTAGTGATGAGCCGAACACCGCCGTCTTCGGTTCGCATTCGAACTCGAACCATTTCAAAAGTTCGAGTTCGAACTCGAACTTGAACCGAACTCAATGCAAGTCAATGGGACTCAAAAGTTCGATTTTAGGGTGCCCTCCAAGAGGTCATATATGCTAGATATTTGCCATAAAAGGTGTATGGGGGTCCGGGTAGTGCCCTGGGGGACAGGAAACAAGGACAAAAAGTTTAAAAAAAAAGTTTTTAAAGGAACAGTGAGTTTTCCATGAAATAAGGGTTAAAAATAAAAACGAAAAATTCCTTCAAATATCGTGCCTAGGAGGTCCCCATAACCTGCCCGTGAAGTGGCGGATTTCTAGGATGTACATTTAAAAACAAAACAATGACATTTCAAATGACGGTAAATGGTTTTCCTTTAATGTATTCATAAACAACTGCTTGGGGCAGCAGCCTGTATGAAAAGAGGAGACATTTTAGGACATGCAGAACAAGTTTAGTGATTTTTTTGCCTAAATTATGGTGAAACTTATGCAGGCTTTGGATGAAAGCAACAATAGGTTCTTTAAAATTGGGCCTTTAGTGTCGGCAACAGTGTCGTCACACCGTAACCCCTCTGTGGTATTGTGGAAGAGTGCAGTGGTAGACCCTGCGGTCCAATATTAAAATGATATGAATCTGGTATAGGCGTCAGTGGCAGTGCACCCAAATATTTTTCCTTTGGTGGCAGCAAGTGCCTTCACACCGTAACCCCTCTGAGGTATTGTGGAAGAGTGCAGTGGTGGAGGTTTTGGTAATGCAGAAGAGATCCCAGATCTATTCAGTTACATCAGCAGCTATAACAAAACCGGGTCAGCAATGTGTAGGCACTTGTACTGCGCTACTGTGTATGGTGAGAATCGGCGCACACCAGTAGCAACAGGAAGCAAACAGAACAGGCAGGGAATACACAGAGTGAATAGTCAAATGGCAGGAAAAGTCGGCAACAGATCGGGTCCTCAGAACAAGCAGGGTCAGTAACAAGTATACAAACTGATTCTGTAAACTAGCGATGCGGGAATAAAGGCTGAGACACACTGAGCGTGTAGCGACGCACAGCGTAGCGAAGAGAAGGAGAAGCAAACGTTTTGCAGGTTTAACTTCACTCTGCTCCGCCTCGCAGCGTGTCTACACTGCATTACATTTGCTTCTCACCGCACTGGACAGGAATCCACTAACTAAATTAAAATGTACACACAAAACCGTTTTATTTTCACAAAGCACATGTTATATAGGCAAAAAAGTTTCTACTGAATAAAATACATCAAAAATTACTGTTAATTTAATAGGAATAGTATAAAAACATAAAAAAAGTAACCCCTGATCATATATATTATAGGGACACGGAGTGCTGTGTATAGAGTAGGGATGCATTGATACCACACACAGACATATTCGTTTATATCAACACGCAGACCTATATATACGTATATATCAACACGCAGATATATATATATATATATACACCCACCCACAGACCTCAGACCATATATACACATACGTACATGGGGGGTGGCATGTGGACATTTTGGCAACTAATTGCCCCCCCCCATTTGGCTGATACCTCCAGAACAAATGTTGAACCCGACAGAGCAGAGAATATATATATTATTCTCTGCTCTATCGGGTTCAACATTTCTTCTGGAGGGATCAGCCAAATGGGGGGGCAATTAGTTGCCAAAATGTGTGTGTAATACAAGTCTGGATGTATATATTTATAAAAAATATAGATATATATCTTATCTATATATATATCATACCCGCCCTTACCTTCCCCTATAAATTTGCTAAAAATATGCACACACAAAAAACAAACCACTGCCTGAGACCCCACAGAGCCCACATGCCACCCCCTCCCCACGCTCTACCTGGCTGAATGTATCTAATATATAATTAAATACATTCAGTCAGGTAGAGAAAGAAAAAAAAGGTTTTATTTTATGTTCCCGAGGACATTTAAAAATGTCCTCGGATTTTATTTTTTTTAGAAATGTGTCGCCTTACCTTAGCCTGGTGGTCAGTGGGGGCTCCCTGGATCCTGGTTGTGGGGGGGGGGTCTGCCGTGGCCGCAGGTGCAGTGGCTCCCTCCCTGCGCTGCCTGTCTCTGCCACATGCCCCCTGGCGGCTAGCCCGCACAGTCGCAGCTCTGTCATCCGGCGGCCGCATGCTCCTCAAGGGGATCCTTGGGAGGCCCTGGCAGGCTGCCCTCTACAGTGCCTGATTAGAGGGCAGTGTCTGCCTGATGTTTTAGTAACAAGAATGTTTTATCCCATAGGCTTCGATGTTAAAAATATTCCCATTTTAATTCAATATCTAATAAACCGTTGCTTATAATATTCTGCAGTAAAGAGTCTCTTTATTTATAGATTTTAGTATTTTTTATGCATTTTTTATACTTTTTTCCAATTTTTTTTTTTTTCAAATTTTTGGCGAACGTCTAAAAAGGTTTGAAGTTCGCGAACTGTCGAACGGCCGATGTTCGATGCGAACTCCGAACAGATCGAACCGAACAGCTCATCCCTAATTACACTCGATGAGTATCTTTATACGAACGACGTTTGCGCGCATAATTTTAATGTCTTTTAAAAGCTGGTGGTAACGGCAAATCTGAGCGTTCTGGCCGAAACCAAATACACCAGGCCCTGAAAAAAAAGTACAGCACAGTATAGTTACACATTCTACACATACCCAAACAATAAAATTGTGAATTTGTGCATATTTTTTTTATTGCTGCAGCATGTATACTCAGATTTATTTTGACAGGCGCAAAAACGTAAGTGAGTCAATTAAGGTAAATTGATGTCAATTAAGGTTCTTAATTCTGATTGGCTGAATCCCGCGAAAAAAACAGTCCGCACACTGATTTACGTGCGCAACGTTACTGCGCGCGTATTACACTATGTTTTGCGCGTCTTTTTTACGAACTGTATTTTTGGACGGATGAGAAAATGCGTTCGGATTGGAATATCACGTTAATTTACGCGCGATAACGCTGGAGAATGTGCGCAGAAAAATTTAGCGCTGCGAGTACGAAATTGCGCAAAGAATGTAATAGGGGCCTTTGTATTTTACATGTAGGTTACAAGTATTGGAAATGGCCAAATATATCAGATGTTTTGATAATCCAAATCGGTCTGACACGAAATATCAGAAGCTTCCGATATTCCAAAACTTCTGATTCCAATTATTTCTGAATCCAATATTTTTGGATTTATAAACAATCCAAAGCCAGCTGAATTTTTCAGCGCTGCACATGTCTAGTGAATACTGGCAGAGACCTTGTTGTGTCGCACAATGCCGGCAGTAGAACAGAGAAGTATCTGTTTTCCATGTCCTTCACTTTACAGAGGGAGTGGATGCGGCTCGGCTTGGAGTAGAATGGACGCTGTTGACATGTACGAGTGAGGATCTGATACTTACGAGCTCACTTGTAAATATTAATGGCTGAAGATGATGTGGGCACAAAGTCATTTCAGATAATTGAGTACTTTCAACCTTGTGGCGCCAGTTTGCGGGAGAGCTCTCTTGTACCAGATATGAGCCCTGTACGTAGAAGAAAGTCGAGGAAGACATGACTTGGTGCTTCTGGTGAAGAGGAACTTTAATGGTCACACACACATAGTCCTGACCTATTGGAATTGTTTGGGTTGAGTTTGCTGGCCGATTCTGAGCAAGACCTTCTCATCCAACGTCAGTAACTGGCTGCAGAAAAGCACTTATTGGCTATTTGGGTGGAAGATCCAGCTGAAAGGCTTCACACTCTTGTGGAACGTCTTCCTAGAAGAGTTGGGTCTCTTTGGGATGGTGCATGAAATTCGAGATTTGCAATAGAGCAGTGGAGTCCTTCAATTTATTTAATTCCCAGAGGAGCGGCAGCTTTTATAACCTCAGAGGGGGAAGGGGGAAAACCTATGGATTTGGAATGGGAGGTCCTCCCTCATATTGGTGTGATGGTCAAGTGCTGCGCAGTGTACGAGTGCATTATGCACATATATTGACATTCTATTTCTTCCTTTTTATGAACATTCTTCAGTTTTTCGGAAGTACGGCCATTTTAAAAAAGATGTAAATATTAACAAAAAAATCCAAAAAATAAACGGATTATTTTTTTAATATCGATGAGCAACAAACCCTAGAGTGAGCTATCATTATATCCAATCAGGTAAGTATGGACACAGAGTATAAAATGAGATAAAGGGCAACATCCAGGGACTTTACTGCAGAATGAGCTGCACAAACTCTTCATGATGTACCACCACTGGAAGATGCACTGCCCGACCAAAAAAAAAGTCCCCACCTGGATGTAAAATCCCCACCTGGATGTAACTCAGCCAATAGGTGCTCAACTTCCATTGGATAATTACTGCAGGGGTTAATATGTTTCAGCATAAAATTAGGTCATGTGACTCCCTGAATATACTGAATGAGCAGGTTTTTCCATCAATGGGTTTTTTCTCCCCTGATGGCACAGCGGGCATATTCCAAGATGGCAATGCCAGGATTCATCGGGCTCAAATTGTGCGAGAGTGGTTGAGGGAGCATGAGACATCATTTTCACACATGGATTGGCCACCGCACAGTCCAGACCTTAACCCCATTGAGGTTAATCTTTGGGATAATGTGCTGGAGAAGACTTTACGCAGCGCTGTGACTCTCCCATCATCAATACAAGATCTTGGCCACAAATTAATGCCACTCTGGACGCCAATAAATGCTGTGACGTTGCATGAGCTTATCGACACGATGCCGCGGCGAATGCGTGATGCAATCACAGCAACAGGTGCGACACAACCAGATATTACAGGGGGTGAATCTATTTTGGCCGGGCAGGGCATATTGATGATTTACCCCTCATTGTATGTTTGGGGCAGCTTTGCAACGGACTCGTCCACCCGTGTCTGCGTCCCCTGAATATCTTATTCTCACCCAAAGCATCCTAACGCCATGTAACTCCTAATCCTTCCCGGCATTAACACACACAGCCCTAATGCGCCGGGATCGCGCTTTCAGAGTCGTAACACTCTTCTTTATTGTAACAATACTGTGTTATTATGAACATGTGACATTACAATGTACCTGACGGCAGCTAATTAAATCAAAACAAACCAAAATCTGACATTTTCAATTGTTATTTCTCTGATTTAACAATACCTACTGTATTAACCCCCAAAAAAAGTTTTTCTACCCCAATAAAAGTATCTCAGGTCCATAAATGTTGCAATGTGTGGGTTTTCACATGGGAAAGTAGCAGAATAAAGTACAATTTGCTCAATGCGTTCTGGACGTTTACCCCATTTTAATATCATCATCATCCTTTATTTATATAGCGCCACATATTCCGCAGCACTTTACAAGATCAGTGTACAAGGGGTTAATACATTAGATACCACACATGGATGGTGACCTGATTCAGGGGGACACTGTTTCCAAGGGAACTTACAGTCTATGAGATGTGCAAGTATTTTGTGAGGTCGGCGCATCCATATCGTTGGGTGTTTTGCCCAAGGACACTCGCTGGTGGCGTCTTCTGAGTGGGATCGAGTCGGCTTTCCATGATTCTAGCAATGATCAGCGACCTGGTGGTTAGGTTGAACCCGCTTTTCGCAAAGTCGAGACTCGCTTCTCCATAGTTGTATTGGAGGGATGTGCTGAACGGGATTTGACTTGCTTCTCCACGGTTGAAGGGTAGAGACGTCACCACTGGACTCCACAGCTGATATTGTGCGGTGGGCAAGTATGTACCGTAAGATGTCTCACCCATGGACACTCGCTGGTGGCATCTTCTGAGTGGGATCGAGTCGTCTTTCCATGATTGTAGAGCGGTGACCTGGTGGTTAGGTTGAAGCCGCTTCTCGTAAAGTCGAGACTTGCTTCCCCACAGTTGTGTTGGAGGGATGTGCTGAACGGGATTTGACTCGCTTCTCCACGGTTGAAGGGTAGAGACGTCACCACTGGACTCCACAGCCGATATTGTGCGGTGGGCAAGTATGTACCGTAAGATGTCTCACCCATGGACACTCGCTGGTGGCGTCTTCTGAGTGGGATCGAGTCGTCTTTCCATGATTGTAGAGCAGCGACCTGGTGGTTAGGTTGAAGCCGCTTCTCGTAAAGTCGAGACTTGCTTCCCCACAGTTGTGTTGGAGGGATGTGCTGAACGGGATTTGACTTGCTTCTTCACAGTTGAAGGGTAAAGACCTCACCACTGGACTCCACAGCCGATATTGTGCGGTGGGCAAGTATGTATCGTAAGATGTCTCACCCAAGGACACTTACTGGAGAGGCGCTCTGGCCGGGATCAAACCTGTCTCTCCACGGTTATAGAGCAGTGATGTTACCTTTACTCCAACCAGTCAGTACTGTTCTATGTTAGTATCGTATATGAAAAAAATATATCGGTATAAATAGAAATATATCAACAAGACATAACATGCTCAGCAGGGGTCGGAAACCTTGGCTCTTTCCCCTGAGGTTCTGCCAATCTAATGAGTCCCTGAGCATCATGGGAGATGTGTTCCCCATTTCTAAGGTAATAAATGTGTATTTTCTGATTGTTTGCAGCTTTTACGTGTTGTAAAATAGAAGACTTGAGTCCCGCGCAACCTGCCATGAAACAAACCACTCCTTCGAGTGCCGGGATTGATAAGGTCAAGGGGAAAGAAAACAGCTAGTTGTTTTTTTATGAACACAGATATATTATTTTGCCTATTTTGATGTTTTTAATGGAAATCACAAATGTCAGAACGCGACGCCTCATTGGTGCAAATTGTGCCTATTTCTAAAATAATAAATGTGTTTTCTCAAGGGGTTATTCACTAACCTCCGAATTGGCCCCGAAATTGCATCGAACGGTGCAATCTGCCACAATTTGGCGTTCAGTGGCACCGAAACTGTCCCATAGAAAATTATCTTTATCCTCTTCACAGAACAACATTTCAATTCAACAGGTTTAAACAGGAGAATATAATAAATGCAATAATTATTAATAATCAATAGAATAAATGCATTATTATTTTTTTATTTTTTTTTAAATGTTTTTTTTAATGTCTTTTTAATTTCTGCAAAACCTTTTTTTATTTTTAAAATATTTTTGTATTTTTTTATATTTTTTACACATCATTCTTGTTTTCTTTTATTTATTAAGAAACATTTTTTAACTGTACTTTTCTTAACAGACCTTTTTTTTATTATTTTCTTACTACATTTTCTTACTACATCTTAATTGGTTTAACCTCCTATTAGAAGAATGGGAAACTTCCGCTCTTTGTTTTTTTTTTAGTTTGGTGGAAAATTGCTGATGCCAATTCGATGCAGTTTGGTGTTTATTGGTACAATTCGGCGGTTATTGGTGAAAATTCAGCATTTTTCGCCAAAGTCCGATAACGGCTTCACTGACTCAAATTGCAGCAAAATATGATTCGGCGAAATGGAATCGCTGAAGTGCGGCGAAATGCGTCAAAAAGCAAAGCACCTGAATAGCTGCTAATTTCTATGCTTTGTGAATAGACCCTTCGTGGTTTGCAGCCTTTACATGACGTATAAAAGGACGCTCGAGCCCCGTGCAACGAATATTTATAAACCAAGGAATGTGCAATCCGACATACTGTACATCAGCAACCTTGGCCTTCCAGATGTTTTGGAACTGCAGCTGCCATGATGCCAATCTAACGACTCCCCGAGCATCAGTTTGCACCAATGAAGCATCACGTACTAACATCTGGGATTTCTGTCAAAAATAACAAAATAGGGACACGCAAAAAAAATCTATGTTTGGGGAAAAAAACTACTGGCTTTTTTTTCTCCATGACCTTATCAATCCCGGCACTCGGAGACGCAGTTTGTTTCGCGCCACGTTACATGAAGTGCCAGAATCCCTCGTGTTATTTTGTTACAGCCGACAAGATGTCTCTTTCTTTTGTTTGTTTTTAAATGTATCGGCTCACCGGGGAATGGGAATAATTACTTTCCCGCGGACAGATGGATAGAGTTGCACTCTCCGTTATTTATTATTTTGGATCTGTCACGCTTTGTTGAAGTTGACATACAGGGTTATTCAAGGAGCAACAAAATGCCACCGGAATTTCGGTACTCTTTCATTCCCTGCACTTCAGGGAGTCAAATTCGTCAACCCTGCGGTGAATTCAGCATTCACCGCAGGGTCCCCGAAGTGCAGAAAAAAAAATACTCCGACCGCATCCAAAAAAAACGCTGTAAAAACCGCTGATTTGAAGGGAAGAACTGCTGCAAAACTCCCGAAAAAAATGGCAAACGCATCCGAGAATCCGCCGCAAAACCCCTGAACGCATCCAAGAACCTGACGATCCACCAAACAGAGCACTGACTAGCCACCGGTAAAAGCCAACAAGCTGCCGAATGGCGGTAAAAAAGAACACTGCAACTTTTAAAAACTGTTTGCAAAAAAATCTACTGAGGACATGATGTCACATAATAACACTGAGGACATGGCATCATACAATAACACTGAGTACATGATGTCATATAATTACAGTGAGGACATGATGTAATATAATAACACTGAGGGCATATTACAACAGTGAGAACATAATGTAATATAACAACACTGGACATGCTGTCATATAATTATCGTGAGAACATGTCATATAATAACAGCGAGGACATGTCATCATACAATAACACTAAGGACATGATGTCATATAATAACACTGAGGACATGACATCATACCATAACACTGATGACATGATGTCATATAATAATGGGGCATGATGTCATATAATAAAAGTGAGAACATGACATCATATAATAACATTGAGGACATGATGTTATACAATAACACTGCTGACATGACATCATACCATGATGCTGATGACATGTCATATAATAACAGTGAGAATTTGACACATCATATAATAACACTGTGGACATGATGTCATATAATAACAGTGAGACCATGATTATTATTGTCATTATTTATATGGCGCCAACAGTTTCCGCAGCGCTTTACAATAACGAAAGGGAACGAAATACAAATAAACGGATGTAAGATGGAAACAAGAGGTGTAGAGGGTCCTGATCATAGGAGCTTACAGTCTAGAGGGATTGGGGGTTGAGGAAGACAAGAGAAATCTTACTAGATAGCAGGATCATTAGTGTCAGTGGTTCGGGAATGGTGGGGTCATAAGAGCGGCTTCAATCAAGTGTGAGTAGGTGAGCAGAGGGATGAGATGCATCAGTGATGTGGTACAATAATCTGATGATGTTATATAGTAACAGTGAGACATGACAACATATATTACTAAGGACATGACATCATACAATAACACTTAGTACATGACATCATATAATAACACTGAGAACATGATATCATATAATAACACTGAGGACATGATATCATATACAGTTGTGTTCAAAATGATTCAACCCCCACTGAAATTGAGTGTTTTGGCCAGTTTGACATTGATTTTGATCATTCAGTCATCTTGCTTACAATTAAATCAAAGAGGCACGTGTAGGTCAGACAAATATAACATAACATTTATAATGAAATAACCACAAATGTCTTTTCTGTGCTCACATCATTATCAGTTTTATTCAACCCCCAAGTGACATTCAATCTTAGTACTTAGTACAACATCCTTTTACAGTTATAACAGCTTTTAAACGTGAAGCATAGCTTGACACAAGTGTCTTGCAGCCATCTACGGGTATCTTCGCCCATTCGTCATGGGCAAAAGCCTCCAGTTCAGTCACATTCTTAGGCTTGCGCACTGCAACTGCTTTCTTTAAGTCCCACCAGAGGTTCTCAATCGGATTTAAGTCAGGTGACTGCGATGGCCACTCCAAAATGTTCCAGCCTTTAATCTGCAACCATGCTCTAGTGGACTTGGAGGTATGCTTGGGATCATTGTCCTGTTGAAAGGTCCAACGTCTCCCAAGCCGCAGGTTTGTGACGGACTGCATCACATTGTCATCCAATATCTCCTGGTACTGAAGAGAATTCATGGTACCTTGCACACGCTGAAGCTTCCCTGTACCTGCAGAAGCAAAACAGCCCCAAAGCATGATTGACCCCCCGCCATGCTTCACAGTAGGCAAGGTGTTCTTTTCTTCATAGGCCTTGTTCTTCCTCCTCCAAACATAGCGTTGATCCATGGGCCCAAACAGTTCTAATTTTGTTTAATCAGTCCACAGAACACTATCCCAAAACTTCTGTGGTTTGTCCACATGACTTTTGGCATACTGCAGTCGACTCTTCTTATTCTTTGGAGACAGCAAGGGGGTGCGCCTGGGAGTTCTGGCATGGAGGCCTTCATTACGCAGTGTGCGCCGTATTGTCTGAGCTGAAACTTCAGTACCCACATCTGACAAATCTTTTCTCAGTTCCTCAGCAGTCACACGGGGACTTTTCTCCACTCTATGCTTCAGGTAGCGCACAGCAGTCGAAGTCAGTATCTTCTTTCTGCCACGACCAGGTAGCGTTTCAAACAGTTCCTTTGCCTTGAATTTGCGAATGATGCTTCCTATGGTCTCTCTTGGTATGTTTAACATCTTTGCAATCTTCTTATAGCCATTGCCCTTCCTGTGAAGAGTAATCACCTCTTCTCTTGTCTTCCTGGACCATTCTCTTGACTTCACCATGTTTGTAACCACACCAGTAAATGTCTAGAAGGAGCTGAGTATCACAGTCATTTTAAAGCTGCCTAATTGGTGCTTATTATGCTTTATTGCTGCTCCGTGACATCCACAGGTGTTTTCAATACCTGATTGAAAACACTTGAATGAACCTCTGTTCTTCAGAGTGGTAGTCTTTAAGGGGTTGAATAATTGTGTCAATGAAGAATTCACAAAAGAAACATTTACTACTGTATTACAAAACCAATTGATGTCATTTTAGTTGCATATGGTTCTTTAAAAAGTCCTTGTAGGATTTCATTCTGAATACAATTGCAAATGTCACTAAATTCCCTAAAACCCTTTACAGCATTGGGGGTTGAATAATTTTGAACACAACTGTAATAACACTGAGGACACGATGTCATATAATAACACTGAGGACATGACGTCATATAATAACACTGAGGACATGATGTCATATAATAACACTGAGGACATGACGTCATATAATAACACTGAGAACACGACATCATATAATAACACTGAGGACATGACGTCATATAATAACACTGAGGACATTATGCTCTTACCTGTTTCAAAGTTAACGAATCATCTGATCACATCAATCCAACAGCCATATTAAAGAGTTAAATAACTACCACCTCTTGGATACAGCGGCAGGTATCTCACGCGTGCGCTGGCCTCGCTCTCACAACGCGCGCTCGGCCTCCATTAATTCGTTTATTCAGACGCGGATCTCACCAGGTCACTTTGAAAATGCAAAAGCAATTGTAGAAAATTTCCAGTGATTACACCCGGGGAAATAAAAAAACACACGAACCTCAGATACATTACAGCGACACGCCGACGAGTCCCATTGTGCCCGCGCGCACGCTATCAAGCAAAATATGCTGACCCACATTGTTAAAAGGTACCTGGGGGTCCACAGGCTAATCTTTCTGGAAAGAAACCAGAAAATGACACAGCCTCTGGCTCTCATGGATTATTCATACATGGACGTTACACAACATTCCTGGAGAGAGATAAACAAGCAGCGCAGAATAGTGTCTACACAAGCCGGAATGATACCTTTAGCACAATGGACAAACATGGAATTTTCTGATGGACGGCGGCTTGTCGTAAACTGTATAACTTGCAGGGTTATTCAGAGAGAGACGATCCAGCCTCGAAATGTCACCGAGAGCCGTGAATTAACCCCGTAGGGTGACATTTCCGGGCCATTCGGCTATACAGAGAGCAGGCATTTCGCCAAATTTTGGCGAATTGCCACTGAAATACAGTGCCTGTTCGGCGACAGTGAAATCCCCATAGAAGCAATGGTTAATCTATTCACACTGAACAGCAGAGAAATGTCAGTGAAATGCCCTGCTGCCATGGATCGGGAGATAGGGGGTTCCAATGAACCCCCCCCCCCATCTCCACCATAGGTGGCAGCTAGGGGTTAACTCCCAAACTGATGTCATTGCGTCCCTGCGTGATGATGCCAGTCGGCAGGGGGAGATCCCAGAAGCTTGGCCGACATCCAGTTACTGTCCAGGAATCACACTGTGGCCCAAATTACATTCCTAGCGGTAAAACAGGGACGCTAGGGAGGAAAATCTGCACCCGCAGTTTTCCCCCTAGCGTGTCCGTTTTACCGCTAGATTACATTGCAAAAAATGCTGCCTGCATGGTTAACGCGCGTAAAGCCCCGGGATGCGTGATGCGTAAAGCCCCGGGATGCATCCTCTCAATGGAGTCCATAGGATAGGGAGCGCAAAGTACAGTGACCTCACGCAGAGCAGTGCAAGATACCAAACGCTAACGGGTTACTTAACCGTTAGCGTTTGGAATGTAATATACGGGAACTACTTAGGCTAATGTTAACGCTCACTCAGGGGAACACTAACGTTAACGCTCACTCAGGGGAACACTAGAGTTAACGCTCACTCAGGGGAACACTAACGTTAACGCTCAGGCAGGGAAACACTAACGTTAACGTTCAGGCAGGTGTACACTAGGGATGAGCCGAACACTCCCCGAGTACGGGTCGAGCCCGAACCCGAACTTCCCATTTGTTCGGGACCGAACGCGAACCCGAACCCCCATGCAAGTCAATGGGGCTGAAAATTCGTTGTTTAGAGTGCCCTCCAAGAGGGCATATATGCTAGATATTTGCCATAAAAGGTGTATGGGGGTCCGGGTAGTGCCCTGGGGGACAGGAAACAAGGACAAAAAGTAAAAAAAAAACGTTTTTAAAAGGGACAGTGAGTTTTCCATGAAATAAGGGTTAAAAATAAAAACCAGAAATTCCTTCAAATATCGTGCCTAGGAGGTCCCCATAACCTGCCCGTGAAGTGGCGGATTTCTAGGATGTAGAGAAACACTTAAAAACAAAAAAATGACGTTTCAAATGACGGTAAATGGTTTTCCTTTAATCTATCCATAAACAACTGCTTGGGACGGCAGTCTGTATGAAAAGACATTTTAGGATGCGCAGAAAAAGTTTAGTGTTTTTTTGGGCTAAATTATTGTGAAACTTATGCAGACTTTGGATGAAAGTAACAATAGGTGCTTTAAAATTGGGCTTTTAGCGTCGGCAACAGTGCCGTCACACCGTAACCCCTCTGAGGATATGAATCTGATACAGGCGTCAGTGGCAGTGCAGCCAGATATTGTGCCTTTAGTGCCAGGCCTGCAAGTACTATCATACAGTAACAACTCTGTGGTATTGTGGAAGAGTGCAGCAGGGGTGGACCATGCGGTCCTATATTGAAAAGTGTTTTTTTTTATCTGTTAATGGGCGTCAGTGCACCCAGATATTGTGCCTTTAATGCCAGGCCAGCAAGTATCATCATACAGTAACCCCTCTGTACTATTGTGGAAGAGTGCAGGGGTGGACCATGTGGTCCTATATTGAAAAGTGTTTTTTTTTTAATGGGCGTCAGTGCAGCCAGATATTGTGCCTTTCATGGCAGCAAGTGCCTTCACAACCGTAACCCCTTTGTGGTATTGTGGAAGAGTTCAGTGCTGGAGGTTTTGTGAATGCAGAAGAGGACATCCCCTATCTATTACATTACTTCAGCATCGGGGGATTGATAGCTGCTGATCCAGGACTGATTCATTTTTATAAATGTCAGCCGGTCTACAGAGTCGGTGGACAGACGCACTCTTTTGTCTGTGACAAAACCTCCAGCGGCACTGAACGTCCTTCAGAAAGCACGCTAGATGAAGGGCAACCTATTAGCTGCATAACATATTGGCTAAATTCTGGCCAGTGATCCAAGCTCAACACCCAGTAAGCCAGTGGATCATCTGCTGGAAAGGTATCCAGGTCTGCCCTTGCCCCTAGGTAGTCCTGCACCATATGGTGAAGACGCTGGCAATGGGTGCCTCCATTTGACGTCCCTGGGCGTCGAGGACTAAAATTTTTTAAAAATGCATCAGTCAAGCGGCCCTGGCCTTCACCACTATTCCTCTGATCATCGCAGCCTTAGAAGCACGTGTGTCAGCACTTGGTAATCTACCAGTGCCTGGAAAGGTGTTACACAAGTGTCGCTTTAGAGCGTCCTCAAGTTTTTTCATCCTGTGCTCCCTCTGTGCGGGCAGGATGAGCTCTGCAACTTTCCCCTTGTATCGTGGATCAAGAAGGGTTGCCAACCAGTAATGATCCCTATCCTTGATAGCACGAATCCTGGGGTCCTTTAGCAGGCTTTGCATCATTAGGGAGCCCATGCAGCGTAGGTTGGAGGTGGCATTAGCTTCCGAGTCTTCCTGGTCAATGAGGATGACCGTATCGTGCACTTCCTCTTCCCAGCCACGCACAAGCCCTTCTGTTTCTGGGCACACAAAACCCTGCCTTGAGGAATCCCCACCTTCAATGCCCCCACTACTTAAATAGTACTCCTCATCCTCCTCCTGTCTGATCTGAGTAGGACCCGCTGGAATGCTGTCTGCGGAAAGACTGGGGCCTTGAGAGCTAGGGAAGGCCTCCCCTTCCTCCCGCTGCTCTGCCTCTAGAGCCACATCTATAATTCCCCGCAGAGTGTGCTCCAGCAGGAACACTATAGGAATTGTGTCACTGATGCATGCACTGTCCCTGCTCACCATCCTTGTTGCCTCCTCAAATGGTGACAGTACAGTGCATGCATCCTTGATCATCAGCCACTGCGGGGGGGGGAACCAAGTTGACCTGAACCTGTCCTTGTGCCATACTCACACAGGTACTCATTGATGGCCCTCTGCAGCTTGTGCAGACACTGCAGCATTGCTAATGTTGAATTCCACCTGGTGGGCATGTCACAGATCAGACGGTTTGTGGGAAGGTGGAATTCTCTTTGAATTTCTGCCAGGCGAACGCTGGCTAGGAATGACCGTCTGAAGTGGCTGCAGACTTTTCTGGCCTGGATGAGAAGCTCTGGCAGCCCTGGGTACTTGGTTAGGAAGCGCTGTACCACCAGATTTAGGACGTGTGCTAGGCATGGTACATGCGTCAATTTACCCTTGCGTAGGGCGGAGAGAAGGTTGCTGCCATTATCGCAGACGATCATTCCCAGCTCAAGCTGGCATGGTGTTAACCATCTCTGCACCTGCCCCTGCAGAGCTGACAAAATTTCTGACCCGGTGTGGCTCCTGTCCCCTAAACAAACCATCTCAAGCACAGTATGGCATCTTTTTGCTTGAGCCATTGCGTACACCCTGTCAGGTGTCGGTTTAACTGCCACTTCGCCAGAGACAGAGAAGGAGGAGGAGGAGAAGGAGGAAGAGGTGGTGGTGGTGGAGCAGACAGACCTCATACAAGCAGCTTTCTGGAGGCGTGGTGGATGAACAAGCTCCAGCACAGAGCCCCGTCTTGGATCCCTCCCAGCTGCAATCAGAGTTACCCAGTGTGCCGTGAAGGAAATGTAACGACCCTGTCCATGCTTGCTGGACCACGTGTCTAAAGTGACATGCACCTTGCTGCTGACTGCCTTTCCCATGACTGGATAACATTGTCTTCCACGTGCTGGTATAGTGCTGGAATGGCCTTGCGTGAAAAGTAATGGCGTTTTGGAACCTGCCACTGTGGTACAGCGCATTCAGCAAATTCACGGAAGGGAGCAGAGTCCACCAGCTGGAAAGGCAGCAGCTGCAATGCGAGTAATTTTGCTAAGCTGGCATTTAGACGCTGTGCTTGGGGATGGTTGGGACTATATTTTTTCTTTCGCTGCAGCAGCTGCGGCAACGTAATCTGACTGCGTAAATCTTCAGCTACTGGGATGATGTCACATTGTGAGGAAGGACCTGCTGGTACATCCATTACTGTAGCATCATCCCTGCCGGTGGAGGTTGTAGGCAATTGCATGGCAGGACATACAGTGTGGGTAGAGACAGAAGAGGAGGAGGAAGACCTACGCAAAGTTTTGCCCCAACGGGATGTGTGGCACTTGTTCATATGTCGCCTCAAGCACGTGGTACCCAAGTGTCCGGTATTTATCCCACGCTTCAGCCTCCTCTGACATAGATTACAAATAGCAATGGTGGGGTCTGCTGCACAGTTCTTAAAGAACTTCCAGACAGCAGATTTCCTGCATGTGTTCTTTGAGACAACAGCGATCTGCACCGGAGCAGCTCTGACATGTGATGTCTTGGACTGGCTAGTGCTATGGTTGGTCACAGAGGATGTTGTGCCTCGTGTTTGCTGTGCCTCCTCCCCCTCCTCCTCACTTGATTCCTCAGTTCGATCTGGCACCTAGGTGGAGTCAGTGACCTCATCATCATCAATGTCATCTTCACCCCCTATCTCCTCGTCACTGGAGCCAACTTGGCAGTATGCTGCAGCTGCTGGGGCAACATGAGTGCCAGTTATTTGTGTGTCATCACTGGCACCCCCTTCCTCTAGGTTGATTATACTCCCTTCCTCAACCTCAGAGATTGAATCAGAGCACTGTACTTGCTGCGCATCCTCAAGCAGCATGTCACTCTCATTGTAGTCAAACAATTCAGCTGACTCCTCCGTGTGTGATAGCGAGGCTACGGCAGGAGTAGCTGTGGACATGGAGGCTGCATTAGATGCTTTGGCAGCTGAGGTGGACTGTAAAGCACTAGAAGCCTGGCTGGCAGAGGACTCGGAGGATGAGGATGGCCTGGTTAGCCAATCCACCAAGTCCTCTGTATGTTGCTGCTGCTTAAGACGGCCAGCACCACTTAGAAAGGACAAGTGTGCCCCTGCAGAGGATGCACCACGTCCACCACGACCAGAGACACAGCCTCCCGACACAGGGGCTGCTTGCCCTCTTATCTGTGGCTGGGAGCGTCTGCCTGTCCTTTTTGTTCTTTCAGACATGGTGAGTGATATATAGATTAATATATACAGAACTCTGATTCAACTCTGGTATAAAGATTTAAATAACTCTGGTATAACTCAGTGAGACACACTGATAGCTGGCAGCCAGTGACAAGAGACAGATCACCTTAATTCACAAATGTTTTAAAGACATTAGTGAGCCCCAAAATACAGCGTGGTACTGTATGTATGACGAGACACAGATCACCTTAATTCCCAAGTGTTTTAAAGAAATTAGTGAGCCCCAAAATACAGCGTGGTACTTTTTGTATGACTAGACACAGATCACCTTAATTCCCAAGTGTTTTAAAGAAATTAGTGAGCCCCAAAAAAAAATTGCTGGCTGTGTGACGAGACACAGAAGATCACCTTAATTCACAAATGTTTTAAAGAAATTAGTGAGCCCCAAAAAGATTTGCTGGCACAGTGACAAGACCCAGAAAATCACCTCAATTCACAAATGTTTTAAATAAAGTTGTAAACCCCAAAAAAACTTGCTGGCACAGTGACAAGACACACATCACCTAAATTCCCTGATATTTGGTCGAAATGAGACCCCCCCAGTAGTGTGGCAGACCGGCAGTAACAACACACACAACTATCTTCCTTGAAATCTCTTCTGAAATGTGTGCAGAATCGGCGCGTGGAAACGTTATATAGTGTGCTGCGGGACTTAGCTCTGTGAGCCCATGATTGGGAAAAATTTGCCCAATCAGGACTCTGAGCGGTGATTGGCATAGTGTTCAACCAGTCTTGCACCAGACCTGTGGTCAGGTGCAAGGCTGTAGCCAATTACGAGCTTCAGGCAGTGGGAAAATGCATTGTGGTCGAACATGCGGCGAACACCCGGAAATGTTCGGGGTTCGCGATCCGCCCGAACAGGCTAAGTTCGGGTCGAACCCCGAACCAGAACAGGTCATCCCTAGTGAACACTAACGTTAACGCTCACTCAGGGGAACACTAACGTTAACGCTCAGGCAGGTGAACACTAACGTTAACGCTCAGGCAGGGGAACACTAATGTTAACGCTCACTCAGGGAACACTAACGTTAACGCTCACCAGGTGAACACGAACGTTAACGCTCACTCAGGGGAACACTAACGTTAACGCTCAGGCAGGGGAACACTAATGTTAACGCTCAGGCAGGGGAACACTAATGTTAACGCTCACTCAGGGGAACACTAATGTTAACGCTCACTCAGGGGAACACTAACGTTAACGCTCAGCAGGTGAACACGAACGTTAACGCTCACTCAGGGAACACTAACGTTAACGCTCACTCAGGGGAACACTAACGTTAACGCTCAGGCAGGGGAACACTAACGTTAACGGTCACTCAGGTGAACACTAACGTTAACGCTCACTCAGGTGAACACTAAAGATAACGCTCAGGCTGGTGAACACTAACGTTAACGCTCACTCAGGTGAACACTAACATTAACGCTCAGGCAGGTGAACACTAACGTTAGCACCGAGTATGTAATTTGGTCCAGAGTGTTTTATTTCCCGCACGTGGCTGCTATTGTCTCTGACCCGTGAGGGGCATCATTTCGCTCGGCGGCCATTGTTCTTTGGAGGTGGCTTTCAGGTCTTTGCTAGATAACGTCTTCCGGCCTTGTTGTATGAGTTAGAGACTTGGGTGACAGGTCGTCGCTTCCAAAGCCAATTCCAAACGGGAAGATACCAGGAATCGTGTCACCACTTTGCACCTTGTCAAGGGCCGGATTCGCAGCACAGGGCCGCGTGACGGAGGCAGCGACGGCCCCCGACTCAGCTTTACCAGCCTGGGACAAAACTCATGAGTCGGCACAATCCCAGCCAACTTCCACAGGGGCCAGTCCCTCCGTCAGGCTCACAGAATACAATTACCCACCAGCCAAAACCAGAAATAACTAATTTAACCCCCTGCCCTTGGTGTCAATCTCCCATTGTTTCGGCAGAGCTCCCTCCTCCTCCCCGCAGCACAGAATCTAGTGGGATTTGGTGTCAGCTCTCGCAGAGCCGCACCGTAATTATATAAATGTAATGGCTTCTGAAAGATGATATATAAACACACCGGAAAAAAAAACAGACCAAACCGCGTTTCAGAGAACGGAATGGGGGCGCGAGAGCTGCGGAGGGATAAGAGCTGAACAGCCCAGAGAAAATCCAAAGAGAGGACCACGATCACAAACTGCAAAATGTGGCTGTGCGTCGGACGCACAAAAAGAACGTTTCAGCTTCAGGGCCGTCGTGTGATGAAATGACGTGACAAAGGCCGCTGTACATTGTGTGTGTCTGACGTTCTGGAGCTGGAGCGCCTGATCCTTCTCTGTTTTGATTTTAAAACCCAAAGAAAGCTACACAGGCAGACAGACAGACGGACAAATAGAGAAACAGACAGACAGACAAATAGAGAAACAGACAGACAAATAAAGAAACAGACAGATGAACAAATAGAGAAACGGACAGATAGACAAATAGAGAAACAGACAGACAGACAAATAAAGAAACAGACAGACAGACAAATAGAGAAACAGACAGACAGAAAGACAAATAGAGAAATGGACGGACGGACAAATAGAGAAACGGACAGACAGACAAATAGAGAAACGGACAGACGGACAAATAGAGAAACGGACAGACGAACAAATAGAGAAACGGACAGACGAACAAATAGAGAAGCGGACAGATGGACAAATAGACAGACAAAAAGATGGACGGATAGGCAAATAAATGGATGAACAGTCAAAGAGACAAACCAACAAATAGATAGACATATAGATGGATAGACAGATGGCCAGGCAGACACACAAACAGACATACATACTGACAGACAAATAGATGAACAGACAGACAAATAGACAGACACATACACATAGAGACAAATAGACAAATAAATAAATGGACAGACAAATAGACAGACACATAGATGAACAGACAAAGACAGACAGACAAATGGACGGACAAATAGATGGACAGACAAAGACAGACAGACAAATGGACGGACAAATAGATGGACAGACAGAATGATGACTAGATGACAGACAGGAAGACAAACAGAAAAATAGCCAAATAGACAGATGGACAGACAGACAGGTAGACAGACATACAGGCAGACATAAAGACGAACAGACAAACAACCTGTGCGGATGGTTATGTGTATAATTTGTGCACTGTTTACGTGTGTTTGTAAACAAGTTTAAGAAACACTGGGCTTTATTCACAGTTGTTGCTAATGTCGCGTCTGGATACTTAGCGCCAGGATAATAAGTTTAACGTCTGGAGTCGATATTCCAAAGTTGACGCTAAACTGGGGAGAAAGCGTTTTGCTCCTCGCAGCTTGCGCGAGCTTTACTGTGCGTAGCGTCTCTCATACATCACATGGGGAGCGCAATCTGTTTTTAGCGCCTCGATAAGTGAGGTATTACAAAGTGCTGGCGCACCATTGGGATGCGCAAACCAAGTATCAGTCCGTGGTGCTGCACGATCTCGCGTGGAAAGTGTGCGAGCCTCGATGCGCTGCACAATATGCGGTTCCTACGCTACACAAGTTGTGTAGGATCACAAATTGAGCAGAAATGCCTCAGGGACTTCCATGTTTGGGAGTCTGAGCCGAAGAGGAGGAGAAGCCGTGCGGTGAGGGGGTAAAGGGGAGAAACATCGCCTAAAAAACGAAAAAAAAAGAATTAATAATTGGTAGGAGGCCGCCAGCAGGATCTGCCCACTTATTTAAGGACAAAGAGGGGATCTTTATTTTTTAATAGTGTCCCTTTAAGTATATCGGCCTCACTAACGCAACGTCTGGGATGGATTAAGGAACCTGATGTTTGAGATATATAGCTTGGTAGTGAAGGGGTTAATGTTGTAAATGCCGTTTTCTCTGCTCTGAATCGAGATTTCTTGCATTTGATTCGTAACGTTTAATATTCCGGCTCAGTACGTCCTCCATGTGATACAGTTATGGCCGCCCCGGCACGGTGTTTAATCAGTGGAAGAGGTTCTGCTTCAGGAAGGCGACGGCTTCACGTGTTTTCCAGCCGAGCCTCGGGCCGAACGCGGGTTTTACATCAATTTGTGTTTCCAGCACGAGGTTACGAGTCGCTCGTCCTGCAGACACCGGCTGAATCTCTCCACCTCCTGCAAGACATTCATTACTGCACATCGGCTTCCACAGCGTAAAAATATTAATTCGCAGCTCAACGTGACCCTTTCATGCCCAAAATATGACGGGATCATGTGACAGGAATCACTCCCTATATGTGGTTACATTTCAATGATTACACATACAGTTGTGTTCAAAATTATTCAAGCCCCACTGAAATTGAGTGTTTTGGCCAGTTTGACATTGATTTTGATCATTCAGTCATCTTGCTTACAATTAAATCAAAGAGGCACGTGTAGGTCAGACAAATATAACATAACATTTATAATGAAATAACCACAAATGTCTTTTCTGTGCTCACATCATTATCAGTTTTATTCAACCCCCAAGTGACCTTCAATCTTAGTACTTATAACTGTAAAAGGATGTTGTACTAACAGCTTTTAAACGTGAAGCATAGCTTGACACAAGTGTCTTGCAGCGATCTACGGGTATCTTTGCCCATTCGTCATGGGCAAAAGCCTCCAGTTCAGTCACATTCTTAGGCTTGCGCACTGCAACTGCTTTCTTTAAGTCCCACCAGAGGTTCTCAATCGGATTTAAGTCAGGTGACTGCGATGGCCACTCCAAAATGTTCCAGCCTTTACTCTGCAACCATGCTCTAGTGGACTTGGAGGTATGCTTGGGATCATTGACCTGTTGAAAGGTCCAATGTCTCCCAAGCCTCAGGTTTGTGATGGACTGCATCACATTGTCATCCAATATCTCCTGGTACTGAAGAGAATTCATGGTACCTTGCACACGCTGAAGCTTCCCTGTACCTGCAGAAGCAAAACAGCCCCAAAGCATGATTGACCCCCCGCCATGCTTCACAGTAGGCAAGGTGTTCTTTTCTTCATAGGCCTTGTTCTTCCTCCTCCAAACATAGCGTTGATCCATGGGCCCAAACAGTTCTAATTTTGTTTCATCAGTCCACAGAACACTATCCCAAAACTTCTGTGGTTTGTCCACATGACTTTTGGCATACTGCAGTCAACTCTTCTTCTTCTTTGGAGACAGCAAGGGGGTGCGCCTGGGAGTTCTGGCATGGAGGCCTTCATTACGCAGTGTGCGCCGTATTGTCTGAGCTGAAACTTCAGTACCCACATCTGACAAATCTTTTCTCAGTTCCTCAGCAGTCACACGGGGACTTTTCTCCACTCTACGCTTCAGGTAGCGCACAGCAGTCGAAGTCAGCATCTTCTTTCTGCCACGACCAGGTAGCGTTTCAACAGTGCCCTGTGCCTTGAATTTGCAAATGATGCTTCCTATGGTATCTCTTGGTATGTTTAACATCTTTGCATTCTTCTTATAGCCATTGCCCTTCCTGTGAAGAGTAATCACCTCTTCTCTTGTCTTCCTGGACCATTCTCTTGACTTCACCATGTTTGTAACCACACCAGTAAATGTCTAGAAGGAGCTGAGTATCACAGTCATTTTAAAGCTGCCTAATTGGTGCTTATTATGCTTTATTGCTGCTCCGTGACATCCACAGGTGTTTTCAATACCTGATTGAAAACACTTGAATGAACCTCTGTTCTTCGAGTGGTAGTCTTTAAGGGGTTGAATAATTGTGTCAATGAAAATCTATAAATAAAGAGACTTTTTGCTGCAGAATATTATAATAAACGGTTTATTAGATATTGGATTAAAACGGGAATATTTTTAACATTGAAACCTATGGGATTCGCCTGAATAAACCTGTCGAATGAAAACACTGAACATCAGGACATTTCACTGACATTTCTCTGCTGTTCGGTGTCTGTGAATAGATTAACCATTGCTTCTCTATGGGGGATTTCACTGCCGCCGAACAGGCACCGTACTTGCTGGCAGTTCGCCAAAATTCCACCCACACATGCCTCCACTCTGTCCCCGCCCGGTGCTGACATGGTTACATTTTCACTGGGCCTATTTTAGAGCGTGGGCCTGGAGCTGCAGCTCCATTAGCCCCTATGTTAATCTGGCCGTAGTGCAACAACGCATGATTGGCCTTTAACGGTGATGTCACTTGAGAGCCAGTTGGGCACGCAGACTGAGCGGGGGATTGTCCTGTGGGGCGTTTCTTTGCTCAGTGACACACTCCCCTGTGGCATGCCGCAGCCACCTGAGGGACAGGGAATAACTCCCTATAATCCTATATACAGTACATCTCCAGGTCTATACACCCCAAGTCCAAAGTGAGGCACATCACAAATGGTAAACAGAGAATAGCCACAGCTGACTTCATCAATGGAAGAATAATGGAGGGACCCTCGTTCATTGTTGTAAGAAGCAACGGCCCCTGCATTAAATCTCTATAAATAATGGTTATATTAGGAAATAAAATTAAGCATGAGAGCAAATATTATGGATAGGACGGGGAGCCCCAACATCTTCGGGTCGATACGATGTTAGCACGGGGTGTGTGACGCGTGCGTTGCGATCTGAATTCCTGACATTGTGTCGAGAGCTCTTATGTGTCTAAAAATACTCCCTGGACGTATAAGACGGTATGAACGCCTGTTTCTTTCCCTGAAAGTTATTATTCATTATTGATCGTTTTTTGATGTTCTTGGTTCTTCCGCAGCGACTGAAAGAGCATTTCAAGACTTTCAATAATTCCCACACGGAACGAACACGTGTGCGTCGTGATCAGAGACACGGAAACAGGTGTCAGTTTGTGTCTGTCAAGGATTATGATACACTAAGGGGGCTTCTTCACTAAACACTGGGGGTTATTCAGAGAGCACCAAAATGTCGCCTTCATTTCGATGCTCTCTCGTTCTCTGCACTTCAGCGAATCCAATTTCCCCACCCTGGGGGTGAATTCAGCGTTCAACGCAGGGTCTCTGAAGTGCAGGGAATTGGCTGCTGAATGCCACCGCAAACCCGCCGGCCGCCACCGCAAACCTGTCGCCTGCCGAACATCTGGCACAAAAAAAATTGGACAGCTGCCAAACAAAGCCGCCAAGCACACCGCCAGCACAACGCCGACCAGCTGCAGAAGAAAGCTGATGGACGTGTAAAAAAAACTAAAAAAACAATACGATTGAAAGTGTCAAAATTGAAAGGCTGTTTGCAAAAAAAACTACTCAACAAAAATGCCTGGAATTTACATATAAAATCCAATGAATGAAAATAAAAAAGGGCTGTTACAGAAAAATGAAAAAAAAATACATAAAAAGACGGGGAAAAAAATTCCGAAAAAAATCCCAAAAAATGCCAAAAGATCCTAAAAAATCCATAAATAAAGAGACTTTTTGCTGCAAATGAAAAGAATAAATGGTTTAATAGATATTGGATAAATCGGGAATATTTTTAACATGAAACCTATGTGATTCGCCTGAATAAACCTGTCGAATGAAACCACTGAACATCAGGGCATTTCACTGACATTTCTCTGCGGTTCAATGTGAATAGATTAACCATTTTTGCTCTATAGGGGATTTCACTGCCGTCGAACAGCACTGTATTTCGCTGTGAATTTGCCAATATTTGGTGAATTGCGTGCTTTCTGAAAATCCGAATGGCAGCGAAATTACACCGTACGGGGAAACTCACTGTTCGGTGCAATTCAGTGGCCAATTTGTCTCTCTGAATATCCCTGCAAATATATAAAATGAAACAAACAAGACTATATACTCACCGGCCACTTTATTAGGTACACCTGTTCAATAGCTTGTTAACACAAATTGCCAATCAGCCAATCACACGGCAGCAGCTCAATACATTGAGGCATCTAGACGCGGTGAAGACGACTTGCTGAGGTTGAAACCAAGCATCAGAATGGGGGAAGAAAGGGGGTTTAAGTGACTTTGAACGTGGCATGGGTTGTTGGTGCCAGACGGGCTGGTCTGAGTATTTCACAAACTGCTGATCTCCTGGGATTTTCACGCACAGCATCTCTAGGGTTTACAGAGAATGACCCAAAAAAGAGAAAATATCCAGCGAGCGGCAGTTGTGTGGACAAAAATGCCTTGTGAGGTCAGAGGTCAGAGGAGAATGGACAGACTGGATCGAGATGATAGAAAGGCAACAGTAACTCAAATAACCACTTGATACAACCAAGATCTGCAGATATACCATCTCTGAACGCACAACACGTCCAACCGTGAAGCAGATGGGCTACAGCAGCAGCAGACCACACCGGGTGCCGCTCCTGTCACTAAGAACAGGAAACTGAGGCTACAATTCACACAGACACCAAAACTGGACAATAGAAGACTGAAAAACGTTGCCTGGTCTGATGAGTCTCGATTTCAGCTGCGACATTCAGATGGCTCAGAATTTGGCGTAAACAACATGAAAGCATGGATCCATCCTGCCTTGTATCAGCGGGTCAGGCTGGTGGTGATGTAATGGTGTGGGTGGTATTTTCTTGGCACACTTTGGGTCCCTTAGTATCAATTGAGCATCGTTTAAATGCCACGGCCTACCTGAGTATTGTTACTGACCATGTCCATCCCTTTATGAGCACAGTGTCCCCTGTACCTTCTGATGTCTCCTTCCAGCAGGATAATGCACCGTGTCCATCCCTTTATGAGCACAGTGTCCCCTGTATCTTCTGATGTCTCCTTCCAGCAGGATAATGCACCGTGTCCATCCCTTTATGAGCACAGTGTCCCCTGTATCTTCTGATGGTTCCTTCCAGCAGGATAATGCACCATGTCCACCCCTTTATGAGCACAGTGTCCCTTGTATCTTCTGACGACTCCTTCCAGCAGGATAATGCACCATGTCACAAAGCTCAAATCATCTGAAACTGCTTTCTTGAACATGACAATGAGGTCACTGTGCTCCAATGGCCTCCACAGTCCCCAGATCTCAGTCCAATAGAGCACCTTTGGGATGTGGTGGAACAGGAGATTCGCATCATGGATGTGCAGCCGACAAATCTGTAGTAACTGTGTGACGCCATCATGTCCATCCCTTTATGAGCACAGTGTCCCCTGTATTTTCTGATGGCTCCTTCCAGCAGGATAATTCACCGTGTCCATCCCTTTATGAGCACAGTGTCCCCTGTATCTTCTGATGGCTCCTTCCAGCAGGATAATGCACCATGTCCATCCCTTTATGAGCACAGTGTCCCCTGTATCTTCTGATGGCTCCTTCCAGCAGGATAATTCATCGTGTCCATCCCTATATGAGCACAGTGTCCCCTGTATCTTCTGATGGCTCCTTCCAGCAGGATAATGCATGATGTCCACCCTTTATGAGCACAGTGTCCCCTGTATTTTCTGATGGCTCCTTCCAGCAGGATAATTCACCGTGTCCATCCCTTTATGAGCACAGTGTCCCCTGTATCTTCTGATGGCTCCTTCCAGCAGCATAATGTACCATGTCCATCCCTTTATGAGCACAGTGTCCCCTGTATCTTCTGATGGCTCCTTCCAGCAGGATAATTCATCGTGTCCATCCCTTTATGAGCACAGTGTCCCCAGTATTTTCTGATGGCTCCTTCCAGCAGGATAATGCACCATGTCCATCCCTTTATGAGCACAGTGTCCCCTGTATCTTCTGATGGCTCCTTCCAGCAGCATAATGCACCATGTCCTTCCCGTTATGAGCACAGTGTCCCCTGTATCTTCTGATGGCTCCTTCCAGCAGCATAATGCACCATGTCCATCCCTTTATGAGCACAGTGTCCCCTGTATCTTCTGATGGCTCCTTCCAGCAGGATAATTCGCAATGTCCATCCCTTTATGAGCACAGTGTCCCCTGTATCTTCTGATGGCTCCTTCCAGCAGGATAATGCACCATGTCCATCCCTTTATGAGCACAGTGTCCCCTGTATCTTCTGATGGCTCCTTCCAGCAGGATAATGCACCATGTCCATCCCTTTATGAGCACAGTGTCCCCTGTATCTTCTGATGGCTCCTTCCAGCAGGATAATGCACCATGTCCATCCCTTATGAGCACAGTGTCCCCTGTACCTTCTGATGTCTCCTTCCAGCAGGATAATGCACCATGTCCATCCCTTATGAGCACAGTGTCCCCTGTATCTTCTGACGGCTCCTTCCAGCAGGATAATGCACCATGTCCATCCCTTTATGAGCACAGTGTCCCCTGTATCTTCTGACGGCTCCTTCCAGCAGGATAATGCACCATGTCACAAAGCTCAAATCATCTCAAACTGCTTTCTTGAACATGACAATGAGGTCACTGTGCTCCAATGGCCTCCAGAGTCCGCAGATCTCAATCCAATCAAGCACCTTTGGGATGTGGTGGAACAGGAGATTCGCATCATGGATGTGCAGCCGACAAATCTGCAGTAACTGTGTGACGCCAATATAAACAAGAACTTATGACCAGCCAATATACAATAGTATATGGATAGTCACTAAAGGGATTGGGTCCCATAAACAAATTTTATTAGGACAAATAGATCAAGAACATAAAATTTAAAAGCAACACAGATTGAATATGAAAACACATAGGTGCTTAGTGGTAAATAAAGAAAGTACCTAGGAACAATTCATGTCATAACCGTCATTTAAAGGAGTGAAAGTATAAACTATAAATACAGAATTGAACCCTGACCAAATCAAAAATATTTAGTACTGCACCGGACCACAGCAATCAGAATTATAAATCCACATAGCACCAAAAGACTATTTCAGATAAGGGGATTTGAAAATTGCACCCCAGCAGATAAAAAAGCCAGAATATGCTTAGCACAACAACATTATAAGACAAAGAGCCCAACGCGTATCGACAGCCTTCATGCTGTCTTCATCAGGGGAAAAAACATAATATCACTGTGTGACGCCATCATGTCAATGTAGCGCTACTCCCGCGAGAGCCGCTAAATTTGACGGGCCTTCTGTCTCACTCCAGTGATTACCCACCTCCGCCTTTGGCGCCAAGTAATACCAGGACAAGATTACTTTAAATAAAAAGGGGTTTATTAGGACTAGCGAGCAAACCCTTTGTAGGACAAAGTAATCAACAGTATAACAGTATTGAAAGAGTTAATTTAGCATTACTATTCAACTCAATAATGAATGAACAAGACAGAAATCTTTACCATACGTCAGTGCAGTTTCGATTATCAACTATAATCAACGTAACCAATATCAGTAATCTGTCTAAACCTTATACATTCTGCCTAACCACTGGCCAGTGGAAAGTATACAAGCGTTCAAGATTGCTAGCGGTGGGGCCCTTGATTCTATCGTTGGGTACCTTTAACTGCAGCGATAATCATTTTAGCTGCAACTGCACGGGCAGTAGAACTAGGCCAGACGATAAAGTTAGCAATATCATCTCACGCAGGATGGCTGAATACCTCTCTCCGTTTGGACGGTAGCTCGATCGCTATCTCTTAGCGCTGGAATCACTCAAGGACAGCCGGATTTCTTCTCTGCTGAATGTACTCGGTCACTCCCTCTGTTACTGGAACACACACGAAGGCAGACAGACCCCTTCTTCACTGGATGCACAAGGACAGCTGGATGCACGATCCGCTGGTACTGGCAACACGTGAGAGCAACTGGATCTCTCCTTCGCTCAACGCACGAGGCAGCCTCTGGACGCACAATCCACCACATAGGACTGTTCACCTCAACAGTCTCCCCTTCTCTCCCTTCTCCTTGCTCTGCACGTGCACGTCCACCCTTGGAAAACACCCATTCCCTTAGGCACTGCTGGGAGGTGTAGTTCTCTTCCTGACAAATTGCATAGGCCCTCTGTAATTGAGACTACATGTTCCAGAATCCTTTGCATCTTCGCGTCTTAACAACTTCCTTTGCCAGTGAAGAGAAAGGGAAGTACTCCGCAGCTGTGACAGGCTGCATGTCTGAGAAACACAATAGTACACACACAGTTCAAGTAGCCTGTGCTACATCAATATGGAGCAAAACCTCTGAGGAATGTTTCCAACACCTTGTGGACTCTATGCCACGAAGAATTAAGGCAGCTCTGAAAGCAAAAGGGGGTCCAACCCAGAACTAGCAAGGGGTACCTAATAAAGTGGCCGGTGAGTATATATAAAAAGTGAACAAGATATAAATATATAGATAGAATGTTCTGTGTGTTATATTTACTTGTGTAATGGATAGGCAGAGATACACTGTTATAATCTACACACCTCTCATTGTATTGCTGTGTTACATTGTATTGTATGGAGCTGTGTATACTGTGATTCGCCCCCCCCCCATGGCTGCTGCGTCTGATTGGTCGCTCTCTCTGTCCCTGGAAAGATATAACTGATTTATCAGAATTCATGTTGAAGACATATTCCATATAATAATAACCCTGTGTATCTTGCAGTGCTGTAATCGCGCCACTTCTGTGTTTCTGCCTATTTAACGCCGAGTTGTTGTTTTTGTTTTGATAAGGCCATAAATCACATCTCAAATCAAAATTTTTTTTTGTTATTAAAGCACATTTTTCAGGGAAGGTGGCTGCCCCTCGCACAAGAATTCGGATGCCCAGCTGTAAATGGCTTGTTTGAGCTTCGAGCTGTCACCAGCTGCGCTCCTGGATGTACATTATCGTCACCTGTGCGTCCTTTGTTGTGTGTCTCTTTATTTGTGTGTGTGTGTGTGAGTCTCTTGCATTATCTTCCCGTTTCTGTCTCTCTCATTCTTTAAGTGTTTGTGGATCACTGAGCACAGATTCACGTTATTTCTGTGTAGCGCTTTATATTTGTGTTTATTCCCATTATACCGTGTGAAACTAAACACAATTAGAGGCTTGGTTTCTTATTAATGGCCATTAAAAGAGTAAGCTCACCCGCCAAACGTTAAGGCACCTCTAGTGAGAGCGAGTCCTATCCAAAAATGAAGCCACAGGCTGCTGTATAGCGAACCATACCTGCTCATGCTGCTTGTCAGACATGAGGTAGACTGGTGGGCCTTTATTTATGCTCCCCAGAAACAAAATCCACTTTGGGATCAATAAACAAAGACACGGAGCGGAATTTTGCTGCAGGAATGACCTGGCTGGAAGTACATTGAAACATACATAGTACAGGATGGGTGAGGTCGCGCCTATTCCCCGATGGGGCGGCTGCAACCACCAAATGCATCCAGCCCAACAACATGTGTGAAACATAACAAACATTACATCATTTTTTCCTTTCTTATGTTTTACACATGTTGTTGGGCTGGATGCATTTGGTGGTTGCAGCCGCCCCATCGGGGAATAGGCGCGACCTCACCCATCCTGTACTATTTTTATATTTGTGTGTGTGTGTGTTCAGTCTGGTTAGTGTGTGTACGCATGGATCAGTGTGTGTATGGGTCTGGGCACATGTGTCAGTTCGTGTATGGGCACGTGTGTCGGTGCATTATGGGTCTGTGTGTCAGTGCGAGTATGAGTCTGCGTGTCAGTGCGAGTATGGGTCTGTGTGTCGGTGCATTATGGGTCTGTGTGTCAGTGCGAGTATGAGTCTGTGTGTCAGTGTGAGTATGGGTCTGTGTGTCAGTGTGAGTATGGGTCTGTGTGTCAGTGTGAGTATGGGTCTGTGTGTCAGTGTGAGTATGGGTCTGTAAGTCGGTGTGTGTCAGTGTGCATGTGGGTATGTGCTGATGTGTGTATGTGTTAGTAAGTATAGTTTTGGGCAGTGGAAGTAGCCACTTTATTGGACACACAGGACTGAGGAACAGGAGTGATGGTAACACCATCTACGTGCACCCCCCCATACTGTTCCAGAACACACAGCCCCCAATACTGTGCCAGAAAACACAGTCCCCCCCATACTGTGCCAGAACACACAGCCTCCCATACTGTGCCAGAACACACAGCCCCCCATACTGTGCCAGAACACACAGCCTCCCATACTGTGCCAGAACACACAGCCCCCCATACTGTGCCAGAACACACAGCCCCCAATACTGTGCCAGAACATACAGCCCCCCATACTGTGCCAGAACACACAGCCCCCAATACTGTGCCAGAACACACAGCCCCCCATACTGTGCCAGAACACACAGCCCCCAATACTGTGCCAGAACACACAGCCCCCAATACTGTGCCAGAACACACAGCCCCCATACTGTGCCAGAACACACAGCCCCCAATACTGTGCCAGAACACACAGCCCCCATACTGTGCCAGAACACACAGCCCCCATACTGTGCCAGAACACACAGCCCCAATACTGTGCCAGAGCACACAGCCCCATACTGTGCCAGAACACACAGCCCCCATACTGTGCCAGAACACACAGCTCCCCATACTGTGCCAGAACACACAGCCCCCAATACTGTGCCAGAACACACAGCCCCCATACTGTGCCAGAACACACAGCCCCCATACTGTGCCAGAACACACAGCCCCCTCATACTGTGCCAGAACACACAGCCCCCATACTGTGCCAGAACACACAGCCCCCATACTGTGCCAGAACACACAGCCCCCTCATACTGTGCCAGAACACACAGCTCCCCATACTGTGCCAGAACACACAGCCCCCAATACTGTGCCAGAACACACAGCCCCCATACTGTGCCAGAACACACAGCTCCCCATACTGTGCCAGAACATACAGCCCCCATACTGTGCCAGAACACACAGCCCCCCATACTGTGCCAGAACACACAGCCCCCCGTATTGTGCCAGAACACACAGCCACCAATACTGTGCCAGAACACACAGCCCCCCGTACTGTGCCAGAACACACAGCCCCCCATACTGTGCCAGAACACACAGCCCCCATACTGTGCCAGAACACAGAGCTCCCCCATACTGTGCCAGAACACACAGCCCCATACTGTGCCAGAACACAGAGCTCCCCCATACTGTGCCAGAACACACAGCCCCCATACTGTGCCAGAACACACAGCCCCCAATACTGTGCCAGAATGCACAGCCCCCCCATACTGTGCCAGAACACACAGCCCCCCATACTGTGCCAGAACACACAGCCCCCAATAATGTGCCAGAACACACAGCCCCCCCATACTGTGCCAGAACACACAGCCCCCATACTGTGCCAGAATACAGAGCTCCCCCATACTGTGCCAGAACACACAGCCCCCAATACTGTGCCAGAACACACAGCCCCAATACTGTGCCAGAACACAGAGCCCCCCATACTGTGCCAGAACACACAGCCCCCCATACTGTGCCAGAACACAGCCCCCAATACTGTGCCAGAACACACAGCCCCCCATACTGTGCTAGAACACACAGCCCCCCATACTGTGCCAGAACACAGAGCCCCCTCATACTGTGCCAGAACACAGAGCCCCCATACTGTGCCAGAACACACAGCCCCCCATACTGTGCTAGAACACACACAGTGGCGTCACTAGGGTCGGTGTCACCCGGTGCGGTAATTTATGGTGTCACCCCCCCCCCCCCGAGTTTTTCAGATTTTTTTTTTTTAACTACTCTTACTCCTAAATCAGTACTCCCATATAACACTGAATGCTCATACACACAGCGCACATTACTGTGAGGTTTATTGCTGTGGAGCTCTCTCATATGCTCACACAACTTTTTGCCAACTGCCAGCAAGTACGTTGCCCGTTCGAAGGCAGTGAAAGCACACATGGATATATATTGCCCCCAGCAGCTCTGGATATATATTGCCCCCAGCAGCTCACCCATGGATATATATTGCCCCAGCTCACATATGGATATATTGCGCCTCAGCTCACATATGGATATATTGCCCCAGACCAGCTCACACATGGATATATTGCCCCAGACCAGCTCACACATGGATATATTGCCCCAGACCAGCTCACACATGGATATATTGCCCCAGACCAGCTCACACATGGATATTGCCCCAGCTCTCATGGATATTGCCCCCGGCACACATGGATATGCCCCAGCTCCTCTCATGGATATTGCCCCAGCTGCTCTCATGTATATACTGCCCCAGCTGCTCTCATTGATAATGCTCCAGCTGCTCTCATGGATTTTGCCCCAGCTCATGGATATACTGCCCCAGCAGCTCATGGATATACTGCCCCAGCAGCTCATGGATATGCCCCAGCAGCTCATGGATATGCCCCAGCTCATTGATATGCCCCAGCACCTCATGGATATGCCCCAGCACCTCATGGATTTGCCCCAGCAGCTTATGGATTTGCCCCAGCTCCTCATGGATATGCCCCAGGCCCCCATGGATTTGCCCCAGCTCCTCATGGATTTGCCCCAGCAGCTCATGGATTTGCCCCAGCAGCTCATGGATTTGCCCCAGCTCCTCATGGATTTGCCCCAGCAGCTCATGGATATGCCCCAGCTCCTCTCATGGATATGCCCCAGCCTCCTCATGGATATGCCCAGCTCCTCATGGATATGCCCCAGCTCCTCATGGATATGCCCCAGCTCCTCTCATGGATATGCCCAGCTCCTCTCATGGATATGCCCCAGCTCTCTCATGGATATGCCCCAGCAGCTCATGGATATGCCCCAGGTCACTCATGGATATGCCCCAGCTCACTCATGGATATGCCCCAGCAGCTCATGGATTTGCCCCAGCAGCTCATGGATTTGCCCCAGCTGCTCATGGATATGCCCCAGCAGCTCATGGATATGCCCCAGCAGCTCATGGATATGCCCCAGCTCCTCTCATGGATATGCCCCAGCTCCTCTCATGGATATGCCCCAGCAGCTCATGGATTGCCCCAGCAGCTCATGGATATGCCCCAGCTCACTCATGGATATGCCCCAGCAGCTCATGGATATGCCCCAGCTCCTCATGGATTTGCCCCAGCAGTTTATGGATTTGCCCCAGCAGCTCATGGATTTGCCCCAGCAGTTTATGGATTTGCCCTAGCAGTTTATGGATTTGCCCCAGCAGTTTATGGATTTGCCCCAGCAGTTTATGGATTTGCCCCAGCACCTCATGGATTTGCCCCAGCAGCTTATGGATTTGCCCCAGCACCTCATGGATTTGCCCAGGCCCCCATGGATTTGCCCCAGCAGCTCATGGATTTGCCCCAGCAGCTCATGGATTTGCCCCAGCTCACCTCTGGTCCTGGTCCCATATGGATAGCGGCCCAGGCAGCACCTCTCCGCCGCGTTTTTCGCTCCTTCTGAGCGTCCGGCGCGCAGCTTGGGCGCTCGTCTGGGGGAGCCACGTGACCAGCCGCGATTGGCTGGTGACGTATTTCCTCCAGGCGAGCGCCGAAGCTGCATGCTTCGGACGCTCGCACGGAGCGAATCCGCGGCGGTGGCGGCGGTGGCGGGCGGTGGGTGAGACACCCGCCCTTAGGGTGACGGTGTCACCCTAAAGGCGGGTGTCACCTGGTGCGGGCCGCACCCCCCGCCCCCACGTTACGACGCCACTGACACACAGCCCCCCATACTGTGCCAGAACACACAGCCCCCCATACTGTGCCAGAACACAGCCCCCCATACTGTGCTAGAACACACAGCCCCCCATACTGTGCCAGAACACAGAGCCCCCTCATACTGTGCCAGAACACAGAGCCCCCATACTGTGCCAGAACACACAGCCCCCATACTGTGCCAGAACACACAGCCCCCTCATACTGTGCCAGAACACACAGCTCCCCATACTGTGCCAGAACACACAGCCCCCATACTGTGCCAGAACACACAGCCCCCATACTGTGCCAGAACACACAGCCCCCCATACTGTGTGCCAGAACACACAGCCCCCATACTGTGCCAGAACACAGAGCCCCCATACTGTGCCAGAACACACAGCCCCCATACTGTGCCAGAACACACAGCCCCCCATACTGTGCCAGAACACACAGCCCCCATACTGTGCCAGAACACACAGCCCCCATACTGTGCCAGAACACACAGCCCCCATACTGTGCCAGAACACAGCCCCCCATACTGTGCCAGAACACAAAACCCACCACATGAAAAATAAGTGAAGTTTGCATCAAGGCTCGATCCTGACAGGATCACTGAGGACCCTCCTGTACCCCGTGCTGGTATGTGGAAAAACCCCTCATTATGCAGCTTTTCATCTCGGAACACACTGAGCGAGCATCTCCAATTTTCTTGGTAACGGCCGCTCGCTCCTTGTGGGATCCCTTTAGGAGGGATGTAGGACCCATTTTTAGGATCATCGCGTTACGCGACGCGTCTCCTTACAATAGAGCGCTGAGAATAAAGTTCATCCGCCGCACTCAGCTTCGCTCCCGTTAAAATGAGTCCGTTTTATTTTCGCAGGATGCGGGCGCGGGGCTCGGCAGGATAAAGCATTCCGTCTCATTAGTTCCTCGTTAACCTTGTCACACACACAATACCTCGCTCAGAATTAAAATAAAAAACCTACATTCATCCACGAGTTCATTGTAACGCGTGAGATCTGCTCTGCCTGGGACGAGTCTCAGAGCTCGCGGATGGAACAGCCGGCATCAGGAGCCCTCGGTTGGCCTCATCACGGCCGGGGTCAATCTTGACATGAGTTTCCTTGAAGTTGACATTAGCAGTGAATGCCATAAAAAAGAACAATTAGAATGTAAGCTGAATGGCTTTTCATGAGAGACGTGGGAGGAACGACGAGCAGAACCGACTTACGGAATGTCTATGAAAAGCGATTTCATGTGTATAAATGATTTTCCGCCATTTATAGATGAAAGCCACCCATAATGGATTGTTTCAAAGGTTGCGACCCCTTGTAGCCAAATATGAGTTGGGATGGTTGAGTAGGCCTGAGGTACCCATCATTAGGATGACCAGGCTTCAAGAGAGAGATTGAAACATGGCCCTGGGTGTAATGGTCTGCAGGGTGGTCTGAACTCAGTATGCGCGGATTCACGGATAAACAGACAGGAGGGACCAGGATACTTGGAATAGACCTTGGGGAGTTGGGCAAGACACAAAGGGAGGCTCCAGGCAAGGTACAGGTGGGTATTCCAGAATATTGGTCAGGACGGTCCATAGATCAGGGGCTGGCAGAAGGTGGTGGTCATTGGTCAAAGCAGGGGGATCAAATAGTAAATATCAGGGAGTTCAGGAAACAGGTCTGGTAGGAACACAGCTTTACACCATTATGCAGAAGCATTGCTGAATGGGGGGGGCTTTATTTTGACAGGAGGGTGTGGTGTGCTTAATGTTTGTGTTCCTGAAAGCAGTGCTGAACATGGGGCAGCACTTTACAGGTGTCACCTGAGCACGGAAGGTATGTCACAGGGTCTAGTAACACCAAGTGGTGGGACGACGTCATTCATCTTCTACAAACACAAAGCGCTCCCTGGTGAAAACGTAACCAGGGAAATAACCGTTGTTTCCCCCTGTGTGTTTCCCCTGGATTGTGACATTACCCCGTTGTTTCTCTGTCAGGCACACACACGTATCTGAGGGTTGCTACGGTCAGCCCTATGAAATAACAGGAGACTCAAAACTAATTGCGATACCAGTCCTTGAGTTGGCTGGGTTACGCAATAGCGATAGGTGGACCTATAAGGCAGGGATGTTGGCAAGGAGGACAGAAACCAATCCTTAGAGTGGCTGGTATGGAAACAGGAAAGTACGGAGTACCAGAGGGGTTTAATGCAATCCTAGGTCGTAGGAATATGCAGTATACAAGGTCAAAATACAAAAGCCGAGTCAAAGGAGTAAAGAGGTACATAGGTCGGAATCCAAATTCAGGTCATACACAGAAAGTCAATCAAAGGTATAAAGGAGCAAGTATATAGGTATAGACAAGCAGAACCACGAAAAGGGCAATGAGAATAGGCAAAAAGTACTTTTAAATATCGTGCCCTGCAATCTGATTGGCCATCAGGGTCACATGATGCAGGGAGACCCACGGTGGAGGCGTGATGACGTCACGCGCGGCGCGCTGCCGGCAGTAGCTTAAAGCCGTTGGGGCCGGCGGCAAGCACGCAGAGGGCGCGAGGAAGGGCTGCGGGGAAGACGCAGACCCCGAGACCGCAGGGAGGGATGCCGGAGCCGTGCCAGCCTCTGAGGACTGACAGCACCCCCTACTCGAGGAATGCCCACCGGGCGGTTGGGAGCCGGCTTGGCAGGAAAACGGCGATGAAAAGCGGACAACAAACGAGGAGCATGAATGTCGTGAAGGGAGACCCAAGTACGATCCGCAGGACCATATCCCTTCCAATGAACCAGATACTGTAACCTGCCCCGAAAACAACGGGAAACTAGAATGGATTCAATTTCAAATTCAGAGTTCCCGTCTACCAAAACAGGAGGAGGAGGGAGAGAGTCGGGACGGTTAAAACGATTGCACAGGAGGGGTTTCAGTAAGGACACATGAAAGGTGTTAGGAATGCGAAGGGATGCAGGCAACTGCAGAGTGTACGAGACGGGATTAATACACCTAAGAATTTTATAAGGTCCTATGAACTGGGGTGCAAATTTCATAGAAGGGACCTTCAACCTGATGTGATGTGTGCTGAGCCACACTCTGTCCCCTACATGATAGACCGGTGGAGGTCTGCGTTTGAGGTCAGCAGAACGCTTCTGGGCCAAAGAAGCAGATTCGAGGTTCAATTTGGTCTTCTCCCAAATCAAACGTAGACCACAGAGGTGGTCATCTAAGGCTGGAATATCCTGAGGCACAAACGAGGATGGGAAAACGGTGGGGTGCATACCAGTGACTACTTCAAATGGGGAATAGTTAGTCGACTGAGACGTGGCATTATTATACGCAAACTCCGTCCATGATAATAGAGTGACCCAATCATCCTGTGCATCAGAAATAAAACATCTTAAATAAGTCTCCAGTGTCTGATTTGTTCTTTCCTCTAATCCGTTAGTCTGCGGGTGATAAGCAGAGGAAAAGGAAAGCTTGACACCTAATTGTTGACAGAAGCCTCTCCAAAATTTAGATATAATTTGGGAACCACGATCTGAGACAATAACATTTGGGACACCATGTAGTCTAAATATCTCTTTAGTAAAGATGTGTACCAGCTCATTAGAGGATGGAAGTTTCTTTAACGGAATAAAATGTGCCATTTTGGAGAAACGATCGACAACAACAAAAATGACCATATGGCCCAACGAAGGGGGTAGTTCCACCACGAAGTACATTGCTAAATGGGACCAGGGACGTTCAGGAACAGGTAGAGGCTGGAGAAGACCAGTAGGTCTAAGACGGGACGACTTAGAACGGGTACATACTGAACAGGTAGTAACATATTCTTTTACATCTGTAGCCAGCGTAGATCACCAAAGGTTTCTTTTAATTAGAGTCAGAGTCTTCTCTACTCCAAAATGACCAGCGAATCTAGATTCATGAAACAGTCGTAAGACTGTGAGAACCTCTTCAGGAGGAAAAAATAGTTTATCGGGTGGTTTAGACGGAGGTGCTAGAGACTGTTTCGATAGTAATAGTTTCCATAGTGGTGAATCGATCTGGGTACTCAGAGAGGCTAGGATTTTTTCCTCAGGTACTATGGGAACTGGTATCGGAATGTGAGTACATAGAGGCTCGTGCTGTCTGGAGAGTGCGTCAGCCTTAATATTTTTTGACCCGGGTCTGTATGAAATTACAAAATCAAATCGGGTAAGGAAGAGAGCCCATCGAGCTTGTCTGGGGTTCAATCTCTTTGCTTCAGACAGGTAGGTCAAATTCTTATGGTCTGTGAGTATAGAGAACGGACAATTGGAACCCTCTAAGAGGTGACGCCACTCCTTCAGGGCATGTATGATTGCTAAAAGTTCCCTGTCTCCGATGTCATAGCGGATCTCAGTAAGTGATAACTTTCTAGAGAAGAAACCGCAAGGTAGCATAGGTTTGTCGTCAGCTGGACGTTGGGACAACACAGCTCCCACCCCAGTCTCTGAGGCGTCCACTTCTAATATAAAGGGTCTGGTTGGATCAGGGTGATGAAGGATGGGTGCAGTGGAAAAAGCTGCTTTTAATTTTCCAAAAGCCTCTAATGCATTGGAAGGCCAATTCTGTGTGTCAGTTCCCTTTTTAGTTAAAGCTGTAATAGGTGCTATGATGGACGAGAAACCCTTGATAAACCCTCTATAATAGTTAGAGAAACCTATGAATCGTTGAATGGCCTTAAGGCCGCTGGGGAGAGGCCAATGAATGATTGCATCTAGTTTCTTAGGGTCCATCATAAAGCCGGAAGAGGAGATCACATAGCCTAAAAACTGTACTTGCTGTACGTCAAACAAACATTTATCAAGTTTGCAATAGAGACCGTTAGACAATAGTTTAGACAAGACAAGCCGTACATGTTGGTGGTGGGTTCTCAGGTCAGGAGAATGTATCAGGACATCATCAAGATACACAACAACAAAACAAGGAGTGTATTCTCGTAAAACATCATTAATGAATGCCTGAAAAACTGCTGGAGCGTTGCACAGACCAAAGGGCATAACCAAATATTCATAGTGCCATAATCTAGTATTGAATGCAGTTTTCCACTCATCCCCTTGTCTGATGCGAATCAGGTTGTAGGCCCCTCTAAGGTCCAACTTGGAGAATATTTTAGAATATTTCAAGCGATCAAACAACTCAGGGATGAGTGGGATAGGGTAGGCATTTTTTACGGTTATCTTGTTTAACCCACAAAAATCTATACACGGTCTGAGGTCTCCCTCTTTCTTCTGAACAAAGAAGAATACTGCTCCAGCTGGAGAGGAAGATGGGCGAATAAACCCATCTGTGATATACTCCTCCAATACTCTATGCTCCTTCTCCGATAATGGATAGACAGCCTCCAAGGACTGACATTCCCCCTGTGTGTTTCCCCTGGATTGTGACATTACCCCGTTGTTTCCCTGTGTGTGTTTCCCCTGGATTGAGACATTACCCCGTTGTTTCCCCCTGTGTGTTTCTCCTGGACTGTGACATTACCCCAGTGTTTCCCCCTGTGTGTTTCCCCTGGATTGAGACATTACCCCAGTGTTTCCCCCTGTGTGTTTCCCCTGGATTGTGACATTACCCCGGTGTTTCCCCCTGTGTGTTTCCCCCTGGATTGAGACATTACCCCGGTGTTTCCCTCATTCACCAGACTTGTTTACACCATTGGGACTCCCCAGGATTATCCTGCTGTCCCCGGGATTCCCCCTTTCCAGAGTGACCCTATTGTCCGGAGGCACAAACTTTAAGCCCAACTGCTCCGTTGCCCTTCATGGGAACAGGACGCTCTTTGAGGACAACCTGCGGAGCACTATCAGTTACTACCGTCTCAAAGCTTGAGGGGAAGCTCCCTGGGGAACCCAGAGCTGGCACAAAGTGGCGATCAGCCCCCTTTGGTGCTATCGGAGTGCTTTTTGGACTACTTTTTCTTGAGACTCTGAGCTTTCCGGGATTACTCGAACCAACTTGCTGTGCCCCAAGAAGCCCCTGAATTCCCCCGTTTAATGTACCCCTTTCTTTCTGTATTTGCGAATACTGGGTTTTCTCAGAGCTGAAATGTCCGGCACCTTCCATTGTTCTTGTTAATCCTATTATGTTTATCTGATTGTTTATATGTAGAAAAGGAGCGGCGTCTCTGTCTGTACAAAAACAGAAACCTGTGTCGCCTGTGAGTATCGCTCGGGAGTAGCCCTGCTTTATATTTTCTCTGCTATTTCACGAGTGACGAGGCAGATAATATTCAAATGGAATATTACAGATACGTCACAGGGGTTTAAGTGACTTTGAACGTGGCATGGGTTGTTGGTGCCAGACGGACTGGTCTGAGTATTTCACAAACTGCTGATCTCCTGGGATTTTCACACACAACATCTCTAGGGTTTACAGAGAATGGCCCGAAAACAAAAAATATCCAGTGAGCTGCAGTTGTGTGGACGAAAATGCCTTGAGGTCAGAGGAGAATGGACAGACTGGATCCAGATGATAGAAAGGCAACAGTAACTCAAATAACCACTCGATACAACCAAGGTCTGCAGATACACCATCTCTGTCTGAACACACAACACGTCCAACCTTGAAGCAGATGGGCTACAGCAGCAGCAGACCACACCGGGTGCCGCTCCTGTCAGCTAAGAACAGGAAACTGAGGCTACAATTCACACAGACACCAAAACTGGACAATAGAAGATTGAAAAACATTGCCTGGTCTGAACAGACTCAATTTCAGCTGAACATTCAGATATGTTTCACAATCCTCGCGCATTTTTTCATCCGTCAAAAAATAACGCACGTAAGAGTCACGCAAAAACATGCATGCAGTAACGTTGTGCACAGAAATCAGGGTGCTGACTGTTTTTCTCACGCGATTCAGCCAATCTGAATTAAGAACCACAATTATCTCACGTTCAGTTTTTGCGCCTGTCAAAGTCAATCTGCGCATATATGCTGTATCAATAATAAATGCACACGCAACTTCTCCATTTTATTGGTTTGGGTATGTGTAGAATGTGTAACTTTACTTTGCTGCGTATTTTTTTTTGGGCTGGTGTATTTGGGTTCGGCAGGTTGATAGAATTTGCCATTAACACCAGCTTTTAGGAGTTGCTAAAATTATGCGCGCAAAGACTGTGCGTTACAAACTGCGCATAGATTGTAATACCATCCGCATACCAGCGCACAAACGCATTTGTGCTCAATGTTAAGTATAGGATGCGCGCAGTAAAGTAAGCTCACGCAGGGTTCACCAGCGGTAGACGTATACGCGCGTTATGCTGACATTGAAATACGACGTTCAGCGCAAAGGGTTTTGCCCCTTGCGTTAATGCGTTTTTGCGCACGCGTTAACGTTTGTGCGAAAATTGTAATAGGGCCCTTTAAATTTATGTTTAGACATTTTTTGTTTTTTTTGCCAGCGATTTGAATGTCTGCCTAATAAAAAGCGAATGCAGTTCGATTGCCAATAAAAATTAATCTCAGGTATCGTCTCTCGTGCTTATATTATTAATGGAAATATTGGTTTTAGTAAATCAAGTTTATCGGTATTTTCGATTTTCAAAATAATTACAGATCAGTACTAAGTGATATGGAGACCGTGGTCAACGCGTTTGCCCTCTATTAATATTGATACCCCTTTGACCGCGGTTGCTAGGGGCCTCTCTGACCCTGGCTCTGAGTGTATCTGACCTGGCAGGGACTCTTTGGGACTCTTCTGTCCTGAAAGTCACACCATACTATACAGTATTTGGATTTTGAGTGACCTGCTTCGACTATATTGATCACTGTATCAGTGGCGTCACAAGGGTGGGCGGGGGCGGCCCGCACCGGGTGACACCACCCCTAGGCTGACACCCTAATTTTTTTTATTTTTTTTTACAAAAAAAGTATTTTACCAGGAAGGATACATTGAGAATTCTCTTATTTTCAAGTATGTCCTGGGTAGGCAAGGCCTAGGCTGGCACTTTCCAGGAGGCGGCGGAACAAAACACCACTAAAGGGGTTATTCACAGAGCACCAAAATGAGGCTGACATTTTGGTGTTCTGTTGTTCCCCGCCCTTTGGGGAATCAAATTTCCCCACCCTGCAGTGAATTCACCATGGGTGAAGTGCAGGGAGTCGGGTCCCCTAAGTGCAGGGAGTCGGCCGCCAAATGCTTCCACGCAAACCCCTCACCCGCTGTTTTCAAAAAAACTACTGAATGAAAATGCCTGGTATTTACATATAGGATCTATGAATGATAATAAAAAGGGCTGTTACAGAAAAAAGAAAAAGACACTTTAATTTTTTTTTAAATAAGATTGCCGAATAAATTCTGAAAAATGCGTAAAAGACCCTAAAAAAATCTATAAATAAAGAGACTTTTTGCTGCAGATTAAAAGAATAAATGGTTTATGAAATATTGAATAAAAACAGGAATATTTTTTACATTGAAGCCTATGGAATTCGCCTGAATAAACCTGCCGAATGAAACCACTGAACATCAGGGCAATTCACTGACATTTCTCTGCTGTTCAATGTGAACAGATTAACCATTGCTTCTGTATGGGGGATTTCACTGCCCTCGAACAGCACCGTACTTGCTGGCAGTTCGCCAAAATTTGTGTGTGAGCGCATCACAGAGCTCCACAGCAATAAACCTCACAGTAATGTGCAGTGTGTATTATGAGCATTCAATGTTATATGGGAGTTACTGATTTATGAGTAAGAGTAGTTAAAAATAGGCTTGTGCACCGATTTTTTTTCGGTTCGATTCAATTCGATTTTTCGGATTTTTAAACTTTTCGATTCGGCTCGTTTCGACCGATTTCTGTTTCGATTCGGTTCGGCTCGACTCGTTTTTCGTGTACATTTTTTTTCGGAATATCGACCATTTTTCGTATTTTCGTGTCACTTAGCTCGTTTTTTGTATCGAATTTTCGTGATTTCGGAAATTTTCGTTTTTCGGAATTGTGCATGTTTTCGGAATATCGACCATTTTTCGTATTTTCGTGTCACTTTCGTGGAGCACTATAATGCTCCATTTATATGACTCTATGCTTTCTGCACGTATGTCTTGTATTTGACTTTATTGACTCTTTATGCCAATAAAACATATTTTACACAAAATAATTACAGGATGCTTAAAGGTGCCGATAAATGGATTTTCAAGCAGTGAAATAGACAACAGAGCCCCTGTTCCATGGATGTCGTTAAGCTCAGCGATCAAGGCGTGCAACACACCAGCAGACGTTATCAGCTTCATTTCCTCACGTCCTATTCCAGCCTTGTCGTTAAAGGAGACATTGCGACCTTAGCGTCTCGCGTTCCTTACTGTACTCGGTGTCTCCTATACTTAACACGGGAAGTGCAAGTCATTAAGAAATACAAGAATAGCGACCTATTCCAAGGCGCTGAATAAACATAACGTCTGTGGGCAAACCCGGGAAATGTAACCAGTCCTAAAAACCGGTGTGACGCTCAAAACGACACGTAAACTTCCCTGAGCAGGTGAAGTCTATGGAGCTGTTACGGCTCTGGTTAAGTTTACCCCAGAGCTGAAATACACACACAGGGGGTTAATGAGCGTTAGCTGCGCGTGCAGCCACTTTCAGCAGCGCCAGCCGGTAATTTCACTGCCCCACACACTGCGTAACGTCTCGCTAAGAGATTTTAACGTCTCCAGCCGACTTTAGCGTCTTGGTTGGAATACGGACGTTAAAGATGGGACGCTGAGGGTTAACGCCTGGCGTATGGTTTTTCCACTAGTGTCTGACTTTTAACTAGAACCTTGGAACAGGACTCCAAATTTTTATAATAGTCATGTTTTAAAGCAAAAATCTGTATGACGCGGCCGAAAATACGCTTTCTAGAGCATCGTACTGGCCAACGTTTTTTGGACCAGCGGCATTTTTCAAATGTTGGTTCTTGACGATTTTTTTTTCAGTTGAATCAGCCGATATTTTTTCGGAAAAAATGAGCAACCGAACTAAAGCGAGGCCTGGTAACAGAGAGCCGCTAAACGATAATATCGTTCAAAAGAGCTGGTGACCGTCAGCGTCTCCCTGGTGTCGACTCTTTTATGAGTCTTTGTGTTATCATCTCGAATCATAACACAAGAGACTCATTGGATAAAAGTGCAAGCTCCTAAATGAGGTCATGCCGGCTAAACGGAAGGACCAGTTGTTCCCAGTGTTATTACACACACGGCCAGGCGAGGTTGTGGACCTGAGTCGGAACGGCAACTCAAGATATTGCTCCAGTTGCAGCAGTTCCGAAATATACCCGGATGCGCTGATCCACTCAGAGCCAGTGATAGGGTTCCAGAATTGTGAGTGGATAAAACGCATGTAACTTAGTCCCAATATATTGTATGTGACTTTTTTTTTTAACCCGTTCGTCGGCTTGTCAGATTTTTCCGGCAGCTAGTTGGTGCTCTATTCAGCGGATTGTCTGTTTTTTTCAAACATGTTCGGCGGTTTTGCGGCGGATCGTCAGGTATGTTCGGCGGGTTATCTGCAGCGTGTCGGATCGATACGATTTTTTGGATCATATCGGTGGGTTTTCGGCAGATTTTCTGCAATTTTTCATATCTGTTTGGCCTCTTTTCCCTGTACTTCTAAGACCCTGCAGTAAATGCTGAATTCACCACAGGGTTGGAGAATATGATTCCCCCAAGTGCAGGGAACGAGAAAGCACTGAAATGTGACATTTCGTTGCTCCCTGAATAACTACTATAGAAGAATTTGTCGACAGTTATGGACAGCCAAGGGTCAGCGAAGAATTGTCTGTGGGACCTAAGTGTAGTATTGTCCACTATCCACTTTATGGAGATAGTTACCATGCTGTCCTGTCGATGAAGACCATTGTTGCTACCTTCAATGGGGTATGGGTAGACGTAATGACCTAGGTCTGAGGGTGGTCATGGGACGAGCACAGATTCAAGGTTATCTTGTAGGAAATAGCAGAGTCAGCTATGGCCTGAGATTGGTACTGCACTGGCATGTAGGCGGAGGTCATTGCAGAATGGCCCCACGTGAGAGTACCTGAAGCACAAGCTTGGAAACAAGGCTCGTCTCAACATGAGGGTGGTCAGAGAATTGCCCTGTATCTATGAATAGCAATAGAATTGTTGAGGGTACAGAGACCGTGTAGATAAACGTCATTGGGTCAAAGACAACACAAGCGGCGATTGTAGAACCAATGAATTGAATTTGGGGTTGGTTACAGTAAGAGTCTTTGCAGAATTGTACTGCAAGTAAGGACAGCAGAGTCCTGAAGTCGTGAAGGTGGAGACAATTGTCGTACAATCCTGCAGGTGATGGTCATTGCAGAATGGGTCCACACTGGTGTTACAACATAATGGTGGTTGTAGAGATGTTGTGCACATAAGGACAGTGTCCACATGGTTTGGATGGTAAGGATGGATATATCTTCACCTTGCAGTGATGGCGATGCTATGGATGATCCTACAGGTAGACACAGAGGAAGGGTGATGCAGGTCATACCGATTCCATACTAGGGATTTCGGAATTTTCACAAAATTTACCGATTCGTGCATTCGGATTCGGCCGATTTTCCAAAGATTTTCGGATCTGAAAACGGCAGATCCGAACAAATTTTCGTGCCGAAACGAAAACTTTTCGGAATTTTTGAATGGACTAGAAATGTGTAAAATCGAAATTCATTTTCGTTCCATTCATAATTTCGGCTCCATTCCTGATTTCGGTTCCATTTCAGTAATTTCGGACATCGTATTTATATCGCTGATTCTGTAATTAAATTTTGTATCATTCCCATCTCAATGTATCCTTCCTGGAAAACCAGAGAAATCTCAATGTATCCTTCTTGTAAAACATTAGAAATCTCAATGTATCCTTCTTGTAAAACATTAGAAATCTCAATGTATCCTTCCTGGAAAACCAGAGAAATCTCAATGTATCCTTCCTGAAAACCAGAGAAATCTCAATGTCTCCTTCTTGTAAAACCAGAGAAATCTCAATGTATCCTTCCTGAAAACCAGAGAAATCTCAATGTCTCCTTCTTGTAAAACCAGAGAAATCTCAATGAAAAAGGAAAAATCTTCCGGAAAACCAGAGAAATCTCAATGTATCCTTCCTGGAAAACCAGAGAAATCTCAATGTATCCTTCTTGTAAAATATGAGAAATCTCAATGTATCTTTCTTGTAAAACATGAGAAATCTCAATGTATCCTTCTTGTAAAACCAGAGAAATCTCAATGTATCCTTCTTGTAAAACATGAGAAATCTCAATGTATCCTTCCTGGAAATCTCAATGTATCCTTTTTGTAAAAAATGAGAAATCTCAATGTATCCTTCCCAGGAAATCAGAGAAATCTCAATGTATCCTTCACGGGAAACCAGAGAAATCTCAATGTATCCTTGCTGGGAAACCAGAGAAATCTCAATGTATCCTTCTTGTAAAACATGAGAAATCTCAATGACAGAATTATCGTATCGTATAATTATCGTATCGTATTGTATAATTATCGTATCCGAAAAACCATTAGTTTACGTCAAAACGAATAGACACTTTGAAACGAGGAGAACAGACGATCCGAAAAACACGAAAATTTCCGAAATCACAAAAAAAAAGTCGATACGAAAAACGAAATGAAACGAACCGAACCGAAACGAAAATTGGCCGAAATGAGCCGAAACGAAAATTTACAAAATCGGAATGAACCGAACTGAACCGAACCGAAAAAAAATCGGTGCACAAGCCTATTCCATACATGCATTTTACGATTTCTGGATGGCCGCATGCCCAACCCAATCTCTACAAGAAGTGTGCAATAACAGTAAAACCAAAAAACTCTACATAATGCAACGAAGAAGAGTGATTAGATCCACTTCTATCCACGGCAATTCACAAACTTAGTAAATAAACCTCGGCAGAGTTACAGACCTGAAAAGAACATAGTGACGAAAAACGAAGAGGAGGACATCTTTAATCCAACGTTGCGTCACTTTGACAGAAGGCGACATGTGATGATCCATGAGCTCACAATGTAGGGGATAACGATTTTTCAGGGATTTTTTTAAACACGTAAATTCCTCGTCACGTCAAAGTAACGGCAGTGTTTTATCTCCCGGCGTCGTCTCCTTTATTCCGGTAAAGATATTAAAACACTTGACACGCACCGTGACGCGATGGTGAAGCCGTTACGGTGATCTCCGTGACGAATTCCCTCACTTTGTTACGCAGGTCACTTTACCGCTCTGCAGAATTAGATTTATTCTCCGCGTCTCTGATATCGTTGCAGCACATTGATCTGTGATCTCTTTCGTTCGCTTTGGGCTCATTAGTGAGAAGGCGATGCTGTGGAAGTCGATCCGCTACCCTGAGTGAGAAGATATGAAGAAGATAAATCACAGTCAAAGCCGTTTAAAAAGCAGCCTAACCCCCGGTGAACTCATACCCATGTATAAAACACGGATATTTAGGCTTTGCTGCGGGACATGAGGCTGCTGGGGTTAACCCTTTAATATCTGGTAATAGGTGGTATGGGCTGCGATGTCGAAGAGTTACATAAACATGGAAAAAAAACCGAAATATATGAATACTAGCAGATCAAAAATATACATAAATAATGTTATTTATATCCTTGTGACGATAACTGAATCTGCAGAATTCTAGGGATGTTTACAGATAGGAGCAAATATTAACGGGACCGGCCACAGCTCCGCGTGCTAGTTTAAAGGCATATTCCACTGGAATATAGTTTCGTTCTTTGCCCTTAAATAATTGGGTAGATCCTGCTGACAGTCTCTGCCTAATCACTATGGTTTCCCCTCTCTTTATTGGAGATTTTAGGTGCCTTTTCTCCCTCGCCGAATGAAGTCCCTGAAGCTTTTCTGTGCATTTTGTGCTCCCATACAACTTGTAGGAACCACAAATTGAACAGCACTACAGGACCCGCACACTTTGTGTACACAAGTTCCGTAGCGCCTGCGCAGAGTGATGGATCGGAGCTGCACGCGCATGCACAGATCTGATCCATCGCTGCCTCTCTGAGAACACTCACTACAGAGATTGGTCTCAGAGGGTGATGTTGGTCGCTCTCTGTGTGTGACATCACTAGTGACCGATCTGGTGATGCTTGGTGGGGTGGAGGAAATTCCTCGACTTCACCCAGGAACATCTCCAGATTGTGGGAGCTGGGGGATGGGGGCACTCCTCACATCCTGTCCACTTTATAACTATAAAGTGGTCAGGATGACTAAAGTGTCGCTATTAGACATCAAGGGCTGTATTCCAATCCTTGTGTAAACTTAACAAGAGACATTAAAGTCTACGGAGTTGCCAAGTTTACAAAGGCTCCATTTAAGTTAACACCAGGGTTGGAATACAGCCCCAAACGGGGTAACGCACTCACTATCCTGCAGGTATAGGTAGAGAAGGTGGTCACAAGCTCCAGACTGGCCAGCTCAGTGCTAGAAAAAGAGAGGATGATGAGACCAGATGCTCCAATCCAATGTGGCTTTATTGAAGAATCCCAACAGCGGTTTACAGTAACAACGTTTCGGCTGCCTGACTTGACAAAGGCCGTTATACAGCGAAACATTGTTGCAGTAAACTTCTGTTGTGAGTCTTCAGAGTCGCATTGCATTGGAGTGCCTGGCCTCATCATCATCTTTCTCCGCTCCTCAAGGTGACACCAACAGACACAGGACAGGAGTGAGAGTCAGAAACATTGACCTTTGACCATATCCAGCATCACAGATGGCGGCTGCTCAAGTCCAAATCATCTGCAATAAGGACACTCTTGCCCAAACTATGTCCAAACTGAAACCAGTATTGCAAACTCGGGCCACCCAGATGTTGCTGAAGTAAAACTACTATGATTCTCTGACCATTTTTGCATCACAAGATATCTGGGAATTGATGGCCATCAATATCTGAGGGGCTGGAGTTTGGCAACCCTGGCTCTAAACCAAATCTCCTCTCGGTCTGATGCTCCCCTAAGTCTACAGACATCCTTACCATCATAACGTGAAATACTCCCCATATTCTTTAAATTGTCCCCTAACAAAATGTCACGTAATCACTAGTCACTAGCTACGCTTCCTCAGCCCCCCCTCGTGCCAAACTCACTCCTACCCTTATATCTATCTTAAAGATGAAGCAGGGACTTCATTTAGTAACCAGTTTTGAGTGCTACCTTTCACAGTCTCTGGAAGGAAAGCGTCGACTAACTCAAAGTCCATGTTAACCTCTAGAACCAGTTCACCGTATCAGTGAAATGCATGTCAGTGTATTCCCTATCGGCATAACTATGGGCTAAATGGTAACTCAGCTGTCAGCTACGGTTCTTATTTAGGAAACAGCAGGATTAAGTCAGACTGATGCTCTTCTGCTCTGAGTGATGGCAGCCGTGGCATGGTACCAGTCAAATTCTACACCAATCTGAAGAATATATATGCGGAAACTCTTGGTGCTATATAAAACATGACAATAATAATAATAATAATAATAAATCACAGAGATTACATTTTTATATGAACATAAGGATTCTCTGCCGATCTAAAGACCAGCGACCATTCAATTCTGGTCTGAACAACAAGAAGGTTATAATACCAGTCTGAAGGGCAAGTCCATTGGATTAAATACCAATCGGACGATCTGGTCCAATGGAAATAGTACGAATCTGAGGAGCAGGAATTCGTTGAAAAAACAGTATGAAGACCAAGAAGGATGACACAGTATGAAGACCAAGTCCTAGGGATTCAGTATCAATCTGATGAGCAAGTCCTATCTGTACTTATTCAGAACCAATCCGAATAACAAGTTTCAGGAATTCAGCACCAATCTGTGGATAAAGTCCTACATATTCAGACCCAATCTGAAGAACAAGTCACAGGGATTAAATATTTATCTGAAGCTATGGATTTGCTTCCAAGCTGAAGACCAGGAAGGATTTAATACTGGTCTGACCAAAGGAAGATCAGGTCCAACGGAATGAGTATGAACCTGAAGAGCAAGAATAAACCAATACCAGTTTGAAGACCAAGAAGGATATTACATGGTATGAAGACCAAGTCCTAAGGATTCTTCAATCTGAGGAGCAACTCCTACAAATTCAGAACCAATCTGTAGAGTTAGTCATACTTTTTCAATTGGTTCTGAATAAGTTTCAGGGTTTCTGCTCCAGTCTGAGGATAAAGTCCTACATATTCAGACCCAATCTGAAGTCACAGGGATTAATTATTAATCTAAACATAAGGATTCACTGCCAGTCTGAAGACCAGGAAAGATTCAATATTGGTCTGACCAAAAGAAGAAGATCAGGGCCAGATGAATCAGTATGATTCTGAAGAGCAAGAATCAATCAATACCAGTCTGGAGGCTAAGAAGGATAAGGTATAAATACCAAGTCCTAGGTATTCAGCACCATTTTGATGAGCAAGTTCTACATATTCAGAACCAATCGCAAGAACAAGGTCCAAGGAATCTGAAGAGAAAGTCCTATATATCCTGTCCCAATCTGAAGAGCAAGTCACAGGGATTACTTTTTTAACTGAAGATAGGGATTTGCTTCCAAGTTGAAGACCAAGAAGGATTCAATACTGGTCTTCATGCCAAGAAGAAGATCAGGTCCAAAAGAATCAGTATGAACCCAGAAAGCAAGAATGAATCAATACCAGTCTGAAGACCAAGAAGAATATGGCATGGTATGAAGACCAAATCCTAGAGATTAAAAATAAATCTGAAGAGAAAGTCGTAGTAGTTCAGAACCAATCAGAAGATCAAAACCAGGGATTCAGAACTAATCTGCAGAGCAAGTTCAAGAATTCAGAACTAATCTGAAGGTCAAGTTCGAGGATTTCAGCACCAATCTAAAGACCTGCAAGCATCCAATACAGGTATGAACGCCAAGAAGGATACAATGCCAAGAAGGATACAATACCAGTATGACGACCAAGACCCATGTATGAAATACCAATCTGAAGGTCTGATCCAGTGGAATTAGTATGATTCTGAAGACCAAATCCTAGGGATTAAAAACAAAATCTGAAAACAAGTCATAGTAATCCAGAACAAATCGGAAAATGAAGTCCTAGAGATTCAGAACCAATATGACGAGCAGGTCCTACATATTCAGAATCAATCTGACGAGCAAGTTGTATGAATTCAGAACCAATCAGCAGAGCAGGTCCCAGGGATATGAAACGGTATGAAGACCAAGTTCTAGGGATTCAGATCCAATCTGAAGATAATGATCTACGAGTCTGAAGAGTAATCCCCAGGGATTCAGAACCAATCTGAAGAGCAAGCCCCAAGGATTTTTATTATTATTATTATTATTCTTTATTTATAAAGCGCCAGCATATTCCGCAGCGCTGTACAATAAGCACAGTATAGACAGGGTTACAATACAATACATTGAACAACATTTGACAAACAGTACAGGAGGAGATGAGGCCCTATTCCCGTAGGAACTCACAATCTGGGAGGGTTGGGGTTGGAAACAGGAGGAGAGGACTGTAAGGTGAGAGTGATTGATGGTTGCGTCAGTGAGTTGGGGGGTAGGCTTCCCTAAATAGGAATGTTTTAAGGGAGCGTTTGAAGGAAGAGAAGTTAGGGGAAAGTCTGACAGTACGAGGGAGAGCGTTCCAGAGAGTGGGGGCTGCGCGTGAGAAATCCTGCAGTCTATCATCGGAAGAGGTGATGCGGGGAGAAGCTAGGCGCAGGTCACTGTTTGACCTTAGGGAGCGGGCTGGGGTGTATTTGGTGATTAGTGAGGACATGTAGTGGGGAGCTGAGTTAGTGAGGGTTTTGTAGGTAAGGATAAGGATTTTGAACTTAATTCTGCAGTGGATGGGGAGCCAGTGAAGGGACTCGCAGAGGGGAGCGGCAGAGACAGAGCGGCGGGTGAGGTGAATTAGCCTGGCAGAGGCATTCAGGATGGATTGTAGGGGGGAGAGGCGGGACAGAGGGAGGCCAGATAAGAGATTATTGCAATAATAATTAAAGCCAAAGCTGTTGATGATTTTGCCCAGGGAGGAGGTGTAGATGGAAAAGAGCAGAGGACCAAGGACAGAGCCTTGAGGTACACCAACAGATAGAGGCAATGAAGAGGAGGAGTTACCAGCAAAGGACACACAGAAGGACCTGTTGGATAAATAGGAGTCAACCCAAGCGAGTGCAGTGTCACCGAGACCCAGAGAGTTGAGGGTCTGTAGAAGGAGGGGGTGGTCAACAGTGTCAAAAGCAGCCGAGAGGTCAAGCAGGATGAGAATAGAATAGTGGCCATGTTTTTTAGCAGTTAGGAGGTCGTTGGTGACTTTGGTGAGGGCAGTTTCAGTTGAGTGTAGGGGACGGAAGCCAGATTGCAGGGGGTCAAGTAGGGAATTGGAGGACAGGAAGAGGGAGAGGCGGTTGAAGACTAGTTTTTCTAACAGCTTTGATGTGAAGGGAAGCAGGGATACAGGGCGGTAGTTGGATGGAGAGTTGGGATCTAGGGATGGTTTCTTTAGTAAAGGGGTAACTAGCGCGTGTTTGAAGGCGGATGGAAAGGAGCCAGTGGAGAGAGATAGGTTGAAGATGTGTGTGAGAGCAGGGGTGAGGGAGGAGGAGAGGGGAGGAATTAGATGTGAGGGAATGGGGTCGAGTGGGCACGTGGTGAGATGTGAGGAGGACAATAAGGAATTGACTTCCTCCTCAGTGGCTGGGAGGAAGCGGCAGAGGGTGGCAGAGGGGACCTCTGGGAGTGGAGGTGGCAGATAACTATCTTGTGTTGGGATGTTACTTCTGATAGTTAAAGTTTTACTGAGGAAGTAGTCTGCCAGGTCTTGAGCGCTGAAGGCAGCTGAGGGGGGAGGTGCAGGTGGGTAGAGGAGGGTGTTGAAGGTGGACCAGAGCCGTTTAGGGTTGGAGGACAGTGTAGATATAAGAGATGAGAAGAAGGATTGTTTGGCCAAGTGGAGGGCAGAGGTGTATGACCGGAGAACAAACTGTGAACAAAATCAGCTTCAGAGCGGGATTTCCTCCAGGCACGCTCTGCAATCTGAAGAGCAAGCTCAAGGGATTCAGAACCAACCTGAAGGTCAAGTCCAACAGGGTTATTCAAAGAGATCTGAATTGTGACAGAAAGGTAACCGAACAGTGAAATTCAGCTATTCAGAGACAGGCAGTTCGCCAAATCCTGGCGAATTGCCTGCACATACGGTGCCTGTTCGGTGTCTGTTCGAGGGCAGTGAAATCCCCATAGAGAAGTAATGCTTTGTCTATTCAGAGAACACAAACCAGCAGTGAAAAGTTGCCGAATTGCCCTGCTGTTCGGTGGTTTCATTCGACAGATTTATTAAGGCGAATCCCATAGGCTTCAATTTTAAAAATATTCCTGTTTTAATTCAATATCTAATAAACCGTTCATTATAAAATTCTGCAGTAAAAAGTCTCTTTATTTATAGATTTTTTAGGATCTTTTAGGCATTTTTAGGGATTTTTTTGGGAAAATCTTTTTTTTCCATTTTTTTTTATCGTCTTTTCTTTTTCCTGTAACAGTCCTTTTTATTATCATTCATTGGATTTTATATGTGAATTTCAGACATTTTCGCTCATTAGTTTGTTTGCAAACAGTGTTTCAATTTTCAAACATTCAAGCGTACTGTTTTTTTTCACTCCATTCGTCTGCGGTGTCAGCTTTTTCCGGCGGCTGCTCGGGTTTCTCCGGCGTGTTCAGTGGGGTTAATCCAGCTGTTTTGCGGGTTATAGTGAGTGTTCGGCGGGTTTTGCGGTGAGTGTTCGGTGGGTTGACAGCAAGTTTTCCTTGCACTTCGAGGACTCTGTGGTGCTTGCTGAAAACACCGCAGGGTCGCCGAAATAGGATCGCCAAATCGCGCCGAATTGAAGCGAACGAAAAGTCACCGAACATGCGGTGACTTTTCAATTCTCTTTGAATAATCCTGCAAGTTTTAGGGCTTTGGTAGAAATCTGAAGAGCAATTCACAGGGATTCGACAGCGCGTTATGTGCGCGATGTATAGTTATAGGCAACAACAACATATATGATTATAGAACATGAGTACATTTAGGGACAGAGTGTTGTCAGATTTGTTTTAGCTCGGTTATTACAGGGGCAGAAAATCCTTTTATCATCGAACGTTTGCTTCAGTTTCAGAGAAGATTATTTAATCATTCCGATGGATGCCATTAGTAATGATTTCTTAATGTTTGCGATTGTCAGCGTCAGCATTTTATTTACATTTTATAAATCGCTGTGTGGATAAAAGAAACCACACAATTGGCAGCAACGACAAATTACTTTGTTGCTTTTTTTTGTTGTTGGTTTTATACTCTTATATTAAGCAGTCGATGAACAGATGGCTTCCTCTGGTTTAGGTGCTGCTCCCAGCGAAACACTAGGAATACTGTTACTAAACGCACATGTCACCATCTGTCTGCCAATATATCACATCCTGCTGAAGCGCTGTCATTAAATACATATATGCAAAAAAAAGAAAAAATATCAGAGAATGCAATTCCCTGAGTCTTCGTCTGGCGCTTGAGCGATTTTACGGTTGGTGCCGTGAATCCTATGTGTATTGCGTCACCGGGATCGGATATTTTATAATGAAAAATAATGGCCACTTCAATCATGACACATCACGCCGCTTCCTTAATGACCACTTTGATCTTGTAACCTTCTAAGGCACTGAAGTCAAGTTCCATTTTTAATCCAAGCAAAGCTTCCTCTTTAGACACGCCGGCTGTTGGAGGGATTTTAGTCCATGTCTCGGCCGTCACACTTTACAAAACACTTTTAAAGAATGCCGTCAAACCTAAGGTTGTAACACTGGCCAGAAGCTGTGACAATCACAAAGCCAGAGAATTACATTTCCTGGCAAACATACTGTCAATCTGCACTCAAAAAATCATATGTTATTATTTGAGTGTTCCTTTACTTATTTCCTTTTTAACCTCCCAAGCCAATCCCTTAAGACGGTTGCGGTCAGTAATTTTTAGGACCTCTCATAGAGCCCTTAAGAGATATCTGGACGGCGTCCACGACAAGTGATCAGATTATCTTTTTTCGTTCTCTGCCTAGCAACAGTTTAGGAGACAAGGAAGCTGCTTAAGGGGGCAGAACACATGATATCAATCAGGTACATGATAAATGACACCAAAAAAACTGAAAAATTATATTGTTTCAATTTTTTATTATTTTGCAAAAAAATATGGGTCTTGGGTCCAATGGTATAAACTACCTCTCCATCTTATTGACCTTTCCATTTTTCAAACTTTGCCTCCAAATCCCCCAGATCTCAGTCTGATTGAGCACCTGTGGGATGTGCTGGAACAACAAATCCCATCCATGGAGACCCCAACGCGCAACGTGAAGGACTAAAGGGATCTGCTGCTAATGTCTAGCGCCGGATACCAAAGGACACGTTCAGAAGGCTCGTAGGGTCCATGCCTTGACGCGTCATCTATCATGAGAAATAAATGGAGTGATTTTTGTATGAAATATTACGTGTCCCCAGCAGATACCAGAATGCTGTGCAAAAAAGGAGAGACGCCGGACAATTCATGCCACATAATAACAAGTGAAATATAAAAGAAGACGACATTGAGAAGATTAAAGGGGAGTTTGAAGTCACTACCTTTCACAACTGCATTTATAAATATTATTATGTCCACAAAACCCCTTAAACATGTTCCAATTGCAGATTTGTATCTGTGTTTTCAGGCTTTTAGTTCCACGTTGGGGTCAGAGCCCATTCCAGCAGCTCCGGCTCCTCTGATTACTGCACGTAATTACGTAATGATAGTTTAAGCAGAAAATGTAGAAATAATCTTGACTAGTGAGGATTATGCTTGACCTTTCCCAGAATAAAAAGAATTCAGACTCCGAGCCTGAAAGCCTGTTTTATTTTCAAAATAACAATATTCATTATTTGTGATCACAGTCAATTTACATAAAGCGGAGAAAGAGCAGCAGCGAGGCCAAACGTACCGGAGATATGATGGGGGAATTAAAGACCGAACACGAGGAAATTCAGAATGTAAATTAATACACCTGAGCTACACACAAAGATAGACGGATAAACAGGGAGAAAGAGATAGATAAAGAGAAAAACAGGGAGAAACACAGGGAAAGTTATGGATAGATAGATACAGATAGATAGATACAGATAGATAGATAGATAGATACAGATTAATAGATACCCATAGATAGATACAGATAGATAGATTGATACAGATAGATACAGATAGATAGATACAGATAGATACTGATAGATAGATAGATACAGATAGATAGATACAGATAGATACTGATAGATAGATAGATACAGATAGATACTGATAGATAGATACAGATAGATACTGATAGATAGATAGATAGATAGATACAGATAGATACAGATAGATAGATAGATAGATACAGATAGATACAGATAGATACAGATAGATACAGATAGATACAGGTAGATACAGATAGATACAGATAGATAGATAGATACAGATTAATAGATACCCATAGATAGATAGAGATAGATAGATTGATACAGATAGATAGATAGATAGATAGATACAGATAGATACAGATAGATAGATAGATACAGATTAATAGATACCCATAGATAGATAGAGATAGATAGAGATAGATAGATTGATACAGATAGATACAGATAGATAGATAGATACAGATAGATAGATAGATAGATGCAGATAGATACAGATAGATAGATACATACATATAGATAGATAGAGATAGATACAGATAGATAGATAGATAGATAGATACAGATTAATATATACCCATAGATAGATAGAGATAGATAGATTGATACAGATAGATACAGATAGATAGATACAGATAGATAGATACAGATAGATAGATACAGATAGATAGATACAGATTGATAGATACAGATAGATCGATAGATACAGATAGATAGATAGATAGATAGATAGATAGATGCAGATAGATACAGATAGATACAGATTAATAGATACCCATAGATAGATACAGATAGATAGAGATAGATAGATACAGATTGATAGATACAGATGATAGATACAGATAGATAGATACAGATAGATAGATAGATAGATAGATACAGATACAGATAGATGGATAGATGGATATAGATAGATACAGATAGATAGATAGATACAGATAGATACAGATAGATAGAGATACAGATACATACAGATACATATAGATACAATAGATAAATAGATAGATACAGATAGATACAGATAGATAGAAACAGATACAGATAGATACAGATACAGATACAGATAGAAAGATAGATAGATACAGATATATAGATACAGATACAGATAGATCGATAGATAGATACAGATAGATAGATAGAAACAGATAGATACAGATAGATACAGATACAGATAGATACAGATAGATAGATAGAGATACAGATACATACAGATACATATAGATACAATAGATACAGATAGATACAGATATATAGATACAGATACAGATAGATCGATAGATAGATATAGATAGATACAGATAGATACAGATAGATAGATAGATACAGATTAATAGATACCCATAGATAGATACAGATAGATAGATAGATAGATAGATAGATACAGATATAGATAGATAGATACAGATAGATAGATACAGATAGATAGATATAGATTGATACAGATAGATACAGATAGATATATACAGATAGATACAGATAGATAGATACAGATAGATCGATAGATGGATACAGATAGATAGATACAGATAGATAGAGATACAGATACATACAGATACATATAGATACAATAGATAAATAGATAGATACAGATAGATACAGATAGATACAGATAGATAGACAGATACAGATAGATAGAAACAGATACAGATAGATACAGATACAGATAGATACAGATAGATATATAGATAGATACGGATAGATAGATACAGATACAGATAGATAGATACAGATACAGATAGATACAGATAGATAGATACAGATAGATTGATACAGATAGATTGATACAGATAGATTGATACAGATAGATATATACAGATTGATAGATACAGATAGATAGATACAGATATATAGATACAGATACAGATAGATCGATAGATACAGATAGATGGATATAGATAGATACAGATAGATAGATAGATACAGATAGATAGATACAGAAACAGATAGATACAGATACAGATAGATACAGATAGATAGATAGAGATACAGATACATACAGATACATATAGATACAATAGATAAATAGATAGATAGATACAGATAGATAGATACAGATAGATAGATACAGATAGATAGATACAGATACAAATAGATGGATAGAGATAGATACAGATAGATAGATAGATACAGATAGATAGATACAGATAGATACAGATACAGATAGATGGATAGAGATAGATACAGATAGATAGATACAGATAGATAGATAGATAGAAACAGATAGATAGATAGATACAGATAGATAGATAGATACAGATAGATACAGATATATAGAGATACAGATACATATAGATACAATAGATAGATAGATACAGATAGATAGATACAGATAGATAGACAGATACAGATAGATAGAAACAGATACAGATAGATATAGATACAGATACAAAAAGATAGATACAGATACAGATAGATACAGATACAGATAGAAAGATAGATAGATACAGATAGATAGAAACAGATACAGATAGAAACAGATACAGATAGATACAGATACAGATAGATAGATACAGATAGATAGATACAGATATATACATATACAGATAGATAGATAGATACAGATAGATAGATACAGATAAATACATATACAGATAGATAGATACAGATAGATAGATACAGATAAATACATATACAGATAGATAGATACAGATAGATACAGATAGATAGATAGAGACAGATACAGATAGATACAGATAGATAGATACAGATAGATAGATACAGATAAATACATATACAGATAGATAGATACAGATAGATACAGATAGATAGATAGATACAGATAGATATAGATAGATAGATAGATAGATAGATAGATACAGATACAGACAGATAGATACAGATAGATAGATACAGATACATATAGATAGATACAGATAGATACAGATAGATAGATACAGATAGATAAATAGATAGATACAGATAAAGAGAGATATATAGATACATTGACACATATAGATAGATAGATAGATAGATAGATACAGATAAAGAGAGATGTCACAGACCTGACATGGCGCTCCCCTGCTTGAAACCACAGACAGACTTTATTCCCTTTGTGTTCACCTGTTTTAGGACCTATCCCCCGTAAACAACTGTGACGTGCGTCATTTAAACTTGGAGATGTGTTTTGGAGGTGCAGGCCTCTCTTTTGTGCAGAATGTTTGTGTGATCTGTGATTATGCAAGAATGCTATTGTCTATCTGTTGATCTGCTGCATGTTTGAGGAGATGTAAATCTACCCTTGTCTCAGGCAAAGGTGCATGTGGGCGAGTGGGAAGATGGAGCAAGAAATGTACAGCAGGGGAATCATGGAGTGAGCTGATAGGCTTCTCTAAAGTAATGTTTTCAGAGACGTCTTGAAGGACTGGAGAGTCTGATGTTGCGGGGAGGGAGTTTCATAGAAAGGGGGCAGCTCGAGAAAAGTCCTGAACATGAGAAGAAAAATATACAGGGTTATTCAAAGAGCACCGACATTTTAGTGCTCTGATTCGCCGCACTTTGTCGAGTCCGATTTGCTGACCCTGTGGGTGAATTCAGCATTCACCACAGTGTCCCCGAAGAGCAGGAATCAGCGATGAGCCGCCGAACAAAGCACTGACCAGCCGCAGAAAGAAGCCACCGGATGGGTAAAAAAATACAAAAAGAAACCGATTGAAAGTGTCAAATTTGAAACACTTTTTGCAAAAAAAAAGGCGAAAAAAACTACTGGGTGAAAATGTCTGGAATTTACATATAAGATTCTGTGAATAAGAATAAAAAGGTCTATTACAGAAAAGAGAAAAACTAAAAATAAGTATTTTTGCTGCAGATTAAAAGCATAAACTGTTTAATAGATATTTAATAGAAACGCTAAAAAAATTTTTTACATTGAAATCTATGGGATTCACCTGAATAAATCTGCCGAATGAAACCACTGAACATCAGGGCATTTCACTGACATTTATCTGCTGTTCGGTGTGAATAGATTAACCATTGCTTCTGTATGGGGGATTTCACTGCCGTCGAACAGGCACCGCATTTCACTGGCAATTCACCAATATTTGGTGAACTGTCTCCTCTCCATAGCCGAATGCCACGAAAATGCACCGTACGGGAAAATTCACTGTTCCGTGCATTCTCAGGGCAACTTCAGATCTCTGTGAATAACCCCTATAGTTTGTTTTTTGTCTCAGAGTTCCTTTTATTTTTTTTTCAGATTTTCTCATGATGCAACATTTACCAAAATCTGTGCAAAAGTTGTACTTAACTGCCGTGGTTTAGCTTCTACAGTATTTAACAGTTAAGTCGGAAGGGGGTCTATTGTGTTCTCCAGGATAACAGAAAAGAGCTTGCAGCTGAATAAGATAACAGAGCAAATATCACACAATGGATGCACCCAGTGACACATATAGAGGAAAATATCACACAATGTATGCACCCAGTGACACATATAGAGGAAAATATCACACAATGGATGCACCCAGTGACACATATAGAGGAAAATATCACACAATGGATGCACCCAGTGACACATATAGAGGAAAATATCACACAATGGATGCACCCAGTGACACATATAGAGGAAAATATCACACAATGGATGCGCCCAGTGACACATATAGAGGAAAATATCACACAATGGATGCACCCAGTGACACATATAGAGGAAATATCACACAATGGATGCACCCAGTGACACATATAGAGGAAAATATCACACAATGGATGCACCCAGTGACACATAGAGGAAAATATCACACAATGGATGCACCCAGTGACACATATAGAGGAAAATATCACACAATGGATGCGCCCAGTGACACATATAGAGGAAATATCACACAATGGATGCACCCAGTGACACATATAGAGGAAAATATCACACAATGGATGCACCCAGTGACACATATAGAGGAAAATATCACACAATGTATGCGCCCAGTGACACATATAGAGGAAAATATCACACAATGGATGCACCCAGTGACACATATAGAGGAAAATATCACACAATGGATGCACCCAGTGACTCATATAGAGAAAATATCACACAATGGATGCACCCAGTGACACGTATAGAGGAAAATATCACACAATGGATGCACCCAGTGACACATATAGAGGAAAATATCACACAATGGATGCACCAGTGACACGTATAGAGGAAAATATCACACAATGGATGCACCCAGTGACACATATAGAGGAAAATATCACACAATGGATGCACCCAGTGACACATATAGAGGAAAATATCACACAATGTATGCGCCCAGTGACACATATAGAGGGAAATATCAGTGAAGGAGGTTGTGTTTTCTTGGAGCTCTCTGCACAGCAGCCAACGCCCGGCTTGGCCTCCTGGCCTCCTGGCTGGGGAGGGTTTACAGCCTAAATTTTTGATCCATGGATACACTACCTGGGGCCCCTGCTACCTTACCACCTGGAAGCTCTGCACCTGGATGGAGGGGCATTTTGCACAGACTATCTGCAAGTGTCCACCTCTATGAGGAAGGTGAGTCCCACACCCCCTATACCAGGGGCGATGTCCAACGTGCCCACATCACTGGGATTCTCAACTTTATGAATTAGAAAACCCTGGCCACTACCATAGCGGCCAAAAGGGACGATTTCAAGAAGCACCTGGGACTCCCGCATGTGGCGGAGAACCCCCGCGCTGAGCTCCAGGCGCTGGCCGAAGCTAGTTTAGAGTGTGCCAAACTACAACAGCAGGTCATGCTGTTTGTGGAAGATCTTCCTTCTGGAGACCGGGCAGAGGTGGAGAGGGCGGTGGAAGCGGCAGGAACCGCAGTACCCGTCAGGAAGCTCCCCGCTGCAGAGGTCGATGCCATGGAGGTCCAGGAGTCGTGGTAGAGGACCCTATTGATGAAACAGCTTCAGGCGGGACCACAACTCCCATCAGTGCCGACGGTCCGGAGAAGCAGCCGGTGTCCTATGCCACCGTGTTGGCCGGGACTTCAGGCCAGCGTACCCCGGAGAGCCAGAGCCTGGAGATGGAGAAGGTCCGGCGCCGTTTCTCTGTCACTAAACAACAACTAGAAAATGTGTGCCAGGATTTAATGCTTCAGAGAGTGGCATCCGGCAAAGTCAGCGCTTCTAAGCGAGTCGCTATGAGGGAAAACATCAACACCTTGAAGGAAAGCGAGAGCGAACTCGTGTCCACATAGAAACATAGAAAAATGTCGGCAGATAAGAACCTTTCGGCCCATCTAGTCGCCCAATTACATGGATACTTTACCTGGATTTATCTTTTGTTTAGGATAGCCTTATGCCTATCCCATGCTTGCTTAAATTCAATTACTGTTTTGGCCTCTACCACTTCTACTGGAAGACTGTTCCATGTATCCACCACCCTCTCAGTAAAATAATGCTTCCTGATGTTACTTTTAAACCTTTGCCCCTCTAATCTAAGACTATGTTCTCTTGTTTTGCTACTTTGTTTCCTTTTAAATATACTCCCTTCCTCTACCTTGTGGATTCCCTTTACGTATTTAAATGTTTCTATCATATCTCCTCTGTCTCGTCTTTTTTCCAAGCTGTACATGTTAAGATCATTAAGCCTTTCCTGGTAACTTTTCTCCTTCAAGCCGTACACCATTTTAGTAGCCCTTCTCGGAACTCTCTCTAAGATGTCTATATCCTTCTGGAGATACGGTCTCCAGTACTGCACACAGTACTCCAAGTGAGGTCTCACCAGTGCTCTGTACAGTGGCATGAGCATTTCCCTTTTCCTACTGCTAATACCTCTCCCTACACAACCAAGCATTCTGCCAGCATTTCCAAGCATTCTGCCAGCATTTCCTGCTGCTCTAATACATTGACTACTTACCCTTAGATCCTCTGAAATAATAACCCTAAATCCCAACCCTCAGATGTTGAGGTTAGGACTGTATCAAATTATTCTATATTCAGCCCTTGGGTTTTTACGTCCCAGGTGCATTATCTTGCACTTATCCACATTAAAACTCAATTGTCACAGCTCCCACCATTTTTTTAGTTTACCTAAATCATTTGTCATTTGGCTGATCCCTCCAGGAACATCAACCCTGTTGCAAATCTTTGTGTCATCAGCAAAAAGACATACTTTTCCATTAATACCTTCTGCAATATCACTAATAAAAATATTAAATAGAATGGGTCCAAGTACTGACCCCTGAGGTACCCCACTGGTAACAAGACCTTGCGCCGAATAAACTCCATTTACCACAACCCTCTGTTGCCTGTCACTCAGCCACTGCCTAATCCATTCAACAATATTGGAATCCAAGCTCAAAGATTGCAATTTATTGATAAGCCTTCTATGCGGAACAGTATCAAAAGCCTTACTGAAATCTAAATAAGCAATGTCTACTGCACCACCTGTGTCTATTATTTTTGTTACCAAATCAAAAAAATCAATAAGATTAGTTTGGCATGATCTCCCTGAGGTAAACCCATGTTGTTTCTGATCCTGTAATCTATGTGTTTTTAGATGTTCAACAATCCTTTCCTTTAACATGGTTTCCATTAATTTCCCCACTACTGACGTAAGACTAACTGGCCTATAGTTCCCAGATTCCTCCCTACTACCCTTCTTGTGAATGGGCACACAACATTTGCTAATTTCCAGTCTTCTGGGACGACTCCCGTTAGCAAGGATTGGTTAAATAAATCTGTTAACGGTTTTGCTATTACATCACTGAGCTCTTTTAATAATTTAGGGTGGATCCCATCAGGCCCCATTGACTTATTTGTCTTTACTTTAGACAGCTGCTGTAGAACCTCCTCCTCTGTAAACTGATATGTAATTGTCTCGTTAGTGTTTCCTCCTAACTGAGGTCCCTTTCCTTCCTTTTCTTCTGGCAAAGACTGAACAAAAATATTCATGAGGCAGTCAGCGAGACTTTTATCCTCTTCAACATACCTTCCTTCCTTCCACATTGCTGAACCTGACCGCGGAGCTGGAGCGTTTGGGGGGAAATTCCCACCAAATAAACAGCAAACAACGCCGGCAGCAGGTCGTGCAAGAAAAAAGAAAGTGTCTAACCCACGCCTGTCACCCAATCCGGGTGGTCACGCCCCTTATTCGGGGACCCCTGAATTGCTGACACCCCCTCCTAACCAGATCCATCCCCCCACCGATGTTTGGCCAGAGGGAGAAGCAAGTTTCTCCCCCTGGATACTTAAAGTTCCCCAAGAAGCCAGCGGCAACATCACCAGGGACCTGGTGTTTTCCATCGCCGAGTGCGCCGATGATGTCATCACGGGGCACCGGAGGAGCCGTCGCCGGAAGCCCCACCCCCAAGATGGCAGCCACCTCGAGCAGGAGATGGGGAGTAGGAGCAGAGCTGGACCGGGGGGTGAGTACGCAACAACGTCCTCTTCCTCCAAGAGCCCTTCACCGCGACAGAGCCCCCTGCAGCCACCTCCCGCCCAGCCACCGGTCCCCATCCCAACAGGGAAACCCTCCCCGTGGGTGCTGGTCGAGCGCCCTGCGTGTGTGATGGGGCAAGCTCTCCCATGCCTCCTTCTTCCAAACTCCCCCACCCTCCCCTCCTCCCCTCTGACTTTCCCAAATTACCCCCTGAAGTACAACTTCCAAAAAATGATGTCAGTGCTGCTGCGGCAGCTAAGATCACTGCAGGCCCCGCCTCTCAGTTACAAAACAAAAATGTTATTTCAACTGTACCACACTCTGCTGCTGCAGGTGCCATCTCAGCCACTGTTATACATGTACAGAACTCCGCAATAGAAGGTGAATTTGGATATATGTGTACCCCCCCTGGTAGCAGTATAAACAGCCCTTTGATAGATCTAGGTGATCCTCCATCCACCATGGACGGAATGTCTGGTAGAGACGAGCAATATGTAGCAGTTGCTGGCAGTGGGTCTGCGGCCGGTGGTGTGGCCGCCGCCGGTGCTGCGGCTACCGTGGGCTGTGTGGCTGTCATCGAGGGGGGCCCACGGCTGCGGACGTGCCTGTGGTCGGCGGGGATGCCGTGGTCGGCGGCGGTCCCGGGGCCGGTGGTTGAGGCGTCATTAGTGGCAGTTCTGCGGTCGGCTGTGGGGCTGTCGGTGGCTGCGGCATCTCGGTTGGCTGTGGGGGTGCTGGTGGTGGGGGGGTCGGCCACCGGCGGCAGGGCCACGGGTGGCGGAGGTGGTGGTGCCGCCTTAGGGACGAGGACTGAGGTGGCATTAATGCACCTGTCACGGAATGGCCCAGCACCCTCAGCCAGGGGCGGTCCTTTGGGACGGTGCGGTCCCTCCAGACTCTTAGGTGCCGTTGCACCAGCGGGATTTCGCGTGTTATTTTATTTAGGTGTGGTTTCATTTGTGTGGTGTAATAAAAGTGTCCCCGTATGTGTATTGTAAAATGTGTGTAAATTCCGTTGTGTGCTTTGCCCGCCGCCATTTCCCAGCGCCTCGTGGATCCGGTCGAATCGATCGGATCGGAAAATGGCCGATTCGGACCATCCGGTTGAATCGTAAAATGGCCGATTCGGACCATCCGGTTGCGAATCGGCACCACCCCGATTCGTAACCGCCAATACGAATCGGGACCCGGGTGCCTCCTTCCAGCGAGGGCCAATGAGGCTTGTGGGGGCGGGCAGGGATTCCCATTGTTTTCTGGCTGTCCAAATGTTTATAAATATATGTGTTGTGTAAAAAAATAAACAGTTGATCCAGTGCATACAGCTCCGCCTGGTGTGCTTTATTTTTGGCCGTATTTCTGAGATCCCGCGCGGTCTTCAGAGTGCGGCATATCGAGATACTCGTGAAGAGTATGCGAGTCTGTCACTCAGTCTATCTCCCGACTTTAGTCATCCAGGCCGTGGGAACGATGCGACGGTGGGGCGTCATGGTGGCCGAGGTCAGAAATACACCCAGGAAGGCCGTGGAGTCCCAGGTGTTGGCCTCGCACTACAGCGCCTCCCTCGCCTTGAGGGACTGCCCGCCACGTACTCTCTCCTCGGGGTTGCAAAACCTTAACTCCAGGAGAATCCCACTCAAGTACCGAGACGTGGCGTTCCTTTCCTTCCACGGCAGACTGTACGTACGAGGGAACCTCAAGCACCGGAACATAGAGGACCGCGGTTGCCCCCGAGCGGAATGTTCCGAGACAGTGGAGTCCATGGACCACTTTCTCCTTGAGTGCCCGTTCAACTTGTCAGTCTGTTGCGAGGTCTCAGCCGCCCTAGGCATCCCATGCCTCTCCCGCCAGACTTACGCGGAGTGGGTCTATGGGACGTCCGACTCCAGGGGGCGCAGATTTAATTTGGGCACGTTATTCGTAGTCAGCATCGTCACTAGATACTTCACCTGGAACGCACGGCGTCAGGTTTCCATCCGTCAAAAGGTCCTCCCCTGCCAGGTGGTGGTGAACGACATTCTGGTGGCGGGGATCTGTGCCTCTGAGAGGGCTTCCCTGGACGCTCCCTATTGGCAGAAGTTCTGGCACAACGTCAAGGTCCGCCCGCCTTGAACTCCAGGGAAGGGTACGTTTTTTCTTTCTTCCGCACACCTCTCGGGGTGGTGGGAACCTTCTTTTGCATGTCTCATCACCCTTTCCCCCCCCCCCGTAGATTTTTTGTTGTTGACCGGTTTTTGATTTTTATGGAAGGCTCCCACGCGGGGTAGACGAGTACCCGTTTCCAATGACCCGGAACATCTAGCGGGTGCGGTAAGAGGGACAGGAGACCTTTTATATTTGTTTCTATTGTTAGGTCAATTGTAGATTTTTCCCCGACACATGTAATCTATCTGCGTGTTGACACCGGGAACAGTGGTTGTAGGGGGAGGGGGGGGTTGGGGTGGGAGGGTGGTTACGGGAGGAGGATTGAAAGCTCGGGTGGGATTGTACATATGTGTGTGTGTGTGTGTGTGTGTGTGTGTGTGTATATATATATATATATATATTGTTGATCACAGGGGTGGAGGGTGGGTCACAGAAAATGCTTCACGTTTCATTTTGGGGTAGGGGAGGTGGTGGTGGTGGGGACGTAGCGGTCGGGAAAGACTTTGGACAATTTGCACAATTGACATTTTTCTTTTCGCTTTGGGTTTTTGATGGTGGTCGGGGGGTGGGAAGTGGTGAGCGCACACGAAAAGCATCGAACTCAGACGATTTGAGACTTTACGGGACCGTTCGGGGGGTTTTGCGTAGGACGCTAATGTATTCTTTTCATATGGTTTGATTTGGTTTTTGCCTTTTACTGATTTATTATTTTTTGTTTGTTTTGTTCTTTGTTCTTTTTATGTATTTCTTTGTAATTTAAGAGGTGTAGGAGAGTGCGGGTCCTGGTCCTAAAAGTGACGGTAAAATTATATGATTTTGAATGTCGGTGTATATACGTTCTATTTTGTACATATTCCCATTGTCCCTATTTTCCCTATTGTTTCCTTGTATTGACGGTCAGTCAGCTATTATTTGTTTGATGGACAGCGTCCTAGTTTTGGGTTCTTTTTCTATGTGGCGGTTCGTCACTTGTTTCTTTTCCCTTTGGACTTTTTTTGTGACGGCATGTCTATATTTTGTGTTTCCTTCTGCCAAGTGGGTAATTCCTTTGTTCTTCTTATTAATGTTCGCCCCTGTATATATATATGTTCCCCCTAATGTTCTATCCCGTATGTACTGTCATTATCAAGTGTCCTTTTGCTGCATTTTATTCTGTCGGCTGTTACTTCCTGTATGTGCGCTTGATTGTATTTATGTTTGTTATGTGGCACATTCCAATAAAAACAAATAGACCCAGTGACACATATAGAGGAAAATATCACACAATGGATGCACCCAGTGACACATATAGAGGAAAATATCACATAATGGATGCACCCGGTGACACATATAGAGGAAAATATCACACAATGGATGCACCCAGTAACACATATAGAGGAAAATATCACACAATGGATGCACCCAGTAACACATATAGAGGAAAATATCACACAATGGATGTGCCCAGTGACACATATAGAGGAAAATATCACACAATAGATGCGCCAAGTGACACTATAGAGGAAAATATCACACAATGGATGCACCCAGTGACACATATAGAGGAAAATATCACACAATGGATGCACCCAGTGACACATATAGAGGAAAATATCACACAATGGATGCGCCCAGTGACACATATAGAGGAAAATATCACACAATGGATGCACCCGGTGACACATATAGAGGAAAATATCACACAATGGATGCACCCGGTGACACATATAGAGGAAAATATCACACAATGGATGCACCCAGTGACACATATAGAGGAAAATATCACACAATGGATGCACCCAGTGACACATATAGAGGAAAATATCACACAATGGATGCACCCAGTGACACATATGGGGGAAAATATCACACAATGGATGCACCCAGTAACACATATTGAGGAAAATATCACACACAATGGATGCACCCAGTGACACATATAGAGGAAAATATCACACAATGGATGCACCCAGTGACACATATAGAGGAAAATATCACACAATGACGCACCCAGTGACACATATAGAGGAAAATATCACACAATGGATGCACCCAGTGACACTATAGAGGAAAATATCACACAATGGACGCACCCAGTGACACATATACAGGAAAATATCACACAATGGATGCACCCAGTGACACATATAGAGGAAAATATCACACAATGGATGCGCCCGGTGACACATATAGAGGAAAATATCACACAATGGATGCACCCGGTGACACATATAGAGGAAAATATCACACAATGGATGCACCCAGTGACACATATAGAGGAAAATATCACACAATGGATGCGCCCAGTGACACATATAGAGGAAAATATCACACAATGGATGCACCCGGTGACACATATAGAGGAAAATATCACACAATGGATTGCACCCCGTGACACATATAGAGGAAAATATCACACAATGGATGCGCCCAGTGACACATATAGAGGAAAATATCACACAATGGATGCACCCGGTGACACATATAGAGGAAAATATCACACAATGGATGCACCCCGTGACACATATAGAGGAAAATATCACACAATGGATGCGCCCAGTGACACATATAGAGGAAAATATCACACAATGGATGCACCCAGTGACACATATAGAGGAAAATATCACACAATGGATGCGCCCAGTGACACATATAGAGGAAAATATCACACAATGGATGCACCCAGTGACACATATAGAGGAAAATATTTTCTTAATTAAAAACCAAACACAAGTAAGACATCAGCAACATGAAATAAACACAATAAGGACATGTCATTTTTTGGTGGTACTGGCCCTTTAATTTCTGCCACGGAAACTCAAAAGATAATTTTTAGCTGAAGGAACAATCATTCACAGCGGCCGCCATCATGCGGTGTATGAGTGACGATAGGCAAATAAGTCCTTTTTTATTTTTTAATGATCATTTCGCTGTAATCATATAATTGCCTGTGTGGGCAACATATAATTTCTGCACGCAGCCCCTAATAACAAATTACATTTTGCTTTACTGGGTTTTCGATACAGAGATTATAAGCTAAGATATTAATTATACGTGTAGGCCGTCGGAATGGGACGCAGATCCCTTCTTTTGGGGATGAGGGGGGAATTTATAATCTTTCCATTAAAAGCTAAAAGCAAATCGCATTTTTTCTCCGTATTTTTCATCTCGGACGTGTTTTTTTTATGTGTTGTTGCGGTTTCATTTAAAAGTAATCTGCAGCCGGCTAAAGACTTCTTGACAGCTGACGGAATACTTGGGCTCGTTCCCGAAACAGCAAATAACTTTATTTGGAGTTTTCCATCCAAACCAATCTACCTACCGCAATAAGTAATTTTCTACTTAATCCAGTTTTTCTGTTGAAGAAATTACCTTGTCATCATTCTGTATATCTGAGGAGCCCGGCATTACCATGAAAGGGCGGGGGTGACAGGTTGAGAGCTTGAAGAAATTTCGTCATCTTCAATTTTAAGATTCTCTTTCCTTTTCTTCATTCAGAGATATTAGAAATTAAAATGCTTACGTGTTCCCCGAGTACTTTTAGATTGAGTACCACCCGCTTTGGAAAAGTAGTGGGAAAATTAATGGAAACCATGTTAAAGGAAAGGATTGTTGAACATCTAAAAGCATATAGAAACAACATGGGTTTACCTCAGGGAGATCATGCCAAACTAATCTTATTGATTTTTTTGATTGGGTAACAAAAATAATAGACACAGGTGGTGCAGTAGACATTGCTTATTTAGATTTCAGTAAGGCTTTTGATACTGTTCCGCATAGAAGGCTTATCAATAAATTGCAATCTTTGAGCTTGGATTCCAATATTGTTGACTGGATTAGGCAGTGGCTGAGTGACAGGCAACAGAGGGTTGTGGTAAATGGAGTTTATTCGGCGCAAGGTCTTGTTACCAGTGGGGTACCTCAGGGGTCAGTACTTGGACCCATTCTCTTTAATATTTTTATTAGTGATATTGCAGAAGGTATTAATGGAAAAGTATGTCTTTTTGCTGATGACACAAAGATTTGCAACAGGGTTGACGTTCCTGGAGGGATCAGCCAAATGACAAATGATTTAGGTAAACTAAAAAAATGGTCGGAGCTGTGGCAATTGAGTTTTAATGTGGATAAGTGCAAGATAATGCACCTGGACGTAAAAACCCAAGGGCTGAATATAGAATATTTGATACATCTGAGGGTTGGGATTTAGGGGTTATTATTGCAGAGGATCTAAGGGTAAGTAGTCAATGTAATAGAGCAGCAGGAAATGCTAGCAGAATGCTTGGTTGTGTAGGGAGAGGTATTAGCAGTAGGAAAAGGGAAGTGCTCATGCCACTGTACAGAGCACTGGTGAGACCTCACTTGGAGTACTGTGTGCAGTACTGGAGACCGTATCTCCAGAAGGATATAGACATCTTAGAGAGAGTTCAGAGAAGGGCTACTAAAATGGTGTACGGCTTGAAGGAGAAAAGTTACCAGGAAAGGCTTAATGATCTTAACATGTACAGCTTGGTAAAAAGACGAGACAGAGGAGATATGATAGAAACATTTAAATACGTAAAGGGAATCCACAAAGTAGAGGAAGGGAGTATATTTAAAAGGAAACAAAGTAGCAAAACAAGAGGACATAGTCTTAGATTAGAGGGGCAAAGGTTTAAAAGTAACATCAGGAAGCATTATTTTACTGAGAGGGTGGTGGATACATGGAACAGCCTTCCAGTTGAAGTGGTAGAGGCTAAAACAGTAATTGAATTTAAGCAAGCATGGGATAGGCATGAGGCTATCCTAAACAAAAGATAAATCCGGGTTAAGTATCCATGTAATTGGGCAGACTAGATGGGCCGAAAGGTTCTTATCTGCCGACATTTTTCTATGTTTCAATGTTTCTATGTTTTCTCCTTCTCGTGGTCGGGCTACAAGATGGAAATTGCCGGGATTGGTTGCATGAAAGTGAATTTTGACACAAGATCTTCCTCCCACAGAACCGAGAAGTCAACGAGAAGATAAAAATATCTCCTTTTCCATAATTTAAAGCGTTGTCTGATTCTAAAGGCGTCGGCGCATTCCAAGTGGTTTTATTGCTTTTATTGGCATCGTAATGTCCGACAGAGCTGAAAGTTGGGCGACTTGAGGTCAAATAGGGTGCGGCATGGAGTGGCATGTACGATGAGACGTTATGACAGTTCTAAGACGAAGAGTCTCATCTATACATTCAAGAAGAAGTCCGACAGAGCTGAAAAATGGGCGAGTTTAGGTCAAATAGAGCGCGGCATGGAGTGGCATGTACGATGAGACGTTATGACAGTTCTAAGACGAAGAGTCTCATCTATACATTCAAGAAGAAGTCCGACAAAGCTGAAAGTTGGGCAACTTGAGGTCAAATAGGGAGTGGCATGTACGATGAGACATTATGACTCATCAGCTATATCAGTATAGCTTGGAAAAAAGACAAGACAGAGGAGATATGATAGAAACATTTAAATACGTAAAGGGAATCCACAAGGTAGAGGAAGGGAGTATATTTAAACGGAAACAAAGTAGCAAAACAAGAGGACATAGTCTTAGATTAGAGGGGCAAAGGTTTAAAAGTAACATCAGGAAGCATTATTTTACTGAGAGGGTGGTGGATACATGGAACAGCCTTCCAGTTGAAGTGGTAGAGGCCAAAACAGTAATTGAATTTAAGCAGGCATGGGATAGGCATAAGGCTATCCTAAACAAAAGATAAATCCAGGTAAAGTATCCATGTAATTGGGCAGACTAGATGGGCCGAAAGGTTCTTATCTGCCGACATTTTCTATGTTTCTATGACAGTTCTAAGACGAAGAGTCTCATACATACATTCAAGAAGAAGTCATGGTCGTTGTAAGATTATAGATTGCGGGTTGAGAGCAATTATGGAGCTAGGATGTAACCCAGATGGATTCCAACGTATGAAGAATCATGGCAGTAGTAAAATTACAAGGTATCCAGTCGGACACGGAAATACCTCCTAGAACTGCACCGTGGTTTTAGTTAATTGCAGAAAAGGTATGTGGTTGAGGAAGAAGCAACTTGAGGAATTGTAGAGTTGGGTGTCTCTCAAAATGAAGTTGTGAATGAGGTGGAGAAGCCATGAGGATTGGTAGGGTTTGAATCAGTTTAATGACAAATTCAGAGCTCAAAAAGATTTAACTTGAATCAGTGAATGTTTACAAACCTATATAACACAACACCTTGGGATTTTTGGTAATTTAATTTCCCCCAACTCACCACCCTAGATCAAAATGGTTACTTTCACCGATAACACTAACATGGGGTTTAGGGATCTGTCATCCAAGTACCCCCCCAATTCATCACCTGAGATCAAAATGGTTACTTTTAACAACAACTCTAACATAGGGTTTAGGGATCTGATCTGATTGACCTGGTTACATGATAGGAGGTCAGATACAACCAAATAGGGCCTTCAAGGACTCCTTGTTCACTGGCCTAGATGTCTGGTGCATCTACGTCTACCTACATCTGGCAAAGGTTCAGTCCCTGCGAATCGCATATCAGTGCATGGAAGAAGCTGGAGTTGGCACAGAACACTGCTGATACTTGAGGCGTGTGTGTTGAGGTCCAGAAGGAAACATTTTTGGACTCAAGTATTAAACAGGAATAGCTTGTTAAAGGTTGTAAATAAATAATGGATGAAAATTAGTAGAAGGCACATTTTTCATGCTGAACTGATGAACAATCCCAGTCAAAACTGCTTAGCCGCCAGCACTGTGCAAAATGTGTCAGACACTACAAGGTCCCTTAGAAGCAGATATATTACTCAAACAGATAAAAGGTGGTGAGAATGATGGAAACGACTGGTCTATAATGGTTCATTATTGAGCCAACACACCACACTTGGTGGTTTTACCTTGGGTCTTTTTAGGTCACATTAGTGGTCTCCCCCCATTTTCTTATTAATCCTTTGTATGCAATAGATTTTTTATAAAAGAGAGAGAACTGGCCCCTGTATATTTAGAGAGATTAATTTATATGGAAGAAGAGGACCTACTGGTCTAACCCCGCCCCACCCCCTGTAGAGTCTGCTTGTGAAAGTAGTGCCTGGTGTTAAACTGCCTGAAGGTGAAATCAGTGAGCCAAATAGTGGCTCTTGAAAGTGTGAGTACCACTCTTTTTTAAATTACACTACTTGGTCGCACAGTGTTGCACTGTGACAATGCCAAGGCCTTCTCCTTCGAGGTCTTGAAGAATCATCCTTGGATGTTGTGGTTGATGGATGTGGCGGTAAAAATCCATTGGCCTTTATCTAAGAGCCTTTCTTGGCTCTGGAAAGTGTGAGTAGAACCATTACGCGTATTATGAAAGATTTTTAAGGTGACGTTGAGTGACGCTCTCTCCCTAGTTATTCTTCTCATTTATTAATGGTCCACTCACTTTGAGCCTGATTTCAAGTTGATTCATTTAAGAGGGTTGGTAATTATTGCAAGGCCTTGAGCAAGCCTTATCCCTCGTCTTGACGTTATGCCTGAAACACTGCTTTGTAGTGATTCACAAGATGGGAGCTGCGCTCAAAAACAAGATTATGCAAAACCAAAAAAATGCAAAGTGTTCATGGGTCCAATGAGGTCAACTACAACAATGCAAAAGCAAAAAAAACAGAGGGTACCAGTCACTTCAAGATATACGTTGCCTGAAGACAAAATGATTCAGTCCTAGCCCTGGACCTTTCTCAAACGTTGACCTCCAGGGTGACGACCGAAACTTTGCGTCTTCTATCAAAGCCACCTAATAGAAAAGGTAATATTTTGGTTATCTCTCCAGACCTTCTCAAGCTTTGACGCTTGAATAAGGTCCGGGCTGAAGACCGAACCATTGCGCCTTCTGTGGAAGCGACTTATTTCCTTGGAGTGCTAGATTATCTCCTTTTTTTGGTATTATAGTTACATTGGCTGAAAAAAGTCATGCGTCCATCGAGTTCAGCCTTTCCCACATCACCTACTGCTGTTGATCCAAAAGAAGGCAAAAAACCCAGTCTGAAGCGCTCGCCAATATGCAACATACTGGGAAAAATTCCTTCTTAGAAACATAGAAAAATGTTGGCAGATAAGAACCTTTCGGCCCATCTAGTCTGCCCAATTACATGGATACTTTACCTGGATTTATCTTTTGTTTAGGATAGCCTTATGCCTATCCCATGCCTGCTTAAATTCAATTACTGTTTTAGCCTCTACCACTTCTACTGGAAGACTGTTCCATGTATCCACCACCCTCTCAGTAAAATAATGCTTCCTGATGTTACTTTTAAACCTTTGCCCCTCTAATCTAAGACTATGTCCTCTTGTTTTGCTACTTTGTTCCTTTTAAATATACTCCCTTCCTCTACCTTGTGGATTCCCTTTACGTATTTAAATGTTTCTATCATATCTCCTCTGTCTCGTCTTTTTTCCAAGCTGTACATGTTAAGATCATTAAGCCTTTCCTGGTAACTTTTCTCCTTCAAGCCGTACACCATTTTAGTAGCCCTTCTCTGAACTCTCTCTAAGATGTCTATATCCTTCTGGAGATATGGTCTCCAGTACTGCACACAGTACTCCAAGTGAGGTCTCACCAGTGCTCTGTACAGTGGCATGAGCACTTCCCTTTTCCTACTGCTAATACCTCTCCCTACACAACCAAGCATTCTGCCAGCATTTCCTGCTGCTCTATTACATTGACTACTTACCTTTAGATCCTCTGAAATAATAACCCCTAAATCCCTTTCCTCAGATGTTGAGGTTCTTGCCCCCAGACGGCATCAGATTTCCCCTTGGATCAAGCATATTTAACCCACAATTTAAATATTATAATCTTTAGTATTCTGTTTTTGCAGGAAGTCATCCAGCCATTGTTTGAAAGTCTGTAGAGACTCTGACCCACCCACCTTAACAGGCAGAGAATTCCACAGCTATTGAGATAACCATTTAGACTCTTCACAAAGTTACTGTATTTAGTAGAAGCAAGGCCAACTCCGGGAATGTTCGTAGCTTTAAGTACCCGACTCTCAAGCCATAAGGACATCGGGTGCACTTTTAGAAATGACATGATTTGCCCCAGGGAAAAGATCAACGGCAGCCAGAGGCAAATTGATTCTTCTTGTAACGCTCATGATTGGGAAATCCATTAAAAAAACTGAAGGGATTAGTAAAGGAAGAACACGTGTGAGCTAGCAGAAACCAAGATCAGCTGTTACTTAGGGACACAAAGCCAAACCATACTCCGGGCTGAACGTGGCTTCCCGATACCAAATATTTCAGTGGGAGGAAAAAAATCCAGACGCGGAACTTTGTTTGTAAACAGAGTACTAATTACTGATAAATGTTCATTGATTACAGGCTCCGTGTTTAATTAGTGGTTCCAACATTTGCTGGCAAACGAACACATCCCCCATTTTAAAAGCAATTTCGTAGTGACAAGCATCTAATGGGCAAACGGTAATTTCTGCTGGAGAATTCACAGTGGTACACTTGCATTAAATGGATTAAAACAGATGGAAACTGCCAGTCAATTCAATTGCAGCGCAATAAATATGAGAGGATGGGGACCCGAGAAACGCGATCCATATTCATATTCACACGGCAGACATTGACACGGATGATTGAGTAATACCCGGCAAGCGATATGTTTGTTAATCTCCGAAAACGAACAACAAACACAATCCTAAACCATTACCAACACAAACGATTCATTTTCATTTTTATTCTATAATTTTGTGTTTTCTTCGTTTCTCTTTGCAATACACCTGCACTGCACATACTGAGGACTAAGTATGAAAACGAAGCTGGGCTGCCGTGAAAAAGACTCAGAAGAAAGAGGACCCGAAGCAACGCTAAATAAAAGCAAACACAACACCCTAATAATGATGATGATATCAAAGAAAACAATGATAATCATACAAGTCATACCTAGGGTCTTCTGCTTAGAAATATATCCTAAAATGTTGAATAGAGGTCTACTAAGCAAACTGCAAGTTGATGCGGAGCTAGTACAGCGTTTCCACATGACCGATGTCGGCTCAGTTGATCGGGGAAGGATTTGATTTTGGTTTTCTTCTACCCTGGCAGCCAGTTTGTGTAATTGGCCGACTGTTTCTTCAACGATCAGACTGGTTGATACTGGGCAACTCAATGTCAGCTCAACATTTAGAGAACCAACCTTATCATTACAATATCGTAACCAATCAGGGTCCCGCAAGAAGAACAAAAGCTCCTGCAAGACACGTCACCAGGTGTCATTTCGGACTCTGCCTCTGTCACGCTCCTCGCCGGCGGCGGCGCCGCAGATGATAAAACTCGCTATTGCATTCATCATACTGCAGGGCAGCACCCTTCAGTTGCTGCCACAGAATAAACTGTTGCCTTATCCAGCTCTGCACTGAGTATCAGGTGCATCTCATTATTCAGCCGGCTGCCTCTATATAACTGAACCACACCCTTACCTAGATGCTTCAGCATCAAACTTCAACTCTAAGTTGAACTCGTGCAGCCAGGAGCCTGTTACGCTGACAAGCCTGTGTCCAGGATTTACCGGAAGATCTGACGGCTTGCTTGCCTACCGGACAACCGCCTTCCATACCCCTGGACCTGTCTGGCTTCATCCCAGAGAACCCCTCTGGCTTCATCCCAGAGAACCCCTCTGGCCTCATCCCAGAGAACCCCTCTGGCCTCATCCCAGAGAACCCCTCTGGCCTCATCCAAGAGAACCCCTCTGGCTTCATCCAAGAGAACCCCTCTGGCTTCATCCAAGAGAACCCCTCTGGCCTCATCCCAGAGAACCCCTCTGGCCTCATCCAAGAGAACCCCTCTGGCTTCATCCAAGAGAACCCCTCTGGCTTCATCCAGAGAACCCCTCTGGCCTCATCCAAGAGAACCCCTCTGGCCTCATCCCAGAGAACCCCTCTGGCCTCATCCAAGAGAACCCCTCTGGCTTCATCCAAGAGAACCCCTCTGGCTTCATCCAAGAGAACCCCTCTGGCTTAATCCAGGTGAACCCCTGCATTTGTCTAAAGGACTTACCCGTGTATCATAGACTCCCTGCATACTGGACTTTTCCCTTTACATCAGTTTAGGCTAGGGTCAGACGAACGCATTTTTATGTTGTCTGTGAAAAAGTGCGTTCGAACGAATGGACGTATTTTTTCACGGAATACGCGATAGTGGTCATACTATGCGCATTTTCGTCCGTGATTTTGTACGGATCATCAATAAAACACTTTTTGCGTCTGGACGTTATGTTGGCCGGACATTAGCAGCGTCTGATGTCTCCAATTCACGCACACACGCCGCTAGCGGACACAGCGCACTCTGTACGTCAGTACCTGCGGTTTCACGTTCTCGAAAAAATGCGTTCATTTTCCACTTGCGTTGCGCAGCCGGACTTTTGTGCGACCGTACTTCGTATATTGGCCGTCATTGCCCGGCATCTGCTGCTAGTGCGGCCGTGATTAAGTGCGGCTGCACGCGCGTTCGCACTGCCTCAGTCTGACCCTAGCCTTATCCTGCTTTAAGAACCGTCCCTGTATGGTCCATCTGTCTGTCTGCATCCCTTTTCCTGTGTTATCCCTTCATGTTCTGAGATGCTTTCCAAATAAACCCCTTTATTGTTGCAATCCATTGCCTCCTTGTGTCACTGCACCTCTGGGCTCGCAACCTCACCCACCTACCTGGCTGAACGTGACAGCCTCCTCTGTTCATCTACGTCAGGGATCTCAAACTCTGACCCCTCCAGATGTTTCTGAACTTCAGCTTTAATGATTCCCGTCCATCTATTGCATTCAGAGAATTTTAGGCCATGCCTAGTTTCACCATCTTTCCCCGCTCCCCAAGGCGCCACCAGCATACCGAGGATACGAGCTAAAGAGTGGGAAACATGGACCAGTAACCATATTCAGGGTCACAGAAGGCAGTCACACATGTACGAATCATTGGGAATAAGGGCATTCTTAAATAGCTGAGAAGTGGGTAATCAAAGACTTTAACTATGTCCAAAGTGAAAGCCCCCCTAACCAGGGATGTCAAACTCTGGTACCCCCAGATGCATCTGAACTATAACATTCACAATTCCCTGGAGATGTTCTGCACAGGGACAGTCTCCCTGTGTTACCTAGATGTAATGCATTCACCGAGGTCTGGGAATCGAGGCCATAAACATCAGGAGTGGGGGTAGAGTATAAGAGATCCCTGGTCTAAGGCTGGACTCTGTTTCACCGCATTCTTATTGAGGTCAACATGACTTCCCCTGTCGGTTTTCATCTGTAACTTGGCTTCAGTTTAGGCCAGGGATCTCAAACTCTGGCTAGTTAGAACCCATTGAATGCAATAGATGGCCTATTTAGGGAAGCCTACCACCCAACTCACTGACGCAACCATCAATCACTCTCACCTTGCAGTCCTCTCCTCCTGTTTCCAACCCCAACCCTCCCAGATTGTGAGTTCCTACGGGAATAGGGCCCTCATCTCCTCCTGTACTGTTTGTCAAATGTTGTTCAATGTATTGTAACCCTGTCTATACTGTGCTTATTGTACAGCGCTGCGGAATATGCTGGCGCTTTATAAATAAAGAATAATAATAAAAGATCACGGGAGTTGGGGTGGGGGGCGTTGAGATCCCTGGTGCAACAGGTGGCCTTACAGTTACAAGTATTTAAAAAGAGCCAACAAGTTGTGTAGGCTGTACAATGGGAGAGGCAGAATAACAAATATACATACACATTACACACACAGAACAGTAGGAGCCAGGACCCTGCCCGAGAGCTTACAATTTAAGAGGATAGGGGTGACACACTAGGTGAGGGTGAATAGAGTACAAGAAGTACCGGGATGCATGTGGGCTGTGTGGGAAGATGGGGCAAGATATGTGCAGTGGGGGGTCATGGAGTGATCTGATAGGCATCTCTAAAGTAATGTGTTTTCAGAGACTTCTCGAAGGACTGGAGAGACGGGGAGAGTCTGATGTTGCGGGGGAGGGAGTTCCATAGAAAGGGGGCAGCTCGGGAGAAGTCCTGAAGGCGAGAGTTCGGGGTTTGGGTACGAGGAATTGATAGCATCAGATCATTAGCTGAGCGACGTGGTCAGGACGGGATGTACCTGCTATTAAGGGAGGAGATGTAGGTAGCGGCGCGGTTACAGAGAGCTTTGTACGTGAGCACCAATATTTTGAAATGGATTGTAAAGGAAACAGGGAGCCAGTGTAGAGATTGACAGAGGGGAGAGGTGCGGGAGGTGAGGTGTGAGAGGTGCGGGAGGTGAGGTGTGAGAGGTGCGGAAGGTGAGGTGTGGTGTGGAAGGTGAGGTGCGGGAGGTGAGGTGTGAGAGGTGCGGAAGGGGAGGTGTGAGAGGTGCGGAAGGGGAGGTTTGAGAGGTGCGGAAGGGGAGGTTTGAGAGGTGCGGAAGGGGAGGTGTGAGAGGTGCGGAAGGGGAGGTGTGAGAGGTGCGGAAGGGGAGGTGTGAGAGGTGCGGAAGGGGAGGTTTGAGAGGTGCGGAAGGGGAGGTTTGAGAGGTGCGGAAGGGGAGGTTTGAGAGGTGCGGAAGGGGAGGTTTGAGAGGTGAGGAAGGGGAGGTTTGAGAGGTGAGGAAGGGGAGGTTTGAGGGGTGCGGGAGGTGAGGTGTGAGAGGTGCGGAAGGGGAGGTGTGAGAGGTGCGGGAGGTGAAGTGTATGAGCCTGGCACAGGCGTTCATAACAGACTGCAGAAGCAGAATCTGGGATCTCATGAGGCCAGAGAGAAGAAGGTTACAGTAGTCAAGGCGGGAGTAAACGTATCTGTGAACACCTAGCAGTGTCGCAAGAAGTAAAGGATTCTTTGGTAATTGCACTTACCGTGTAAAAGGAACACTCTACACACCCTGCTTTATCTTTTTAAAGTGTTCAGGCTGTGAGTAGTGCAGCTTTTCAGCTCCCTCGATATGGCAGAAATCGTTGGGTGAAGTGAACGAGCCCCCCCCCACCCATCCAGTGTCACTTGATTTGGGATTTTGAATTTCATGGGTGCCGGTGACCAGATCGGCCACCAGTGATCTCACTGTAGCGGCTGATGTCACCCTCTGAGACCAATCCCTGCAGCGAGCGTACTCAGAGAGGCAGCGATGGATCGGAAGTTACGGAAGCAAAAGTGTGCGAAATCCATAACATAACAGTGCACAATGTGCGGTTTCTGTGCTACACAAGTTGCGCTAGAGCACAAAATGTGTTACATATCTGCAAGGATTTCTGGGTCCGGAAGCCCCTAACCGGAAGAGGAGGAGCTGTGTGCGGTGAGGACCGAAAGGTGAGTAAAATAACCCAAAAATAAAGCAAATAAAAGATATTATTTGGCAGAGCCCATCAGCAGGATCTGCCCAACTATTTAAGGACCATAAAAGGGAAGCGGTTTTAATACCGTGTCCCTTTAATGAACAGAGTAACTAGTATTGAGTTAAACCCTTGGAGATGGAAGCTATGAAGAACCACCTTGTGCCGAATCCTAAGATTTATCACTGGTGAGGTGTATGAGCCTGGCACAGGTGTTCATTACAGACTGCAGAGGGAGAGTCTGGGATCTCTTTAGGGCAGAGAGAAGGAGGTTACAGTAGTCAAGGCGGGAGATAAGAAGAGCTTGGTGAGCAATTTAGCAGAGTGCTGATTAAGAAAAGGACGGACGCGTGCAATGTTTTTTAGGCTAGGGTCAGACTAACGCATTTTTCACGTTGTCCGTGAAAATGTGCGTTCGAAGAATGGACGTATTTTTTCACGGAATACGCAATAGCGGTCATACTATGCGCAGTTTCATCCGTGATTTTGGTACGATCATCAATAAAACACTTCTTGCATCTGGCGTTATGTTGGCCGGACATTAGCAGCGTTGATGTTCCAATTTCACGCACACACGCCGCTATGCGACGCAGCGCACTCTGTACGTCAGTACTAGTGGTTTAACGTTTCTCGAAAAAATGCGTTCATTTCCACTTGCGTTGCGCCAGCCGGACTTTGTGCGACCGTACTACGTATATTGGCCGTCATTGCCCGGCATCTGCTGCTAGTGCGGCCGTGATTAAGTGCGCCAGAACGCGCGTTCGCACTGCCTCAGTCTGACCCTAGCCTTAGGTGGAAGTAGCAGGATTTGGTTAGTGATTAAATGTGAGGAGTAAAAGAGAGATCAGAGTCAAAGAGGACAACGAGCCTAGCTCACTATGGACACACACTATCCACTTTGTCTCATCTTGATTATCCATAGAAACATAGAGAAAAAAAAATGTCGGCAGATAAGAACCTTTCGGCCCATCTAGTCGCCTAATTACATGGATACTTTACCTGGATTTATCTTTTGTTTAGGATAGCCTTATGCCTATCCCATGCCTGCTTAAATTCAATCACTGTTTTGGCCTCTACCACTTCAACTGGAAGACTGTTCCATGTATCCACCACCCTCTCAGTAAAATAATGCTTCCTGATGTTACTTTCCAGTATTCCCTTTCGGGTTTTTATGGTGAGTCCTCCCCATTTATACATCGCTCCAGTTTATTAACAAGCGTTGTGGTAAAGCGGTTTTAAAAACTGTTCATAATTGAAAGATCGTAAAATGTTTTAGTTTTTTCTTAAAAAAATAGTCAAGATAAAAATAAAATCCTCAGAAAATACCAAAATATACCCAGATTTATTGGGAAATCGAGCCTGGGCTCAGACGGCACCTGGGGAGGAGTCGGTGCCAAAGTACATCTCAATGAGAACCCCCGGGAGTGGATTATCTCGCGGTAATCTTGCCAAATACACTCTGCCAAGTTTCTCGGGAACGAAGAACGCGTTTGAGGAAAGGTGAAAGCGCACATTTCTTATTTCCGTCAGCTCAGTGTATTAGCACTTTTTAATAAAACAATATAGAATTCTAGTCGTTTCTTTGTTTAAAAACATTTGTTCAATACAAACACATGTAACAATATCAGCAACATCAAATAAACCCAATAAGGACATGGCATTTTTGTGGTTAGTGGCCCTTTAACTATATGAAGCTCAGTCACTTTCTAACTTCACAGCGTTGTCCATTTTGCCTATATAATCATCATTTTTTTTTTTTTTAGCATCTTCGAAAGAAAATTTAAATAATGGAATCATTTTATGCAATAGTGAAATTCCGTGAAATCCCATAAATATTTACCATTTTAGAAAAGGGGAGGGGCTATACAGTGGCAAGAAAAAGTATGTGAACCCTTTGGAATTACGTGGAGTTTTGCATGAATTGGTCATAAAATGTGCTCTGATCTTCATCTAAGTCACAACAATTTGAAAAACACAGTCTGCTTAAAATAATACAACACAAACATTATATGTTTTCATTTGTTTATTGAACAGAACATGTAAACATTCACAGTGCAGGGTGGAAAAAGTATGTGAACCCCTAGCCTAATGACTTCTCCAAGAGCTAATTGGAGCCAGGAGTGAGCCAACCTTGAGTCCAATCAGTGTGATATTATTGGATGTGTTGCTGAAAGCTGTCCTGCCCTTTAAAAACACACACCAGTTTTGGGTTTACTGGTTTCAAGAAGCACTGCCTGATGTGAACCATGCCTCGCAGAAAAGAGCTCTCAGAAGACCTACGATCAAGAATTGCCGACTTGCATGAAGCTGGAAAGGGTTACAAAAGTATCTCCAAAAGCCTTGATGTTCATGTGTCCACGGTAAGAGAGACTGTCTACAAATGGAGAAAGTTCAGCACTGTTGCTACTCTCCCTAGGCGTGGTCGTCCTGTAAAGATGACAGCAAGAGCACAGCGCAGAATGCTTAATGAGGTAAAGAAGAATCCTAGAGTGTCAGCTAAAGACTTACAGAAATCTCTGGCACATGCTAACATTTTTGTTGACACATCTACAATAAGGAAAACATTAAACAAGAATGGAGTACATGGGAGGACACCACAGAGGAAGCCATTGCTGTCCAAAAAGAATATTGCAGCATGTTTGAAGTTTGCAAAAGAGCACCTGGATGTTCCACACCACTACTGGCAAAATATTCTGTGGTCAGATGAAACCAAAATTGAGTTTGGAAAAAACACACAACACTATGTGTGGAGAAAAAAAAGGCACAGCACACCAACATCAAAATCTCATCCCCACTGTAAAACATGGCGGAGGGAGCATCATGGTTTGGGGCTGCTTTGCTGCCTCAGGGCCTGGACGGATTGTTGTCATTGCTGGAAAAATGAATTCCAGAGTTTATCAAGACATTTTGCAGGAAAATGTAAGACCATCTGTCCGCCAACTGAAGCTCCGCAGAGGATGGGTGATGCAACAGGACAATGACCCAAAGCATACAAGTAATTCAACAAAAGAATGGCTTCAACAAAACAAAATACGCCTTCTGGAGTGGCCCAGTTAGAGTCCTGACCTCAACCCGATTGAAATGCTGTGGCATGACCTTAAGAGAGCGATTCACACCAGACATCAAGAATATTGCTACACTGAAACAGTTTTGTGAAGAGGAGTGGTCCGATTCCAAAATTACTCCAGATCGTTGTGCAGGTCTGATCTGCAACTACAGGAAACGTTTGGTTGAGGTTATTGCTGCCAAAGGAGGGTCAACTAGTTATTAAGTCTAAAGGTTCACATACTTTTTCCACCCTGCACTGTGAATGTTTACATGTTATGTTCAATAAACACATGAAAACATATGTTTGTGTTGTATTATTTTAAGCAGACTGTTTTTCAAATTGTTGTGACTTAGATGAAGACCAGAGCACATTTTATGACCAATTCATGCAAAACTCCACGTAATCCCAAAGGGTTCACATACTTTTTCTTGCCACTGTATAGCCCCTCCCCTTTTCTAAAATGGTAAATATTTATGGGATTTCACGGAATTTCACTATTGCAGAAAATGATTCCAATATTTAAATTTTCTTTGAAAATGCTAAAAAAAAAAAAAAAAAAATGATATATAGGCAAAATGGACAACGCTGTGAAGTTAGAAAGTGACTGAGCTTCATATAGTTAAAGGGCCACTAACAACAAAAATGACATGTCCTTATTGTTACATGTGTTTGTTTTTCTCTTGTATGTTTAGTGAAGAATATATTTTCCTCTATATGTGTCACTGGGTGCATCCATTGTGTGATATTTTCCTCTATATGCTCCGTCTTATCTTATCCTGGAGAACACAATAGACCCCCTTCTGACTTAACTGTTTACTGCTGTGGTTTAGCTTCTACAGTATTTAAGTACAACTTTTGCACAGATTTTGGTAAATGTTGCATCATGAGAAAATCCCCCCAAAAAATGGAACTCTGAATAACCCCTATAGTTTGTTTTTTGTCAGAGATCTGAAGTTGCCCTGAGAATGCACAGAACATTGAATTTTCCCGTACGGTGCACTTTCGTGGAATTCGGCTATGCAGAGAGGAAACCGTTCACCAAATATTGGCAAATTGCCAGTGAAATGCGGTGCCTGTCTGAGGAAGTGGCTTCATACCGCGAAACGCGTTTAGATGCATTTTTTATATTGAAATTATATCTTTTACCTTAATAAATTAATTAATCTTACACCCCCTGCGTGCTAATCTTCACTTTTACTGCTACAATCCTGGATTGCTGCTGAGGAGCGGAAAGAAGGCGCTGGAGTACTGTAAGGGGAATCCGGCATTCCTAAAGCTGCCGGTTGCGGTTACATCTAGTGTCTGATCTTGAGACACTGAAAAATGTGAGTCAATTCTCCCTAAAGGGGTTTATTCATATATCTACCTGACACACTGCGCAATATATGTCTCTGCTTTATTTGAGGGCTGGACCCCATCTACCGGCTGGGTGGAGTAGAGGTAATGTCACCGCTCTGCATGGAGAGAGCCTGTGGAGTAATGGGTTCGATCCCAGCCAGCAACCTCTCCAGTAAGTGTCTTTGGCAAGACACCTAACGGTACATAAGAGAAATCTTAATGTATCCTTCCTGGTAAAATCCTTTCTCAAAAATAGAGGGAACATCTTAAAGAACACCCCCACTGGCTGGAAGAAGCGCCTGTCCCACCACACTGTTTTTTTCTATCTTAGACTAACCCTGTAGGTCAGCGATGGTGAAGTTGGGCGGCCCAGTTGTTTCTGAATTACATGTCCCATGATGCTTTGGCACACACACATGGCTGCCAAAGTTTGCCATCACTGGTCTAAGTCAAAAAGGACTCAAAGTCAACATGACAGTAGATCGTTGTGCACAGAGCATTGGGAAACGCCAACAAGGTCCAAATGGTCACAGATCAACAGCGGAGTAAAGTTGGGCTTTAAAATAAATCTATAGATTTAAACCATTTTATGTGGATAAATAGTCTATATTTAAAAAAAACTTGGGATGTGAAGATCTATTGAATCCAACAGGTGCCAAGTCTATCCTTGTCTGAATCCGTTAAAGCAGGAGGTGAAAACCCATTTAGGAGAACAGGTTCCATTTAATTTCCCCCCGTGTTAACGTCAAGTGGAAGCAACGCCGTCCCGCTCAGCTTAGAAAGTCTATACATGCGCAACTCGATTCCCATGGCGAACGGTGAGAGATGGTTGGAAAGATGGGACAGAGTTAACGAGTTACCTTTTATAATTAAAGAAAACAAGGTAGGCTTTTGGGATGATTAAATTAAGAACCAACGTGCGCAAACAAGGAGGAGGAAATCTGGGATTAGGATAACAAAGACTACGGGGAATTCAAGGCACAGAAAAAGCTTTGACGTGGTCCCGGGGGGCCGGAAAGGAGCGTCTGGCCGCCATGAACTAAATATCTCTGGTGCCGGGTATTAAAACACGCTCCACTGCAGCCAACTGCTCATCCAAATCATGGAAAAATACACCGCAGCTGTCTTTCCATGCGGGCGGAGAATTAAAAACACTTAAGTGTCAGCGATGCGTAATGGTTTAACCTATGGCACGAAGGGTTAACCTTTTAGACGCCAGAGTCTTCTGAAACGTCGCTGCGTTTCAGACATACAATGCGGTTTGTTCGTCCTTTAAACTCTGCCATTTCTCAGAATATTTCAATAAAACATTGGCTTTTTTGTTTGTTTTTACACACGTTTTGCTTTTAAATGGCGATTTTTTGTTCGGAGTGAATCACCTGAAGGAGACGCGAAGCCGCTTTGAGATTCCGCTGCTTTTCATGGAGATTTTAGTTGTTTACACCAGTTTTATCTGTCCTTAAATTTGTGTTGGTTTTTTTTGACGACTAAAAAAAGGCCTTGATTCCATTGTTTAAATACACGAAGCGTCGAACAGAAAAGCGAATCTTCAGTGGATTAAAGAATTACGGGAAAGGTTTGTTCAAGCTGTCCCAACCATTAACCCCTTAACGGCAGGCAGGTGGCACCCAGCAGAAGGGGGGGGTTAACGCCGGCAGGGTGTACTAGTGCGCCACACCGCCCGAAGCGGTGGCGGGACACTCCTTCAGCCCGCCCACACACGTCACGGGCCGAGTGCATAGTTTTCCATGCGGCAGGATAGCGTTAAAATATAAATTCAATATTTGCATAAAGTAGAACGTTACCCAGAATCGCCTGTACATCATCCAAACCCTCCCACAAAAACCCCCCAAAAAAGCGCCCATTTTTACAGCTATTAAAATGCTCCCGCTTTACGTCCTTCAGCCACTGGAGGAAAAAATAAATATATAAATAAGACAAAAGACAATGGAAAAAAATGTAGGTTTTTATTACGTAAAACAAATAATCTGTAAAAGGTCTATATATACACAAATAGCACAAAATATCTGCAATAATAAAAAATAAAGTATGCTTCAGATGTCCAAGCAATGACTGGTCTCTTAGGCACCATCGGTGAGAAGCTCCGAGCGGTCGGGAAGTGGTGTAAGAAGTCCTGAAAAGAGAAAGACCTTTAGTACACGTGTGAACACGGAGCCGGGTATCATTTCACTCGCGGCTTTAACATCAGTTTATTGGCTTATAATACAATAATGAATATACCAGTGACTAATATGCTGTAAGCCGCTCTCGTTGGGCCAACTTGTGTTGACGGAGCAGGTCATGAAACAACTGGCCCAAGCAGGACATCCATTTACGGATCCTAGGAGATGTCGGGATACGGCCTGGAAACGACCGGCACAGGCAGGACATTCAAGTGGTAGACTTAGTTGGGGAATACTTCTACCCAAAGAGGTTTATAAACCTCCACGTAAATATGAGACATCCCTACCGGACACGTTTTACTGATCCTAGGAGAGGTCGGGATACGGCCGTGAGGTTATACGAGGACCATGTGAGACGCATTGTATGCAGCATATTGATTAAATCCTCAACCAAGGAATGGTTCCCATCAATACCAGGAGAAATAGACAAAGCAGAACAGCATTAACACAACACTGGGATCCGGACACCTAGGACCAATTGCCATTGGGGGCACTTATTCAGAAAGGAGCACAAGAAACCACAAAGGCTCGTTGGGTCAAAATTAGGTGAAGGTTAAGAGGTTTGAACACGGCAGGTGGTGGTTGTAAAGTCAGCTTTGACTAGTAATGATTAGGCGCAAGTGATTGGGGGGGGCCTCTTCACATACATAAAATATACTTTACTGGTCATTACTTTGAGGAGCTTCAACCCAACAGTTCATGGTTTTGTTTGTGAATCTTTACGCAACCCAGAAATGGCCAGTTACATTGTCAAGTTGTCACCTAGAGATTTTAAGAAGCAAAGCACCCAACAACGTCTTCCCACTTAGAGCCAGTGTTGGGGCTCTATGTTTGTGAGTGATATCCAAATATTTAACGTTTGTTACTATTGTTGAGACGCTCTGCACAATTATATGCGATTTGCTTTCTTTTTCATAATAAGAACCACCTGAGTCTTGAGAGCGACTACCATCGTGCTACCAGATACGTACTTTTCATTACGCCGTTACATTGTACTTTGAGATTAATTCTGACGCCGCCGTGTCCAATAGCAACAGAGAGCCGACTGAAGCACTCCGTCAGCACCTCTATCCAATGCAAGATCATAAGACCCTTTCTACAAATGTACAATACGGATGGCCGTACTTTAAACTTGGGTGAGCAGACACCAGGAAAGGAATGTGAAAACATCTGACCCTGATCGCTAGTCTCCATATCTGAAGGTTAGACCAGCCCCAGTGTCACAGGAAGCTGCAAACTATCAAAATACTAGAAAACACCATTATGGATGATGCAAGACTGACCCGATCCCAAAGGGTAAACCGGTAAGATATGGGCAATGTTCTGAATAAAACACAATAAAAATGACAGCCAAGATTACACCACCTCCGAACGTGAAGACCTTCTGGGCAGCTTTATAGCTTCTAAAACAAAGATGGCCGACAATGCTCCAGCCATCGAGGACCAAAACACGTGACCTTTACCCGAGTACAAAAGGTCTCAAAACACATACTAGAAAAATGTATATTCTTATTTTGACCAGAAAAACAAACCAAAAAAAATGGACAGAGCAAAAGAAGAGACTTTTACAAAACAATTAGACATGTGCACAGCACAAAATTTCGTTTTGAACTAATGGATTAGTCCTAAAATGCAATTTATTTAGTTGCTAAAGAAATTCGTTTTCAGTTCTTTAGTATGAAAACTAATTTCGTTCATCCGAAAACCAGCAGATACAATTACTATTGTAGTGGCTCCTCAGAGGGCTGAGATCGCTGCTTGTTACAGTATCTCTCACTCTCAGCACAATGTGGGCCATATTACATAGTTGGTGCTAACTTAACCAGAGCTGTTGTAACCTTCCCAGAGCCATTATAGCCTATGGAGGTTTTCAGTTTACAACAGCTCTGGTTAAGTTAGCACCAACATTGTAATACAGCCCCATGTCAGGCAAAGCTGTTACAGTAACTGTCTGCTGCTCATCACAGCGCTCAGAGTTTCTGTAAAACTAGTAAATAATATTTTTATATATAAGAGGTTAGAACAATATTATTTCCTTGTTTTACTGAAACTCTGAGCGCTGTTACAGTCAGTTACTGTAACAACTGAGCCTGATACATTGTACTGAGAGATAATATAACAAGCAGCCGATCTCAGGGCTCACAGCCACTGGATTTAAAGGGCTAAAAAAAAAGGCTCCACTCTGTATAATGTTTAGAACACCGTCCTGCATTAATAATACCCCTCTTTGTATAATGTAGATAACATCCTCCTGCATTAATGTCCCTCTCTGTATAGAACATTCTCCTCAATTTATACCTTTCTCTGTATAATATATATAACATCCTCCTGCATTAATACCCCTCTCTGTATAATGTATAGAACATACTCCTGCATTAATTAATGCCACTCTCTGTATAGAACATCCTACTGCATTGGCATGTGGAGGGTGCAGAACTTCGGATGTTGCGATCTTCATTGCTGGTCTCCTTCACTCATCAATGTAATATCACAAAAAGGACTGAAACTAAAATGTAGTGCATTTTATTTTAGTTTCTTTCGTTTTTTGTACTGAGCAGTTTCGTTTCTCTTGAGTCATACTAAAACTAAATTATCCCAAAATTCGGACTAAATCGTTTTAGTACTAAAACGAATGCACATGTCTAAAAACAATGACACGTCCATAATCTACTTAATATCAGGAAACACCTTTACGGTTATACTATGGGCAAAATATTAAGATATAGCTGTAATTTACATGCGACTTGATGGATTAGAAGCTTAATAAGCCGAGCACAATGGGACCTCTTTATCAGCTGGTCCCACATGATGAGGTACATTTAGGGTAAAAAGTAGATCTATTCCTGCAGTTACAGCTTGATGACTGGCCATTTTACTTTTAACCCCATTTGGTGACGCCGTCAGCACCATACAATGTTGATAATTTAAGATGAGCCGATTTCTTGAGTTTTTTTCTTCTTTAAATCACAAGCGAACACTTCTTTACCTTAACCGCAATGTGTATACTGCGTAATACCGAACCAGTACCAGACGCAAAAAGTGCCGGTCAGAATAATAAAAAGATGGAAGCTGGGGTAGACCTGCTGCAGATATTGTCTCGTCATTCTTTAAGAGACACGGTTTAACAAACTACAGCTAAAGTAATAAATACCTAGAAAAAAGAAAAAAAAAAAAATGAAAGATTTTCCGACAAAAATCTAAATTACAGACTATCAACAAAACAAGAAAAACTTTATTGTCTCGGAGCGGTTACAACATTCATATTTACATTATAGATTCTTTTGTTGGTTTTTAATAAGTTTGTTAAACTGGGAGGAGGTTTGGACTTCACCAATGTGTCTTGAAAACTGGACACTATGGTTGACTTCTTTCCAAGCCAAAAATCATCCCAAACCATCTCTAGGCCGCCGGTGTTTGCGGGAGGAGTCAAAGCAATAGCTCATTGAATAAGCGGCTACTTGTCTCCAATCAAAAGCTTCTACACATGGATTTTTTTTTTGGGGGGGGCGGACACACCCTTTGAGATCTCCACACCAAAAGTAGGAACGGATGAGAGACCAGTGAAAAACTTCACGCTTCCTTCACTTTTTTTCTCCATGGTAGGTTTTAAGTACCGGCTGGATGGAGTAGAAGTAACATCACCGCTCTATAACCGTGGAGACCCAGGTTGGAATCCCGGCCAGAGCACCTCTCCAGTAAGCGACACCCAGCGGTACATACTTGCCTACCACACAACTGGCACTATTACATTTTTCGCGCAAACGTTAACGAGTGCGCAAAAACCGCATTAACGCGAGGGACAAAACCCTTTGCGCTGAACTTCATATTACAATGGCCGCGGAAAAAATATGCGTTAACGCCTACTGCGGGTGAACCTGTGCGAACGCTTTGCGAGCGTACTGTACTGCGCGCGTCCTATACTTAACATTGTGAGCACAAATGTGTTTTTGCGTTGGTACGCGCAAGGTATTACAATCTTAAAGCAAAATTTAACGGACAACGTTTGCGCATAATTTTAACGTCTTTGAAAAGCTGGTGTTAACGGCAAATCTGAACGTTCTGGCTGAAACCAAATACACCAGCACGAAAAAAAACAATTACAGCAAAGTATAGTTACACATTCTACACATACCCAAACAATAAAATGGAGACGTTGTGCGTGTTTTTATTATTGCTGCAGCATATATACTCAGATTGATTTTGACAGGTGCAAAAACTGAAAGGTGACAATTGTGGTTCTTAATTCTGATTGTCCACTGCGCGCAGTGTTAATTTGCGGCATTTTTACGCTTCTTTTTTACGCGCAGTATTTTTTGACGGATTAAAAAATGTGCTCGGATCGTAATACCAGCGATAATTTACACGCGTTAATGTTTAACGCTGCGCGCAAAGAGTGTAATAGTGCCCAATATCAGCTGTGGAGTCCAGTGGTGACGTCTCTGCCCTTCGACCATGGAGAAGCAAGTTAAAATCTCGTTCAGCACATCCCTCCAATACAACTGTGGAGAAGCAAGTCTCGACTTTACGGGAAGCGGCTTCAACCCAACCACCAGGTCACTGCTCTACAATCATGGAAAGACAACTCGATTCCACTCAGAAGACGCCACCAGCGAGTGTCCTTGGGCAAAACACCTAACGATATGGATGCGCCGACCTCACAAAATACTTGTACATCTCAGATTGTTCAGGGTCCCCCTGAAATCAGGCCGTATCATCCATGTGTGGAATTCTAATGTTTCAACCCCTTGTAAGCGCTGCGGAATATGTGGCGCTACATAAATAAATGAAATAACACTTTATCCCATGGCCGCTGGGAACCCAGGTATGAAAAGGAGGACGGACATCGAGGGTAAAGCACTTAAAAAGCAGGATTCATTTCCATGAGAAGTCCTTCTGTAGGAAGAGAGCAAAAATGTCAGACAATGAGTGCGTCTTCCCAAGGGAAAGAAGGAATCCCGGCACATCACTGGCCGCAAACCGCAAACTTTATTGGAAAAACTGAGGTGGCAATGGAAACGTTTCAGCCAGAGATGGCCCATGTCAAGCCCCTTTTTGACAAAGACCGCTTCTGGCTGATACGCTGCAACCAAGGAAGGTCACACAACCACACGGAACAATTTGGGGATTATGTATTTCCATCACATGTGCAAAAAAAACAAACACAAAAAATATGCATTCCATTAAAGTGTGACCCAATACAGAGCCATATTACATAGTGGGTGCTCACTTGACCAGAGCTGTTGTAAACTTAAAAGTTTAAGTGAGCACCAACATAGTAATATGACCCACAGACTTTAGAATTCGATTTTTTTTTTTACATTTTCATTGGATGCGTTAAAAAAAAAAAAAAAAAAAAAAAAAATATATATATATATAGAGCTTTCTGCAAAACAAATATAACTCCATCCCTTAGGTCTGTAGGATTTAATATTAGTTTAAAATGTAAAAACACCCCGCTCTGTGCCACAGATTACCCTTGGCACCAGTTTTGGGGTAGCCCAGGCTAGAAGCAAAAACCTGAATTAAGGTTACCAAGAGCAGAAATTAAAGCACATGGGTACAGAATATCCGTAAACCACTCGTTAGGGCTCTATTACATTCGTCGCGCAAAAATTTGCGCGTGTGCAAAAGAGCATTAACGCGAGGGGCAAAACCCTTTTGACAGGCGCAAAAACTGAACGGGAGACGATTGTGGTTCTTTATTCTGGTTGCCCACCGATTTATGCGCGCGCGTTTTTTGCGCCTTTTTTTACACGCAATATTTTTGGACAGATAAAAAAATGCGCTCGGATCGTAATCCCAGCATTAATATACGCGCGTTAACGTTTAAAGCTGCGTGCAAAAAAACTTGCGCTGCACGTACGAATTTGTGGGAGAACGTAATAGAGCCCTTAATATTCAGAAACAGGTCGAAAACTTCCCCAAACCAAAAGTCGATCTCCAAACATTTTCCACCTAAATCTCCGCACTGATGTCCCGGCCGCTAGTCCTTATTAAAACGAATCTCCCTGTGTAATAAAGGAAGCTGCTGCTCTCCGTGTGGTGAATGATCTCGCGTGCCCGACAAACTGAGAGACAGGAGCGACAACACACAATTAAGATGGTTCGGAAGCAGAACGATCTTTATGTCCTAGATGAATCGTGCCTTCGCCCACCGCCGTCTTTCCGCGTCTCTTGCAGGTAAAACGTGCTCCGTGTGGTTTGCTTAAGCATGCAGGCGTCCAAACATCCCTGGGAACGTCTGGTACCGCAGCCAATTAAAAGCTAATTGGAAAAAGAAACAAAACATCTTCTAAATAGCCATTAACGGGCCACGGTCACCTCGAGAAGGGAAAATAAAGAAAGGCTGGAGAATCAATGGCACGATCGAGCTGTGTCTCCGTTCAGAACAAAACGATCAACCGGAAAAAGTGGACAAACCAGAACGGAATCCAGAATCCAGACCAGAGGCTCCTGGTTGCTCAAATACAGCTCAACGACCTACAGTGGACTCTTCCCTTTCCTATACAGGGATCATTACGGTTATTGAGGAGTCTGCATATAACCCAGGTAAGGGATTCTGGGTCTGTGGGCTCTGGTTTTAGTTTGGTGTGGGCCTGTTGCTCCAAATTTGCCGGTAAGACGGCCTGGCGTGCATTCCGAGTCTTCACTGAAGCATGGTCTAAAATCAATTGCCCAAAGTCAGGAAGAGATTGATGTATAAACACAGCTTGTGTCTGTATTGCAACATTCTTGTCCCCAACCTGTAGAAACACACCACAACCTTGACCTAGAGAACTAGTAACAGGATGCCTCCTTGTGTTATTACACAAGACTTACGGGCGATGTAGTTCCAAAACATCTGGAGGGCCTCTGCTCTAGCAATCCTATATACAAGAGTGTGCAGGTGTCGTTTTAGGGGCTTCTCCATATATCTGGCGTGTGCAGGTGTCGTTTTAGGGGCTTCTCCATATATCTGGCGTATGCAGGTGTCGTTTTAGGGGCTTCTCCATATATCTGGCGTGTGCAGGTGTCGTTTTAGGGGCTTCTCCATATATCTGGCGGGTGCAGGTGTCGTTTTAGGGGCTTCTCCATATATCTGGTGTGCGCAGGTGTGTTAGGGGCTCCTCCATAGATCTGGCATGCGCAGGTGTTTTAGGGGCTCCTCCATATATCTGGCGTGTGCAGGTGTTTTAGGGGCTCCTCCATAGATCTGGCGTGCGCAGGTGTTTTAGGGGCTCCTCCATATATCTGGCGTGCGCAGGTGTTTTAGGGGCTCCTCCATATATCTGGCATGCGCAGGTGTTTTAGGGGCTCCTCCATAGATCTGGCATGCGCAGGTGTTTTAGGGGCTCCTCCATAGATCTGGCATGCACAGGTGTTTTAGGGGCTCCTCCATATATCTGGCATGCGCAGGTGTTTTAGGGGCTCCTCCACATTTTTGGAATGTGCAGGTGTATAACAGAGCTGCAACGCAAAAAAAAAAAAAAAAAAAAAAAACTGAGCAATGAGTCTCTAAACTGTGCGTCACTTTGGACTTTGGGTACATGGACCTAGAGATGTATTTTGGAGGTGCAGGCCTCCGGTTATAGATTATTTCCCTGCCGTCTCTTGTTTTTAAGACACAGTGTGCCTGCAGGGTGTTTGTGTAATCTGTTATGTTTCAATAATGTTGTTGTCTATCGTTCTGGTCCATGTGTATCTGTTGCCATCTGCTGATAGGATGGCTGGCTAAGGAATGGGATTATCTGGTGTACGTTTGAGTGTCCTTGTTGATCTGCCTTGTCAGGCAAAACTGCCCCATTACCTGATTACTGTTACAATGGTTTATATAATTACTGTGCGGTCACCGATTCTCCTCCGTTATCGAATGTATTCAGACTGTCTGTGATTACACGCCACCATATTGTTTCATGTCTGGTTCACTTGCAGTTGGGGGGGGCACCAGGATGCAATTCCCCATTGGTCCTAGGCCCCACTGGGATAGAGATGTTATTATCATCTTTTTCTTAATAAAAAGGTGTTCAGGGTCTGTTCCATTCTGACCCTGACCTCCAGATCTACAGCCTCATCTTATTTCTAGGGGATGCTAGCAGGCGCTCTATGCGTCCCGGTCCTTGAGCTTCATCGGAGGACAGAAGGAAGGCACGAAGGCCTGCTGGGAGAACAAGAGGTCCGGCAACGAAGCGGCATTGGCAGATGTGACCCGGTCGGGGGAAGGGAGATCTGCTACCTACAGTAACTTCTAGAACCACTTTGCTTTTGCTCCAAATTATCTTTTTATTGACATAAATGGCCCCGATACACATATTCATGACCCATTGATGGGTTTCATTGTGGGAGAGGGGAGAGCCGGGGGCTTCACACAAAGGCTTCTCTTCATTCCCTGGACATATTTTAGCCTTTTTCCTGCTCTTCTCGGGTTTATTCATTCATTGCGTTATCACACCGTATCGAAATTAAAACCTCCAGGAAACCGAAAGAGGAAAAATATCAAAACGGTTTGAGAATAGGCAAAGCGCTCGCTTCCACAAATAAACGCCGAGCCCTCTGGGCAGCCAGGTGTATAAATAGATTGGCGAGCGTCAAATTAATGCCTACATATCATAAATTATTCCAGCTTTAATCCAATGTATTCAGCGCCGCGGTCCCCAACCTTATTAAACCGTCAGGGGGAAAGCGTTTTGACAAACCCAATTCAGGATTTGGAGCGGTGAAATCCCAATTTGTAAGGGGAAAAATATTCTGAGCGCGCGGTGTCACGATAAATAGGTGCCAAGGCAACAAAGTTAAAAGGCGCCGTATCCACGTCGGCTGCTCGTTTGTCACCGAGCTAATGTATGCGCGAAACTCAATGGAGATGCACAGAGAAAGGTTACTTTCATGATACATCAAAAGCATGGGGGGGGGGGAACGGGGCCCTTCCTGAATAGAATGAACGTGTGAGGTCTCATTAAACATCACGGCAAAACAGATTGAAAATTCCGGCGCGTCGCCCCGATCTCCGGCGCACGGACGTTGGAGAAAACCAGTTCATAGTTTTCCCACCACGATGACGAGATCCAGATCAAAGCATGAACTTTATTGAGCTATTAGTTGGTTTTTACACGGCTTTCATGGACCCAAAATATCATTAATTAGCAGCTGGTTATTTACCTTCTTTTTACTAAACAGGAGGAATGGGGAAGGCGCGGAACTTCATTTTTGGATCACTATAACCCGGCTGATCTGACCAGAGGGGGTTCGGACGACCAGAAAGTCCCTGGCAGCACACAGCCAATCAGTACTGGAGGCAACTGATGCTGACAGCTGGGAGAATGACGACTTGTGTCCTGATTGGCTGCAAGCTGAATATGGGGGACGTTTAGAACCATTAATAAATCTGAATACAGAGAACATTCTGGATAGAAGGAAACCCTACTGAAACAGGGGAAGGTTTGTTCCATGGGGTTATAGAATCTGTCTGTACGAGGATTGGTTCACTTTTAAGTAGATTAAGACAAACGTTCCGGAGAATGTTGATGTTCAGGTCGACATGACAGTTCAAATGGCCACTTTCTGTTTCTGGGAGCTTCTCCACGAGTCCGATTGGCTGCCAACATTGAGGGTGGAGCACGCTCCGTGAAATGGAATATCAAACACCAGTGATAAACCTTTGATTTAGCCACCGATTTCTGATATTTATCACAACATTACCGACCTGGGATTCAGCATCTCAAGAGAAAAACACGGCATAACGTACAAACTAAAACCACCAGGGTTCTATTCAATAGTTGGTGCCAACGTTAGCACCGTGATATGCAAGTGTTGGCGCCAGGATAAGCGTTTAAAACACATGCCATCCATATTACATAATGGATACTTCCCCTACTAGCACATCTTTTTTTTGTGCGAGCTTATTGTACCTTGCGCATCCTATACCTAACATGGGGAGCGCCAACATCCATTGGATAAAGCATCGATTAGTTATGATGCGGACAGCTAAAAGTCAGTACCAGTTAAAGGTTGTCGCTACAGGATTCAGTGCACATGGAGTGTACAATGGAGGTGGACATTGCGAGGTTTAGAAGACAGCAGCCACCATGTCAAAACCCGAGTAGATCTTCAAAGGGTAATACCAGCTAGCAGGTCTACAGCTCGGCCACATGGGAATAAGGTCGTCTGTTACACAGGAACAGGTCTGAAAGTTACACTGAATTAGGACTACCTTGATTACTTTTACAATGATGACATCATAGTGTATCCTTTCCTTCGCCTTTTCATGCAGATTTAGCAGTTTTCTAGAAAGAATCAATCTTGTGAAACCCTTAGAAAACCATAAAACACGTCAGTGCTTTATAAATGGGAGTTAGATCCCCAGATAGCCGTACTGGGACAGTAGATCTAGCAGAGCATGAAATCACCCCATGAGCCGCATTTGACAGTAATAAAAGTACAAACACTGCGGCAATGCCTTTACAGGTGACAAACTGACCGGACATGGGATTTTAACAACTGGAGGGAGAGCAGAGAGTGTGACTTGTGATCTGGAGGATCGTGTAGGGCTGACTGACGGACGCTGGCAATTGTCTGAAGGACCAACTTTGCTGACTACAAAGCTCTCACCAGGACACCGTGCATTTGTGCCTCTTCTACTGCAGCTCAACATGAGATCATCCACGACTTGGGAGGAGCAGCTCAGTCATTGACAATCGTAAGGATCACTTAGAAGAGACCATAATGTTTCAGTGAAGAAACCAGAGATATTTCTGCCTGATAGCCGTCAATGAAACCAAGATCCATGCAGCGCACAACAGAACAGAACAAAGAAATCACCAAAACCACACAATCCCACACTGAAACTGAGCACAATCTCTGCTTTTGCACCAGAATTTGGCGATTCCATTTCAGCACAAATACAGCGCATTTACTATTTACAGAAGGGTCACCGTAAGGGGGAAGTTATTATCATGGGGGACTTTAATCTTCCTGATGTGAACTGGAAAACCAAAATAGCTGGGTGCACCAGGAGTACAAATATTCTAAACTCCTTACTGGGATTATCTCTAACACAAGTAGTTGAGGAGCCGACCCGTAAAGAGGCCATATTGGATTTAATACTCACAAATGGAGATTTGGTATCGGACGTTGCTGTAGGTGAAAATTTGGGATCTAGTGATCACCAGTCAGTGTGGTTTAATATAAGAACAGGGATGGAGCCGCACCACACAAAAACAAAAGTTTTAGACTTTAAAAAAACAGATTTTTCTAAAATGGGATTTTGTGTGAAGGAGTCATTATCAGACTGGAGGAGTTTAAAGGGAGTCCAGGAGAAATGGGATTATTTAAAGGAAGCATTATTGAAGGCCACAGGAAATTGCATTCGGCTTGTTAGCAAAAACAAAAAAGGGAAGAAACCACTGTGGTACTCTGCAGAAGTGGCCAAAATAGTGAAGAACAAAAAGACAGCATTCAATAATTATAAAAAAACTCAGGCAAACCTATAAGATTAGGCAGAAAGAGGCAAAGCAATTTATAAGAGCATCCAAAGCACACGCAGAAGAGAAAATAGCTCAGTCAGTAAAAAAGGGGGACAAAACATTTCTTAGATACATAAACGAGAAAAGAAAAGTAAAACAAGGATTAGTTAGATTAAAAACAAAGGAAGGAAGGTATGTAGAAGAGGATAAAAGTCTCGCTGACTGCCTCAATGAATATTTTTGTTCAGTCTTTGCAGAAGAAAAGGAAGGAAAGGGACCTCAGTTAGGAGAGAACACTAAAGAGACATTTACATATCAGTTTACAGAGGAGGAGGTTCTACAGCAGCTGTCTAAAGTAAAGACAAATAAGTCAATGGGGCCTGATGGGATCCACCCTAAATTATTAAGAGCTCAGTGGTGTAATAGCAAAACCATTAACGGGAGTCGTCCCAGAAGACTGGAAATTAGCAAATGTGGCAATTTTTTACAAGAAGGGTAGTAGGGAGGAATCGGGGAACTATAGGCCAGTTAGTCTTACATCAGTAGTGGGGAAATTAATGGAAACCATGTTAAAGGAAAGGATTGTTGAACATCTAAAAACACATAGATTACAGGATCAGAAACAACATGGGTTTACCTCAGGGAGATCATGTCAAACTAATCTTATTGATTTTTTTGATTGGGTAACAAAAATAATAGACACAGGTGGTGCAGTAGACATTGCTTATTTAGATTTCAGTAAGGCTTTTGATACGGTTCCGCATAGAAGCCTTATCAATAAATTGCAATCTTTGAGCTTGGATTCCAATATTGTTGAATGGATTAGGCAGTGGCTGAGTGACAGACAAGAGAGGGTTGTGGTAAATGGAGTTTATTCGGCGTAAGGTCTTGTTACCAGTGGGGTACCTCAGGGGTCAGTACTTGGACCCATTCTATTTAATATTTTTATTAGTGATATTGCAGAAGGTATTAATGGAAAAGTATGTCTTTTTGCTGATGACACAAAGATTTGCAACAGGGTTGACGTTCCTGGAGGGATCAGCCAAATGACAAATGATTTAGGTAAACTAAAAAAATGGTGGGAGCTGTGGCAATTGAGTTTTAATGTGGATAAGTGCAAGATAATGCGCCTGGGACGTAAAAACCCAAGGGCTGAATATAGAATATTTGATACAGTCCTAACCTCAACATCTGAGGAAAGGGATTTAGGGGTTATTATTTCAGAGGATCTAAGGGTAAGTAGTCAATGTAATAGAGCAGCAGGAAATGCTGCAGAATGCTTGGTTGTGTAGGGAGAGGTATTAGCAGTAGGAAAAGGGAAGTGCTCATGCCACTGTACAGAGCACTGGTGAGACCTCACTTGGAGTACTGTGTGCAGTACTGGAGACCGTATCTCCAGAAGGATATAGACATCTTAGAGAGAGTTCAGAGAAGGGCTACTAAAATGGTGTACGGCTTGAAGGAGAAAAGTTACCAGGAAAGGCTTAATGATCTTAACATGTACAGCTTGGAAAAAAAGACGAGACAGAGGAGATATGATAGAAACATTTAAATACGTAAAGGGAATCCACAAGGTAGAGGAAGGGAGTATATTTAAAAGGAAACAAAGTAGCAAAACAAGAGGACATAGTCTTCGATTAGAGGGGCAAAGGTTTAAAAGTAACATCAGGAAGCATTATTTTACTGAGAGGGTGGTGGATACATGGAACAGTCTTCCAGTAGAAGTGGTAGAGGCCAAAACAGTAATTGAATTTAAGCAAGCATGGGATAGGCATAAGGCTATCCTAAACAAAAGATAAATCCAGAGGCCTGTTCAATACCTCAGCAGCTGCTGAATTGCTGCAGCGCAGCAATTCAGTTTGCTGCAGCAGTGTCGTTGAACCCTTTGGATGCGAATTTTGAATCCAAAATGGCCGACAATTTCTTAATGAAAAATTCAGATTGTTTTTCGGATCATTCGGACAAAAAATAATAAAGAGAAGCAGTCAGCACAATTCCGTTTTGTATGCACACACCACAAATGATAGTTTTTAATGAATAAACGTTATGTTTACTTCTGAAACAATATATAAATTGAACTGTAATATATGTCTATGTGCAGGGGGAAATAATAAATAAATATTTTGTGCTTTGGTGAACAAAAACCTCAAAATTAACATTGCTGTAGGGAATTATTACTTGCTTCGAGGCGGCGGCCATCTTGCTGTAGGGCATTGTTATGGCTTCATGCGGCGGCCATCTTTAATACGTCACACGAAGCATCTCCTCGGGTCGCTGCAAGTGCTAGGTTAGCACTGCTGAGCGCTGAGCGGTTGAACGGCGTTCAATGCAAGTTGCTAACTTAGCACTTGCAGCGGCTGAGGTATTGAACAGGCCTCAGGTAAAGTGTCCATGTAATTGGGCAGACTAGATGGGCCGAAAGAAAATATCGGCAGATAAGAACCTATGTTTCTATGTAATGCACCGTTAGAGTCACCGAAGCAGTTCTTGAACATTGCCAAAACCCGCCGAATTGGCCTCGGAGTTCCACCCTAAATCTATTATCTAAAGAATAAAAAAGGTCTTAAAAAAAGATTTAATATAATAAATTGGATATCTTTAAATTTAAAGACCAATTGGATTCGTCTATTTCGTTGTTCGACAGGTTTAAAGTCATTTCGCCATACTGTGAAAAGACGAAACATTAGATAATGTCAGAGCCACCGAATTGCAGCAAAATGCACCATATTTCACCGTCAACTCTCTTGGATTTGGCAAAAATACAGTTTAATGAATAAAAGAAAACTGCTCAGAAATTGCAGATACGGTAAAATTCACCATTTGGCGGGAAATTTGGAGCTTTGTGAATAACTTCCTGTACAGCGGACGTGTCTTGTGAACGGGAGTGAAAGCCAGGACCGCATCACAGTGTTATCATACACAGAGAGCTCTACTCCAAGTGAGCCGTCACACTGTTAGCGGCTGTTATTCCAGGCCAAGCCCCGTCCTCCACTATGACTCGACACGGTTAGCGGCTGTTATTCCAGGCCAAGCCCCGTCCTCCACTATGACTCGACACGGTTAGCGGCTGTTATTCCAGGCCAAGCCCCGTCCTCCACTATGACTCGACACTGTTAGCGGCTGTTATTCCAGGCCAAGCCCCGTCCTCCACTATGACTCGACACTGTTAGCGGCTGTTATTCCAGGCCAAGCCCCGTCCTCCACTATGACTCGACACTGTTAGCGGCTGTTATTCCAGGCCAAGCCCCGTCCTCCACTATGACTCGACACTGTTAGCGGCTGTTATTCCAGGCCAAGCCCCGTCCTCCACTATGACTCGACTTGTGCAGTGGGTCACTACATTTATTTCCCTACACTATGTGCACTTTATACGAGGCGCCATTGTACTGGGAGCAGTGAATAACTAGCAATACTTTGGAATAATGCCCTAAGTTGGTGCCAACTTAACCAGAGCTGTTGTACACCATTTCCTAGTGAACGCCAACGTTAGCGTTCAGATGTCTGAGCATTACCGCCAGGATAAGAGACTAACGCATGCCCCCATATTACCTTCCCAACGCTAAAACCTCTCCTTTAGCGCACTGGTGATTCGTGAGCTTTCTGTACTTAGGCATTACAAAGTCCTAGCGCTAATTTACCGCAGGGACGCGCAAGCCAAAAGCTGCCGCTACATAATTCCGCATTTGCAAAATTGGTTAACCCCCCCAATAAATCCCATACTCCCCTCTCATCCCGCCGCTTCTTCTGGCCATGAGCAGAATGAGACTGGGAACAAATAGTTCAGTCTCCCTCCATGATGTCCCAGCACGGGAGAGCAGACCTCCATGGAGGCGATGCTCCTAGAAACGCTACTGCGAGTATCCCAGGGAGAAGTGCTGAGGTAGCGCCTGCCGCGCAATATCGTGGTAACATGGGGGGATGGTACGGGGAAACCTGCAGGCACAGATTTTCCCTGTTCACGTCCTCATTTTAGCGTTATCTAGAAAATGGCGCCCTCCATAGACCAATGGCTCTAGAAAGTTTACATCAGCTCTGGTTAAGTTAGTGGCAACTATGGATCAGAGCCCTTGGTCTCTTGCAATTCATGGGAGAACAAAAAAGAAAAAAAAGCTGACCTCAAAAATCACCTAAACACTTAAAAGTTATCTAGTACTCACCTGGCCTCCCAGTGTGGAGGGCGAGACCCAGTCTCATGCCCTGAAGGACATCAAGTAGTTATTTGGCGTTTTTCCACCTGCCCATCACGAGCCCCAGGACATTGCAAGCAGGGCTGTCAAACTCTGACACCCCCCCCCATGTTCCTGAACTACAACTCCCATGATTCCCTGGCCATCTAGGACACTGGAAGAATCCTGGGAAATGTGGACCTTAACATCTGGGAGGCTGAGCGTTTGACAGCCCTGCAGTAGAATGTCCCCAGGTCACCGGTGTAGCGGCCGACCCACAACTGACCCATTATCTGGCAGCTATAAAGATATTATGGTCAACAGAAAAACGTTTTACAAAAGTATATCAGGATGAGGAATCTTCTGACGGGTATGTGTTGAGGTGCAGGTTTAACACACCCTAGCAACACTGCCGTGTCTACGCATTGGGGCATGACATGAACGAGCACATGCATACATCGATCTTCAGGATGGCATAAAAGCTGGGATCTGTTTTGTGCTGTTTACGAATTAACACGAGACTCTGAAGATGAAGCTGGAAAGTGCGCTCTGATGTAATGCACGTGGGAAGAGGGGAGCGAGGGTTCGGCACGCAGACCTTAGATTACATTGTGGCCAACCTCACGTCCATTGAACGGCATAAAGAAAACTGACCACACGTTCCTTTGAACGGATCCATTACTGTCACAACACCAATACAAAGATTAATGGACACAAGCAATGCTCCTCGGCCAGCGGCCAGGACACTGAGGACACTGGACGGACTTCGGATAAGGAGCAGACTTTTTGATCAATCGAAAGTCCTCGTCGGGGGAATGGACTGTTTTTTTTTTTGCTTTTTATTTTATGATATCATTTTCCCAAGCCTAGGAATAGATTACATAGGAGGTCAGGGCAAAATACAGCGACTGAAAGGTGGCTTAGTCCAGAGATCTGCAACCTGGGCCCTGCAGATGTTTTGGAACTACACCTCCCATGATACTCAGAGGAACATGTCTTTAAAATATCTGCAGCAAACATTGTGGGAGGATGACTGAAAGTTTACTTCATGAAAACCAAAAAAGGACTTGTATCCATAAGTTATGCTTTATTCAGCTTCCAGGCATGTCCTCAGGCTTTACGCCAATTCAGAGATCAATGCAAACAAATTCCTTCTCCACTCGCGGCTTCCCGGACAGAAATCTGACCAGTTTGCGGGGCAGAAAAGCTCTATCCAGGAGAGGAACACAACAATTCTGGATCCTTTTCGGCTTTTGTTGACACAATCTCTAAATCATGTTTGTAAGATGAAGGAACCCAGCACTGCAGTCCATGAGAAGGTCAGCTTATTGGACAAGATTTGGCCGAGCTTGAGAAAAGTTGTTGTATCAGCCGAAACTTACTAGCCCAATAAACTGGCCTTTTTAAAGATTGGAGAGCTGGGTTCCTTCATCTTACTGAATGTCTGAGTTTTTCCTGGCTACACCATGGTTCCTGAAGCACCGAGTGCACATCCATTCACATATTGAATCTCCGTAGGAGTCCCACACCCTCTGCTCCTCACAGGAGACCATTACTCCCTTCACTTAGTGGATTGTAACATGCCAGTTACAGCGTTAATTCTCCTGAAATTTAACCCCTTGCTACCAAGAAAACAGTGCAATATTATAGATAAAAAAACGTTCTAAAAAGAAGCTCCTGCCAAACCTTCAATACTAGGGCCGAGCTGAGGACTTGGTGACACTTCAAACATAGGAATTAATCCACTTGTAATGGCACTGAATTCAAGACGCGCAAAAGGGCACAATGGAACCAATGGAAAGGACACCTTATATAAGGACAGTGGATAATGATTCTTTCCATTGGTTATAAGAAGAATGGAAGTTTAGTAATTTAACCCACTCCTGCCACATGAAATATTCTGTCCTGGGTGTCGTACAGTTGAGGAAACGTGACAGGGCAGTGATCAGCAAGTTAATGCAGTTGGGTGCCTCAACTTTTACCATATTGTGCCCTATGGTATACTGAAACTACAAAAACAACCGACTGCTTTACAATTTATACCCCAGACCCAAACAATAACACGGTGTTTTAGCGCACTTTGTATTGGCCCAAGAGCCAACACTTTAAATATGAGCTTTGACTATATAGACAAGTACAATCCCACTCGGACCTTTAGCCAAGGCAACTTTGAGCCCGAAGCCGGGTCATGTTTGCGGCAGTCCCTTTTCTGTGCTATCGAACCTCAAAATTTATATAAAAGGATCTTCATGGAGGCCTTCAAGGAGGGTGAGTCAAAGTGTTCGATGGTGACAGTATTCTGCTGGGTGAAGAGTCTTCACATATGTATATAGTTTAAAATCTGCTCGAACGAGCGAGGTTTCAGAAGTACCTCCAGTTCACAGGTAGATAGTCAATGTTTTAATACACTAGCTGACACTTAACACCCCCTTATAGAAATTGTGATGTTTCCACAAACGTGTTTATATTCTTACTTGATTGGTTGACTTGTATAGAAACAGTCATTACTTCCGTATAAGCAAGTTGCAGTTTATTAATCTGTGTAGAGCAATTTCCTCAGAGCTGCCTCATAACACTGCTCTGCTTCAGCCGCCATTTTACATCTACCAGAACATTCCCCCCAACTGACAACAGGAAGTGAGAAATCACCTCAGAGCAGAACAGGAAGTAGGAAGTCAGAAGAAAAGCAATGCATCATTCACAACCAATAACAGTCGATACCCCACAATACACACACACACACACAGTCTAACAACACATACATCACAGAAATGTACATTATAAAGGGGGCCCAGACATAGACACCCCCGAAGGATCAGGACTCCGTTGGTTTCCAATTCGGCATGCACCAAGATACTCCGACATGAAAAATCAACCTCCGTCCGATGGTTTAGGGATACGGCAACGTGGTCTCTGTACAACAGCTGGGGTACAGTCACTGGATTGCCAACCTTACAGCATATGTTCAGAGTAATCCTTCTGCTCTTTGAAGCTTCCATCTCCAGATCGCGATTGTACAAATCATTTAAAAATTCTGTATAATTACACAATTCAGAGCTTTCATCATAGTAGTTTTCTCTAAAATTCCACAACTTCAATCGCGGCCGACCTCTCCCTTTACCATGAGCATCCAATCGAGGGACCGTTCATGGAGATCCACCTTCCACCAGCAGAAAGCAGAGGTCATCGCTCCCGATGGCGGGCAGGTTCTTCAAGCTGAATCGCTGGCGCATCCGTTTCTTACAGACTGAATCAGAACCAAGTGGATTTCAAGATCAAGGTCTTCATTTTTCGCGAATCAAAATACAGATCCTTACAGTTAGCAGGATGTAAATCCGTCACTCGAGGCCGTAGAATCCGCGGCGCTTGTTAACCAGAAATCTGAAGTGTATCTGCATCTCAAGAATGCTCCAGCCTCGCTCAAAATGTGATGAATGACAAAAATGAAGTGAAAAACCCCTCACAAATGGTGCAGGGAAGACGTCGAGGATAATATCCGCACATAGAGGGGTCCCACACTGGATTAGAAAGGAAGCCCTTGGGTTACCACCAGCTGGACCATTAGAAGAAACAAACGTAAACGGGGGGGGGGGTCTTTATAAGATATTTACTGCAAAACACAGCGTTTCAGTCCAGCGCAGGCTTTTGCTCAAGACGAGTTATTTCTATTAACAGGTTAACAAGAGCATCAACTGCAGATTGAGGTTAAGCTCAACTGGTGGATTCCAACGTCACCTCATAAGACAGAGGCACAGACACACAAAGGATACATATTTATTACACGATCCAGCGAGGGAGCAGTGCGGTCCCACAGTAACCCAACTCCTCAGCATTTTCAGAAGAAAGAAGGGACCAGGCACATCCACTTAAGTATAAAAGAAAACGCAGCATTTCAGCCACAACGTAGATGCGCTTGGTCCACCCTTTCTTCACTTCTACCAATGTAAACATGGTCACTATTAGGTCAGACCTGAAACTGACAGGTGAGCAGCTTCTGCCACAAATACCGGGCCATTTCCTGCACCAAACCACCGTGTGATCACATTAACGCAGGAGTAAGAGCGCAAGTAAACACAAATCGCAATATACATTAAAACATGGAAACAAAACCATCTGCATTCCAGAGACGGAGGCCGAAGGAACTGCAGGAATTCAACACGTACCAGGTGCGGCAACTCTCCATTTACACATTTAGGGCTCGATTATAATCCCCACGCTAAAATGGGGGCGCCTGCAGTTTTCCCCCTACCACCCCCGTTTTAACGGGGGATTACAATGCAGGCGCCAAAAAAAAAAAAAAAAAAGCATCCACAGGACTCCATTGAGCTCCCCATTGCCAGCCACATGACTGGCCGGATCTCGCCTCGCGAGATCTGGTCGGGGTAGTGATATGCAGGGAGAGACTGGGGGGACATTTTCCTCGCCGCAGGACAGAGGGTAAGTATGCGTTCTGTTTTTTTATTTTTTCGCCTGGTGTTAACACCAGGTTCTGGCTCTGGTTAACTTTTCGCTAACAAGATCCAGGCGTTAATCAGCGCTGGGACTTTGTAATATCAGCGCTGATTAACACTTTGCGCTCCCTATACTTAACATGGGGAGCGCAAAGTACAGTAACCTCGCGCCGAGGAGCGCAAGGTATCAAACGCAAATGGTTTTTTTTAACCCGTTTGCGCTTGGATTGTAATATGCAGTAGACACCGCAGCTAACGGTAGTGCACACGCAGGTAAGCGGTACCGTTAGGACTGTAATAGGGCCCTTAATGCCAAAGTATAAATATTACAACCCACCCCCCCCCCCCTTCCAATCCCGGTGTTGTGTCGGATCTGGTTCCTCATCGAGAACGTTTTCAAGCAGCCTTAGGAGGGTTTTATACAAATTATGTACAGTTTTTTTTGTGCAAAAACAAAGTATGTTCTTAACAAACACGGCATAACATTAAATAGGCTTAAACAAAACGATATATATATAAAAAAAAAAAAAAAAAAAACGGAAAAAGGTTTTTATGCTTAAATAAAACAACCAAATAATTACTAAATCTATTTTACATTAACCATTTCTCAGTGAAAAATTACTTTTTTTCATACAAAGCGTCTCTGCAAGAAATAAACCCCAAAAACTGAGTTTCAAATGGGTGAGAAATGGCTGGTTGGAACACTTCGACAAGGAACCAGATCCAACACAACACCGGCACCCCATAATACCAAGGCTGTCTCTCTGACCGCGCAACTTATCCCGATCTGTTTTTACAGCCCCCCCACAAATCCCAGCACCCCATAATACCAAGGCTGCCGCTCTGACTGCACAATTTGCCTCAATCTGTGTCTACAGCCCTGAGATCTTCTAAAGACAGGCATGCGCCAAATCACGTCCAATGGGATCTGCCAGGTGGAAACAAAGTGTAAAGACATCCCAAAGATAATCCACAGAAAAAGGGACGCACCAGAAGTATAGAAAGGGTCTGAATACTTATGGCAATGTGAGGTTTCTGGTTTTCACTTAAATCGAGGTGTAATGTGGCTTTTGCTTTGACTTTGTGGTGTATCGAGTGTAGAGGGACGTGAAAACACGACTACTCTATCTGCACGACAAAGAAAAAGGGATGGTGTGAATAACAAAACAATGTGTGTTCGTGGGGGGGGGTGAATTAAGAAATGAGGGGGCATCTGGCAGCACGGGGCCTCAATATACTCCCTGTATAAGCCGGATACAGTGTGTACACACACACACATCCCTCTAACACCATTACATGGGCACCAGGGTCCATTAGCACATTTGAGAGGAGCAGAAAGGATCCCTGCCCGCCGAGCGTCTAAGTGATGGCCCTTATACATTTCCTAGAATTACAGCGGCTCTAATGGAAAGTGTAATATAAATCTCATTGCTTTATTACAGCTTAATGTGACAGGCAGGCTCCTCCTGGGAAATTTAAGATATTGTCCATTTTCCAGCGGCACAAGATATCAACGGCTCATTTATAAAATAAAACTCTTTGGAATAAATCTGGAGTAAGATGTCTTTCCCAGAGAAAATACCCAGAAATAGAGGAATCGGACCATTTAAAAAGGTGTGGAAATTTAATTAACAGATGCGGATACATCCATTCTCTTTAATCAAGGGGGATTAAGTTTAATCATTGTGCATGCCAATAGGGGCTCGGGCTGCTGTAACCATGCCGCGGCTACATGGGGTACAGATTGTACGTATGGAAGAGCTTTTAGCACAAGGCGCATTATAAATACCCCGGTCCTATCAATAGCCGGGTGTCATTCCATGAGACAGTGTGGCCAATCTCTTGAACATAGAAATCAAACTCTGCCCCCACTGAATTTTAGTGCCTACAATTCCCAGAGCTCTTTGAATAAATGGCTGGAGGATCATGGGAGGAGTATTTCAGAAACATCTTATTTTTTTTTTGAGAAAGGATTTTACCAGGGAGGATACATTGAGATTTCTCTGGTTTTCAGTATGTCCTGTGTGGTGAGTATGTACCGTTAGGTGTCCTGCCCAAGGACACTTACTGGAGAGGTGCTCGTCGGGATCGAACCCATGACTCCACAGGCTCTCTCCATGCAGAGTGGTGATGCTACCTCTACTCCACCCATCTGGTGGGGTCAGATTGAGATCCCTGATCTAGAATCACCATGCCTAGAGGTCAGCAAGGCTCAGAGGTCAGCAAGGCTCAGAGGTCAGCAAGGCTCAGAGGTCAGCAAGGCTCAGAGGTCAGCAAGGCTCAGAGGTCAGCAAGGCTCAGAGGTCAGCAAGGCTCAGAGGTCAGCAGCTCAGAAATATGGACACACGGGAAATAAGATAATTAGTGCGTCAACATACCAGAGGGGTTTCATATAGGTCATTGAATCTCAAGGTGTGGGGTATAGCATTTTAATGAAACCTGCACATTTTTGGTTTTAAGTGAAATTATTTGGTGGGGTTGCTCCAGAATTCTTACAGGTTGAGGGGAAAGACTAAAAACGCTTGAGAGCCACCAATACAGATCTAACCAGTGAACTTCATGGCCATACTAAAGAGACAGTTTCTATCAAGACTGCAGACCTACACAGCCTGAACCCTTAAATGATTTGGGGGGGGACGGGACGACAGAACATGCTCCCTCTTACTCTGGCCCTCCCACCTTTAAAGCCAGCTTCAAAAACTTTCCCATTTTGTTTTAGATCTCACCACATCCATCCACTCCACACAGACATCCCTTCCTCCCACCCAACCTTGCCCCACTTTACTTTTAGGCTGTCCACCTGCAGGTGGTGTTTTTCACTTCTCCATACTCTTATTACCTCCTCCACACTGCGTACCCATTATCTCCAAGACCAACCACATGCAGCCCCTGCTAACTTCTGCCTCATGTCCCTTCATGTCCTTTAGGTTGTAAGCTCATGGATATTTAGCAGACCACATGTAGAATGTATTTGCAAGATTATCCAAAGAACAAAGCCCCGTGTGTCTTTTGTATCTTTCCATTTGTAAGACCCAGCTTAATATTTTTTATTTTTTTTTAGAAAGGATTTTACCAGGAAGGATAAATTGAGATTTCTCTCGTTTTCAAGTATGTCCTGGGTGGCGAGTATGTACCGTTAGGTGTCTTGCCAAGGACACTTACTGGAGAGGTTGCTCGCTGGGATCGAACCCATGACTCCACAGGCTCTCTCCATGCAGAGCAGTGACATTACCTCCTCTACTCCACCCAGCCGGTACGTGCTATACAACTGCTCGTACTGTAATAATGATGTCATAAGTAGGAGAGTGCCCATGCTCCTAGACCATAAGACTTATGCTTTTAAGAAGCCATGATTTAGAGTAGGGATCAGCAAACCAGGCCCCTCCAGAGGTTTTGGAACTACATTTCTCATGAGGCTCAGCCAACCCAATGAATGGCAAAGGATCACGAAACACAGTTTTCAAACATCTGGAGGGCTAGTGTAGCTGATCCCCAATTGCGAGTCATACTTAAGCATACCCAATGCAGTCTATATAGAAGGCATTTAAAAGATATTTCACACTTTATAATTTTATTCCTGGACAAGGAAGGATGATAAGAGGATAAAGCAGACGTTTCGTTTTCGGTCAGCGTTGCAAAAGAAGCTATGAATCATAAGGGATATGCTTGTGCGTGTTTGGAAGAGCCAGAATATAGGTTGGGCCTTTGCCGTGTCACCAGCGCCACGTACAACTGAAATGTAGTTATGCCAAGAAAGTTGAGACTTTGCAGTTCTCATTGTCAAAATGTGAAACAGATTTATTGATCGGAAGTGTCCGAACCTTTGAAGCACGCTGTATGGTTTTTATTTTCCCCTGTTGAAGGACGCCCAGATCAGCTCTTTGAAATATATAAGCCACAGAGGTTCATAACCCTTGGATAACAAGGAGGGATAGCAGGTTCCATCCAATGGAGAAGCATTGGATGAGCCGTGTCAGCCAACTCCAACTGATCCAACCCTGGAAGGCTTTCCTATAGGAGCTGACTGATAGCCTTCAGGGTTAAAGAGAGGCTTTGATTCTGAAGGGCTGTCATGGCCCCCAGGGACAGCTAGAAGGAACCTTTGCACACCATGACCAGTTAAGGTTATGGTGGTCATGGTGGCTAGAGTGTCCCTTTAAAAGGAGCCTTATTTCATACTTCTAGTCATTTCTCGTTCCCAATGCCATCGTTAAGGATTTTTTTCCCCCCTTTAAGCAGAGTGTTAAACCAATAAGGATCTTTAAAGCTATACATGAAGGAAGTTCACAACCGCACTAGCAAGCTTGGCGTCATTCCCATGAAGAAAAGGAATATCCATCACAACGGCCATCTGAAAGAGCTGTCTGCAACCAGTCAGGAAGAGTTGGCCACCATCGGGAAAATGGTTTAGCCACACTGGTGTCTAATGCTAAAGAGACATTTCACCACAAAGAGCTCCACCACAAAGTAAATCCACTTTAACATTTCGGCTTTTGTAACTTGAGTGCAGGACCAAACCAATTAAACGGCAGACCCGTATCATCCCATCCAGTCGTACCGGTGGGTTGAGAGTGTAAGGGCATACTTCTAGTTACCAAGGAGTGCCCGTCTGAGAACAAATGCTTAAATCCAAGGGCACCGAGATGTCTGCACTTTACAATCACGTCAAAAAAATCCTCGATTCTGATTTTATTTTTCGTTGTTTCTTTAACAAAGTCGGTTTCTGTTCCCGTTTGTTTTCTCGGAGGAATTATTCAGTTGCAACCTGCCACCGAGGAGCTGGAAATAACAGTCTGCCTGAAAGCCTTTATGCACCACTAAAGCATGGAAATAAACATATGTAAGCTCCTGAACCCCCGCGGTGTATTTTCAAGCCATTACAAAAACAAGGTCGATCCATAAAATATAGGAAATAAAATGTGCATAAAAGCAGAGTTTCACTCTTAGAATGGATTTGCCAGTTAAAGAAACATTGTTTTGTTACATTTTTAGATTTTTCTCCCGGTCTGAAATTGCCACTTTGAAACCTTTGCTAGAAAATTTAAATAAAAAAAAGCAGCTGTATCAGGGGGAATAAAACGCCAAAAAAAGGAAAAAAAACTGTTCTACAGCCAAGAGGGAAACCGTAATGAATCCAGTACAGAAATAAGAAAAGTCAAAATAAAAAAATAAATTATACATATGTAAAAACAAACCTAAAATGAAAAAACGAACAAGGTAACTCAGTCCATTTAGAACATATTACTATGGCATAACCACCCCCCCCCAAAATGCTCCAATGGGAGGTTGTCACCCTGTGATTTAGTTGGGCATTGGTTGACGATTAGCTTATTTAGGTATTTTTTGGGAAGCACTATTGAGTAGAATGCTCTGCAAGCCCTCCTGAAAGGAATAAAACTCAGATTTTTTATTTTTGTTTAACAAAAATAATGTTTGAGGAGAATTGAATAGAAATGAAAGTGTCTATTCGGGGAATCCAACCAGCATTTTATTACGGTCATGTCTGAACCATAACTAGAAAAGAAACGTTTCGACCCTCCTGGGTCTTTGTCAAGTGAGACTTGCATCGAAACTGTTCTGCTAATGGAATAAACCCACATTTTGAACGGAGCGCTTGTTAAATAATCTTTTTAATTCACTGTATCCTCTATATATGGTGATTCAAATACTTCCCTTAGCTCAGCTTAAAAATGCATGGCTTGCGATTTCCTATAGAAGCACAGGAATATAAGCAGGGAATCGTCATGAAACAGGCAGCTGGCTTCTTAAACCCCCCCCCCCCGCCCCCCTTATACTGGGGAAAGACTGGGGTTACAAGATATGACTAAATTTGGTAACCGTGCTTTTGGGCTGACTCTGCTTGTCAACTCAGAGAAAATGTATCTGTACACTGATTGGTTACTGTTACTCCATTGTACGTATGCTATATAAGCCAAATCCACAGACCATAAAATTCAATCTGCTTTAACCTGAATCTGCTGCCTGTTAATTCATTTTCCTAGTAGCTGGTGCTGCGTCTTACAATAAGAAAGAAAACAAATCCCCTGGGTTGCCTGTCTCGATAATTATAATTACAGTGCTGGAGCATTGCAGCTTTTATTTAAGATATGGGACCTTAAGAGAGGAGCCATTCCAGCCTATTTGTGAGCAGAATTAGAGCTACCTTTATTTTGAACCATAACTAGGACAACAGGCGTTCTAATCCGTATAGTATAGGGTTTAAAATCTGAAGCAAGTGTGAAAAGGGGGCTGGAAAATCCACCCGGCCGTGTTACCTCTCTCCGATTTGAGCTTCAGCCTCGCAGGTAACGCAAAAGTGTAGGTATAGTAATCGGGCAGGAAATTCCAAGCGTTACCATTTAAGTTAGGAGTTGATTAGTTTTCATGAAGAGTGTTCCTTGATCAGCCTTTAATGAGCCAGTGGACAAATTTGGCAAGACCCTTTGCCAGACTACAATGTCCATGGGCAGAGAATCAAAGACAAAGGAATCTTCCAGCTGAGAAGTGAGGATGTCAAATGATCTTCCTAACCAAAGTAGCACGGCCTTAATGGCGAAATTTGTGAAGCAAATGAAAGATACTGCACTCTGCCTGACCTGGGTCAGTAGATAAGGGGCCGAAAAGAAATGAAGACCCACAACACCATCATTTAGAGCTAGAGTAGTTTATTCCACGAAGGTGGACCTAGGCAAGGTTGGAACCCAATAAGGGTCTTTGCCAAGCCTCAAACGCACAGGGAAGAAACTTGTGTTTAGGTAGCTTTGGTGGAATACACTCCTACACTTTAAATCCTGGTGTTCCACATCTACCATTTGTATTACTGGTGAAATCGGACATCCACTGCATAAACCAATGCTCCGACCAATGCAGCTGCAAAGCAGAAGATCTGTCAGAGAGCCTCTACAACACTAGATCTCTTGCGTAGGCACTGGCTAAGCCTAAATCCACCCAACTAGGTACAGCTTCTTGGAGGTTGGCTGCCATATCAAGCCCGGCCAGCTTCCAGACAGAAATAACACATTAGGAGGAGAGTTCTTCTGAAGGCCCCTTAAACGACTTCTGTATGCTGACCTATGCTTTGATGTTCTGTGCTATTCCTAGTGAACGCTTGACGAATTGTCCTGTGTACCAGATACTTTTGGTTGTCTCTTGGATCTCTACGTTACACCTTAAAGCTCTATTTAACCGTGCAAGTTCCTGACTGAATCCCATGTTACGCCAGTGCCCATGTCCTCCACAGTCAGCTTTGCCATACTACACAGTAGTTGAGCTTATTCTTTCCGACGCTGAGCCCTTCGCTCAAGTCCAACAATCACCCTATGGAACAGTTTACCAGTTTGCAACATAATGGGTAGCAATCAGAAGAAATGCATGGCAGAGGACAGAATGGACCTTTAAAGACCATCAAATAATCGTAATATCAGACAAAACAGAACTTTCACAATGGCAACAGTGTCTAAGGTATAGAGTCAAAGAATACTGTATTGGGCAATTGTTTTGTATCTACGATTGTCTGCCATCATAAAGAACTTAACCACCAAGTGAAAGTTGAGACAAGAGAAGCCTTTTTGGCCATTACATCCAAAAAAACTATGTACGGTACAGCTTCACATTATCAGCCACAAAGACTCAACACTAAAATATCTTTAACTCAACCCTTACCTGCGTTTTGTAACCACTGATATTGGTCTTTCTTCGCAGATCTTCTTACCTGCTTCCTGGCAAGAAGTAAAAAGAAAAAAGAAAAAATCATTACAAAACCAAGAAAAAAGGGAATACAAAAAAAATGAAAAAAAAAACAAAAACGACCAGCAGATGGATTTTTTTAAAAAAAAACACAATTTGTATATAGATTAAAAATAAAGTTAGTGTCGTTTATTAAAATTTGTTGAGTACTTAAATTTATGGACAATATCAGAGTCAAACGTCTAGTTATGAAATTTTACATCGTTTTAAATGTAAAAACTACAGGCTTTTTAAAATGCTATTAAAAAGAAAAGTTTAAAATGGATATTTAAGTGCTTTTCCAAAAAATAACAAACAACGAAAAAAAAAATTTAAACTAAAAAAAATATAATAAAACCAAAACGTCTGGATCTGTATCGCACCTGCTTTTTTTTTTTTTTTTAATTGGCTGTATTAAGAAAAAATTAAGGAATATTAAAGTTTTAATCTTGTTTATTTACCTTTGCATATGAAGATCGTTTTAAGGGTTACACATCCTCTGCCTCTGATGAAAGCCATCTCATTTAGTCAAGTCAGAAAGTCTTAAAGCTTTGTGCTAATTGCTCCCACCATGGAACGAAGTGCTCATTAAGGAACCAAAATTCTTTTAAATTCCAAAGTTGCACTAGTGAGAAAACGCTCAACAGAATGAAACTAGTCACATTTATTATTTCAAGAAAACTCATTTTCTATTTTAAAACCATTTTTAAATGCATTATTTTTTATTGTCGCTTTTTTTTTTGCATCGTTTTATTGTGTTATTTTTGCAAAAAAAAAAAAATTCAAACCCTTTGATGTACTTTATACAGCATTTATTCTACTGCCAGCCAGTAAATGTGTCTTTATGGGTTTTATACCAAATTTTAGAACCAAACTGAACAGTGTTTATCGTAAACCTTTTAGATATATAATGTTATATAGAATATTGTCCCTGTTTACCACTATTTAGATTTGATTTTAAAAAATAATGCATAAAATTACTTTTTCACACACAGTGGATTTTTCTTTCAAAAAGTTTATTTAGTATTAAGCAACAATAAAACTTGCTCAACACTACAGTACATGTTCAAGACTCGTTACAAAAAAAAGATACCACATTTGCATTTTGTAGTTCTCTCCTTTATGCAGTTTTACAAGAGGAAAAAAAAAAAAAGAGTAGCAAATCCTTCAAACGAAAAGCCGAGAACTAAAAAAATAGTATTGTTCGGATTCCTTTAAAATGAAAGGTTACGCTTACGTTAAAGTAAAGGGTTAACATAAATTTAGTAAAGCTAACTTGTTAACACTAGTTAAAAGTTAAATTCACTCTTTTGACCCCGCCCCCCCACCGACCTATTTTCAAATACAGACTAGAAATAACATTTTTTTTTTATACATAATTTTTTTTGTTTTTCATTTGGTGTTACAACTGAAAAAAAAAAATTTAAATTAAAAAAAATAGGTTGAGTCCGTCCATTCACAGAGTTAGTATGTTTTTTTTTTTTGTTTTTTTTTTAAAAAAGGGAGTTTTCATAGAAAAAAAAAATTACTTTGAACAGTATACAGGGCTGGAGAAGAATGGATAATTCACGACGTCAGACTGTACAATCAGTATCTTGGATATGGCTGGTCCCTGTAGCTTCCTTTTGTTGATCTTGCAGGTGCGGCCTTGTGTCTCGAGTTTGCCCAGTCTTCTTGACCTGAGTAAATGGTAAAAGAAAAAATATAGAATATAAAATTATTGTATTTTCGTCTACATGGCCAAAGCCACGACTCTGGGAGGGAACAGTGGGATTTGGAGAAGGTCCAGCTAAATTCGTAAAGTCAAAGTTTAACGCAGCATTAAATAAAAATTGGCAAAAAAAAAAAAAAAAAAGTTTGGAAAGTCGTCTCAATTATTTTTTCTAAATGTTAATGTGAAACCTAAACTAAGAGCAGTGAAATGCAAAAATAGAATTGTCACAACCGGACGCTTAAACTCTGACTCATTGAGTTCATTGAGTTTCATTAATTTGAAGAGAGGGCAGATTTAACGGAAAAGGGTTTGGGGGTTTATTGACTCAAAAAAATATGTTTTTGGAAGGAAAAAGAGGCTTTTATTGGGGGGGGGGAATTAGTTGAAAAATCAGAATTATTGTATTATAAAAGGCCCCCCCTCCGCCCCAGAAATTCACATTTGATGGCGTTCTTTAAAGACCCAAGTCACCACCAATCTGATAGAGGAAGGGGTTGATATGTTGTAAGTGTGCACTCACCATAGGAGTCGTAGGATTCTTCACCGCGTCCGTGGCCGTAATCATAATAATCTGCTGTGCTGATTGAACAGAAGAGAGATCACAGTCAGATCACAGCATTCAGCGCTGGAGGACGGGCGGCCATTGATCCGTTAACACGGGGTAAAACGTCTCACGGAGATTTAGCATTTACAGAAATTAGACTGGACATTTAACATAAAAAAAATAAGAAACACCTAGGTGTAACAAAGTAAGAGACAATGAAATCTTCACAGGAAAGAAAAGCAAAAATCTGACAAAGTTATAAGTTAATAAAAAAAAAAAAACAATGCTATTCCATTACAGAACTATAGAAAGTCCTAGGTCTGAAATTCTGCCCTAAAAGCACATGTTGCAGTTTGTGGGGTCATTTTGCCAGTAGGAATAATTTTAAAACACGTCATATTGACCAGGAGGAGCAGGTTAGGCAGAATAGCACCAAATCGCGCCTATAAACCCATTTAATTAATCCGCGGACACTGCTGCTTGGGTGACACCAATGCAAATTCTATGAAGTTCCCTGAAGTATGAGGGGTTGACTGATGGAAAGTACAGATTAGCTGGTCTTTTGTGATGATCTATTAACTTGGTCTTTGAGGTACATGACTGCCAGGCACAGACTTCAAAACGGATGAGGCACTCAAGTGCCACCCATAAGCCGCAAGTTCCTCCTACTGCTGGAGGTGTCAGAGATTCTACCAGCAACGGGAATCAAACAGTAAATAAATCAAAAGGTGAAGTGCAAAGCTGTATAGCTGAAAATCTGCAGATTGTGAAGTTATGGAGTCAAATAGCAAAGCTCGCATTCTGAAGAGCACATAAAATAAGGTACTTCCATTACGGTGAAGTTCTATGCTTATGTTAAGCATAAAAAAAATAATAAAAAAAAACAGTAAATATCAGGCACCAAAATACAGATGTGCAAACAGACCCCACTCACGTTTCTGAGCAGTTACAGGACTCAGACAGCATAAACCAGGTTGTCAAACTCACGCTCCCCCCCCCGCGATGGGACCTACAATTCTTTCAATGTAAAGGCAGGGAATCATGGGTATTGTAGTGCAGTACTATTCGGGGAGTCTTACGTTGAGAGCCCTGGCTTAGGACATAAAACATCCAGAGGCATGGACATTAAGAGACCATTGTCACAGTTTTCTTGTACAGGTTCAGTGTTTCTTCTCGGAAATGCTGGAATGCCAAATGATCCAACATATGTTGGTGCTCAGAATTTTCCTAACACCAAAAGCGGAAAATACAGACCTCAGGCTAGGGTCAAACGAACACATTATTCGCAGCGACCGTCAAAAAGTGCATCCGAACTCATTGACGTATTTTTTCATGGAATGCACGAAAATGGTCATACGATGTGCATTTTCATGCGTTATTTTTTACGGATCCAAACCAGGAAACTTTGGGTGTCTGGACGTTATGTTGGCCAGACATGAGCAGGGTCTGACGTCTCCGAATCACGCACACTCGCCGCTATGCGGAGGCAGCGCACTCTGTACGTCAGTACTAGCGGTTCTGCGTTCATTTTCCACTTGCGTTGAGCGGCCGGACTTTTGTGCGACCGTACTTCGTTTATTGGCTGTCATTGCCCGTCATTTGCTGCTAGTGCGGCCGTGATTAAGTGCGCCTAAACGCATGTTAAAAAATGCGCTAGTCTGAGCCCAGCCTCATGCGACAGGAAGAACCAGATACAAATCCTGTGTAAAATGTCCTTCAGGTGGTGTGTATGAAACAAATTGTGTCAAGACTTGGGTCCCATCCCCAAAATATCTCATTTGCAAATAATCCAAAATACCAAACATCCAGAGCACGACTGATCCGTGTGTTTGAGGAGTGACTCAACCTGTAGCCAAAATCTGATTGCTCAAGTAAAAAGCACCAGTATTTTAAGAAGGGGAGCAGTGCGGGTCGGACACCCAATATCAGTTTAGTTGTACAATTGGGACAAGATTTGTAACCAAAAAATGAAATACCAATCTGGACCTGATCAAATCCCAGCAATGCTGCTGAAAATCAGTGCACCAGCAATTGCAAAACCTGTCGCAACCCTGATTAATGAATCACTGGCGACTGGATACATACCCAAACTCTGGAAGACTGCAAGAGTGGTACCTATCCATAAAAGTGGAGACAATACTTTGGTATCCAACTACCGGCCGATATCACTGCTCCCTGTAATGTCAAAAATTCTGGAAAAATGTGTCTACACTCAATTACGTGATTATTATCAGTATCAGAACTATTTAACCCCAGATCAATCAGGCTTTCGTCCAAACCATTCAACTACAACTGCCCTTTTAAAAGTTTGTAATGATATCCAAGCAGGCATGGAACAAGGAAATCTAACTGGAGCATCTTCCTTGATTTTGCCAAGGCTTTTGACACAGTAGACCATGGCATCCTATTACAAAAACTTAAGAACTCTGGTATTGGTGATAGTACGTTAACCTGGTTTCAATCATATGTGTCTGATAGGTCTCAATTTGTGTCCATTTCTGACAGCACTTCCCTCCCCCTCCCAGTCACTTGCAGTGTACCCCAAGGCTCGATACTTGGCCCCCTGCTATTCACAATATTAATAAATGATCTGCCCAATGTCTGCAAAGCCTCAACTGTGCACATGTACGCAGACGACACCGTAATCTATACCAGCAAACCAAATCTCCCACAGCTGGGGGGCCGTGCTGCAAGAACAATTCACAGGAGGTAGAAAAGTGGATCAAACACAAACCTTTTTTAAATACTGACAAAACTGTAACGATGCTCTTTGGAACCGCACCTAACCTACACAAATTGCAAAATCCCCATCTATGTGTCAGGACAAAATCAAATGGTACGCTGACCACAGTCACTTCTCTCAAATACCTAGGTATGTGGTTAGACCCAAATCTATCTTTTGGCCCCACATCGAAAAACTCATCTAAACTCTACCCCAAACTAGGTGCCCTGTACAGAAACAAATCCTGCCTGAGCCCCGCGGTAAGAAAGCAGATTGTACAACAAATGCTTATGCCACCCATTGAATACGGAGATGTAGTGTATGCAGCCGCCCCGCAAACACACCTCCAGAAACTTACTACATTGTATACCTCATTCTGTCGCTTTGTGCTACAATGTAACTGCATGACCCACCATTGTGACATGTTAATAGAACTAAACTGGCCATCACTGGACTCTAGACGCACCCTTCACCTTTCCAACCTGGTGTTTAAGAGCTTTTCTGGGAAGCTGCCACCCTACCTGAATATGCTGCTTCCCCCGCAGTTCCCTCATCCTATAACCTCAGATCCAGGACCTGCACCTTACTTGCAATACCACAATACAAAAAGAAAATGGCTCGATCCTCATTTTCCTACAGAGCACCGCAAATATGGAATAACCTCCCAGACATCGTCAAATCTTCCCCCAGTCTAAAGTCCCTTAAGACTTCCTTATTAACATACCTCAATACAAAATGCACCTGTAAACATGTAACATAATGACTTTATTTCCTCCATATTTATTTTTCTGTTAATCTGTATATTTGGTCTTGTGTTAATATCTTGCATTTTACTATTTTGTATTTCTGTAACAATTCAATGTTCTCGAACCCAGGACATACTTGAAAACGAGAGAAATCTCAATGTATCCTTCCTGGTAAAATCCTTTATAAAATAAAAATTTGTTTTTTTTATCTCGAGATAGGGTTTCCAAGTATAAAATACAGTCCTACAGTTGGAGGAAAAAGGGGAATGCTAAATTCTAGCGATGCACTGAAATTTTTGGCAGAGCCTGGTGCCTGATACAAAATAACAGGGTCCGGAGGCCTGTAATTTCTTTAAAGGTTTTTTTTTCTTAAAGAAATTTACAAATCAGTCAAAAACAAACAATCCCAACGCAGAGACAGCCCGGCTATAAACAAGGACTGAGAAACGCATGGTGGACCAAGCAGGGATTAAGACGCATTTGGCCTCATGGATCATAAATCAAGGTCAAAGTTCTATGAATGGTGTCACCGCCAAGGGGGATTTCGTTATTTAACAATTGCCATGGAAACTACCTGCAGCCCTGACCCACAAACAAGGTTCTTCACAATTAGCTGTGAGCAGAACACGGACCTTTATGAACACACTGCCAATTAGTGCTCACTTCTAAAGGGTTTGCATGGGTATTGTCGCCGTGTCCACCCACAAGAAGCAGCCATCTTTGCCTTCATGCAACAAATTGACCTCATGATCAACCGACCAATGCCAAATCGTACCGCTACTGGCATGACACACACCGGCAGAGGGGATTTATTAAAATGGCCACGTAAGAAGCAGTAACAGATGAGGGGGGAGGGGTAGACCTCTTCATGCAACCAATACTTTTTCATAGAACCCATTCGTTAGCCGAAAACTTCCCTCAAGTCTCCGTTGACTCGAACAGGACTGCAGAGATAACAGGATCACAGAAAACCATTAACTAAAAACGGTGGCGAACGGAAAAATTGACAAATTGCTGGCGAAATGTCTGTAAATTCCAGGGATCGCACACTCTTAAACAGAGCTCCCGGCCAGTAATGGCAAAACCCTAAGGGGCGAATTCAGGGAAAGGTGTTAACCTTTAAATCGGCTCAACTCCTAAAAAAACCAGATTCAGTTACATAACAGCAGCGGCACCGGCATTTGTATTGCTTTCTGGAATCCATCGCTCCTAGTTTCCTCCTGTACATGGAAGATCAATCTTTAACACTGTAAGTAAGCGAGGGATTTTTTGGGCGCCATTATTCGGTCATGTGATTTTGCCAGGGTTCCGGAGCCGATATTCAAAGAATAATGGATTGAGACAAAGATAATGAGTGACTTGGGAATGGCTTGTTATTCTCTGGCTGCCGGCAAATGAACACTCCCTATACAAAGTACAGGAAGCATCAAACCATCTGAGCCATGAGGAAAGTTTGCCACTTTGAGTAGCAGCTCGAGCTGTTCATATTAACGGGCAAGAGGTTATGTTAATGCGTGGGGTCGGTACATTCAACGGCTCAGCTGGAATAGGTTCCTACGTTAGCGATTCCACATCAATGCCGGCAAAACTGAACGATACAATCAAGATGACAAAACAAGATAAAAGGTGTATACGAGTTGCACTGAACAGATGAAGAGCAATCTGGACTTGTTTTACTTTGCTAGCTCTGAGCCACGATAACCTACATGGTCTTGTGAAGGCATCCTCTGACTCGTCGGCTCGGCACCATCTGTCACCGATCAGAAGCATCTCTGTAGTCATCCCGACGCCATTAAGCAGATGGTGCACATAAATCCAGAGGATGTAGTATGTCTCCCCGGCGAGCCTGGTTTCTGTAGAGCCGTTTTATACACCCCTATAAATCTCAGGTATGGTGAGGAACATCAAACGCTAAACTCACAAACCTCTGCTTTGTTATGCATGTCCATACGCTTTGCCTCGCACAGACTGCCGGTACCTCGAGCACCGACATTAATTCACTTTATGGGAGTTTAAAGCAAAGCCGGACGGATTATAAACAGACAAGATTGTCCCGTCTCTCCCTGCAGGTAAATCTGCTCAATATGGAACCTTTTAGAGCTTGTGATATCTATTACAGGATGAACCCGCACCAGCGACCTGAGACCATCTGAAGAAAAAATCATTTAACTTTGAGAACTTTGCCCTAGACATGTGCACGGCAAAGGGTTTTGTTAAAGTTTTTTTTCGTTTCAGGTCGTTCAGTTATTTTACCGCGATTTGCATTTTGGACGGTATTTCGGATCATGAAGGGCACCATCAGCTGGTGTGAGCCAACCCTAGTGTCTGTCTTCCCATTAGCGTCAGGTAAATTCAATCTAGCGCCGGAACAGATTGTTTGCCTCTCGCTACAAACGGCGAAAAAAACACTTAGCACACGGTAATTAACGATTCGTAGCGCGAGCTTTAATGTACTTAACACGTCCTACACTTAACACGGGCAGCGCTACAGAGCACTTTCACTATTCTAAGATCGTTTGGTCCCGGCGATAATTTTAACGACGATGCTAATCGCAAAATTTACTTCTGCAACAAGCATTGAGCATACTTACCCAGACTGACCCGCATCTCTCCCTCTACTGTCCCACCCACCCAGGCCCGGCCCCTAATTTCAGCTGTCTCCACTTCGCTCTCCAATTACTTAGGCAAAGCTTCTGGACCTCCTCATGCAATACTTACTATATTCTTTCTGGCCACAAGCTTCACATTCCCTCTGCTCCCATTTGTTAAACCTACCCCGTCCCTTAGATTGTAAGCTCATGGGACGTCTAGCTGAGCACTTGGTCTAAAGTGCTGTATTACTTGGTTATCCTACGGGCAGGGTTGTCTTTCCTTTTCTATTATGTACATCTGTTTGTGCTCCCCTTTGTAAAGCGCTATGGAATATGCTTGCGCTATATAAATGCCTGTAACAAACTTCTACTAGGAAACGAAAATGTCTAAAAATAGAAATCTGAAGATTTTAATTGCCCGAGCATCGGCAGAGCTCAGCATACTGCAGACTTCTGCTCTGTAGCGCAGTGTTTCCCAAAAACCTGTCCTCAGGTCCTCCTAAACAGGACAGGTTTTAAGATCACCTTGGGGGAAATGGAGGTCAAATCCTGCAATCACTGAGCAGCAAATTATATCACCTGTGCTGTGCTTCAGATATCCTGCAAACCTGGCCTGTCAGTGGGTCCTGGGGACAGGTTTGGGAAACACTGGTGGTGTAGTAGTGGGTACTACAAGGAAAGAGGGGAGACTTTCTGTATGTGCTCTGCAGAGATGAGGGAGGACTGGACCGAGTGAGATTTGACAGCGGAGGAAATCTTTCTGGAAAACACAAAAAGTTGCTGCGCTGCCATATCGCTCACCTAAGGCTAATGTCAGATGAACGCAGTCAGAGCGCACTCTGCGCGCGCGCATAACGGACAGACGTACTGACGGAAGATACTGTAGACACCACACAGTCCATGTTTTTTGATGGACGTAGGGAAAAAAAGGAATTATGGGAAATAAAATTAATTTGAAAAGGATATGAAAAGCCATGGTGTGCGTCAAGGTGCTGGACGTCGCAAATGCGCTGCGGCTGACATCACACACTGAAAACTAGGCGGACGTGGCGCACTCTGCGTGTCCGTCTAGCGGTTTTACGTTCTTGCTTAACTTGCGTCAGTTTGCCACGTGCGCAGTTCGGCGCGCACATACTTTGTGTGGGTCTCTATAGCTTATAATTCTATGCTACGACGGACGTTAAACTGTCCGATGACACGGACGTGATCACTGCGTTCGTCTGACATGGGCCTAAAGGGGTAAATAACAGTGCGCCGGCTTCGCCAAGTAATCACAATGAAATTAGTAATTCCGTTGGGATTGAACAGGAATATCCCTTTAATGCCGCGCTGCCACGTCCCGGCATCAGGCTTTCAGGCAGACACACGTCCACGTGTAATACGTTGTTTAACGGACTCTCACAGCAGACAGTCGGCACAGTGACACAGTTTACGCCGAGAAACCAATTACCCCAAAACCACCTCTGGGAATCCGCGAGAAAAAAAAAAAGGAAAAAACCTTGCAAAACATCCAAGACAAAGATGTGGCACCTGTGCGAGAAAAGGGACTAGAAAACATGACAACCGTGAAAACTACACAATTTGGGCATCACAATCATGACATTCCTCGAGTAAATCCCATTGCAGAGATGCTGTGTGGTGTCCTTGTCGTTGTGTTTGTACCATACAACATCACAAATGCCCGAGTGGAATCACCCATAACCACAACATGTAACGAGACAAGACGATGCTTGCTAGAGGCCAGCCGTCACCCCCGGCCGTGCAAAATATTACACGCCAAGTTTACAGTTAAAATGTACTATAAACATTATGTGGGAGCCTCGTCACGTGGACATGAATGCTGTGAGACCAGTCACAGAGATCAGGGGGCAGAGCGTCGCCGCGCTGGGCCTGGGCAGCACTTCTTGTGATCATGCCCCCCCCGGGTCTGAAAACAAGCGCCACATCGAGCAAACCTGGGATGAGGAACCAGAAGCCTTAGTCCAAGCTTTATACTCGACTCGCATGATTCCCCCCCCCCCAAAGCAGATTAATGTGCAAAGGATTAACTCAAAAGGTGCCAAGCTTCCACAACACGGGGCGCCTACCCGCTCTATCCACGCACAGATCATTACGGAGCAACACAGCGCAGATATCCATCACAGGGACAGGAGACAGGAGACAGATCTTACCTTTATATGAAAAGAAGAGTCAACGAGGACAGCAGAGACCGGGGCAGGCAAAAAAACAAAACAACCAGACCAAAAGATAACAGGGCAGGCAAAAACCAGACCATAAAAAGGTCAGGCGGGCACACAGACCAGAAAAAAAGGTCAGGCGGGCACACAGACCAGAAAAAAAGGTCAGGCGGGCACACAGACCAGAAAAAAAGGTCAGGCGGGCACACAGACCAGAAAAAAAGGTCAGGCGGGCACACAGACCAGAAAAAAAGGTCAGGCGGGCACACAGACCAGAAAAAAAGGTCAGGCGGGCACACAGACCAGAAAAAAAAGTCAGGCGGGCACACAGACCAGAAAAAAAAGGAGCAGGCACGAGTAAGAGGGAAAGGCAGGCACGAGTAAGAGGGAAGGGCAGGCACGAGTAAGAGGGAAGGGCAGGCACGAGTAAGAGGGAAGGGCAGGCACGAGTAAGAGGGAAGGGCAGGCACGAGTAAGAGGGAAGGGCAGGCACGAGTAAGAGGGAAGGGCAGGCACGAGTAAGAGGGAAGGGCAGGCACGAGTAAGAGGGAAGGGCAGGCACGAGTAAGAGGGAAGGGCAGGCACGAGAAAGAGGGAAGGGCAGGCACGAGAAAGAGGGAAGGGCAGGCACGAGTAAGAGGGAAGGGCAGGCACGAGTAAGAGGGAAGGGCAGGCACGAGTATGAGGGAAGGGCAGGCACGAGTATGAGGGAAGGGCAGGCACGAGTATGAGGGAAGGGCAGGCACGAGTAAGAGGGAAGGGCAGGCACGAGTAAGAGGGAAGGGCAGGCACGAGTAAGAGGGAAGGGCAGGCACGAGTAAGAGGGAAGGGCAGGTAGAGACCTGCAACCGCAACGCTGGGGTTTGTTATTGCCTGGGTACTTCTGAGGATTACAAAGCGAGTGTGTATTTGCAGACAGGTTTACAGATGCCCATGGAGGAGAGGAAGCCAGAGATGCCCATCCTCTAACAGGGCACGGCATTCAGAGGAATATTCCAATATCTGGTTCGTATCGATTCGATTTCACGAGGCGAGCAGCGAGCGAGAAGATTAGACCCTTTGTTATAGAATACGGAAATAAAGGGATTCAATCCGCCGGCTAATACCGTCCCTGATAATTAATTCTGCATTAATAGGGCTGAGGGGAATATCAAGCCTTTATCACAAAACTCTGTCTGGCCGGAGATCAATGCTTTAGCTGGATTTGAGAACCGTGGTTTATTAGGTATTATGCGGCCTCCAAGAAACAACGAGAGGCCGAACCGACCGGATAAACGCCTGCTATGACGGCAGAGAGGACGACCAGAGCGATGCATGTGTAAGGATCAACTCTGAGAGGGGAGCGTGACAGAAAACATGGGAAAAGGGGGGGGGCGAATGGAAGTGAGGAAAAGGCGGCCACAATGGGGGGGGACGAGGGGGAAGGGAAAGGCCGCAATGGGGGGGGACGAGGGGGAAGGAAAAGGCCGCAATGGGGGGGCGGGGGAACGAGGGGGAAGGGAAAGGCCGCAAGGGGGGACGAGGGGGAAAGGCCGCAATGAGGGGGACGAGGGGAAAGGCCGCAATGGGGGGGGGGAATGAGGGGGAAAGGGAAAGGCCGCAATGGGGGGGGGGAACGAGGGGGAAGGAAAAGGCCGCAATGGGGGGGAACGAGGGGGAAAGGGAAAGGCTGCAATTGGGGGGAACGAGGGGGAAAGGGAAAGGCCGCAATGGGGGGGGACGAGGGGGAACGAGGGGGAAAGGCCGCAATGGGGGGACGAGGGGGAAAGGCCGCAATGGGGGGACGAGGGGAAAGGCCGCAATGGGGGGGCAAGGTGGAAAGGGAAAAGCCGCAAGGGGGGGATGAGGGGGAAGGGAAAGGCCGCAAGGGGGGGACGAGGGGGAGGGAAAGGCCGCAATGGGGGGGGGCGGGGGAACGAGGGGGAAGGGAAAGGCCGCAATGGGGGGGCGGGGGAACGAGGGGGAAGGGAAAGGCCGCAATGGGGGGGCGGGGGAATGAGGGGGAAAGGGAAAGGCCGCAATGGGGGGGGGGAACGAGGGGGAAGGAAAAGGCCGCAATGGGGGGGAACGAGGGGGAAAGGGAAAGGCTGCAATTGGGGGGAACGAGGGGGAAAGGGAAAGGCTGCAATGGTGGGGGGGGAATGAGGGGGAAAGGGAAAGGCCGCAATGGGGGGGAACGAGGGGGAAAGGCCGCAATGGGGGGGCAAGGTGGAAAGGGAAAAGCCGCAAGGGGGGGATGAGGGGGAAGGGAAAGGCCGCAAGGGGGGGACGAGGGGGAAGGGAAAGGCCGCAAGGGGGGACGAGGGGGAGGGAAAGGCCGCAAGGGGGGGACGAGGGGAAAGGCCGCAATGAGGGGGACGAGGGGGAAAGGCCGCAATGGGGGGACGAGGGGGAAAGGCCGCAATGGGGGACGAGGGGGAACGAGGGGGAAAGGCCGCAATGGGGGGACGAGGGGGAAAGGCCGCAATGGGGGGGACGAGGGGGAAAGGCCGCAATGGGGGGACGAGGGGAAAGGCCACAATGGGGGGGGGAAAGGCCACAATGGGGGGGCGGGGGAACGAGGGGGAAGGGAAAGGCCGCAATGGGGGGGCGGGGGAACAAGGGGAAAGGCCGCAATGGGGGGGGGCGGGGGAACGAGGGGGAAAGGGAAAGGCCGCAATGGGGGGGAACGAGGGGGAAGGAAAAGGCCGCAATGGGGGGGGAACGAGGGGGAAAGGGAAAGGCTGCAATTGGGGGGAACGAGGGGGAAAGGGAAAGGCCGCAATGGGGGGGAACGAGGGGGAAGGAAAGGCCGCAATGGGGGGGGGGGAACGAGGGGGAAAGGGAAAGGCTGCAATTGGGGGGAACGAGGGGGAAAGGGAAAGGCCGCAATGGGGGAACGAGGGGAAAGGCCGCAATGGGGGGGCGAGGTGGAAAGGAAAGGCCGCAAGGGGGGACGAGGGGGAAGGGAAAGGCCGCAAGGGGGGGACGGGGGAAGGGAAAGGCCGCAAGGGGGGACGAGGGGGAAAGGCCGCAATGAGGGGGACGAGGGGGAAAGGCCGCAATGGGGGGGGACGAGGGGAAGAGGGGAAAGCCGCAATGGGGGACGAGGGGAAAGGCCGCAATGGGGGACGAGGGGGAAAGGCCGCAATGGGGGACGAGGGGGAAAGGCCGCAATGGGGGGGGAAAGGCCACAATGGGGGGACGACGGGGAAAGGCCACAATGGGGGGGGACGACGGGAAAGGCCGCAATGGGGTGGGACGAGGGGGAAGGGAAAGGCCGCAAGGGGGGGACGAGGGGAAAGGCCGCAATGGGGGGGGACGAGGGGAAAGGCCGCAATGAGGGGGACGAGGGGGAAAGGCCGCAATGAGGGGGACGAGGGGAAAGGCCGCAATGAGGGGGACGAGGGGGAAAGGCCGCAATGAGGGGGACGAGGGGGAAAGGCCGCAATGGGGGGGGACGAGGGGGAAAGGCCGCAATGGGGGGACAAGGGGGAAAGGACGCAATGGGGGGGCGAGGTGGAAAGGGAAAGGCCGCAAGGGGGGGGGACGAGGGGGAACGAGGGGGAACGGCTGCAATGGGGGGACGAGAGGGAAAGGCCGCAATGGGGGGACGAGGGGAAAGGCCGCAATGGGGGGGACGAGGGGGAAAGGCCGCAATGGGGGGACGAGGGGGAAAGGCCGCAATGGGGGGACGAGGGGGAAAGGCCGCAATGGGCGGGGACGGGGAAAAGGCCGCAATGGGGGGGGGGACGACGGGGAAAGGCTGCAATGGGGTGGGACGAGGGGGAAGGGAAAGGCCGCAAAGGGGAGGGAACGAGGGGGAAAGGCCGCAATGGGGGGGCGAGGGGGAAAGGCAGCAATGGGGGGGAACGAGGGGGAAAGGCCGCAATGGGGGGGCGAGGGGGAAAGGCAGCAATGGGGGGGCGAGGGGGAAAGGCAGCAATGGGGGGGCGAGGGGAAAGGCAGCAATGGGGGGGCGAGGTGGAAAGGGAAAAGCCGCAAGGGGGGACGAGGGGGAAGGGAAAGGCCGCAAGGGGGGGACGAGGGGGAAAGGCCGCAATGAGGGGGACGAGGGGGAAAGGCCGCAATGAGGGGGACGAGGGGAAAGGCCGCAATGAGGGGGACGAGGGGGAAAGGCCGCAATGGGGGGGACGGGGGGGGAAATGCCGCAATGGGGGGGACGAGGGGGAAATGCCGCAATGGGGGGGGATGAGGGGGAAATGCCGCAATGGGGGGGGACGAGGGGGAAAGGCCGCAATGGGGGCACGAGGGGAACGAGGGGAAAAGGCCGCAATGGGGGGACACGAGGGGGAAAGGCCGCAATGGGGGGGACGAGGGGGAAAGGCCACAATGGGGGGACGAGGGGGAAAGGCCGCAATGGGGGGGGGAAAGGCCGCAAAGGGGGGACGAGGGGGAAAGGCCGCAATGGGGGGGAACGAGGGGAAAGGCTGCAATGGGGGGGGGACGAGGGGGAAAGGACGCAATGGGGGGGGACGAGGGGGAAAGGACGCAATGGGGGGGGACGAGGGGGAAAGGACGCAAGGGGGGGCGAGGTGGAAAAGGAAAGGCCGCAAGGGGGGACGAGGGGAGGGAAAGGCCGCAAGGGGGGACGAGGGGGAAAGGCCGCAATGAGGGGACGAGGGGGAAAGGCCGCAATGAGGGGGACGAGGGGAAAGGCCGCAATGGGGGGGACGAGGGGGAAAGGCCGCAATGGGGGGGGACGAGGGGAAAGGTCGCAATGGGGGGGGGAGGGGGAAAGGCCGCAATGGGGGGGCGAGGGGGAAAGGCCGCAATGGGGGGGACGAGGGGGAAGGGAAGGCCGCAAAGGGGGGGATGAGGGGGAAAGGCCGCAATGAGGGGGACGAGGGGGAAAGGCCGCAATGGGGAGGACGAGGGGGAAAGGCCGCAATGGGGAGGACGAGGGGAAAGGCCGCAATGGGGAGGACGAGGAAAGGCCGCAATGGGGAGGACGAGGGGAAAGGCCGCAATGGGGAGGACGAGGGGGAAAGGCCGCAATGGGGAGGACGAGGGGAAAGGCCGCAATGGGGAGGACGAGGGGGAAAGGCCGCAATGGGGAGGACGAGGGGGAAAGGCCGCAATGGGGGACGAGGGGAAAGGCCGCAATGGGGGGACGAGGGGAAAGGGAAAGCCGCAATGGGGGGGCGGGGGGGAAAGGCCGCAATGGGGGGACGAGGGGAAAGGGAAAGGCCGCAATGGGGAGGACGAGGGGGAAAGGCCGCAATGGGGAGGACGAGGGGGAAGGCCGCAATGTGGGGACGAGGGGGAAAGGCCGCAATGTGGGGATGAGGGGGAAGGGAAGGCCGCAATGGGGGGACGAGGGGGAAAGGGAAAGGCCGCAATGGGGGGGGGCGGGGGGGAAAGGGAAAGGCCGCAATGGGGGACGAGGGGAAAGGGAAAGGCCGCAATGGGGGGGACGAGGGGAAAAGGCCGCAATGGGGGACGAGGGGAAAAGGCCGCAATGGGAGGATGAGGGGGAAAGGGAAAGGCCGCAAGGGGGGGGGGAACGAGGGGGAAAGGCCGCAATGGGGGGACGAGGGGAAAAGGCCGCAATGGGGGGACGAGGGGAAAAGGCCGCAATGGGGGGATGAGGGGAAAAGGCCGCAATGGGGGACGAGGGGAAAGGCCGCAATGGGGGGACGAGGGGAAAAGGCCGCAATGGGGGGACGAGGGGAAAAGGCCGCAATGGGGGGACGAGGGGAAAAGGCCGCAATGGGGGGACGAGGGGGAAAGGCCGCAATGGGGGGACGAGGGGGAAAGGCCGCAATGGGGGACTAGGGGGAAGGGAAAGGCTGCAAAGTATGATCTTCAAAACAGATCGTTTAGAAAATGTAAATACTAAACAAGATATTAAAGCGAGACGTTCAGATCACACCAAGAAAGTCCTTTTATAAGAAATGAGCCGCATATGTGGGATATTGTTTATCAGCCGATCTCGGCTTCCTACTCCAACACCAGCTCAACATTTTGAAGTCTGCACTGCGCAGGTCTCTGGTGGAGCCACAAATCAGTTAATTACCGAGGCAAGGTAAACCATTATCTTCCAAGAATCTCTGATCAAGGAATCACTGTCCAGTACCAAGTAAAATGTGTTGAACAGGACATGACAAGTGTCCTCCTCGCTCCACCACCCTCCAACAGTGCTCGGTTCAAACTGAATCCCGGCAGCAAATGCTAGAACACAACATGGAAACCTCTGCTGGTGAAACGTCATCGGCTACAAATTCTAAGAAAGCTTAGACAAACCAGAAGTAAAGGCGTCTGATTGGCTGACACTGTTCTGGGAGGAAATCCAGGAATTCCCTCCAGAAGCTTTAAATGCAATTATTAAAAGTGACGTTTAATTGACATTGACCTTGGCCTTAGTTCATGATATAGGACGGCCGCGACGACTTTTCCAGGAAGATAAGACGTATCAAACCATAAAGCTTACAGAGGACACATGTACATGTATCCTCTGTTGCTTCGATCAATAGGAGCCCTTGGAATCAACACAAATAAAATGGAGAGATCAATTCTTTTTGGTTCGTCACCTGGTTTCCAGGCTCCAATGATCGCCATAGACTTATGGATTCACTATTGGAAAAAAGAGAGTTCCGGGTTTTCCAGAAGTTCTTGACATTTTTTGCTCCACTAAATCGCCAGAGTCTTGACAATCCCAGGAAGACCGAGACAATAAAGTGAACTGGTATGGGGAGCAGGATGGGATTTCCCACCATAAGCCAATACGGAGGTTTTACCGGTCATTGACCCCTTGTTTAAATACGTCAGGGCTCCACACCAATGAGTTAACACAAATACAGCTTTGTGAACTTACTTTTGTCCTTGTGAAGTGTAGGCATCGTAAGAATCGTAACTCTGCTCATCGTAAGCCGTGCCATATCCATCATCATATTCCTGCAGGACGGAAGGTTTACATCAGTAACTTTAACCATTATGGAAGATAAAGGGATAATAAAAGCAACGCAACCACACACTTGTACACTCCCAACTTGACTATTGTAATCTTCTAGCTGGCCTCCCTCTCTCCCACCTCTCCCTCCTGCAATCCATTCTGATGGACTGCCAGGCTCATCCACCTCACCCGCCGCTCTGTCTCTGCGAGTCCCTTCACTGGCTCCTCATCCACCTCACCCGCTCCCCTGTGCGAGTCCCTTCACTGGCTCCCCATCCACCTCACCCGCCCCTGTCGCTCCCCTGTGCGAGTCCCTTCACTGGCTCCTCATCCACCTCACCCGCTCCCCTGTGCGAGTCCCTTCACTGGCTCCCCATGCACTGCATTATTAAATTAGAAATCCTTACCCTGACCTACAAAACCCTCACTAAGTCAGCTCCCATTACTGTCCTCACTAATCACCAAATACACCCCAGCCCGCTCCCTAAGGCCAAACAGTGACCTGCGCCTAGCTTCTCCCCGCATCACCTCTTCCCATGATACACTGCAGGATTTCTCACACGCAGCCCCCATCCTCTGGAATGCTCTCCCTCGTACTGTCAGACTTTCCCCTAGTTGCTCTTCCTTCAAACGCTCCCTTAAGACTCGGCTCCCCCCCCCCGGACTCACTAATTCGCCTCACTGCCCCAAACAGTCCCTCGCCCTCAGCTTGCAGTCCCCCTCTCCTGTTTCCACCCCCAACCCTTCTAGATTGTGAGTTCCCACAGGGATAGGGCCCTTGTTTCCTCCTGTACTGGTTTGTCAAAAGGTTGTTCTGTCTCAGTGTATTGGAACTCTGTCTATATGGTGCCCATTGTTCAGCGCTGCAGAATCTGCGGGTGCTATATGAATAAAGAATAATTAAATGATAAATATATGATTCTGCATGCCTCATATGCTCGCTGTCTCCTCTGTGACCCTAATCGCCCCTTCGCTACTCAGTCACTTTCAACTAAAAAATGTTGATAATTATCTCAATTTGTCCAGCACAGGACTCCAGTAACGTGCGCATGGTCAACATCTACCACCTTGACTACTGTAACACAATTACCTGTGTCAGATGAGTGTAGCAGAGTTCATTACAAACTGTAGAGGCAGGGCTCAAAATTTCCACTCGCCTACTCACAAGTGAGGGCGAGTGGAAATGTGCTGCCTGTGTGTGCAATAAATTATTTTGAGCTGTGTATTCCAGCAGAGCTACCGTGCAGCCCCCCCATCCCCATCCCCAGGCTGCGCGGTGGCAGAAAACGGCTGCCTAACCTGACCCAGCTCTTCTGTCACTGACTGGCAGGGGGGTGAAAATGAGCTTCCCTGCCTCCTCGCTCTGCTCACACTGGGGTCTGATGACTGGGTATACATGTATCTGGGCTCTTATGTCTGGATGTTAATGTTATTTTTGTAACTTTATTCTAAATAAAACCTTTAACAGTGATATTTCATTAGAATTTAAGGGGGTGTGTTTAGAGACAGAGTTAAGGGCTGGGTAGGGGTTAGGTGGAGCAACTGGTGGCGAGTAACTCTTATGGCCTGGTTAGTAGCTTGGGAATGAAGTTGAGCCCTGGAACATGGATAATCTACCTCCCCCCCCTACATATTGTAATGAACGACTGACAGTCTCATCTCTTACATCCTGTACGTCTCATCTCCCCACGGCCTAATGACTGGCAAAAAGCTGTATTGTCACACCTACTGTCAAGAGCTTGACCAGATCATAGGAGGGTAGACTGGACATAGATTGCCACAGATTTCTGGTTGAATGGCACTGCACCAATCGAACATGCGTTAAATTAGTGGTACACCAAGCACAACCCAGTTATTGGTGTTGACACCTCCATAGTGAAAGGTCTTTACGATTTATAGATAAGACGTACATCAAAGACGCGGTAAGAAAGCAGATTGTGCAACAAATGCTTATGCCGGCTATTGAATACGGAGATGTAGTGTATGCAGCCGCCCCGCAAACACACCTTCAGAAACTTACTACATTGTATAACTCATTCTGCCGCTTTGTGCTACAATGTAACTACATGAGCCACCATTGTGACATGTTAAAAGAGCTAAACTGCCCCGCTGGAGTCTAAACGCACCCTTCACCTTTCCAACCTGGAGTTTAAGAGCTTTTCTGGGAAGCTGCCTCCCTCATCCTATAACCTCCGAACCAGGACTGAAAGTAGCTCCATCCTCATTTTCCTACAGAGCACTGCAGTTATGGAATAACCTCCCAGACGCCATCAAATCTTCCCCCAGTATTAAGAGATTTCTATTAATATACCTCAATACAGAATGCACCTGTAAACATGTAACACAGTGACTATATACAGAATGCACCTGTAAACATGTAACATAGTGACTATATACAGAATGTGCCTGTAAACATGTAACACAGTGACTATATACAGAATGCGCCTGTAAACATGTAACATAGTGACTATATACAGAATGCACCTGTAAACATGTAACACAGTGACTATATACAGAATGCACCTGTAAACATGTAACAGTGACTATATACAGAATGTACCTGTAAACATGTAACACAGTGACTATATACAGAATGCACCTGTAAACATGTAACACATTGACTATATACAGAATGCACCTGTAAACATGTAACAGTGACTATTTCCTACACATTTATTTTCTGGGTTAATTTGTATATTTACACAGATAGATGGTCAGCGCACAAACTTGTACCGCCACCAGTATCCCAATGCCAAACCAGATCAATAGGTTTCCCCTAAACCAGTGTACCAACAAACACACATTTGCGTTGTTTTTAATATTTTGCATTTTATTACTTTGTGTTTTGGTAACGACTAAAAATTCAATGTTCTTGAACCCAGGACATACTGAAAACCAGAGAAATCTCAATGTATCCTTCCTGGGAAAATGCTTTATAAACAGCGATCTGTGTATGGAGGGGGGGGGGCGCAGGGGCTCTGCATTATAATCACAGGGGGAACATGTCGAGAAGCACCCGGAGCAGCAGAACACCAAGCTTTATAAATACGTACATATTCTCCGTAGGTTTCCTGCGCAGGAGGTGGAGGCCGGTAGCCTGCTGGTGGAGGGATTCCTCTTGCCCTTGTAGATATAATCCCACGTGCCCGTGCAGATGCTACCCTGGCCGGGGCAACGCCTCTGGGAGCGGGTGCACCTCGTGGTATACCAGTAGGTGGGGGTGGCACCCCTCCACGGCCCCTAAAATCCAAGGTTTACAAAAGGTCAGATATAAAGATGTAGTATAGGACAGTTAAGCTACATGACAGATAATCAGGCTGTGCATTATTTAAAGATATTTTAGGTATAGAGAGATTTCATTTCGTGCCATGCGCTCACATATTTACACCAATAAAATGTAAATCACGTGAATTTAAGGCGGTTCGCATTGACGTTACAATTCCCACAGCCACGTCTTCCCATGTTAGAAGAATTTACATCAAAGCACGTCGTGTCCCAGCAAAGAGCGAGGTGCCCAGGTGCCAACGGGCCCCAATAATCCTTTGAGGAGATCCGATGCTGGGTCCGTGTGTCCTGGTAATTCCATTTTCATGCTCGGAGGAGGTGTGTGAACACCCATGAAGTGCCAGACCGCAAACCAGATTTGGTTTCGTTGTTGTGGATCTAGGGTTTGCGCCTAAGGTTCCCAATACTTGATGAATTTATCCTGTAAACCTGCTCCGTGCTGGTCGAGCTGCAGTCACGTTCATTCAGAACACGTTGGGTGGTTTGGTTCCGCATGGTCATGGTTTTGTCAGCCTCTACACAAACTCTCCAGGTTCATTCAAATGGTTCCTGCGGGGGCTGGAAAAACAATTCCAGAGTGTCCAGGGGTTCCACCAGGAAAGAACTGGAAACACCCCCCCCCCCACCAAAAAAAAATTCCTTTAACCCTTGTAAGGTCCAGAAGCTGTGGAACAAGTCGGTTCCTTGTCATCCAGTCTGAGGTTTGCAGAGGAATCGGGAATCTGGTGCAGGTTCCACAATGGCGTTAGAGTTTGGAGTGTTGTGAACATCAAAGCGATCTCCCGTGATACGGCTGGAAACATTTCATTTGTACAAGTTACCCATGTGTCGGGGAGGGGGGGGGGGGTCACTCGCCCAAGTGTTTAATGTGGTTTCCTGACCCTGGAAGGTCTCCCGGCGTACACAGTGTTGGTTAAGGTGCGGTCCCAGACAGAGTGCAGCAGATTTGCCTCCGTTCATTCCAAACCTCCGACTGGGCCATAACCAGAGATTTTGTACAGACAAAAAAAAAAAAATATATAATAATCCAGGAAACAGACCAAAAACTAAGTATGTGTCATGCGGGCATTGATCCCGACCCAGAGCATACTGCAATCCCTGCTGAGTGAAATCCCTTATGAAACCTTATTGGTTTTCCCCCTATGCTTTTACTTAAAATGGATTAGTCCACTCTCCAACTCATTGTTTGGTCCAGAACCATTTCCTGCTTCAGCAAGCTGCCCATCCCCCAGTCTACCATAGAGGCAGCCACCAAGCATCTGTCTGTACTAGGTGATTGCATCTGGTATTTACCACCCTCCTATAACAAGGTGCACTTGAGAAGCCCCATCTACCCGTGCTCTCCCACAACAAGGTGCACCTGAGAAGCTCCATCTACCCCTGCCCTCCCATAACAAGGTGCACCTGAGACGCCCTCTCTACCCCTGCCCTCTCATAACAAGGTGCACCTGAGACGCCCTCTCTACCCCTGCCCTCCCATAACAAGGTGCACCTGAGAAGCCCCATCTACCCGTGCCCTCCCACAACAAGGTACACCTGAGAAGCCCGCTCTACCCCTGCCCTCCCATAACAAGGTGCACCTGAGAAGCCCCATCTACCCGTGCCCTCCCACAACAAGGTACACCTGAGAAGCCCGCTCTACCCCTGCCCTCCCATAACAAGGTGCACCTGAGAAGCTCTATCTACCCCTGCCCTCCCATAACAAGGTGCACCTGAGAAGCTCTATCTACCCCTGCCCTCCCATAACAAGGTGCACCTGAGAAGCTCTATCTACCCCTGCCCTCCCATAACAAGGTGCACCTGAGACGCCCTCTCTACCCCTGCGCCCCTATAACAAGGTGCACCTGAGAAGCTCTCTACCCCTGCCTTCCCATAAGGTGCACCTGAGAAGCCCTCTCTACCCCTGCCCTCCTATAACAAGGTGCACCTGAGAAGCCCTCTCTACCCGTCCTCCCAAAAAGGTGCACCTAAGAACCCCTCCCTGTCTATAAAGACCTTTTATTTGAGGTTACTTCCCAATAAGGTGAAGAAAATAAAGGACTTTGCCTGCTTTCAAAAGGGGATGAGTTAAGCTATCTGACTTCAGTCATATCCTGCATGTGACATTCACTTCTTGATAATGACCCTTGTGTTCTAGAATAAGGACACTATGCACATTGACCATTTTAGCTCATTAAAGTGGTCCGGCTGCGTGGAGGATGTATTAGAGGTGGATGAGAAGGAAAATGTGTTGTAGCCTGCATGCAATTTGTCAGAAGAAAAGTCCTGGTTGAGAGTCTCCACCAAGGCTGGGTTTTTAAGATGCCGTGCGGTGTTCATGCTCTCACCCGGTGAAGAGACCATCAGGACCAGGAGTTTTAGCAGACCTGGGTGCAGCTATTGCCCAATTGACTGGACTCTTGTCCTTACCAGGTAAAAGTGTGGATGTTCTGCATCCCTTTATACGACTCTCCGGTCCGCAGACGTGCCGGATGTAAACAAAATCCTGTGTCCTCGCGCGACGCGTTCTAGGTTTGCCGTTTTTTTTAATGGGTTTTTGTGCTAGAGTACATAAAATGTATATAGTCACCTGGCCAGTGCCGGCACGGGAGCTCCACGAGCACGGAGTGGGGGCTTTCCACGAGCCACAGGGACCTCTGCATCTTCTGAGCCGCCGTTTAAGTAGGTGAGTTCCTGCAGCTGTGCCTGCCTGATCTCATCGTTATAATCCTGAAAACAATAAAAGGAGATTACAGAGCTGCCACTTTATGACCCTTCATGCAGCAGTAAACGATTAATTTGAGAATTTCAGTCCGGCATAAAATGTAACATTTCTGCAGATAAATATGCAATTAAACAAAGTCAAAATAAGTGACAAAAACCCCCAACACTGGGCCGAATAAGCCGGAACGCCGGGCAGAAGCCGGAACGCCGGGCAGAATACGCATAGAATAAGCCGGAACGCCAGGCAGAATACGCATAGAATAAGCTGGAACGCCGGGCAGAATAAGCCGGAACGCCGGGCAGAATACGCATAGAATAAGCTAGAACGCCGGGCAGAATACGCATAGAATAAGCCGGAACGCCGGGCAGAATACGCATAGAATAAGCCGGAACGCCGGGCAGAATACGCATAGAATAAGCCGGAACGCCGGGCAGAATACGCATAGAATAAGCCGGAACGCCGGGCAGAATACGCATAGAATAAGCCGGAACGCCGGGCAGAATACGCATAGAATAAGCCGGAACGCCGGGCAGAATACGCATAGAATAAGCCGGAACGCCGGGCAGAATACGCATAGAATAAGCCGGAACGCCGGGCAGAATACGCATAGAATAAGCCGGAACGCCGGGCAGAATACGCATAGAATAAGCCGGAACGCCGGGCAGAATACGCATAGAATAAGCCGGAACGCCGGGCAGAATACGCATAGAATAAGCCGGAACGCCGGGCAGAATACGCATAGAATAAGCCGGAACGCCGGGCAGAATACGCATAGAATAAGCCGGAACGCCGGGCAGAATACGCATAGAATAAGCCGGAACGCCGGGCAGAATACGCATAGAATAAGCCGGAACGCTAGGCAGAATACGCATAGAATAAGCCGGAACGCTAGGCAGAATACGCATAGAATAAGCCGGAACGCTAGGCAGAATACGCATAGAATAAGCCGGAACGCTAGGCAGAATACGCATAGAATAAGCCGGAACGCTAGGCAGAATACGCATAGAATAAGCCGGAACGCCGGGCAGAATACGCATAGAATAAGCCGGAACGCCGGCAGAATACGCATAGAATAAGCCGGAACGCCGGGCAGAATACGCATAGAATAAGCCGGAACGCCGGGCAGAATACGCATAGAATAAGCCGGAACGCCGGGCAGAATACGCATAGAATAAGCCGGAACGCCGGGCAGAATACGCATAGAATAAGCCGGAACGCCGGGCAGAATACGCATAGAATAAGCCGGAACGCCGGGCAGAATACGCATAGAATAAGCCGGAACGCCGGGCAGAATACGCATAGAATAAGCCGGAACGCCGGGCAGAATACGCATAGAATAAGCCGGAACGCCGGGCAGAATACGCATAGAATAAGCCGGAACGCCGGGCAGAATACGCATAGAATAAGCCGGAACGCCGGGCAGAATACGCATAGAATAAGCCGGAACGCCGGGCAGAATACGCATAGAATAAGCCGGAACGCCGGGCAGAATACGCATAGAATAAGCCGGAACGCCGGGCAGAATACGCATAGAATAAGCCGGAACGCCGGGCAGAATACGCATAGAATAAGCCGGAACGCCGGGCAGAATACGCATAGAATAAGCCGGAACGCCGGGCAGAATACGCATAGAATAAGCCGGAACGCCGGGCAGAATACGCATAGAATAAGCCGGAACGCTAGGCAGAATACGCATAGAATAAGCCGGAACGCTAGGCAGAATACGCATAGAATAAGCCGGAACGCTAGGCAGAATACGCATAGAATAAGCCGGAACGCTAGGCAGAATACGCATAGAATAAGCCGGAACGCTAGGCAGAATACGCATAGAATAAGCCGGAACGCCAGGCAGAATACGCATAGAATAAGCCGGAACGCCGGGCAGAATACGCATAGAATAAGCCGGAACGCCGGGCAGAATACGCATAGAATAAGCCGGAACGCCGGGCAGAATACGCATAGAATAAGCCGGAACGCTGGGCAGAATACGCATAGAATAAGCCGGAACGCTAGGCAGAATACGCATAGAATAAGCCGGAACGCTAGGCAGAATACGCATAGAATAAGCCGGAACGCTAGGCAGAATACGCATAGAATAAGCCGGAACGCTAGGCAGAATACGCATAGAATAAGCCGGAACGCTAGGCAGAATACGCATAGAATAAGCCGGAACGCTAGGCAGAATACGCATAGAATAAGCCGGAACGCCAGGCAGAATACGCATAGAATAAGCCAGAACGCCGGGCAGAATACGCATAGAATAAGCCGGAACGCTAGGCAGAATACGCATAGAATAAGCCGGAACGCTAGGCAGAATACGCATAGAATAAGCCAGAACGCCGGGCAGAATACGCATAGAATAAGCCAGAACGCCGGGCAGAATAAGCCGGAACGCTGGGCAGAATAAGCCGGAACGCCAGGCAGAATACGCATAGAATAAGCCGGAACGCTAGGCAGAATACGCATAGAATAAGCCGGAAAGGTTGGCAGAATACACATAGAATAAGCCAGAGCGCCAGGGATAACAACCCTAAAGTTACTGAAACACTAACAATGATCCCAGATGCAAGTGGGAGGAAAAACACTGTTGCAAGATTTCCAAAAACTGCCCCCCCCCAAAAAAATTACATTGAAAAAAAAAAAAAAAAAAGTAGGGACAATGAACCCACATACTGGAGAGAGGGGCAAGGCTACAGACGCGCCGCATCTAGCCAAAAGGCTGCCGATACACAATAAAAGGAAGTTGGGTTGGACGGAGGCTTTTCTCCGTTCTTCCTGGGGAAGCCGGGGCTGCTCATCTATATTTTATTATTAGGAAGCTTGAAACAGATCTCACGCTACAAATCACTAAGGTCAAAAACAGTTACACTCCTCTCGTCTCACAGCGTGAACGGCGGCGCGATCTGCCTCTTCTGGCTGCAGGAAGCAGAGCGAGTCTGGGGGGGAAAAAAAGTCACCATTCTTCTTCCATGGGACCTGCACGATCTCAAGCGAGATCTTGCAGGTCACGTGACTTGGCAGCACAACCCTCCACGGAGTCCTAAGGACTCCAGGAGGTGATACTCGCGGCGACACATTGGCATTGCTGCGAGTATCCTGGCAAGTTAGCGGCTGTTACGGGACCGGCTGCCGGATTCAGCGCCTGACACGTAATCTGCTTGTAAAACGGGGACGCTAGGAGATTTGCGAGCGCAGGTTGTTCCCCGTTTTAACTGAAGGGAAATGATGGACCTGGGAGAAGCAGCCTGCAAGACGCGACGCCAAAACATGCGCCGATAGTAAGTGTGAAACAAGGGCAACACACGGGTTGAGACGCTCGGCCCAGTCCCCCGCTTCCGAGACGCTCGGCCCAGTCCCCCGCTTCCGAGACGCCCGGCCAGTCCCCCCCCCGCTTCTGAGACGCCCGGCCCAGTCCCCCCCCCGCTTCTGAGACGCCCGGCCCAGTCCCCCCCCCCGCTTCTGAGACGCCCGGCCCAGTCCCCCCCGCTTCTGAGACGCCCGGCCCAGTCCCCCCGCTTCTGAGACGCCCGGCCCAGTCCCCCCCCGCTTCTGAGACGCTCGCCCAGTCCCCCCCCCGCTTCTGAGACGCTCGGCCCAGTCCCCCCCGCTTCTGAGACGCTCGGCCCAGTCCCCCCCCGCTTCTGAGACGCTCGGCCCAGTCCCCCCCGCTTCTGAGACGCTCGGCCCAGTCCCCCCCGCTTCTGAGACGCTCGGCCCAGTCCCCCGCTTCTGAGACGCTCGGCCCAGTCCCCCCCGCTTCTGAGACGCTCGGCCCAGTCCCCCCCGCTTCTGAGACGCTCAGCCCAGTCCCCCCGCTTCTGAGACGCTCAGCCCAGTCCCCCGCTTCCGAGACGCTCGGCCCAGTCCCCCCGCTTCTGAGACGCTCGGCCCAGTCCCCCGCTTCCGAGACGCTCGGCCCAGTCCCCCGCTTCCGAGACGCTCGGCCCAGTCCCCCGCTTCTGAGACGCTCGGCCCAGTCCCCCCGCTTCTGAGACGCTCGGCCCAGTCCCCCCGCTTCTGAGACGCTCGGCCCAGTCCCCCCGCTTCTGAGACGCTCGGCCCAGTCCCCCCGCTTCTGAGACGCTCGGCCCAGTCCCCCCGCTTCCGAGACGCTCGGCCCAGTCCCCCCGCTTCCGAGACGCTCGGCCCAGTCCCCGGCGCAGAGCAGTTAATCCGGGTAATTAAAGCCAGGCCGTTAGGAAAAGGTACTTACAGGAATCAGAAACTTCTTGATCTCTTCCAGCGCATGGCCCATCCTGGCGTAGGCTTCTGCTGGGGGAGCGAAGACCTCGATGAGGACGTGCAGGTCGTCGTTAAGATGGAAATATTTGGCCTCTGCGCTTTTCCTCAGTTCCTCCTCCTGCGGACGAGAAAGGTTTTTCCGTTTAACGCATAGTCTGACGAAACCATTTAGCAGCTGGATTCCTCCCGGGCACGGAGACCTGGGAACGCGCGTCCATCATGCACAAAACCGAGTCACCCAGAGGACAACGGGCCTGGGTCAGTACAACCTTACAGGAGAACAAAGCGTCCGGCCAGCAGGAAGGACCACATCCATTAGAGTCATATAACCATTACCACAACCTGGTATTAAGCCATGAACGAGCAGAGACACCAGAACGAGCGGAGACACCAGAACGAGCGGAGACACCAGAACGAGCGGAGACACCAGAACGAGCGGAGACACCAGAACGAGCGGAGACACCAGAACGAGCGGAGACACCAGAACGAGCGGAGACACCAGAACGAGCGGAGACACCAGAACGAGCGGAGACACCAGAAAACCTCACGAATGAAAGGAAGGAGAGCAGCTCTGACAGATACACTGACATGTGGGTCTTACCTGAGCTTTAAGGTTCACCTTATTAAATGCAATGTGGTAAAAGCAGCATTTTAGCAAATTAAACCACTTCCTCCTAGATCATTGTGATGTGACAGAACGTCTCAGGGTTTCAGTTCATTTAAGGGGTGTTTGAGTGGTTTAATACATTATCGGGTTTGTTTTCTGTGTGACATTAAAACGCCGTGAAGACGTAGCTCAGCCGATATGACTTTAATCGACCCCTGTTCTTCACCAAATAGAAACATAGAAAAATGTCGGCAGATAAGAACCTTTTGGCCCATCTAGTCGCCCAATTACATGGATACTTTACCTGGATTTATCTTTTGTTTAGGATAGCCTTATGCCTATCCCATGCCTGCTTAAATTCATGAAAGATCATGGTATTTTTTGGGGAGATACCAGTGAAACCAAGGCACCACGTTAAATGCATTACAGGACCAGGAGACCCAGGTTGTGGTTACATGTGGACACCCAGGCCAGAGAGGGCATATTCCTGTGCAGACACCATGTTTATATCGGCCTCCCATGAGAGAGTAAAAAATTTCCAGTATGTCAGCCGTCCTCTGCATGGGGATACACTGTATCTTACCTTTGCCTTGTCTCTCATGGAACCTTTTCCTAGAATGGACATCTTAGTCAGAGTGTCCTCCTGTAACCGCTTCAGCGAGTTTCCACGTGGACCCAGCAGCTTCCCAACAAAGTTAAACTGTAGGAAAGGAGGAAAAAGCCAGTAAACCTCACATAAAACTACAGCACATTAAAAGGGATAACAATGTAACTGCTAGGAATGGCTGATTGTCCAAAAACTACCCCAAACTAGGTGCCCTGTACAGAAACAAATCCTGCCTGAGCCCCGTGGTAAGAAAGCAGATTGTATAGCAAATGCTTATGCCGGCTATTGAATACGGAGATGTAGTGTATGCAGCCGCCCCGCAAACACACCTTCATAAACTTACTACATTGTATAACTCATTCTGCCGCTTTGTGCTACAATGTAACTACATGACCCACCTTTGTGACATGTTAAAAGAGCTAAACTGGCCATCGCTGGACTCTAGACACACCCTTCACCTTTCCAACCAGGTGTTTAAGAGCTTTTGTGGGAAGTTACCACCCTACCTGAATAGACTGCTTCCTCCAGCAGTTCCTAAAAAGGATTAACGGGATAGTAGTAGCAACGAGCTGGACAGGGTTTCAGCAAAATCCAAAAGTATTTATTGGAAAGCAGTCACATGATATTAAAAGAAATTATCAGTACTCGTACTTGGTATCAGTGCATCCCTAGTTTCGGCAACTCCATACCGGTGATTTCACGACAAAAAAAAAACTCACGTGCCTGGTGGATCACTAAACCGATGATTGTATAAATGAAGCAACGGCACAAAAAGGGGAGAAGGATTATTAACTAGAACCTTAAAACGCGATCTTAACACTTCTAAAATATATCCTTAAACTGGTGTGAGATGAAAGGTGTGGGGGGAGAGGAGAATCACTGCACTAGACACAACAGGTGATATATATATATATATATATATAGTGGTGAAGGACTAAAAGCGAGACAAAAAGCCTCCACACTATCAAAAGTGTGTTTAATGTTACAGAAGCCACTTGCACATCATAGCAATTTGAAAGAATTGCATCCCAGAGCTCCTGTGCCACATTGCTGCATATGGGGAATGTGGCACAGGAGCTCTGGGATGCAATTCTTTCAAATTGCTATGATGTGCAAGTGGCTTCTGTAACATTAAACACACTATATATATATATATATATATATATATACAGTGTTATATAGGGTTTTCCCCCCTTCATTTTGTTATAGTTTTAATTAAAATTTGGATTTTTTAAAACCATGTTGCACCAAAGTAAATTAAAAACTAAGGGAAAAATGGCTGAGATTAGACAGGGTATAGAACATGCTGCCACACACACACTTTTGCTGCAGAAAACAAGGAATAAAGCTTTAAATTCACTATAAAATGTAAAAGGTGTGGACTTAATGGATAGAAAATAATGGCAAGAGGTAAGTGGAAGCGCGCGTCCTCTGAACTGAGGAAAAAAAACAGCAAAAAGGAGGCAGGTGATTAGTAAATAATTCAGGCACTTACACGTGGAATGAAATCACAGGCTGAGATTTCCGTGAAACATTCACAGCGTTAAAAGCTTTCCACGTTCAGTCGTTTTCTCCATGGAGGATGGGGGGGGGGTTCATTTACACACAAAGCTGCAGCATACTGCACCCTCTGCCATTCTTCAGTACGAGGACCCAGTGACCTTGACATCCTCCAGTGAGCCCTGATGGACCAAACCCTATGCCAGGACTCATTACATCAGGGGTCTGAAGCACTGCCCCCCCACAGATGTTGATTGACTACAATACCCCCCCATATTCTTTCAGTGCAATAAATGGCCAGGGAATCATGGGAGTTCAGCGACATCTTGGGGGCTGGAGTTTGAGAACCCTGCACTACATGGATTTGGTGAGCCCTGAGGACCTCCTCCTTGTAAACCCGGAGACGCCTCACCCCCGGCTACAATTAACCCAAGGTGGAGAAGAAGAATCCTACAGGGTTATTCAAAGAGATCTGAAAGGCTGCCGAAAGGGAACCGAATGCTGAACTTCAGGGTACGGTTATCTTTCCTGGCCATTCGGCTATTCAGAGAGCAGGCCGTTCGCCAAATCCTGGCGAATTGCCTGCACATACGGTGCCTGTTCGAGGGCAGTGAAATCCCCATGAATAAGCACTGCTTCGTCTATTCAGAGACACAAACCAGCAGTGAAAGGTTCCCCTAATGCCCTGCCATTCGGTGGTTTAATTCCGCAGGTTTATTCTGGCGAATCCCATAGGCTTCAATGTTAAAAATATTCCCGTTTTAATTCAATATCTAATAAACCGTTTATTATAAAATTCTGCAGTAAAGAGTCTCTTTATAGATTTTTTTCAAACATTCATGCAAACTGTTTTGGGTTTTTTCTTCACTCCATTCGTCTGCGGTGTCGGGTTTCTCCGGCGGCTGCTCTGCGCTGTGATCGGCTCCTGCTTGGGTTTCTCCGTCGTGTTTGGTGGGGTCAATCCAGAGGTTTAGGCGGGTTTCGGTGTGCATTAGCCGGGGTTTTGCAGTGAGTGTTCCTTGGGTTTTCGGCAACCTTTCCCTGCACTTCGACGGCCCTGTGGTGCTTGAATACACCACACGGTCGCCGAAATGGGATCGGCAAATCGCACCGAATTGAAGAGAACAAAAAGTCACCGAACGTGCAGTGGCTTTTCGATGCTCTTTGAATAACCCTGCTAGATGTTCAGTTGTAGATCGATCAAGTCAATGTAGCATTTTGTGCAAATGGTTTCACGCAGTCGGGTATTTCAGACCAAAGGGAAACCTTTACTCCACGGCTGCCCATCAGGCACCAAAGGGGATCACTAGACTCCTGCACGGCATTTCTCATTCCTTTTGGGTCATTCGTTATTTTACCGCGATTCGTATTTTCAGATTGATCGGAAATGTCAGACGGCCGGTTATTGTTTTCGGGTCACTTAGTTTTTCGTTTCTAGTTTAGTTTTTTGGACGATTTGTATTTTTCCGGACGGGCGATATAAAAACAAAGTGATGCGAAATACTGGCCGTCCGAAATATACAAATCACCCCAAAATACGAAGCAACTCATAAAAACGAAGTGATCTGAAGGGAATTATTTGGTACTTTTGGGCGATTCGTATCAGGTCTATTCAGTAAAAGGTGAAACTCCGGAGAATTGTCCCCCCACCCCCCGTTTAGGATCATCTTGCCTTCCGATATTTTGTTTCGTTGTTTTCGTTTCGTTACGATTCGTAATTTGACTTTTTTTTTTTTAAAAAAAGACTTTCATCTGAGTTTGAATTCAGAACAAACCGCGCAGGTCTCGTGATCACGGCACGGTTGGCGGGTACGTACACCGCTATACCTCATATGGGTTAAACCTTACAGGTTACACAGAGGTTGTACCTTGGGGAACTGTTTAATGGGGATGAGTACTTTCTGCGAGAGCTTCATGTTCTTGTTGATCACTACGTCGATGTATTGCTCTTCGGTTCCCTCCTCTTCTCCCTTCTGGACCTTCTCAATCTCTGCAAGAAGAAAACAAAAGCGATCAGGAAAGCCCCCACCAGGTCCTTTCTCACAACGCAACGCACAGCCCTGAGCAAATTAAGGTTTGCAGGTAGAGAATTCAGGTAAAAACTAAAAGATCATGTAATATATGGGCCGTGTCCGCCAATCACCGGCAACGTGAGGAGCCGACGCACATGGACTCGCTCTGTCCTGATCTGTGCCGTGGAGGAGAAGAAGTCTAGCAGCACAACTCGTCTCAGATCCCCAAAAATATACAATTATATGTAAATATAAAATAAAGATCATTATAAGCAGCCGAGAATAAGAGAGACCGGACGATAACACGGATTAGGAGAGCGAGAGGAGAGGGGTTATTCAGAGAGCGACGATCTGGCCCTGAAATGTAACCAGACACTGAAATTCCCCATACGGGGCCAGAGAGCAGGCAATTTGCCAAATTTTGGCAAACTGACAGCGAAATATGGTGCCTGTTCGGCGGCAGTGAAATCCCCCATAGAGAAGCAATGGTTAATCTAGTCACATTGAACAGCAGAGAAATGTCAGTGAAATGCCCTCCTGTTCGGTGGTTTCATTCGGCAGGTTTAATCAGCCGAATCCCATAGGCTTCAATGTTAAAAATAGTCCCGTTTTAATTCAATATCTAATCGTTTATCCTTTTAATCTGCAGCAAAAAGTCTCTATAGATTTTTTAGGATCTTTCAGGCATTTTTCAAATTTCTGTAACTTCCCTTATTATCATTGATTGGATGTTATATGTAAATCTCAGACATTTTCGTTCAGTCGTTTCTTTGCAAACAGCATTTCACTTTTGACACTTTCAAGCGTCAGGTTTTTCTTTACCCCGTTGGTCAGCTAGTCGGCTTTTTCCGGCGGTTCTGGCAGGTTTTCCCTGCACTTCAGGCGCCCTGCGATGAATGCTGAATACACCGCAGGGTGGGGAACCTTGATTTCCCAAAGTGCAGAGAGAACGAAGAGGGGCCAAGAAGAGAGGGGCCAAGAAGAGAGGGGCCAAGAAGAGAGGGGCCAAGAAGAGAGGGGCCAAGAAGAGAGGGGCCAAGAAGAGAGGGGCCAAGAAGAGAGGGGCGAAGGAGCTTCTTACATCACACCTGCATTAGTGTTACACAAGGATTTTTGGAAAGGCCATTATAAAGTGTGAGCGCCGCATGGAGCGTCCGTCACACTGCGCTGCCTGCGTACAAAGAGCTGACTAAACCACAACCCGAGACGGGGTGACGTGCCCGCAGGCATTAAGTTACATTTATACCAGCATTCAGAGCCGTTTATATGACCTCATACTGAGCGCGAGCGTCTCCCGCATGGATTAGGGCGCTTCAACTCAGCAGCCGGGCCGCAGGACCACACCACAGCCGGGCCGCAGGACCACACCACAGCCGGGCCGCAGGACCACACCACAGCCGGGCCGCAGGACCACACCACAGCCGGGCCGCAGGACCACACCACAGCCGGGCCGCAGGACCACACCACAGCCGGGCTGCAGGACCACAAGCAGCCGGGCTGCAGGACCACAAGCAGCCGGGCTGCAGGACCACACCACAGCAAATAAAGCAGCTTTTACACCATCCAAACGCAGGAAACACTTGGCCCGGCCAAACCCACGCACCATATAATTACTGTTTGAGATGGTCAGGGCTGACAGGGCGGCGCGGTTTGAATTTGCGTTAATCCACAGATTCGAATCCATGGTGGAGCCGTGTGAGCCCCACCAGCCCTGTATGATTACAGCTTCCAATAAAGCCCAGCATTAAATACATGTGTATTGGCTCGTTCCCTTTTCTGCAGGTCATTTGAGAGTCGGCCACCTCTGTGTGTGCCATTTAGCAGATCCTCCATTCTGCCGCAATTGGCTGCGGGTAGGATTGCCTGAATTCGAGCAACAATCGGCCGCAGGGAAGGGAGGTGGAGCAGGGTGTAGCCGAAGAGACGTGAAGCGTGCCAGGCCATCAAGACCACCTACTGCTGAGACGGTATAGCGCGCCGAGACGGTATAGCGCGCCGAGACGGTATAGCGCGCCGAGACGGTATAGCGCGCCGAGACGGTATAGCGCGCCGAGACGGTATAGCGCGCCGAGACAGTATATCGCGCCGAGAGGCGTTAAAAAGCATGTACAATTAACACATTAACAGAAAAATGGTATCAAGAACTTTTATTTTATACCATTTCTACTGCGAATAAAAAAGTGCGTGTATCCCTGCAGCCGCTATGTCAATTAATGGGAATCCTCTACCAAAAATAATGCACGAATCTACAACATCGCGTCACGTCACGTAACTCCTCCATTTCATGCGGAATAATGTATCGAACATTTTACATCCAAGAGCTTTTCATTATTTTTTATAGCCTATCCCTTTCTCTTAAGACTCATCCACCCTGGCTAGATCACCAAAAAGAGCGACGGCAAACACCCGCCCCCCCCCCCCCCAGCAGACCCATCCTAAAATAAAGAGTCTCATGACGACAGGTAATGGTGAAGATCAGGATTGTAATGTCCAGTATACCATATACAGTGCACTCCACATAGGTGACAATCGACCGATCAGATTCATCCACTGGAAGCGTCTGGATGACCCAGATCAGCCGCTGGACATGCTGAATGAAAAGAAAAAACCTGCAGGGAGAGAAAAAAAAAAATACAAAAAAAAAAAAAACACAAACGCGTGAATTTTTGCGCAACGCGGTAACGCGCGTAAATCAATGCTGGTATTATAATCCTCGTGCGTCTTTTCATCTGATGATGAATAACGCACGCAAACAGGACGCGCCCAAATGCTCGCGCAGTAACGTTGCGTGCAGACTTTTTTTCATGCAATTCAGCCAATCAGAATTAAGAACCACAATTGTCTCATGTTAAGTTTTTGCGCCTTTCAAAGTCAGAGCATATATGCTGAATCAATAATAAAAACACCCAAACCAATAAAATGGAGAAGTTGTGCGTATGTGTAACTATACTTTGCTGTATTTTTTTTGGGCTTGTGTATTTGGGTTCGGCAGGTTGATAGATTGTAATACCATCCGCATACCAGCGCAAAATACGCATTTGCACTCACAATGTTAAGTATAGGACGCGCGATGTACAGTAAGCTCGCGCAGCCTTTGCGCAGGTTCACCCGTGGTAGACGTATACGCGTGTTTGTTGCAAGCAATCGTCTACCGTGGGTTAACCTGCGCAAGCTTACTGTCCTTTGCGCGTCCTATACTTAACATTGTGAGCGCAAATGCGTTTGTGCGCTGGTACGCGGATGGTATTACAATCTATGCGCAGTTTGTAACGCACAGCCTTTGCGCGCATAATTTTAGCAACTCCTAAAAGCTGGTGTTAATGGCAAATTCTATCAACCTGCCGAACCCAAATACACCAGCCCAAAAAAAAAAAAAAATACGCAGCAAAGTATAGTTACACATTCTACACATACCCAAACCAATAAAATGGAGAAGTTGTGTGTGGTTTTATTATTGATTCACCATACAGTGGCAAGAAAAAGTATGTGAACCCTTTGGGATTACATGAAGTTTTGCATGAATTGGTCATAAAATGTGCTCTGGTCTTCATCTAAGTCACAACAATTTGAAAAACACAGTCTGCTTAAAATAATACAACACAAACATTATATGTTTTCATGTGTTTATTGAACAGAACATGTAAACATTCACAGTGCAGGGTGAGAAAAGTATGTGAACCTTTGGACTTAATAACTGGTTGACCCACCTTTGGCAGCAATAACCTCAACCAAACGTTTCCTGTAGTTGCAGATCAGACCTGCACAACGATCTGGAGTAATTTTGGACCACTCCTCTTCACAAAACTGTTTCAGTGTAGCAATATTCTTGGGATGTCTGGTGTGAATCGCTCTCTTAAGGTCATGCCACAGCATTTCAATCGGGTTGAGGTCAGGACTCTGACTGGGCCACTCCAGAAGGCGTATTTTGTCTTGTTGAAGCCATTCTTTTGTTGAATTACTTGTATACTTTGGGTCATTGTCCTGTTGCATCACCCATCCTCTGCGGAGCTTCAGTTGGTGGACAGATGGTCTTACGTTTTCCTGCAAAATTTCTTAATAAACTCTGGAATTCATTTTTTATCAATGACAACAATCCGTCCAGGCCCTGAGGCAGCAAAGCAGCCCCAAACCATGATGCTCCCTCCGCCATGTTTTACAGTGGGGATGAGGTTTTGATGTTGGTGTGCTGTGCCTTTTTTTCTCCACACAGTGTTGTGTTTTTTTTCCAAACTACTCAATTTTGGTTTCATCTGTCCACAGAATATTTTGCCAGTAGTGCTGTGGAACATCCATGTGCTCTTTTGCAAACTTCAAAACGTGCTGCAATATTCTTTTTGGACAGCAATGGCTTCCTCCGTGGTGTCCTCCCATGTACTCCATTCTTGTTTAATGGTTTCCTTATTGTAGATGTGACAACAAAAATGTTAGCATGTGCCAGAGATTTCTGTAAGTCTTTAGCTGACACTCTAGGATTCTTCTTTACCTCATTAAGCATTCTGCGCTGTGCTCTTGCAGTCATCTTTACAGGACGACCACACCTAGGGAGAGTAGCAACAGTGCTGAACTTTCTCCAGTTGTAGACAGTCGGTCTTACCGTGGACACATGAACATCAAGGCTTTTGGAGATACTTTTGTAACCCTTTCCAGCTTCATACAAGTCAACAATTCTTGATCGTAGGTCTTCTGAGAGCTCTTTCCTGCGAGGCATGGTTCACATCAGGCAGTGCTTCTTGAAACCAGTAAACCCAAAACTGGTGTGTGTTTTTAAAGGGCAGGACAGCTTTCAGCAACACATCCAAGAATATCCCACTGATTGGACTCAAGGTTGGCTCACTCCTGGCTCCAATTAGCTCTTGGAGAAGTCATTAGGCTAGGGGTTCACATACTTTTCCCACCCTGCACTGTGAAGGTTTACATGTTCTGTTCAATAAAAACATGAAAACTAATGTTTGTGATGTATTATTTTAAGCAGACTGTGTTTCAAATTGTTGTGACTTAGATGAAGATCAGAGCACATTCTATGACCAATTCATGCAAAACTCCACCTAATCTCAAAGGGTTCATATACTTTTTCTTGCCACTGTATATGCGCAGATTGACTTTGACAGGCGAAAAAACTTAACGTGAGACAATTGTGGTTCTTAATTCCGATTGCCTGAATCGCGAGAGAAAAAAGTGCGCACATTGATTTTTGCGTGCGACGGTATTGCGCGAGCATTTGGCCGCGTCCTGTTTGCGTGCGTTATTGATCGGATAAAAAGACGCGCAAGGATTGCAATTCCAGCGTTGATTTGCGCGCACAAAAGCTTAAACACCTGGCGCAAAAATTCACGCCATGCGCGAGGGTTTTTGCGTGAAGATTGTAATATAGCTCCTCATCTTTTAAAAAATAAGGTGGAACCCATAATTTCACTCAAAAAAACCCCAGAGGAAAAAAACCAAAAACAAAGCAAGAGAAAGGTGCTTTTTGCTGCAGATTAATATATGTATATTTTAGTTTTACATTGAATCCTATGGGCATCGCACTGAATCGTTTCTCTATGGGGCAATTTCCCTGCCGTGGCACAGCGGTCTAGGCTAGGGTTAAACAAACACGTTTTTCGCATCGTCCGTAAAAAAGTGCGTCCGAATGCATTTATGTGTTTTTTCATGGAATGCGCGAAAACGGTCATACGATGCGCCTTTTCGTGCGTTTTTTTTTTTTATGGATCTAAACCAGGAAACTTTGGGTGTCTTGACGTTATGTTGGCCGGACAGGAGCAGCGTCTGACGTCTCCTAATCACGCACACACACGCCGCTAGCGGACGCAGCGCACTCTGTACGTCAGTACTAGCAGTTCTGCGTTCTCAAAAAAAATACATTGGTTTGCTGCTTGCGTTGCGCAGCCGGATTTTCGTGTGGCCGTACTTCGTATATTGGCCGTCATTTGCTGCTACTGCGGCCGTGATTAAGTGCTCCTAAACGCACGTTAAAAATGCGTTAGTCTGACCCTAGCCTAAACTATACAATTCATATTTTTCCATGTACTATAAAATTGTACCAGATCGTCCGATTTAATCTGACCCAAATCCCATGGAAATTGGAAGGATCGCTGGTCTGTTGTAATTGCGGAAGTCGTGCGAAGTCGTGCGATGGTGGTTGGATGCAGTGGAAGAGGGCTGATTCGCCTGCATGTTGTAGGATCAGTTTCACAACTTATCCGACAATATCGAATGATCGCACAAAAATGTAGCGCCAGTGGACGGCCAGCCTTAATGTGGCTTTAAAAGCTGTAATAACCAGTTGAGCGGTGTTTTTATAGTGTTTAGTGACCAGAGATTATATACCTGTGGACCGTTACAGCATCAATGTACCCCACAAAAAAGTATACCGGCTCCTACCCAGAACGTTTGTTTCTCCAACAGGACCTGAAGGTACAGTTATTGCAAGGACCTGGCGAGCTGCGCTCCCACCTCCGTGTCTGCCACTGAGGCTAGGGTCAGACGAACGCAGTGCGAACGTGTGTGCAGCCACACTTTATCACGGCCGTAGTAGCAAATGACGGCCAATATACGGAGTACGGCCGCACAAAAGTGCGGACGCGCAACGCAAGCGGCAAACAAACGCATTTTTTAGAGAACATGATCCCAATAGTACTGACGTACAGAGTGCGCTGTGTCCGCAAGCGGCGTGTGTGCGTGATTAGGAGATGGCCGGACATGAGCAGCGTCTGACAACATAACGTCCAGACGCAAAAAGTGTTTTATTGATGATCCGTACAAAATCACGGGCGCAAATGCGCATCGTATGACCACTATCGCGTATTCTGTGAAAAAATACATCCATTCGTTCAAATGCACTTTTTCACAGACAACGCAAAACATGCGTTCGTCTGACCCTAACCTGAATGTTATTTTCGGGTTACGTCTCTTACATCAATGACGTCCCACTGCCGGCAAAATATCTCCACTAGGGATGAGCTGTTCGGGTTCGGATGGTTTGGAGTTCGACCCGAACTTTGGCAGTTCGAAAGTTTGCAAATTTCGAACTTTTTGGGTCTGTTCGGTTCGAGTTCGAAAAAACAAAAAACGACATTTTGAAAAAAGTATAGAAAATGCTTAAAAAAAATACTAAAAAAATCTAGAAATAAAGAGACTCTTTACTGCAGAATATTATAAGCAACGGTTTATTAGATATTGAATTAAAAACTAATGTGTACGTGGAAAGATTATCAACTCTAAATGACCTCTAGAAATATGACAGAGAGGAAACAGTGAAGCGCTCTCAGGATGAGTGAATAATCGTACAAGCTACACAATGAATATGGGAGGTTCCCCTAAAAACATGCAATGGACAGTCAATGGAGCGCCAGTACAAGACTGGAAATACGAAAAGTCACTTTACAAGTCCTTCAAATCTTCTTAAATCTTCCCAAAAATTCTTGAATAAAGGCATCTCTTGAATAATATACCGGCTGAAGAAGCTCTGAGGAGCGAAACGCGTTCTGGTAATATCTATTTGATTTTTATATATTAATAAATTTTATAATACTGCTGCTTCCTGATACGTGATTTTAAAAGAAGTTTTTTCAGAATTTCCTTATAAATTCCTACGCGAGGTCTTGGAGCCAATGCGGCTCACCCACATGTGAGTGCCATATTCAAATTGACCCATTGTTACTATATCCTAACGATATTGCACTAGGGGAGTGCATGGTTTTTCTCTTTCCGTGATTTAATACAGAGGAAAGTCGTTGAAGATCACCATCCTAAATGGGGGTATATGGGCACCTGAAACACCTTTGAAGACCCATAATTGATGTTCACCCTAGAGCCTAGGTTAGGCTCATTGATATGTGAGTAGGACCATCACCCCCTCACCTTCTACTTATGGTGTATCAACGTATTGCACGATTATATTTTCTCTTTTGTAGAGATGCCTTATTCAAGAATTTTTGGGAAGATTAAGAAGATCTGAAGGACATGTAAAGGGACTTTTCATATTTCCAGTCTTGTACTGGCGCTCCATTGTCTGTCCATTCTAAATGACCTCTGTTCACAAACAGGCATAACACCAGGTGTTTTTAGTCTGGTAATCAATTTGATATATTGTACAACATACTGAGGGTGGGGTGGTGTCTGCTTCTGATTGAGATTTGAGAATTAATTTCCCTAAAACATCCTAATATGTTGCATTTAACCCTGTCGCTGCTGAGGCTTTTCACACCTCTGTGCTGAGGTCATTTTTACCGCTTTCGCTCATGATTAACCGCGTTTTGTAGCCATATTTTGATATATGACCCAGACATATAATATATCGTTCTTTCCGGCAGACTTGGCAGATTCATAATATGTCATCATATGTATACGTTATGTCATGTCTGTATATAACAGAAATGCAATAAAATTTGAATTTTCAATAATTTATTATGTGTAAAGTGTTTTTTTTCACATTTTAACATGCGATCGTTTGCGGTTATATTTTGTATGGGGTGCGCTTGTTAAAAAAATTAGAAATGGGGTCTCATTACATTATTTTTTTGGGGAAAAAGTCGTTTTTAAACAAACGCACCGCATACAAAAATAGTGCAGCATTATTCACATTATAATTGAAATGGAAACAATATTGCTGCATTAACAAAACAAACCAAAAAAAATTGGTTTTAAATATTTTTTTTTTTTTTTAAAAATTAAAACATTTTTCATGCTGATGTTTGGTATCCTTGGAAAGGCCATGTTCTGGCCGATCCAACGATAAACATTAAAACCCCTAGCTGCCACGGATCGGGAGATGGGGGTTCCAATGAACCCCCTATCTCCACCATTGGTGGCAGCTAGGGGTTAACTCCAGGACTGGCGTCATCGTGCTATGCACGATGACGCCAGTCCTCAGGGGGAGTTTCTGGAGGCTTGGCCGACATCCAAGATGTCGGCCAGCTCCAGGAGAGGATCACGATCAGGCGCTTTTCAGCGCCGATTCGTGATCCGGCTCCCCAGGGGTTAATCACAGCCACCGTTTGGAAGGGCAGGCTGTGCCCTTCCAAACGGTGCCTGGATTAACCCCCTGCCCCCCCGCGATCGGGAGGGAGAGAGGTCCTCCCCCCTCCCTTTCAGGCGCTTCCTCCGCACATGCGGGGGGGCGCCTGAATTAGATGTCATTGCGCTGGCGCGATGACATCTAATTGCTCCGCCGGGGTCACGAGTGCTGGGCTGACATCCAACATGTCAGCCCGCACCGGGGGGGGGGGGGGTGCAGCAATCCGCCGGAATCAGCGCGTCCATAGCACAGGAGAACCACTTGGCTGGACGAGCTGAGCGCGTCCATAGCAGCCAAGTGGTTAACTGGTGTTTGAAAAAAATCTAAATAACATCTAAGGCTAGGGTCAGATGAGTGCATTTTGTACAGACTGTGCGTCCGTGCAGTACGGACGTACTTACTGACTGACAACAAGGTAGTGGCCAAACAGTCAGTTTTTTTCACTGACGTATTTTTTGACTGATGTAGCAGGGAAAATAAATTACAATGAAAAAACATTCTGTCCGTCAAAAATGCTGGACGTATAAATGCAGTCCATCTGACCTCGTTTCATCACTCACATACAAAGCTACACAGACGTTGCGCACTCCGCACATCCGTTCTAGCAGTATTACGTTCTTGCCTAACCTGCGTCCGTTTGCTGCGTCCGCCATGCATCCGCACTTCCGTGCGGACGTACTTGGTGTGTGGGGCTCCATTGGTCAGAATGCTATGCTGCCACGGACGTACAAATGTGCGGCAACATGGACATGATAACTGCGCTCGTCTGACCCCAGCCTTAAGCAATGTTATTTTTCACCTCGGGATTAAACATTCACAGGGTTATTCAGAGAGCGGTGAAAAGCAGGAGAATAACTGGAGAAGTGAAAATTCTAGGTCAAAATAGCCGAACCAGAAAAATTCTCCCATTTAACTCACTTTCCAAATTGTTCTCTTCTCCTGCCAGTTCTCCTGGCTTTCACCGCTCTCTCAGGGTTGTTCAGAGAAAGGTGAAAACCAGGAGAATGGCAGGAAAAGAGAACAATCTGGACCACATAGCCGATTTGGAAAGGGAGATAAGGCTAGGGTCAGACTAACGCATTTTTTCACAGCGACCGTCAAAAAGTGTGTCTGAACGCTTTGCCGTATTTTTTCACGGAATGCGTGAAAACAGTCATACGATGCGCATTTTTGTGCGTGATATTTTACAGATCCAAACCAGGAAACTTTGGGTGTCTGGACGTTATGTTGGCCGGACATGAGCAGGGTCTGACGTCTCCAAATCACGCACAAACGCCGCTAGTGGACGCAGCGCACTCTGTACGTCCGTACTAGCGGTTCTGCGTTCTTGAAAAAATGCGTTCATTTTCCACTTGTGTTGCGCAGCCGGACTTTTGTGCGACCGTACTTTGTATATTGGCCGTCATTGCGTGTCATTTGCTGCTAGTGCGGCTGTGATTAAGTGCGCCTAAACGCACGTTAAAAATGCGCTAGTCTGACCCTAGCCTAAATGGGAGAATTTTTCTGGTTTAGCTATTTTGACCTAGAATTTTCCATTCTCCAGTCCTCCTGCTTTTCACCGCCAAAAAAAAAAAAAAAATCAGTAAACTTTTTCTGCGTATCCGAAAATGTCTCCTCTTTTCATACAGACTGCCGCCCCAAGCAGTTGTTTATGGATAGATTAAAAGAAAAGCATTTACGGTCATTTGAAATGTCATTTTTTTGTTTTTAAGTGTTTCTATACATCCTAGAAATCCGCCACTTCACGGGCAGGTTATGGGGACCTCCTAGGCACGATATTTGAAGGAATTTTTCGTTTTTATTTTTAACCCTTATTATTTCATGGAAAACTCACTGTCCCTTTAAAAACTTATTTTTTTTTTTTAACTTTTTGTCCTCGTTTCCTGTCCCCCAGGGCACTACCCGGACCCCCATACACCTTTTATGGCAAATATCTAGCATATAGGCCCTCTTGGAGGGCACTCTAAAAACCAAATTTTCAGCCCCATTGACTTGTATGGGGTCCGAGTTCGGGTTCGGACCAGAACATTTGGAAAGTTCGGGTTCGGCTTTGAACCGAACTCGGGGAGTGTTCAGCTCATCCCTAATCGCGAACACCGAACATTTCCAGGTGTTCGCCGCATGTTCGACCACAATGCATTTTCCCACTGGCCTGAAGCTCGTAATTGGCTACAGCCTTGCACCTGACCACAGGTCTGGTGCAAGACTGGTTCAACACTATGGGCAAATTTTGGCCAATCATGGGCTCAGTCACAGAGCTAAGTCCCGCAGCACACTATATATCGTTTCCACGCAACGCTTCTGCACGCATTTCAGAGGAGATTTCAAAGGAGATAGTTGTGTCTTGTTACTGCCGGTCTGCCACGCTACTGGGGGGGGGGGGTCTCATTTCTACCAAATATCAGGGAATTTATGTGATGTGTGTCTTGTCACTGTGCCAGCAATTTGTTTTGGGGTTTACAACATTCTTTAAAACATTTGTGAATTGAGATCTTCTGGGTCTTGGGACTGTGCCAGCAAATCTTTTTGGGTCTCACTAATTTCTTTAAAACACTTGAGAATTAAGGTGATCTGTGTCTCGTCACACAACCAGTACCACGCTGTATTTTGGGTCTCACTAATTTCTTTAAAACATTTGTGAATTAAGGTGATCTGTCTCTTGTCACTGGCTGCCAGCTATCAGTGTGTCTCACTGAGTTATACCAGGGTTCTTTAAATCTTTATACCAGAGTTGAAACAGAGTTCTGTATATATTAATCTATAAATCACTCACCATGTCTGAAAGAACAAAAAGGACAGGCAGACGCTCCCAGCCACAGATAAGAGGGCAAGCAGCCCCTGTGTCGGGAGGCTGTGTCTCTGGTCGTGGTGGACGTGGTGCATCCTCTGCAGGGGCACGCTTGTCATACAGAGGACTCGGTGGATTGGCTAACCAGGCCATCCTCATCCTCTGCCAGCCAGGCTTCTAGTGCTTTACAGTCCACCTCAGCTGCCAAAGCATCTAATGCAGCCTCCATGTCCACAGCTACTCCTGCCATAGCCTCGCTATCACACACGGAGGAGTCAGCTGAATTGTTTGACAATGAGAGTGACATGCTGCTTGAGGATGCGCAGCAAGTACAGTGCTCTGATTCAATCTCTGAGGTTGAGGAAGGGAGTATAATCAACCTAGAGGAAGGGGGTGCCAGTGATGACACACAAATAACTGGCACTCATGTTGCCCCAGCAGCTACAGCATACTGCCAAGTTGGCTCCAGTGACGAGGAGATAGGGGGTGAAGATGACATTGATGATGAGGTCACTGACTCCACCTGGGTGCCAGATCGAACTGAGGAATCAAGTGAGGAGGAGGAGGAGGAGGAGGAGGAGGAGGAGGCACAGCAAACACGAGGCACAACATCCTCTGTGACCAACCGTAGCACTAGTCAGTCCAAGGCATCACATGTCAGAGCTTCTCCGGTGCAGAGCGCTGTTGTCTCAAAGAACACATGCAGGAACTCTGCTGTCTGGGAGTTCTTTAGAAAATGTGCAGCAGACCCCACCGTTGCTATTTGTAATCTATGTCAGATGAGGCTGAAGTGTGGGATAAACACCGGACACTTGGGTACCACGTGCTTGAGGCGACATTTGAACAAGTGCCACACATCCCGTTGGCACAAAACTTTGCGTAGGTCCTCCTCCTCCTCATCTGTCTCTACCCACACTGTATGTCCTGCCATGCAATTGCCTACAACCTCCACCGACAGGGATGATGCTACAGTAATGGATGTACCAGCAGGTCCTTCCTCACAATGTGACATCATCCCAGTAGCTGAAGATTTACGCAGATTACGTTGCCGCAGCTGCTGCAGCAAAAGAAAAAAAATATAGTCCCAACCATCCCCAAGCACAGCGTCTAAATGCCAGCTTAGCAAAATTACTCGCATTGCAGCTGCTGCCTTTCCAGCTGGTGGACTCTGCTCCCTTCCGTGAATTTGCTGAATGTGGTGTACCACAGTGGCAGGTTCCAAAACGCCATTACTTTTCACGCAAGGCCATTCCAGCACTATACCAGCACGTGGAAGACAATGTTATCCAGTCATTGGGAAAGGCAGTCAGCAGCAAGGTGCATGTCACTTTAGACACGTGGTCCAGCAAGCATGGACAGGGTCGTTACATTTCCTTCACAGCACACTGGGTAACTCTGATTGCAGCTGGGAGGGATCCAAGACGGGGCTCTGTGCTGGAGCTTGTTCATCCACCACGCCTCTAGAAAGCTGCTTGTATGAGGTCTGCATGCTCCACCACCTCTCCCTCTTCCTCCTCCTCCTCCTACTTCTCTGTCTCTGGCAAAGTGGCAGTTAAACCCACACCTGACTGGCTCTACGCAATGGCTCAAGCAAAAAGATGCCATACTGTGCTTGAGCTGGTTTGTTTAGGCTAGGGTCAGACGAGCGCAGTGCGAACGCGCGTGCAGGCGCACTTAATCACGGCCGTAGTAGCAGCAAGTGCCGGGCAATGACGGCCAATATACGAAGTACGGTCGCACAAAAGTCCGGCTGCGCAACGCAAGTGGAAAATGAACGCATTTTGTCGAGAACGTAAAACCTCTAGTACGGACGTACAGAGTGCGCTGCGTCCGCTAGAGGCGTGTGTGCGTGAATTGGAGATGTCAGACACTGCTAATGTCCGGCCAACATAACGTCCAGATGCACAAAGTGTTTTATTGATGATCCGTACAAAATCACGGATGCAAATGCGCATCGTATGACCGCTATCGCGTACTCCGTGAAAAAATGCGTCCATTCGTTCGAACGTACTTTTTCACAGACAACGTGAAAATGCGTTCGTCTGACCCTAGCCTTAGGGGACAGGAGCCACACTGGGCCAGAAATTCTGTCAGCTCTGCAGGGCCAAGTGCAGAGATGGTTAACACCACCCCAGCTTAAGCTGGGAATGATCGATGAGGGCAGCAACCTTCTCTCCGCAAGGGTAAATTGACGCATGTACCATGCCTAGCACATGTCCTAAATCTGGTGGTACAGCGTTTCCTAACCAAGTACCCAGGGCTGCCAGAGCTTCTCATCCAGGCCAGAAAAGTCTGCAGCCACTTCAGACGGTCATTCCCAGCAAGCGTTCGCCTGGCAGAAATTCAAAGCGAATTCCACCTTCCCACAAACCGTCTGATCTGTGACATGCCCACCAGGTGGAATTCGACATTAGCAATGCTGCAGCGTCTGCACAAGCAGCAGAGGGCCATCAACGAGTACCTGTGTGAGTATGGCACAAGGACAGGTTCAGGTCAACTTGTTTTTTTTTCCCAGATTCTTATCTTTTTAATATAGGACCGCATGGTCCACCCCTGCATTCTTCCACAATACCACAGAGGGGTTACTGTATGATAGTACTTGCATGCCTGGCACTAAAGGCACAATATCTGGGTGCACTGCCACTGACGCCTGTATCAGATTCAGATCCTCAGAGGGGTTATGGTGTCACGGCACTGTTGCCAACGCTAAAAGCCCAATTTTAAGGCACCTATTGTTACTTTCATCCAAAGCCTGCATAAGTTTCACAATAATTTAGCCCAAAAAAAAAAAAAAAAAAAAAAAAGGAAACTTTTTCTGCGCGTCCTAAAATGTGTTTTCATACAGGCTGCCGCCCCAAGCAGTTTATGGATAGATTAAAGGAAAAGCATTTACCGTCATTTGAAATGTCATTTTTTTGTTTTTAAATGTTTCTATACATCCTAGAAATCCGCCACTTCACGGGCAGGTTATGGGGACCTCCTAGGCACGATATTTGAAGGAATTTTTGGTTTTTATTTTTAACCCTTATTTCATGGAAAACTCACTGTCCCTTTAAAAATGTTTTTTTTTTTAAACTTTTTGTCCTTGTTTCCTGTCCCCCAGGGCACTACCTGGACCCCCATACACCTTTTATGGCAAATATCTAGCATATATGCCCTCTTGGAGGGCACTCTAAAAAAAACGAATTTTCAGCCCCATTGGACATGCATGGGGTTCGGGTCCGGTCCTGAACAAATGGGAAGTTCGGGTTCGGGCTCATCTCTAATCACCAGGCTGGACGCCAATTTAACCAGTTTGATATAAATGAGAAATGGAGGGGGAAGAAGAAGCGACATGTTCTCTCCGATATGAGAAGGTAAATCGCCCGCCGCGACCGTTATTCCTCCCAGATGATTTGGGTATTTAGATGTGAAATAAGTCTTGGCTGGAGGCGGCTCTCTGCGTGGGGCCACGTGCCACAATGCCGCATCCAAACACGGCGAGGAACCGTGTCCATATTGTTCAAAACAGGAAAACAGACAAGACACCCAGCGAGCTTTAAAGAAGCAAATTTAACCCCCCCCCCAATATAAAATACAGGATTTTCACGTTTCATTTCTCACGTTACACCCAAAAACTACCAACTCCATCCACATTACGGTCAGTTATGGTGCCGTCCGTCAGTCTGAAAACGCAGGTCGGGGGGGGGGGGCATGTCTGCTACACCATCAGGAACGGGGGGGGGGGTCCATCCCAAACAGGAGACGGGGGTGTTCATTCCAGTCCTGCCTGCAGCTGAGCCGTGATCTTAAGGGGTCTATTCACCAAGAACCCAAACTTCATTTCAACGAATTGTGCATTTTTGTCGGAGGATTTTTGTCTATTAAGGTCGGCGTCGGACGAACGCAGTGATCGCGTCCGTGTCGCCGCACAGTTTAACGTCCGTCGTAGCATAGAATCATGATCAATAGGCCCACAAACAAAGTGCGTCCGCACCAAACTGCGCACACACAACGCAAGTGGCAAACGGACGCAAGTTAGGCAAGAGTGTAAAAGCGCTAGACGTCCGCGAAGCGTTGTGAGGAGGTGTCAGACGCAGCACATTAGCGACGTCCAGCACCTTGACGCACACAATGCCTTTTCACATCATCATTTTTCATATTTTTATTTCCCATAATTCCTTTTTTTCTTCTACGTCCGTCATGAAAAACGGATCATGTGGCGTCTACAGTATCTTCCGTCAGTACGTCTGTCCGTTATGCACGCGCCTAACTGCTCTGACTGCGTTCGTCTGACTCTAGCTTTAACCCCTTCCCGTCACAGGCCGTTCTATGCCATCCATGCGGTGGGTGGGCCTTGAAGATACAGGGCATACAGGTACACCCCGCTGTCTTCAATGGGTCGCCTTGGCCCCTCCCTGCAGCTGGCACGCACCGCGCATTGGTTGCAGGGAGGGGCCAGATTAGATGTCCCCGGCGGCATGGCGTACCTGTACGCCTCACTGTCATTAACCCCACCTGATGGGTAACGCCCACCCATCATGGAGGGGTTAGACATTTGGATCTCACCGTATCTTTTATTGGTTTCAACCCAAAAATATAGATTTCAAATAAAGTTGTTGCCTTGATATTTATTGCATATTGCAGAGCTGGTAGAGTGTGCTTTGTCCCCATACCGTATGGTCACCACTTACCAACTGTTCTGCCTTATGTTTACATATAACCTGGTCATGTTTGGTATCATTGGAAAGGAGCTAAAGGGTACCGTTTGGTGTTGGAAAGGCCAGAGCCTGGTCTTAGGGATTGCTACAGGTGGGGGTTTCATGCTGACGTCATAGCACCCAGCAAGCAGGTGAAAAGCCAAGGTGGTCAGCACCCTCTGGGAGAAGTCTGATGGGTGCTGGACAACGCGCTGTGCGAGTCCTCTACACCCTACCAGAGGACTTGCCCAGGACATCGTCTGACTTTCAAAAGGTTAAAGGATGGGGGGGTGGTGTTGAAAGGTTAGACTGTCCATTCCAGTAATGCAGCTCTTGTCCTAGCCCCTATGGTTTCGATGGAGGGGCTTCATGGACCCCTTCAGGCATTAACCCACAGCCTGAAAATGTCATCCCTCGCTGGTGCAATGACGTATGAGCGCAGGGAGGGGTCCCACAAAATGGTCTGACTTTAGGACTCCAAGCGGAGCAGTAGAGGTCTCCCCTGGGCTGGGGAAACCCAGTGACGTGTGGGGGGGGGGGGTGTCCCCCTGCACATTGTAGGGAAACCTCATGATGTCCCCCACACATATCTATATATCCCTTTTGGCTGCAAAATAGCTATATATAAAAACAAAATGCCGCTCGCCTGTATATTTCCAGAACTGTAAAGCCTACAAACTTGAAATTCGGCACGTATCTTCCTCTCGGCTTCTAGGTGCTCACCGAGAAAGGATTTTTCAAAGTGACCATCAGAGCATTAGCTATTAACCCGCTCTGATGCTAAGGAGTTATGCTCCCCCTCCCCACATGAGAAATAAATCTGTTCCACCTGTCACATGCCGTTATCGCGGTACATACTGGCAGACGTTGCGCTCTTCACTCAGGAACGTCTGGGGATCCTTACAGCACTAAGAATTATACCCTTATCCTCCTCTTACAATTTTTCCCATGTAAGTTACCTTCTTAAACCTACTAACCGCCCAGGCCCCCCCGACTCCCAATCCCTTTCCCGTAAATGAAAACACAACAAAGTATTGGCATTTTGAAAAGGTCACGTCTTTTATTACTTAAGGCCAAATTCTTTGCCTCTAAAAGGCAGAATTATTATTATCGATCCTCGTATGCCAAATACGCTACACCAGATAACACTGGCAGCCAGATAACACTGGCAACTGCAATGCACCACAAGCATTGCCCAGAAATAGCGCCCCACGTGGCTAAGCAGGATGACCACACGTCTGTAAAAGAAAAATTATTGCAATACCAAAATGTCCCCTGCCCAGCCTCTTATATCCTCCCTTTCCACTGTTTATCTTCCCATTGTACCCAATCACAAAGAGCCATGCTTCAGCTCATAAAACAAAGCCTGATCCCATATAACAAAGGAAACTCCCTCCTTTCAATCTTGTGCAATACAGGGATAATCCTTAAACCTCTTTCATTCCTAATTAGTCTTTCTCTCGAACTAAACCTTAGCTACCTCACCAACATGTCCACACCTTCCACCTATGGAAAGGCTTCTGAAATCAAGGTGACGGGGGATATATTCCCTTTATGTGTTTCAATCACCACTAAGCCAACGGATTGTGAACCTGATATCTCCTGCATAGACCGACGTTTCATCACGAAGCTCAGGTATCCAGCTAGTTTGATAGAGATTTAGGCGTAATTTGGTGTTCTGTAAATAGAAGCCACAATAGTCTAATGGGACAATTTTGGTGCCACCGAGTCAGTGAAACGCACCGTATTTCCCTATCCGTTCACCTACATTCGGAGGATTGACAGTTTAGGGAATAGATGAATTGCCCCAAACTTGCAAATATGGTGCAATTCGGAGGTTACTGAAGAACCCTCTTGGTGTTGCCTTTGACTTGGGGTTGGAAAGCAGCGTTTGTTCCATACTTCCTGTAGATTTTTTTTTCCCCGACGGCCATGTCCTATGGCAGCATTGACACCCTGACAATTCAGATTTTGGGTTGTTGGTCACGTGACTAGGTTGGGACAGGGAGGGTCCTACGTATTTAACCTCCCTGACAGTCTCATTTTTGCAAAAATTTGTGTCTAAAAGCGTTTCAATCTTTTTGGAAAGGAAATGTGTTGTTTTATATAGTAAGCCCGTATTCCGTAGGAATAACTCACTGAAATCCGTGCGAGCACGAGTCTAGTGAACACAGGGAGTCAGACGGTTTGAAACACGAAATAATAATTTATTATCCCACAAATAATGGAAATTATATTCAATAATATAATCAAATATATTCATAATATAAATCAAACCAAAAACCTGCCTCTTTCCTCTGGGTGCTGGGATTACTGTCCAGATGTGGACTCCTTTGCCAAAGAAATATCCAGGACACGGGGTAACAAATAGAGTATTTATTCTCAAAGCAGCTTTACAGAAATAAAAGGCAAATAAAAATCATTTGTAAAATGTAATAAGGCTTTGCAATACAAGTTTCTCTGGTGCTTGACCAGATCCAGCAGTTGCAAAGCCTTATTACATTTTACAAATGATTTTTGCCTTTTATTTCTGTAAAGCCGCTTTGAGAATAAACACTTTTTTGGTACCCCATGTCCTGTATTACATTGGCAAAGGAGTGCGCAACTGCACAGGAATTCCAGCACCCACTGCACAAAGTTTATTCTACACAGTATTTTTTACTGTAATTTTTTTTTCATTTTTGAATTTGCCACCTGGTCCCGCCCCCCTGCATCATGTGACTCGCAGGGAACGGAACCAGGAAGCAAAGTCGCCGACTGCAGTGATCACACTGCGGTGACAGCGAGGGAGTGAAGGATGCGGTGAGTATGCATCCAGCCCGAGTGTGGCTCGGGGTTACCGATTGCGGTAGCGAAATTTAACCCAGAGTCACTCGGGAATACCGCCAGGCAGAATAAATGTTGCCCATTCTGGTGGAGAGTAAGCAGCTAACCCATGGCTGCCTGGGACACAGCAAGAACGAAACGAGATTCTGTTCCATTTCATATATAGTGTGCATTAAAACTAACACCGTCACGAAAGTGATAATAATCACTCTTAAAAAACAGTCAGAATATTTTTAATTCAGGACTGCAGTAGTGCGCAATGTGAGTTGGCTCTTGTGACATCCCCAAGTGGCATCCTAAGTGGACGTTCAGAGTTGATTCCTGGAGTTCTATCTAAGATCCCCTATGCCATCCACCATCACGATCCCTAATTCCTGTGACTCCTCTCTCCACAGGTAGGACATTATCACCCATTATCCACAGACACCCACATCAACTGATCCCCTGCATACTTTTGCTGGTAGGACCCCCATCACCCAGTATTCGCAGGCACCCACATTGTAACGTTACCTTGGTCCTTTTCTGTTTTTTTATTTATTTTTGTTTAGCATGTGAATCTCCTGCCCTATTGACACAGCCCATCCAGCTTCAGGTGTTTACCTTCTAACTGCCTGAATGCAATCAGTCTGCCCTATATAACAGCTAAGAGTGGCTCTAGGTGAGCCTTGGCTCTTGTGACATCCCCAAGTGGCATCCTAAGTGGACGTTCAGAGTTGATTCCTGGAGTTCAGTGGCATCCTAAGTGGACGTTCAGAGTTGATTCCTGGAGTTCAGTGGCATCCTAAGTGGACGTTCAGAGTTGATTCTTGGAGTTCAGTGGCATCCTAAGTGGACGTTCAGAGTTGATTCCTGGAGTTCAGTGGCATCCTAAGTGGACGTTCAGAGTTTATTCCTGGAGTTCAGTGGCATCCTAAGTGGACGTTCAGAGTTGATTCCTGGAGTTGCGGGACTGGAGGAAGGAACTTCAAGGCCCACTTTTTACTCCGGGTAAACACACGTCTATATCATGCTTTCTCTCACGCTTCTACTCTTTACTTCTACCTTTCTCCTTAAATGGAACTCCTGCCCCTCTACCACCGACCCCTACACTATCTGCATCTACCCCTCCCTCCTCTCGTCCCACATGATGGCCTCACATGAGCTCCTCTGTTTCCTCAGAACATGGTCTCCCTCTATCTCTCGTGCTGCCAATCACTCCAACTCCCACAAATCCCATTCCCACCTTCTCTTTCTCACCCTCCTGCTGTTACTCTATTCAGGTGACATATCCCCTAACCCTGGCCCCACAACACATCCAATACTTCCCTCTCATCCTATCTCCATCGCACATAAATCACATCCCTGCAAGCCCAGCAACCTCATTCCCATAATCCCTCAGCACCTGTCCTCTTTCTCCTGCGCCCTCTGGAACGCTCGCTCTGTGTGCAACAAACTCACAGCAATCCATGACCTCTTCCTTTCAAACTCCTTCAACCTCCTAGCTTTAACTGAAACCTGGCTAACTCCCTCTGACACGGCCTCCGTTGCTGCTCTCTCACATGGCGGTCTACACTTGAGCCATACCCCCAGACCGGGTGAGAGAAATGGTGGCGGGGTCGGAATCCTGCTCTCTCCCATCTGCACCTCCCTCCACCCCCATCCTTCGAGACACACTGCATCCGCCTGTTCTCGCCTCTGGCTTTCAGGGTGGCAGTCATCTACCGCCCACCGGGACCAACCTCCCAGTTCTTTGACCACTTTGCTACCTGGCTTTCTCACTTCCTGTCTTCTAATCTTCCATGCCTAATTCTCGGGAACTTCAACATTCCCATTGACGATCCTTCCGCCCCTGCTGCCTCCAAACTTCTTTCACTCACGTCCTCCCTTGGACTCACACAATCCTCCCTCCTCCCTACCCACCGCGATGGTCACGCTATTGAAACCTCTGCTCCATTGCTGAGTTCAAATGTCGCCCTTTCCCCATCTCTCACCACCACCTTCTCTCTTTCAACTTATCTGGACTTCCTAAACACCCTGCTCCCCCACCACACACACACACACACACACACACACACACTGTGGACCCCCATCAATTCTCCAATCTACTTCATCAACTCCCTCACACCTCATCCTTCACCTGCCCTGATGCTGCCACTAATAACTACAACACTACGCTTATCTCTGCTCTAGACACTCTTGCTCCTCTTCGACTCTAAGGCCCCACGCCGCCAGCTTCAGCCCTGGCACACCCTCCAGACTCGCTACCTGAAAAGATGCTCCCGCACCGCAGAGCGTGCCTGGAGGAAATCCCGCTCTGAAACTGATTTTGTTCACTTCAAGTTTATTCTCCGGTCATACACCTCTTCCCTCCACTTGGCCAAACAATCCTCCTTCTCATCTTTTATATCTACGCTGTCCTCCAACCCTAAACGGCTCTGGTCCACCTTCAACACCCTCCTCTACCCACCTGCACCTCCCCCCTCAGCTGCCTTCAGCGCTCAAGACCTGGCAGACTACTTCCTCAATAAAACTCTAAATATCAGAAGCAACATCCCAACACAAGATAGTTATCTCCCACCTCCACTCCCACAGGTCCCCTCTGCCGCTTCCTCCCAGCCACTGAGGAGGAAGTCAATTCCTTATTGTCCTCCTCACATCTCACCACGTGCCCGCTCGACCCCATTCCCTCACATCTAATTCCTCCCCTCTCCTCCTCCCTCACCCCTGCTCTCACACACATCTTCAACCTATCTCTCTCCACTGGCTCCTTTCCATCCGCCTTCAAACACGCGCTAGTTACCCCTTTACTAAAGAAACCATCCCTCGATCCCAACTCCCGCCCTGTATCCCTGCTTCCCTTCACAAAGCTCTTAGAAAAACTATAGTCTTCAACCGCCTCTCCCTCTTCCTGTCCTCCAATTCCCTACTTGACCCCCTGCAATCTGGCTTCCGTCCCCTACACTCAACTGAAACTGCCCTCAAAGTCACCAACGACCTCCTAACTGCTAAAAAAACACGGCCACTATTCTATTCTCATCCTGCTTGACCTCTCGGCTGCTTTTGACACTGTTGACCACCCCCTCCTTCTACAGACCCTCAACTCTCTGGGTCTCGGTGACACTGCACTTGCTTGGGTTGACTATTTATCCAACAAGTCCTTCTGTGTCCTTTGCTGGTAACTCATTGCCTCTATCTGTTGGCGTACCTCAAGGCTCTGTCCTTGGTCCTCTGCTCTTTTCCATCTACACCTCCACCCTGGGCAAAATCATCAACAGCTTTGGCTTTAATTACCACCTCTACGCTGATGACACTCAGATCTACCTCTCTACCCCTGATCTCTCTCCCCCTGTCCTTTCAAAAGTCAGTGACTGTTTATCTGGCATCTCCTCCTGGATGGCCTCCCACCACCTAAAGATCAACATGTCAAAGACTGAACTCCTACTTATTCCTCCCTCCAATGCCTCCCCACCTCCTGACTTCTCTATCACGGTGGAGGGTATCACCATCTCCCCATCAAACCAAGTTCACTGTCTTGGAGTTACACTTGACTCTGCTCTTTCCTTCATCCCCCACATCAAGTCTCTTTCCTACTCCTGCCGATACCAACTGCGTAATATTTCCAGAATTCGGCCATTTCTTACCGCTGTCACCACAAAACAACTCATACACGCCCTGGTAATCTCCCGACTCGACTATTGCAATAATCTCTTATCTGGCCTCCCTCTGTCCCGCCTCTCCCCCTACAATCCATCCTGAACGCCTCCGCCACTCCCCTCTGCGAGTCCCTTCACTGGCTCCCCATCCACTGCAGAATTAAGTTAAAAATCCTTATCCTTACCTACAAAACCCTCACTAACTCAGCTCCCCACTACCTGTCCTCACTAATCACCAAATACACCCCAGCCCGCTCCCTAAGGTCAAACAGTGACCTGCGCCTAGCTTCTCCTCGCATCACCTCTTCCCATGATAGACTGCAGGATTTCTCACGCGCAGCCCCCACTCTCTGGAACGCTCTCCCTCGTACTGTCAGACTTTCCCCTAACTTCTCTTCCTTCAAACGCTCCCTGAAAACATTCCTATTTAGGGAAGCCTACCACCCAACTCACTGACGCAACCATCAATCACTCTCACCTTACAGTCCTCTCCTCCTGTTTCCAACCCCAACCCTCCTAGATTGTGAGTTCCTACGGGAATAGGGCCCTCATCTCCTCCTGTACTGTTTGTCAAATGTTGTTCAATGTATTGTAACCCTGTCTATACTGTGCTTATTGTACAGTGCTGCAGAATATGCTGGCGCTTTATAAATGAAGAAGAATAATAACATGACCAGATCAAGGGCTTCCATCTCCACCTGGGAATATCGGTTCAGACAGAAGTACAACAACCACTGAAGGTCTCCTTGGTTTATGAGAATAGTCCACCATTCATAAACCTGAGGTGCATATGTGATACTGACACGTCTTAGGGGATGCGATCGCCCTTTTAGAGTTATGCCGGCACAAACGTACAGACAATGGTCTTCAGACATTTACGCAAACACCTGCCGGCACCTGAACAGTCAACTGGTTACCAACAGGTCTAGATTAGGAGGAGAAAAAAAAATGGACTTCAGAACGTTCTAAGCTGTACAGAAGGGCAAAGGTTTGATAAATACTGTACCAGCCAGTGTTATGGCGGGTCTAGTGTCACCACCCCCAATGTGGACAACAGAAAAAGGACCAGTCACACAAGGCTTGGCTTTAGCAGGAACCTACAATTAACCGGCTCCTACTATTAAGCTCCTGCTAAAGCCAAGCCTGTTGTGACCGGTCCCTCTGTTCAACAGAAAGCTGACCTTCTAGAAAAAGCCACAGCTGTCAAAGAGGCATTCAGCAAGCATGTTTGAGTAGATCACAGTAGATCACTCTGGGTTTGCAGGTAAATATGAGGAAGGAAGAGGCCCAGGAGCAAAAACTCCTAAAATTGGGGGGGGGGAATTTTCAAAAAGGTCACGGAGAACCATTAAACGGCGAGCTGGTGGTTTGAGCATAACACAATCGACACTGACTACACAACGTCTGAGGACCAGTTGCGGTGAACCATTTTCTAGAGTGTTATTGATCAGCAGATTCTGGCGTTATAATGGTCTCTCAGGAACCAGCTGTACATGATACTAGGCCGTCCTCGATCGGTATGCGTGGATGCAGGCGGCTTCAGAACTGAATCAAAGCTCTCAAATGTTCCCCGTAACAGCCGTGTTACCCATGGCCTACCTCTTAAACCATCACGTGGCTCGCTGGAGAGGAGACAATGGCGAGATTTGGATGGTGCACAGCCATACCACCATATGTCTGAGTTCTGCGTCAGGAGTGAACATTTTAATGGTTTATTATATTACATCTTTTGGGTTTGTCACTAATCACTGAAAGCGCAGCGATCCAAGAGTGTTTTCAGATTTGGCCGCGGATCGAGGACTGCAGGCGATTCGAGCAGTTTGAACGACAGATTAAAACGTGTTTTACAGCGAAGGAATTAACCATCTGCAGCCCTGAGCGCCTCTTTATTCACCCAACTGCTCCCTTCACATATCCACGCTGGTCTACGTGCCCCACGTACGTTACACTTTCAGAGACTGGGATCTGCTCATCGTGACGACACAACAGATAAGAGGAAAAATGGCCTCCTGGATGGAATCCAATCGCCATCAGCACCACATTATCACAAGGGTCACCTCGGACACCCACCATCCATCACTTGAAGTTTAAAAGGTGCAAACCAGAACTGACTGACCCACCAATCCAGAGCAACGAGTCCAAGAGTTTTCCATCTTCAAGGTGGACGTTAAAGATAAACTTTCAACGTCATAATGCAAGGCTTGACAAAGTCCTAGCAGACTGAGGAGCCAGGCTACATTTTCTTTAGAAGATTGTATAGCTTAACCCAATCATTTATGAACCAGGGGTGACATGCAAGGATCCAATTGCCATCTGTCCCTAGATTTGCCGTCCCATTGTAGGAGATGCAAATTCCAGAAAGATACGCGTGGCATCACCAGTTAGAGGTCAACAAAAACACAACTCAACACACCCCAGATCGCAACCAACTACATCATGACACGTCTCCAAGCCACCAGATCCCAGAATCATCTCCAACATGGAGAGATTTGCGACATCACCATCTGCCAAGAAACTGGATTTAGCGTGTAGAGAAGGTGGGTGCTGCAAGCCGCGGGGCCACCAGAAAATGAAGGAGATCAGACAAAATCTAAAAAGATGGAGGAGGCCTAAGAAGGCAGTGTTTTGGTGGTGACAAACCCTTTCTTCAAGCCTGGTTTCCTTCAGGTTCTCCTTTTCGCCCAACCATGTAGACACAGATTATGATACATTTCTCAAATTAGGGGATTTAAATGTTAACCAGGTATTAAAGACATGACAATGGATTCAGGTCGATATAGAAGGTTCTTCTGCTTTTATTCAGGGACGATCGAGCTCCACGAGTGGAAAGCTTTACACTTTATTTCATGTTTGAGGCCAACGTGGACTACAAAGCTTCATCTGTGAAACAAAGTGAGGACTGAGTGAAGAACACAAAGACCAATGAGGAGACTTAACCCGAAAGAGATATTACCTACAAGGAACAGGGTGCTTTAGACCGAGAAAAGTGGAGACGTAACCTGGGGTGTGGGGGGGTGTCCTCTTTGAAACGTCTACGGCGGTGTGGTCCTAAAATCTATTGAAATCCTGAACGGTTACAGCTCGAAACAGAAGAAAAAAACAGATCTCCTTTTGGAGGCAGAATATGATGCAATCTGAGGGTTTTCTTCTGGCTCTTCCACCAGTCATGAATGAGGTGGGACAGACATCAATGACTAGGGATGGAAAGCTCTGCAGATTGGAGGAGGATCTAATACAATCACTTCGCAAATCAAAAACGTCCAACCTTCCAGTCCATATAGAGTCTGTATGGAATGGGTCGGCGACCTCGGCCCTCCAGATGTTTTGGAACTACATCTTCCATGATGCTCAGCCACTCAGCCTGGTGGAGCCTCGTGGGAAGCGTAGCTCCCAAACGTCTAAGAGGAAGCCAAGGTTTCTGTCCTCGTGGCAGGGTTTCCCCAAATCTGCGTATCCGGCAGTGATGGCGAATGCAAGGTATAAACTCTAATACGGTCAATTCGTTGTAATGGCTTTGAAAAAGTGGATTGCACTAACGTCCACAAGACAGTCAACGAAAAGACAGGTTTGCCCGATTTATGTATGGAAGCTGCGCCGTGCGACCATGCAGGAAATGGGTAAAAGAATCTCACTAGTATTTCTTTGTATTCTGGGATCACTGGAGGTTTACTCTTTCCAGAAAACAATCACTGACTCTTCTCTAAGCAGGTGAAGAAGACACGTTGGTTGCACCACGTGCTGAACGAGCGCGAGACCTGGTCAGCAGAGCCTGTCACCGCGCAGAGTTAAGTATTGCTCGCCGGGAGTCTGTATTTAATGGCAGCCCGGTTTATCTTCACGTGCAGAGCCTCACCAGGGACCCCAGATTTAGGTTTGTGCAGTGGAGTGAAGACGAGCAGCTGCTTAGGGTCAGCATCGAGCACCTCGCTCCTCAGTGTAAGGAGCGTCTCCCTCCCCCCCCCCCTCATTGAGGAAAGACTTGTTCTACACATTCAGAACATCGAGAGGAACGACACAACCAACGTTACGCACCGACCGAGGCAGAAACGTCCGATGCCTTGTGTCCTACAGACCCTCAGGAACACTGTCTCTTGGGGAGGTGGACCTCTACGTACAGCAGAAGAACACGTTCACTCACACGAGGAAAGCAAAACGAGTCTCATAACACCACCCCGCTTCATGTAAAACGAACTCGCACATTAGCGAGTGACACCACCGGGGACCTGGGCTTCATTGGAGGAGACCGAGGTGGTGGAAGCACTGGACGTTATGGAAACAAGGGGTCAGGTTAGCCCGGGGTATCAGAAGACGTCCCCCCCCATTCTATCCAGTTTGATTGAAAACACTTAGACGTTTCTACGTTGACCCCCCCTCCCCCCGACACGTGTGATGGGTTGTGTTTAACGCTGCATGTTTGCCGGTTTCACACCGGGATTTCGAGACACGGCGCGTCGGTCCCAGAGGAGATGGAGCTCGCGATTGGTGTGAATTACGCCACAAATTACAGATTATGTTTTTTCCCCGGAGAAGCCGGCGCTAATGAGCGCGTCGGGGACAGGGAGGGGAGCGAAGCTCAACGAGGAGAAGGTACATGGAGGGGACGTCTGAGCCGCCAAACCCAACCATGTCCCTCACCAGAAACTCAGAACCAGGAATGCTGGGGAGATAAACCACCACAAGCGCGAGACAAAACCGCGTCCACTCCCAGAACAGAAAATACACAACCCCGAAGCAACACACGGCGAGGTGAGAGTCAGGGAGCGGAGACGGGTTTGCTATCTGCAGAAGAACGAGGGGTTAACGGCACGTTATAAGCCCCCCTCCCCCAGGTTTGGTAACGAGGTCCTCCTTTCGCAGCGTCTCCCAGAGGCAGAGAGGGGGCACGACGCGTACATCACACACCAGATGCGTCTCACCGGAGGGGGGCCGGTGAGATCACATGAAGATGCAGCGCCGAGCCCGGGGAGACGAGGACCTCACGGCTAATGAAGCGGAGGCAGTAAATGCCACCGGCGGCGCAGTGTGCCCGGGACCTGCTGCGTTTAAAGGGCCGGTGTGTTGGACGTGTGCGCCGCGCGGATTCAAATAGAATAATTACAGGGCGACGCGCAGAACCGATAATTACCCCGGCCCGACCGGCGGCAAGAGCAGGAGGAGAACTACAGCCGGCGGCTTTACTCAAAGAGCGGCGCTGCAACAACAGGAGCGCCTGAACACACACACACACACGGAGTGTCTGAACACACACGGAGTGTCTGAACACACACGGAGTGTCTGAACACACACACACACACACACACACACACACACGGAGTGTCTGAACGCACACACACACACACACACACACGGAGTGTCTGAACGCACACACACAACACACGGAGTGTCTGAACGCACACACACACACCACACGGAGTGTCTGAACGCACACACACACACACACGGAGTGTCTGAACGCACACACACACACACACCACCACAACAGGAGCGCTGAACACACACACACACGCGCGCAAGCGCTGAACACACACACGCGCTGAACACACACACACGCGCAAGCGCTGAACACACACACGTGCGTGCGCTGAACACACACACACGCGCGCTGAACACACACACGCGCGCTGAACACCACACGCGCGCGCGCTGAACACACACACGCGCGCGCGCTGAACACACACACGCGCGCGCGCTGAACACACACACGCGCGCTGAACACACACACACGCGCGCGCTGAACACACATAAGCGCTGAACACACATAAGCGCTGAACACACATAAGCGCTGAACACACACACACGTGCGCGCGCTGAAACACACAACACGTGCGCGCGCTGAACACACACACACGTGCGCGCGCTGAACACACACACACGTGCGCGCGCTGAACACACACGTGCGCGCGCTGAACACACACACACACACACACGCGCGCGCTGAACACACACGCGCGCGCTGAACACACACACGCGCGCTGAACACACACACGCGCGCGCTGAACACACACACGCGCGCGCTGAACACACACACGCGCGCTGAACAACACACACGCGCGCTGAACACACACACGCGCGCGCTGAACACACACGCGCGCTGAACACACACACGCGCGCTGAACACACACCGCGCGCGCGCGCGGCGCGCGCTGAACACAACACACGCGCGCGCGCGCTGAACACACACACGCGCGCTGAACACACACACGCCGCGCTGAACACACACGCGCGCGCGCGCTGACACACACACCGCGCTGAACACACACACGCGCGCTGAACACACACACGCGCGCGCGCGCTGAACACACACACGCGGCGCGCGCTGAACACCACACGCGCGCGCGCTGAACACACACACACGCGCGCGCTGAACACACACACACGCGCGCTGAACACACACACACGCGCGCGCTGAACACACACACACGCGCGCGCTGAACACACACACGCGCGCTGAACACACACACGCGCGCTGAACACACACACGCGCGCTGAACACACACACACGCGCGCGCTGAACACACACACGCGCGCTGAACACACACACGCGCGCTGAACACACACACCGCGCTGAACACACACACACACGCGCGCTGAACACACACACACACGCGCGCTGAACACACACACACACGCGCGCTGAACACACACACACACGCGCGCTGAACACACACACACACGCGCGCTGAACACACAAACACACGCGCGCTGAACACACAAACACACGCGCGCTGAACACACAAACACACGCGCGCTGAACACACACACACACACGCGCGCTGAACAACACACACACGCGCGCTGAACACACACACACACGCGCGCTGACACACACACACACACACGCGCTGAACACACACACGCGCTGAACACACACATACGCGCGCTGAACACACACGCGCGCTGAAACACACACACGCGCGCTGAACACACACACGCGCGGCGCTGAACACACACACACGCGCGCGCGCTGAACACACCACTAGCGCGCTGAACACACACACACGCGCGCGCCTGACACACACGCGCGCGCGGCGCGCGCGCTGACACACACACGCGCGCGCGCGCTGAACACACACACGCGCGCTGAACACACACACGCGCGCTGAACACACACGCCGCGCGCGCTGAACACACACACGCGCTGAACACTGAACACACCGCGCGCTGAACACACACCGCGCGCGCGCGCTGAACACACACACAACGCGCGCGCGCGCTGAACACACACACGCGCGCGCTGAACACACACACACGCGCGCGCTGAACACACACACGCGCGCGCTGAAACACACACACCACGCGCGCGCTGAACACACACACACGCGCGCGCTGAACACACACACGCGCGCTGAACACACACACGCGCGCTGAACACACACACACGCGCTGAACACACACACACGCGCGCGCTGAACACACACACGGCGCTGAACACACACACGCGCGCTGAACACACACACGCGCTGAACACACACACACACGCGCGCTGAACACACACACACACGCGCGCTGAACACACACACACACGCGCGCTGACACACACACACAACGCGCGCTGAACACACAACACACGCGCGCTGAACACACAAACACACGCGCGCTGAACACAAACACACGGCGCTGAACACACAAACACACGCGCGCTGAACACACAAACACACGCGCGCTGAACACACACACACGCGCGCTGAACACACACACACACGCGCGCTGAACACACACACACACGCGCGCTGAACACACACACACACGCGCTGAACACACACACGCGCTGAAACACACACATACGCGCGCTGAACACACACGCGCGCTGAACACACACACACGCGCGCTGAACACACACACACGCGCGCGCGCTGAACACACACGCGCGCGCGCTGAACACACACACACGCGCGCTGAACACACACACACACGCGCGCGCTGAACACACACGCGCGCAAGCGCTGAACACACACACACGCGCTGAACACACACATGCGCCACATCAACAACAGGAGCGTTTGAAAACACACCTCACAACACCAGGGGAGTCAAAAAAAAAAAAACACCAGGAGCGTCTGAACACACGCACACCGCAACAGGAGCATTGAAGGAAAAAAAACACAGATCTGAACGCACACAAAAACTAACAGTTTCTGAACCCGCACAAACAAAGATCACACAACAGTCTGAACGCACAGAATACATATCTAACGCATGCCATGTGATATACATGCACAATACACCACAAAACAGGGGCATCTCATCCCGCGCACACACACAATGTCATGAGCGCCTGCACCCGCAGCAACAAAAATTATATAAAGCAATAAGGCATACACAACTACACAACAATACATGTAAACACGACTACACCATAACAACAGCATGTGAACACGCAGAGACAGTGAGAAATGTGTATACAACAGTATGTGACACACACAATGTATCAGACACACCTTTCCCCGTGTTTGGGTGACACAGTGAGCGTAACTCTTGACACATCCCATTTGACCCTGGAAGTTGCGGTGGGAAAACGCACAAAGACAACAAGTCTCACCATGCGCTGGTCCAATCAGGACTGACTGAAGCCACACAGGGATCATTAAAGCGAAACAGAACGTGAGACCCTTGGCACACACACACACACACACGTAGCACAACATGTGTATCGCTCAGACGTGATGCCCAGGGGAGGCGATGTCGGCCGGCGGGTCCTGTCAGACGCCTGGAGAATAGGAGGGATTCACACATTGTGCAGCTTCTACACAGCAAGTCCTCCGACGGTGGACCCGAACGACACAATGTGACAGATAACACAACCCCCCCCAGATACATCACAACGAGGAGCCAGAGGAACACGGCCAGGAGGAAGAAGACACACACACACACACACACAATTTGTAACACCTGGGTGAGGGTAGCTTGGCTCACGCGGGACCTGATGAAGCCCCGGCTGGCGGGCGCACGCGGTCACCGTAACAGAGTGCGGATCATTGGGGGGGGGGTGTCAGGGGGGGGTCCGATTCTGGTTTGGGATAAAGGTTACTGCAGAGACGTCTCGCTCGCCCTGGGGCGAGGCTGCCCAGCAGGGACAGGGGGGTCAGACAGTTGGGGAGAGGCGAGCTGCGTAGCTAGAGGATGACAGAGGGCCAGATTGGGAGGGGGGGGGCCAGGAGGCGCTGCATCTCACCCGGAGGAAGGGGAGCAGGGCGGTCTGACGTGAGGAGCGAGGACCCACCGGCCAAATCCAGGGACCCTTAGAATGGAGAGCGGGGGCTTTGTGGGGCCCCGTCAGGGCATAAGTGGGTGATGGAATTTTAAGGCTGTTTTGGGGTGTGGGTGCATTGGGTTTGGGGGTGTAGGATTTGGGGGGCGCTGTGAGGTCAGGGTGTGCTGGGGGCCAGAGGTGGGGTGCAGGGTTTGGGGGGGCACTGTGGTGGGGTGCAAGGTTTGGGGGGGCACTGTGAGGTGGGGTGCAGGGTTTGGGGGGGCACTGTGAGGTGGGGTGCAGGGTTTGGGGGGGCACTGTGAGGTGGGGTGCAGGGTGGAATTTTTTGAACGGGAGTTGGGAGCCCCTGATATTTTGGGGAGCTGGAAGGGGCAAACAGTCCCTGTTGTTTCAGGGTGCCAGGGTAAAGGTTAGGGGGGGCAGGGTAGAGGCAGCTCCCAATCATTTCAGGGTGCTGCTTCAATGGGTTTTATGCTGGGGTCATTGAGGTTCTGGGGGGGGGTCATTTTGAGGTTCTGGGAGGGGGGCATTTTGAGGTTCTGGGAGGGGGGCATTTTGAGGTTCTGGGAGGGGGGCATTTTGAGGTTCTGGGAGGGGGGCATTTTGAGGTTCTGGGAGGGGGCATTTTGAGGTTCTGGGAGGGGGGCATTTTGAGGTTCTGGGGGGGGCATTTTGAGGTTCTGGGAGGGGGGCATTTTGAGGTTCTGGGGGGGGCATTTTGAGGTTCTGGGAGGGGGGCATTTTGAGGTTCTGGGGGGGGCATTTTGAGGTTCTGGGAGGGGGGCATTTTGAGGTTCTGGGAGGGGCATTTTGAGGTTCTGGGGGGGGCATTTTGAGGTTCTGGGGGGGGCATTTTGAGGTTCTGGGGGGGGGGTTGGGGTACCCTGTCATTTTGAGGTTCTGGGGGGGGGGGGTTGGGGTACCCTGTCATTTTGAGGTTCTGGGGGGGGGGTTGGGGTACCCTGTCATTGAGGTTCTGGGGGGGGGTTGGGGTACCCTGTCATTTTGAGGTTCTGGGGGGGGGGTTGGGGTACCCTGTCATTTTGAGATTCTGGGGGGGGGGTTGGGTACCTGTCATTTTGAGATTCTGGGGGGGGGGTTGGGGTACCCTGTCATTTTGAGGCGTCATAGAAGTACCTTAATAGAGAATATGGGGGGTCTCTGACCATTCAGGGGCAAAATCTGGGGGGTCCTTAGTTTGGGGAGAAAGGGGAGGGGGGTTCCTGATAGTTGTGGGTGTTTTGGGGTGTGGAGCCCCTGTCAGAGCCCTCTCACCTTCGTTGACCATCCTGAGAGCGTGTGTGAATGAAGAGTCCAGCGCCTCCTTCTCTGCCAGCAGCTGGGGCAGGTATTTCTCCATGCCAGGGACTCACTCCCTGAGGCAGCCCGGTCACACCCACACACACAGCGGCGGAACAAAGAGCCCGGATTCCGGGAGAGGTGACGTGCAGCCCGCGAGCAGGAAAACACTCCCTGTATCCTGTGTCTGTGGGAAAGCTCAGTGACTCGATTCCGTCCCGTCCGCTTCCTCCGCCGCCCGGAGACTGACTGAGCCCGAGCGCGCGCACACGCTCTATAACCCAGGCAGCATCCAGAGAGTGGCCACGCCCCGGGGCGGAACCACAACAGATCACCGCCTATCTCCCACTGCCTCCTGGGCGGGGGGGAGGCTCTCACTGGAGGAAGCAGCTGTCAGTCACTGTCTCCGGCGGTCGCTGTTCGAGGTGCTGAAAGGGACGCTGCAGATTCAGGCGGGCAGAGGGGGCGGGGCTGAGACAAAAAGCTGCGGAGATGAACTCAGTGAATTCAGAACTGTATAACCTCATCTCTGTCACCCGAGCTGCGGCATGATCCAAGGCACTACTTCGTGTTATACGGCTCGCGCAAGCCTGAACAACTATAGATTATCATCCCCGCCCCTGACTGAATTCAGCCCCGCCCACTCCTTACAGCGCCCCCTACTGTATCCCATCCCCTCACAGCGCCCCCTACTATATCCCATCCCCTCACAGCGCCCCCTACTGTATCCCATCCCCTCACAGCGCCCCCTACTGTATCCCATCCCCTCACAGCGCCCCCTACTGTATCCCATCCCTCACAGCGCCCCCTACTGTATCCCATCCCCTCACAGCGCCCCCTACTGTATCCATCCCCTCACAGCGCCCCCTACTTTATCCCATCCCCTCACAGCGCCCCCTACTGTATCCCATCCCCTCACAGCGCCCCCTACTGTATCCCATCCCCTCACAGCGCCCCCTACTGTATCCCATCCCCTCACAGCGCCCCCTACTATATCCCATCCCCTCACAGCGCCCCCTACTGTATCCCATCCCCTCACAGCGCCCCCTACTGTATCCCATCCCCTCACAGCGCCCCCTACTGTATCCCATCCCCTCACAGCGCCCCCTACTGTATCCATCCCCTCACAGCGCCCCCTACTGTATCCCATTCCCTCACAGCGCCCCCTGCTGTATCCCATCCCCTCACAGCGCCCCCTGCTGTATCCCATCCCTCACAGCGCCCCCTACTGTATTCCCATCCCCTCACAGCGCCCCCTACTGTATCCCATCCCCTCACAGCGCCCCCTACTGTATCCCATCCCCTCACATCGCCCCCTACTGTATCCCATCCTCCCACAGCGCCCCCTACTGTATCCCATCCCCTCACAGCGCCCCCTACTGTATCCCATCCCCTCACAGCGCCCCCTACTGTATCCCATCCCCTCACAGCGCCCCCTACTTTATCCCATCTCCTCACATCGCCCCCTACTGTATCCCATCCCCTCACAGCGCCCCCTACTGTATCCCATCCCCTCACAGCGCCCCCTACTGTATCCCATCCCTCACAGCGCCCCTACTTTTATCCCATCTCCTCACAGCGCCCCCTACTATATCCCATCCCTTCACAGCGCCCCCTACTGTATCCCATCCCTCACAGCACCCCCTCTATTACACCCCATAGCCCCCACTCTCACATCACCCTCTGCTACAACCCGACCCCTCACATCACCTTCTCTGCTAAACCCCGACCCCTCACATCACCCTCTCTGCTAAACCCCGACCCCTCACATCACCCTCTCTGCTAAACCCTGACCCCTCACATCACCCTCTCTGCTAAACCCCGACCCCTCACATCACCCTCTGCTAAACCCCGACCCCTCACATCACCCTCTCTGCTAAACCCCGACCCCTCACATCTCCCTCTGCTACAACCCGACCCCTCACATCACCCTCTGCTACAACCCGACCCCTCACATCACCCTCTCTGCTAAACCCCCGACCCCTCACATCACCCTCTGCTACAACCCGACCCCTCACATCACCCCCTGCTAAACCCCCGACCCTCACATCATCCTCTGCTACACCCTGACCCCTCACATCACCCTCTCTGCTAAACCCCCGACCCCTCACATCATCCTCTGCTACACCCCGACCCCTTACATCAGCTTCTCTGCTAAACTCCGACCCCTCACATCACCCTCTCTGCTAAACCCCGACCCCTCACATCACCCTCTCTGCTAAACCCCCGACCCCTCACATCATCCTCTGCTACACCCCGACCCCTCACATCACCCTCTGCTAAACCCCCGACCCCTCACATCATCCTCTGCTACACCCTGACCCCTCACATCACCCTCTCTGCTAAACTCCGACCCCTCACATCACCCTCTGCTAAACCCCGACCCCTCACATCACCCTCTGCTACACCCCAACCCCTCACATCACCCTCTCTGCTAAACCCCCGACCCCTCACATCATCCTCTGCTACACCCTGACCCCTCACATTACCCTCTACTACACCCCAACCCCTCACATCACCCTCTGCTACACCCCAACCCCTCACATCACGCCTTCTGCAACACCCCAACCACTCACATCACCCTCTGCTACACCCCAACCCCTCACATCACACCTTCTGCAACACCCCAACCACTCACATCACCCTCTGCTACACCCCAACCCCTCACATCACGCCTTCTGCAACACCCCAACCACTCACATCACCCTCTGCTACACAACCGACTCCTCTCCTCATCCTCTCTGCTACACCCGACCCCTCACATCACCCTCTGCTACACCCCGACCCCTCACATCACCCTCTCTGCTACACCCGACCCCTTACATCACCCTCTCTGCTACACCCCAACCCATCAAATCTCCCTTTACTACACCCAACCGTTCACATCACCAACTGCTACACCCGACTCTCACAGCTCCCCCTCTTCAACACCCTGATTCCTCACAGCTCCTCCTACTACACCTCAACCCATCACAGCTCTCCCTCTACTACACCCCAGCCCCACAAAGCATCACCTCTATTACACCCCAGCCCTTCACAATTCCCCCGCTACACCCTGACCCCTCAAAATGTCACCTCTACTACTTTCCAACCCTCACAGCTCCCCCCTACTACACCCTATACCTCACATCTTTCCTTCCTCTACATCCCACCCCTATAGGCACCCCATCCTTCACACCTCCCCTTCTACACCCCAACCCCTCACAGCTTCCCCTCTATTACACTGCAGCCTCTCTCAGCTCCTCTCTCCTACATCCCAACCCCTCAAAGTTCTTCCTCTACTACACCCCAAAACCTCACACCCCTGTCTACTGCACTGCAATCCCTCACCCCCCCTCTACTGCACTGCAACCCCTCACAGTCCCCGTCTTTATATCAAATTTTACCAGAAAAGGGTCCAGACCTTATTTTTATTTTTTTGTAATAATTCTTATTTTGGAAAAATGTCAGCAAACAGGTAAATAATAAGAGTACGGCCGCGCGGGGCCACAGTAAGTCGTCATACATAGCAGATTGTAAGCTCTTGCGCAGGGTCCTCTCGTCTACTGTACTGTGTGTTGAACCTGTATGTATATTTGTTGTTCTGCCTCCTATTGTACAGCGGTATGGAACTTGTTAGCGCTTTATAAAAACTTGTAACAGTAAAAAAAGAAAACAGAAACAAGAAAAATAAAAACCAGCACAAACCTGAAAGTAACTAAAGTCTCAAGGATGGAAACGGGGAAAAGAAAAAAGAGAGTCATGAATAAATGCCACAGGATGGGGTATATAGCACCAGAGAAATGGGCCAGAAACTGTAAACACAGATGAAGTGGGGCGGGCTAGTTCAACCCGTGTCCAGCCACAGGGCAGGGTGAGCAGCTCTGCTGGGTTCAGCCAACTCTCGGAGGGTCTGGCGGTTGGGTAGCTCCTGGGCAGCCCCAGTCGGGGCACATGCTACATAGTGGGACCTGGAACGACATCTTTGCCCATCATTGGACAGCCCTCCCAGCGTCCAACGGCCACACCATGGCAGACCTCTTGGAACATTCGGCAGCCGAAACAGGAATCGTCCAGCCCGACAGACACCAGCACCCGGATCAGGAGCTTCCCCAGGTGGCACAGGATCGGTCAGCAGCATGGCGAAAGAACCGCTGACGGCACAGCCCCCCCGCCAGCTTCGGCCTCGGAACAGTCTTCAGCTCGGCGGACAGATAAGGCCAGTGTCAGACCTGTGCACTAGGTGCGCCCCTACTGACGTGTCTTCCGACGTCCGTCGCAGCATTGCAAAGGGGCTGGCCAGATGCTGTTGCTCTCACACGAATTGCGCGCAAAACAGCAGCCATGCTGCGTCCGTGCAGTAGGCCTCTCTGTCAAAGCGCTAGGATGCTCGTTGACGGAGCTTCAAAGCACAGTCCTCCATAGGAGGATCGAGCGCTGAGCGCATTAACTGCGATCAGGTGGGCGTTGAGTGGAAGGAACGTCCATTCTCACGGACGTTCCTTCTGCTCTGCAAATGCTCGTCTGACACTGGCCTAAGGCCTCATCAGATTTGTATGGGCAGAAAACCTCTACTCTCCTGCAGCCGCGCAGAATGGCCATCAGCTTGTAAGCGGGCCCGAGTCATCCTCCAATAGCGCCATGAAGGTGTCATCACGGCCATCCCGTCTTTATCAGGGGGAGGGGAGATGTCCCACCACCAGTACAAGTATTTATAAAGCGCCAACAAGTTCTGTAGAGTGATACTGTGACATACACAAACAGATGTATCGAAATGCGCTCACAACAGTATAAGGCTGGTCGTCCACTGGCACCGTAGTCAGGCGACCAACTTGGTCTCCCGGCTACGGACAACGCCATCAGCTGATCAGGGTTGTCCACTGGAAGCATCTGTGGACAACCCAGGTAGCTGATGGACAGGCCGCAGAACGGGGAAAAAAAAGGAAGATCCCCGATGCGAGGAGAAAAAAAACTGTCTTTGGGACTGAAACGGAGTTTCAGGACCAAGAACAGCCCCCGTCCAGTGCAGCCGAAGCAGGCGGAAAAAAAATCCTCACCGAATGCTGCAGGGGGGGGGGATTTCGCCCCCTGTCCCTAGTGCTGAAATAGGTTTCAGCACCAAGGACAGCAATGCTGAATGCAGCCGGCTCAAAGAGAGAAAAAAAAACTCTTCTTTTTTAAAAAAAAAAAAGTCTGAACCCAAAATTTTGTCTAAAAAAACAATAAAAAGGCTTTGCGCTGCGCATTTAAAAAAAATAATCGGTTGCATAAAATAAAGTAAAAACAAAAATATTTTTTACATTGAATCCTATGGACTTCGTACTGAATCACTTTAGTTCATGGCGGATTAGCTATTCATTTCATCTTTTTTCATGTTTCTCTGCCGCGGCACGGCGGTTTAACTATACAATTCATCTTTTTTTAATGTAAATTCTACCAGATCGTCCGATTTCATCTGATAAAATCCTCTTCAAATCGGAAGGATCACTAGTCTGTTGTAGTCGCAAAAAATCGTGTGAAATCGTCCATCGGTGGTCGGATGCAGTGGAAGAGGCTGATTCACCTGCAGGTTGTGGGATCGGTCGGATGATCGTACCATTCGCAGGAATACAGTGCCAGTGGACGGCCAGATTTACAGGGTTATCCAAAGAGATTCGAAAAGTCACCGCACGTTCGGTGACTTTTCGTTCTCTTCAGTTCAGTTCCTTTTGCCGATCCCATTTCGGCGATCCTGCGGTGTATTCATCAAGCAACACAGGGTCCCCGAATTGCAGGGAAAAGCTGCCGCAAACCCGACGAAAACTAACCGCAAAACCCACCGAATGCACGCCGAAAACCCGCAAAAACATCTGGATAAACCCGTCGAAAAGCCCGAGCAGGAGCCGATCACACAAAGCGAAGCAGCCGAAGCAGCTGAGACGCAGACGAGGGAGGTGAATAAATTAGCAAAACCGTTTGTATGAATGTGTGAAAATGAAACGCTGTTTGCAAAGAAACTACTGAGCGAAAATGTCTGAAATTTGCACATGAGGTCCAGGGAATGATAATAAAGAGGGCTGTTACAGAAAAAATAAGTAAACTTAAAAAAAAAAAAAAATCGGACTTTTAAAAAAAAATTCAGAAAAATGCTTAAAATATCCTAAAAAATCTATAAATAAAGAGACTCTTTGCTGCAGAATTTTATAATGAACGGTTTATTAGATATTGAATTAAAACGGGAATATTTTTAACATTGAAGCCTATGGGATTCGCCTGAATAAACTTGCCGAATTAAACCACCGAATGGCAGGGCATTAGGGGAACCTTTCACTGCTGGTTTGTGTTCTCTGAATAGACGAAGCAGTGCTTTTTCATGGGGATTTCACTGCCCTCGAACAGGCACCGAACAGGCACTGTATGTGCAGGCAATTTGCCAGGATTTGGCGAATTGCCTGCTCTGGATAGCCGAATGGCCAGGAAAGGTAACCGAACGCTGATTTTCAGCGTTCAGTTACCTTTCTCAAGCAATTTGGATCTCTTTGAATAACCCTGTTAAACACACACAGCCACGAAGTCACACATCTGCTATCACTGCTCTGCTAATGTATCAGTATAATCCTGATGATGTCGATGGACACGGTGTGTTTCAGCACCACCTTTTGTAGCTAAGCACCGTATAGACTCCCAGCAGAGCTCTAAGACTGTGCTAGAGGAGTGCCAGCTCTGCAACACTGGAGCATGTCTACAGTCAGCAAACCGACCGATAGGTGACAGCCTGGAGCTCAGTATGCAGCACATACACAGACCTGATGGTGTCACTTTTATCCAGCTGACAATCATGAGCACAGAAAAGCTGCTTCATAAGTGACGAAGTCCGGAGCTCCAGCTAGCGGAGCCTGAAATGCATCTGCACCGCTGCTGCTTATGGTGTGCAGCACGAAAGCCGGATTCCCAGCCGACTAGCATAACCTTTACCTGCGTTTTGTCCTGGAGGTGTAATCCTGCCGTCCCTCCTCAGCCAGCAACTACAAACTGCAGCAATCTGGACCTCGTTCCACAGAGGTCATTAATGGTTAGTGTTCGAGATGCTCAACACAATGGCAGACATTATCAGCTTAAGGGGTTATTCAGAAACCAGTGAAATGTTGGTGCTTTCTCATTCGGCGCACTTTGGGGGGTCTCATATCTCTGACCCTTCATTGAATTCAATATTCACCGAAAGGTCCCCAAAGTGCGCCAAACATGGAGCTGCCAAACATGGAGCTGCCGAACATGGCGATCAGACCACCCTCTTCCCTTTGGCCGATCGCGGCGGTCCCCCGGTGCGGGCTGAGATCCTCGATGCCAGCCCAGCCTCCAGGACCCAGGCGGCACGATAGACGTCATCGCGCCAGTGCGATGACGTCTATTACAGGCACCCCCGCCAGTACGGGGATGGCGCCTGAAGGGGAGGGGGGAGGTCATTTAGACCTCTCTCCCTCCCCATCCGTGCGGTCCACCGGGAAAAGGCAGGCACCATTTGGAAGGGCATATCCTGCCCTTCCAAGCGGTGGCAGACTTTAACCCCTAGGGGGCTGGATCGTGATACGGCGCCTGTTGGCGCCGTATTGCGGTCCCCTCCCGGAGCTGGCCGACATCTTGGATGTTGGCCAAGCTTCCGGGATATTCCCCCTGACGACTGGCGTCAGTTTTGCAATTAACCCCTAGCCGCCACCTATGGTGGTGATAGGGGGTTCCAATGAACCCCCTATCTCCTGATCCGTGATAGGGGTTAATGTTTGGTATCATTGGAACGGCGAGAGCATGGCCTTTCCAATGATATCAAACATGACCATGTAAAATGTAAAAAATTAAAAAAATAAAATTAAAAATAAAATTAAAAAACAGATTTTTTTTGTTTTATTAATGCAGCAATATTGTTCTCATTTCAATTATAAGGTGAACAATGATGCCGCACTATGTGGGCGTTTGCTAAAAAACACGTCATTTTCCCCAAAAAAATGTAACGAGTCCCCATTTCTAATTTTTTTAACAAGTGCAACCCATAGAAAATATAACCGAAAAGGCTCGGATGATAAAATGTGAAAAAAAAACACTTTACACAATGTAGATGATTGAAAATTAAATTTTTATTGCATTTTTTGTTATAATATACAGACGGGACATGACGCATACATATAATAATGATATATTATGAATCTGCCGAGTCTGCCGGAAAGAACGATATATAATATGTCTGGGTTGTATAATAAAATGTGGCTTCAAATCGCGTTTAAACATGATGAGCGAAACCGGTAAAAATGAGCTCAGCACACAGGCGTGAAATGGCTCAGCAGCGAAAGGGTTAAAACAATAAAAAATCATCTAAAAAATAGAGACAATTACATAAAAATGTTCCAAAAACTATCAGGGTAATTCAAAGAGATTCAAAAAGTCACCGCATGTTCGGTGACTTTTCGTTCTCTTCAATTCGGTTCGTTTTGCCGATCCCATTTCGGCGACCCAGCGGTGTATTCAGCAAGCACCAGAGGGTCCCCGAATTGCAGGGAAAGGCCGCCGCAAACCCGACGAAAACTAAACGCAAAACCCGGTGATTGCACTCCGAAAACCCGCAAAAACATCTGGATTAACCTGCCGAAATCCACAGAAAAACCAGAGCAGGAGCCGATCACACCCAGCGCAGGTGCTGGAAAAAGCCAACACAGCAGAAGAGGGCAGTGAATAAATTAGGAAAACAGTTTGCATGATGATTGAAAAGTGAAACACTGTTTGCAAAGAAACTACTGAGCGAAAATGTCTGAAATTTACCTATAAAATCCAATGAATGATAATAAAAAGGGCTGTTACAGAAAAAAGTAAAGTTAAAAAAAAATAAACGGACTTTTAAAAAAAAAAAAAACAGAAAAATGCTTAAAAGATCCTAAAAAATCTATAAATAGACTCTTTACGGCAGAATTTTATAATGAACGGTTTATTAGATATTGAATTAAAACCGGAATATTTTTAACATTGAAGCCTATGGGATTCTCCTGAATAAACCTGCCGAATTAAACCACCGAATGGCAGGGCATTTCACTGCTGGTTTTTGCTCTCTGAATAGCCGAAGCAGTGCTTTTTTTGGGGGATTTCACTGCCCTCGAACAGGCACCATATATGCAGGCAATTCGCCAGGATTGGCCTGCTCTCTGAATAGCCGAATGGCCAAGAAAGGTAACGGAATGCTGATTTTCAGCGTTCGGTTACCTTTCTCAAGCAATTCGGATCTCTTTGAATTACCCTGTAAATAAATAAAAATACTTTTTTGCTGAAAATGAAAAGAATAAATGGTTGAATAAAAAAAAGAAAACCTATTTTTTTTACATTGAATCCTATGGGATTCGCCCGATTATAATTTGACCTGAATCACCGAAAATCATGTCATTTCTGACATTTTGGTTATTTCTCTATGGGACAATTTCGCTATCATCATATCCAATCAGATAAGCCTCTGCAAACCCGCCAAACGCATCCGAAAAAGCCGACAATCCGCCGAACAGAGCGCCGACCAGCCACCGGAAAAAGCTGACAAGCCGACGAATGAGGTAAAAAAAAAAAACAAGAAACCGTGACATTGAAAAGCTATTTGCAAAAACAATACTGCACAAAAATGCCGGGAAATGACATATAAGATCCTATGAATATTAATAAAGTCTGTTACAGAAAGAACAAAAACTCTATTTAAAAAAAAAATCGGAAAAAAACTCTTTTGCCTGAAAAAATCCTTAAAAATCAATAAATAAAGAGACTTTTTGCTGCAGAGAAAAAATAATAAACGGTTTAATAGACATTAAAACAGGAATATTTTTTACATTGAAACCTATGTGATTCACCTGAATAAACCTGCTGAATGAAATCACCGAACAACAGGGCATTTCACTGACATTTCTCTGCTGTTCGGCATCTGTGAATAGATTAACCATTGCTGCTCTATGGGGGATTTCACTGCCGCCGAACAGGCACCGTACTTGCTGACGGTTCGCTGCCTGCTCTCTGAATGGCCCCGAAATGTCACCGTATGGGGAAATTCACTGCTGCATTTTCGGGGCCAGATCGTCCCTCTCTGAATAACCCTGCTTGTGTCACTTTTTCATATTGTTTCCTACAGCTTGTTGCTACAAACTTACTGTAGTGACATTGTGGATCAGGTGCGGTTACTTCCCTGATGCCAGGTGAAATCTCTTTAAATTGATTTTATTTTTCTTCTTTTGGAGCATCATCCTCCTATGTTAGAGATGTGCATTGGTTTCGGAAAAATTCGGACTTTGGAGCGAAATCCATTAATTCGTATTTCGGAAGTACTTCCGAATAATGAATTGATACGAATTCGAAACGAAACGGTATATAACGAATTTATTTTGTTTTACACTGTGTCATCATCATAAAGAAAAATTTGAATTTTTTTTTTTTGTTTGGTGTTCTAGAATTCGAATCGATATCAACTATCAAATTGATATATAAACTATCGAATTGATCTTAAAGTACATGCAATACCAGTAATGCAGTCAGCAAACAACTTTATGAAACTAATTGATTTAGTGTCACAGTTTCACAAGCACCTGTCCCTGTTAACCCCTTCGCTGCTAAGGACGCGCTCAGCGCGTCCAACCGCATGTCACGTTCCATGCAGTGGACGCGCTGAGCGCGTCCTCTCTTTGGGGTCAGCGTTCGGCCGGGTTCCGGCCGATCGCTGGCCCCCCGGTGCGGGCTGACATCCTCGATGTCAGCCCAGCATCCGGAACCACCGCCGGAGTAATTAGGTGTCATCGCGGGGGCGCGATGACACCTAATTCAGGCGCCCCCCCCCGCACGTGCGGAGGAGGCGCCTGAAAGGGAGGGGGGGGAGGTCCTTCAGACCTCTCTCCCTCCTGATCGGCGGCGTTGCGGGGGTTAACCCAGGCACCGTTTGGAAGGGCACAGCCTGCCCTTCCAAATGGTACCTGGCATTAACCCCATGGGGCCGGATCACGAATCGGCGCCGAAAAGCGCCGGTTCGTGATCCTTTCCCGGAGCTGGCCGACATCTTGGATGTCGGCCAAGCTTCCGGGAATGCCCCCTGAGGACTGGCGTCATCGTGCATAGCACGATGACGCCAGTCCTGGAGTTAACCCCTAACTGCCACCAATGGTGGAGATAGGGGGTTCCAATGAACCCTCTATCTCCCGATCCGTGGCAGTTAGGGGTTAATGTTTGGTATTGTTGGATCGGCCAGAGCATGACCGTTCCAACGATACCAAACATAAGTATAAAAAAAGTTTGTAAAAAAAAATGAAAAATAAAAATAAAAAAATATTTAAAAAAAAAATGATAAAAAAAAATAAACAAGTTTTTTTTCTTTTTTTTGGTTTGTTAATGCAGCAATATTGTTCCCATTTCAATTATAATGTGAACAATGATGCTGCACTAACGATTTTTGTATGCGGTGCGTTTGTTAAAAATCGTGTAATTTTCCCCAAAACAAAATGTAACGAGACCCCATCTCTAATTTTTTTAACAAGCGCACCCCATACAAAATGTAACCGCAATTGCTCGCATGTTAAAATGTGAAAAAAAACCACTTTACACGTTGTAAATTATTGAAAAATCATATTTTATTGCATTTTTCGTTATAATATACAGACAGGTCATGACGTATACTTATAATAATGACATATTATGAATCTACCGAGTCTGACGGAAAGAACGATATATAATATGTCTGGGTCATATACTAAAATAAGCTTTCAAAACGCGTTTAAACATGATGAGCGAAACCGGTAAAAATGACCTCAGCACAGAGGCGGGAAAAGCCTCAGCAGCGAAAGGGTTAAATTGACTCAAATACTAAATCTGTGACACAGCTTAATTTAACCCTAGCTTGTCTTTTAACAGCAAAATTTGATTAATTGGGGTTTTATTCAGTGATCCAAAATTCAAATTGATGTCACTATCGAATTGATATATGAAATTCGAATCGATTCGAAATTTCAAATCGATACAAAATTTCGAATCGATCCAAAACGAAATTAGTTCCGAAATTCCGAAAACTAAATTATTTAAAAAGGAAACTAAATTAAACAAATTTTTCAACCATGTACATCCCTATCCTATGTAAGGATGGTTACTCGAGTGTTTTACCCTGTGTCGTGACGAATGCCGTCTATCCTCTCTACTAAATCCCTGTCCCCTGTCGAGCCCCCGCTGCTGTAATTCTATCCTTCTGTCTTTTTTCTTGTCCAGCAGGGTCCCTGATCGCTTTATCGCTTTATCACCTCATGTCCTGTGTTATCCTTTTGCTTCCCTGACTCCCCAGACAGCAGATCCGCTCAGGGCATTTGGACGTCTGTGCCTCTTCCCGTCACGGTATCACTGCTGTATACCATCTCTCAACTTGTTTTCTCTGTGTCACACAGTGTACTCCAGTCCTGATCTGATCCATCTCTGCCTCTCTCAGAACACTCGCTACAGAGATTGGTCTCAGAGAGCGACGTCGCCCGCTCTCTGTGTGTGTCATCACTAGTGACCGATCTGGTGACCGGCAGCCGGGAAATTCAAAACTCCTCCATCAGCATCACCAACTGCTCCACCTCTCATCCCTTGCACCATCCCAATTTATCCCTGCTTCTCACAGACCCCTCCTCCCTTTAAGATGTTTTATCCAGCACCTTTGTTGCATCCTGTCTTTATTCTCTTCCTTCGTTCCTCATCGTGTCCCGGTGTCTTCTCATCCCAGCCAGCTCTACAGCTTTCCCATCAGTCACACCAAACGCGCGGGATTGTACACATTCCCCACTTCCCTGACTGATACTTTTTTGTATAATAATAAATGATTTCAGCAGAACGAGCATTGGCTTATGCTAATTTGTTCTAGATTCTATATGCTATTATTACTCAACTCAATGGTGCTCATTAATCAGCCGCCAAAGAATGAAAGCCACGTCTGCCAAGAATCCGACCTGCAGCGATGTGTACTTACAACAGGTACCAGAGAGACTGCGGACTGAGAGCTGACCATGGACTCCTCACTGCTGACATTTACTGCTTCTTCTCCTGCTTTATCACTGACTCTCACCCTTATTACTTAGCTCCGTGGTCAATTCTGTCCTTGTGTGTCTATGTGTATCCTTGTTTGTTCCTGTGTAATCTTGTGTGTCCCTTTTGTATCCCATATGTCCCTGTGTATACCTGTGTGTCTGTGTTTCACTGTGTATCCCTTTGCGTCCTTATGTGTCTCTGTGTATTCCTTTGTGTCTCTGTGTTTCCCTTTGTGTCCCTGTGTGTCACTTTGTATCCCCGTGTGTCCCTGTTTGTCACTGTGTGTCCCTATGTGTCCTTGTGTGTGTCTGTGTATTCCTTTGTGTCCCTGTATATCTCTGTGTATCACTGTGTGTCTCTGTGTATCCCCGTGTGTCACTGTGTATCCCACTGTATCCCTGTGTGTCCTTGTGTGTGTCTGTGTATCCCATTGTGTCCCTGTGTATCTCTGTGTGTCTCTGTGTATCCCTTTGTGTTCTCGTGTGTCTCTGTGTATTCCTGTGTGTCAATGTGTATCTCTCTGTATCACTCAGCATTCCCGTCTAATCCACTCTAATAATGTTATCTGTGCTCTTCATAGTTTTACTGGCTGCCTTATCTCTGTGTCCTTTTAACCATGTGTGACGTGTGTCACTTGGAACTTGGGGTACATGGGCCTAGAGATGTGTTTGGGAGGTGCAGGCCTGATGTTCTATATTATTTCTCTGCCATCTCTTATTTTGAAGTCACCCTGTGCCTGTAGGGTGTTTGTGTAATCTGTGTTATGTATGAATAATGTTATTGTCTATCTGTTGCTTTCTGCTGATGGGGTCACTAGCTGGGTTAGTTTAGCCTTTTCCAGCATCCTGTCTCTGGAATGTGTGATTATCTGTGTATGTTTGAGTGGTCTTTTGTTGATCTGCCTTGTCAGGCAAACACTGCCCCATTATCCGCATGTCTTAGACTGTAATCCTGTTTTCCATCAACAACTGTCATTGTTCTATCCTGTCTAGAAATGTGGAGCAATGTTTATCTCACTGTCTGTACCAGGTCTGATTACGTCTCACACTCAGAGAAGCAAACTGAAGAAACTACACAAAATCAGAACCTCACAACATCATGATAGGGGATGGATTATGATGAGGGTCAGTGGGAGGCCAGGATCTCTTTTATTATTGGCTACCACGCTCCGCCTGGGACTGTATATATTTAACCAAATAAAGGTGTTCAGTTGTTGTTGCTGTACTAAGAAAGATCCCAGATCTACTGCGTCTTCTTATTCTTGGGAGGGGGGGGATGCTAGCAAAGGCTCTTTACATGTACCCATCTTTAAGCTTCGTCTTAAGACTCGAGTAAGGCACAAAAGCCTGCTGGGGAGAGAACGGAGGTCCAGTAAGGAAGCGGCATTAACAGATGTGATGCAGTCGGGGTACTGAGATCTTTTATATTCCTGGCCGCCTTATCCCTGTGTCCTTTTATCCATGGCTGCTCTGTCTCTGTGTAATGCTGCCTCACATATTATTGTCTCTGTATCCCTGGCTTTCTTATCTCTGTATCTCATGGTATCTAAGGCTGCCTAATTTCTGAATCCATGGTATCCCTGGCTGCCTTATCTCTGTATCTCATGGTATCCCTGGCTGTCTTATCTCTGTATCTCATGGTATCTATGGCTGCCTTATTTCCGAACCCCATGGTATCCCTGGCTGCCTTATCTCTGTATCTCATGGTATCCCTGGCTGTCTTATCTCTGTATCTCATGGTATCCCTGGCTGTCTTATCTCTGTATTTCATGGTATCTATGGCTGCCTTATTTCTGAACCCCATGGTATTCCTGGCTGCCTTATCTCTGTATCTCATGGTATCTGTGGCTGCCTTATCTCTGTATCTCATGGTATCCCTGGCTGTCTCATCTCTGTATCTCATGGTATCTACGGCTGCCTAATTTCTGAACCCCATGGTATCCCTGGCTGCCTTATCTCTGTATCTCATGGTATCCCTGGCTGTCTTATCTCTGTATCTCATGGTATCTATGGCTGCCTTATTTCTGAACCCCATGGTATTCCTGGCTGCCTTATCTCTGTATCTCATGGTATCTGTGGCTGTCTTATCTCTGTATCTCATGGTATCTGTGGCTGCCTCATCTCTTTATAATGACAAAGGTGAAAAAACAATCCCACCTAAAAACAATCACCTGTCCACACAACAAAAAGGTGGACAACACTCCCATCAACAGGATTAAACCTTTATTAATACATGTACAAACACAAAAGAAAACAAACAGTATGACAGGCAGCAAGGCCCGTCAACTGATGACCAGGGAGTGGCTAGAACTTTATTGAACAAATAACACTCTCAGATCTCAAACTTTAAAATACATATACACACACAGCATCGGAGGTGAATTGGACAACTAACCAAGCATAAATAGGCTGAGTAGTGGGCTGAATGGAAAGCACTAAAAAGTACTAATACTATGTAATAATACAGTCCACATGGGAAAAATAGGCAAAAATACCATTATGTTCACTTAAGTGCACCAAAATGAATTGACCAACCCAAACTTGCCCTAATGCTAATAGAGCTCATGCTCATAAATTCTATCCTGACCCTAACATTGCTGACACAACAAAGACAACTTTAATGTATTTTAAAGTTTGAGATCTGAGAGTGTTATTTGTTCAATAAAGTTCATTAAGTACTAGCCACTCCCTGGTCATCAGTTGACGGGCCTTGCTGCCTGTCATACTGGTTGCCTTATCTCTTTATCTTATTGTATCCCTCACTGCCTTATCTCTTTATCTCATTGTATCCCCCACTGTCTTATCTCTGTATTTCAAGGTATATGTGGCTGCCTTATCTCTTTATCTCATTGTATCCCTCACTGCCTTATCTCTTTATCTCATTGTATCCCTCACTGCTTTATCTCTGTATCTCATGGTATCCGTGGCTGCCTTATCTCATTGTATCCCTCACTGCCTTATCTCTGTATCTCATGGTATCTGTGGCTGCCTTAGCTCTGTATCTCATGGTATCTGTGGCTTCCTTATTTCTGTATTGCATGATATCTGTAGCTGCCTTATCTCTCCATCCTGTGGTATCCCTGACTGCTTTGTCTCGTTGTATCCCTCACTGCCTTATCTCTTTATTGGATGATATCCATGGCTGCCTTTTCTCTGCATCCTGTGGTATCCCTGGCTGCCATATCTCTTTATGTCATTGTATCCCTCACTGCCTTATCTCTCTGTGTTATTGTATCCTCAGCTGCCTTATCTCTGTATCCCATGGTATGAATGGCTGCCTTATCTGTTTATCTCATTGTACCTCTCACTGCTTTATCTCTGTATTGCATGTTAATTGTTGCTGACTTATCTATGTGTGTCACTGTATCCCTGGCTGCCTTATCTATGGGTCATTGTATCCCTGGCTGCCTTGTCTATGTGTGTCATTGTATCCCTGGCTGGTGTGGTTGTCTTATCTCTGTGTGTCATTTTATCCCTAGCTGGTGGCTGCCTTATCTGTGTGTCATTGTACTGCTGACTGCCTTATCTCTGTATCTCATGTTAACCCTGGATGCCTTGTCTCTAGTTTATGACAGCTCTGGCTGCTTTATCTCTGTAGCTCATGGTAGCCCTGGCTGCCATATCTCTGTAGCTTATGGCAGCTCTGGCTGTCTTATCTCTGTAGCTCATGTTAACCCTGGCAGCCTTATCTATGTAGCTCATGGTAAGCCCTGGCTGTCTTATCTCTGTATCTCATGTTAACCCTGGCTGCCTTATCTCTATAGCTCATGGTAGCCCTGACTGCCTTATCTCTATAGCTCATGGTAGCCCTGACTGCCTTATCGCTGTATCTCATGTTAACCCTGGCTGCCTTATCTCTGTATCTCATGGTAGCCCTGGCTGCCTTATCTCTATAGCTCATGGTAGCCCTGGCTGCCTTATCTCTATAGCTCATGGTAGCCCTGGCTGCCTTATCTCTATAGCTTATGGTAGCCCTGGCTGCCTTATCTCTGTATCTCATGTTAACCCTGGCTGCCTTATCTCTATAGCTCATGGTAACCCTGCCTGCCTTATCTCTATAGCCACAGAGGAGTACAATAGAAAGACAGAGGACAGCTAATACAGAGATGTACACTATACAGAGAGAAGGTATACAGAAACAATACTCTACAATAAACACATAAGGGAATATTAATATAACACAGACATGAGGTAATAGGGCACACAGAACAAACACCATATATATATATATATATATATATACCTTATATACAGAGACAATAAAATACAAGCAAAATAACTGCAACTAAACTTTGAAGTGGCTGCTTCGTTACAGTCGTTGATGCATTTATTAAACTTTATAGAAAGCCACTAAGTCCCGTATTATTCCATCTTAAGGGAACGCGCTGATCACTGTGCCAGCGCGGTGCGGCGCGGTGCAGCTCGGCGCGGTCCATGCAAAGCAGCGCTGTTTGCCTCTTTGGGGTTGTTTTTTTTTATTATTATTCTTTTGTCTCTAGTCCACTCAATTTCTCCTGTCTCCTTTACTTAATGAGGGGGAAAAGGTGCTGCTCGCCACCTTGATCTCCTGCTAGTAAATATCACCTTCTCATTACACAAGCCATTAATCTTCCACGCCTCGACTCCCCCAACTGAGAGATCAGTATAAAGGGACGCGCAGGATGGGAATTTAAATCAGACGCACTTACACGACCAACTAATTCACAAAATAAAAGGGCTGTAAGGAAAGAAATACATTATACACGCACTCTGCTTCCGCGTGTATGGATCTTTAGATCCAGATTAGATTAACCCTGCGAGTGCCGGAGGGGCTCGAGGCGTCCTTACTCCTCCAGGCCGCAGCGTTTAAAGATAGATGAATAATACCGTAGGATCTCTCAGGTTTGGGCAAAAAGTGGGGTCTAGGGCTGCCAGGTTGGCCATGTTTTCCTGGACACGTATCGTTTATCCATGCTGACGGGTCGTCACACTCGGGAAAACAACCAGGGAGGTTAATTAAAAAATGATTTTCGAAAAATCTAATGGGTCCCGACAGTGTTTTTTTTTTTTTTTAATCTCTTGGTAGTGAAGGGGTTAAGAAGGATAACGCAGCTCTTTCGCCAGACAAGTTACAGTTACCAAGTTTTTATAGAGCGCTAACAGGTTCCGTAGCGCTGTACTATGGGAGGGTGAATACAGGTTCAACACGCAGTACAGTAGAAGAATGGACCCTGCTCAAGAGCTTACAATCTATGAAACAGAAGTTGTGACTCAACGCGGAATAGCAGCAGAGCCAATAGCACCTGAATGCAGAGCCGTACGAGTTCAGCTCATTGGCTGATGATCCATTTGGATTTTGTGCTGATGTTTTTTGAGCGCGATTCAATAGAGCTTGTGTGTGATTGGACAGCGGCTTCATGTCGCCGTTCAGGTAAAAGCCGGCGTGTCTGCAGTATTTTTGTCATTTTTATCGGAATTCCCCCTATTATTATTTTTTTTAACATTCCGACTGATTTTTGTAGATGAAACTGTTGATTCTGATTTTTTTTAAAAGGCGTTTTTTAACCCCTTAAGGACGGGAGTAATTTTACAACTTCGGCGCTGTTTCGGAAGTAGAAGTTTGCTGAGCTCATTTTGACCATTTTTAAGTCACGTATTCTTATACCACCCAGACAAATTATATATCGTTCTTTCCGTCAGACTCGGCAGATTAATAATATATCATTATTATATGTATATGTCATGCCCTGCCAAAATGCTATAACAAAAAATGTAAAAAAATGTGAATTTTCAATAAAATTTCAATCTTCCACAGTGTGTAAAGTGTTTTTTTTTTTAATTTTATTATCCGAGGCTCTGCGGTCATATTCTATGGGGTAGATTTATTAAAAAAATTAGAACGGGGAACCCATTTTTTTTTTTTGGGGGAGAAATTGCGTGATTTTAGCTAAACCCCCCCAAAAAAAAAAAATCATTAGTGAAGCATCATTGTTCACATTATAATTGAATTGTGAACAATAGTGCTGCATTAAAAAAAACAATTTTTTTTTTATTATTATATTTATTATTTTTTTATTATTTAATTTATTATTTTTTTATTATTTTTATTTTTACTTTTTTTACACTTTTATTTTACTTTTACCATGGTCATGTTTGATATCATTGGAAAGGCCATGCTCTGGCCTTTCCAGCAATATCAGCCATGACCCCCTAGCTGCCACCAATCAGGAGATAAAGGGGTTCAAAGAACCCCCCTTTCTCCTGCAAGGGATTTCCATAGGAAATCCCTTTGCAGCTAGGGGGTTCCCGGTTAACTGACATCATCGCGCATGGCGCGATGAGTCAGTTGACCGGGGGGTGACCCAGAGGTGGGGGCTGCCATCCAAGATGGCGGCCCCCACCGGAAATAGGCCGCAATCGGGCACAAATTAGTGCCCGGTCGCGACCTGGCAACTAAGGGGTTAACCCCCATACATCGCTAGAAAGGTCAGGCTGTGACCCTTCCAGCGATGCTGGCCACAGCCGCCGGGGACCAGGCGATCGGGAGATAGAGGGATCCGAAGGATCCCTCCCCTCCAGGCGCTTCCCCTGCTCCGGCGGGGGACGACGCCTGAAACTGACGTCATCGCGCCGGTGGCGCGATGACGTCACAGCGCCGAAGGAGGGATCACACTGATCTGACTCCGCGGGAGTCAGAGCAGCGTGGGAGCGACCGGAGGAGGTGAGTATCTCCCGGGGGGGCTGTAAACGCCGAGGACGTACATTTACGTCCTGCGGCGTCAAAGCCCGCCTAATGCAGGACGTAAATGTACGTCCTGCGGCGTTAAGGGGTTAAATTCGGTATCAAACATTTTTATTACTTTTTACAGGAGCTTCCTATAATTATTTAGACACATTTTTGTGCGTTTTTATTGATTTTAAGCACTTATTAGAATAACAGAGTTCCGTTTTATTTTTTTCGGCTCCTCCGTGCTTTTCGGTGCACTTTGGTGATGTTTTCCAACTTTTTCATGCAGCTTTGGTTACTCCATCTTCGGTCTACAGTGACCATCTGGTGAATAGTGAATTCAACGTACTGGTGGCCAAATGGAAACACCAAGCTGCGCCGAAGTTAGAAGCACCAAAATTTCAGCAAATAGACCCTTTCCTGTGCATAGGAATACTAGCTATATAACAGCAGGAGCCTCGTGGCGCGTTTCGCCAGCGTTCCTTCCGGAATCCCACATTTCTTGTGTTTTTATGAGATCAGTGGCTCTTCTCTCATTCGCCAAACACAGACGCCATTTACACCACAAGGTTTGTATTACGGTATAAATTATTATTATTCTTTAGCGCCAACACAATCTGCAGCGCTGTACAAAGGTGCAATGGATAAAGACAGGACAATTCTGCAATACATCTAGGAGACAGGTCAGTATTGCTGCCAGCAGGTGCAGGAGGACGTGAGGACCCTATTCCTGTGGGAATTTACAATCTAAATAAAAGCAGATTGTCGCTGGCTGTTTGCCGCGTTGGGGGTTGTTCGCACAGCTCCGGTGTTTGCCATAGCTGCAAAGGCAGCGACAATGCATGTGGTAAAACTGAGGCAAACCTCGGCATTGCAAAGAGAGCAATTCAAACGGTGGCAAGAGAGGCTTCACTGAGGATTCTCCTCCTGCTGTGTGGTTAAAGGGATATTCTGCTGAAAAACAGACTGGGTTGATCCCGTTGACAGCCTGCCGCTGACAGCCTCCCACTGACCACTTCCCGCTGACAGCCTCCCTCTGACAGCCTCCTTCTGACAACCTCCCACTGACCGCTTCCCACTGACAGCCTCCCGCTGACAGTCTCCTTCTGACAGCCTCCTTCTGACAGCCTCCCTCTGACAGCCTCCCTCTGACAGCCTCCTTCTGACAACCTCCCTCTGAGAGCCTCCCGCTGACAGTCTCTTACTGACTGCTTCCCGCTGACAGCCTCCCTCTGACAGCCTCCTTCTGACAACCTCCCACTGACCGCTTCCCACTGACCGCCTCCCTCTGACAGCCTCCCACTGACTGCTTCCCGCTGACAGCCTCCCTCTGACAGCCTCCTTCTGACAACCTCCCACTGACCGCTTCCCACTGACCGCTTCCCACTGACAGCCTCCCTCTGACAGCCTCCCGCTGACAACCTCCCACTGACTGCTTCCTGCTGACAGCCTCCCTCTGATGGCCTCCAACCAATTATCCCTTATTATTTTTTTATTATTTTTTTATTTTTCTCACCTTTCGTCCCTCGGCCGCTCTCTGCGCGCTGACATCACTAGTGACCAATCTGTTGACCGGCAGCCGGGAAATTCAAAATCCTGCTGTCAACACTGGGTGGAGGGAACTCCTCTGCTTCACCCAGTGATATCTCCAGATCGAAGCGGAAGGGGGGGCACTCTTCGCATGATAAAAAGATAAAGGGCTAAATTACAATCTTCACGCAAAAAGCCTCGCACAAAGCGAAAATCTTTGCACCAAGCGTTAAACTTTTTTCGCGCAAATCAACGCTGGAATTACATTCCTCGCGGCTTTTTTCTGCCTCCGATCAATAGCGCGCGCAAACAGGACGCGCCCAAATGCACGCGCAGTACCGTCTCACGCAAAAATCTTTGTGCGCGCAGTCTTTTTTACGAGATTCAGCCAATCAGAATTAAAAACCACAATTATCTCACGTTAACAAATTGCGTCTGTCATCCGAGCAAATACGCTGCAGCAATTATACATGCGCACACAACTTCATCCATTGTATTGGTGTGGTATGTGTTGAATGGGCCACTGTGCTTTGCTACATTTTTTTTTTTGGGCTGGTGTATTTGGGTTCGGCCAGGTTGTTCAGATTTGCCATTAACATCAGCTTTTAGGAGTTGCTAAAATTATGCGCGCAAAGACCATGCGGTAATTACCGCGAAATAGATTGTAATACCATCCGCGTACCAGCGCACAAATGCATTTGCGCTCACAATGTTAAGTATAGGACACGCGCTGTACAGTAAACTCGCGCAGGGTTTGCGCAGGTTCACCCGCGGTAGACTATTGCGCGCGGTTGTTGCGCTGACTATGTAATACGAGATGCGGCGCAAATGGTTTTACCCCTCTCGTTAATGATTATTTGCGCCGGCGCAAACGTTTGCGCGAAGATTGTAATTTAGCCCAAAGTGGTCAGGATGAGCAGAGTTTTGTAAAACACCGAAGTTTGTCGCATTTGCAACAACAGAGAATGTCCGGCATTGTTTGTAAACACGGCAAGCGCCGGCGCTTTGTGAATGACCCCCTTTGTATTCACTGCAGTTACAGTTACAAGTATTTATAAAGAGCCAACAAATTCCTTAGCGCTGTACAATTTCAAGAAACAGAATAACAAATATAGATACACGTTACACACGGAACAGAAGGAGTAAGGACCCTGCTCAAGAGCTCACAATCTAATGTGACGATGTAAGCGCCTGATCCAGAGATATTCTGCGTTTCCCCGTACCAGCTGACGCCGCGCCCCGGTAACACACGGATTGTCCTGACGCGTATTATTTGATGTACTCAGATTTAATCCGTGGCATTATCGAGCAGAACGCTCTCCATACATCATGATGATTAGCCCGTCCATCACCGCGGCTTCCGGCAGCTTCTAATCACAGCGCGCTCCATAATGCTCTTACACAAAAATGTTTATGTTGCTTTTCTGTCCACGAATATTTATTCTACTAGAAAGCTGCAAAGCTCGGGAAGTGGTCGCTCGGCCAGGGAGGAACACTGCCGCTCGCCCAGGGAGGGACGCCGCCGCTCTGCCAGGGAGGGACACTGCCGCTCGCCCAGGGAGGGACGCCGCCGCTCTGCCAGGGAGGGACACTGCCGCTCGGCCAGGGAGGGACACCGCCGCTCGGCCAGGGAGGGACACCGCTGCTCTGCCAGGGAGGAACACCGCCGCTCGGCCAGGGAGGAACACCTCCGCTCGGCCAGGGAGTGACGCCGCTGCTCGGCCAGGGAGGGACACTCCTGCTCGCCCAGGGAGGGACGCCGCCGCTCTGCCAGGGAGGGACACTCCTGCTCGCCCAGGGAGGGACACTGCCGCTCGGCCAGGGAGGGACACCGCCGCTCGGCCAGGGAGGGACACCGCTGCTCGGCCAGGGAGGAACACCGCCGCTCGGCCAGGGAGGAATACCGCCGCTCGGCCAGGGAGGAACACTGCCGCTCACCCAGGGAGGGACGCCGCCGCTCTGCCAGGGAGGGACACTGCCGCTCGGCCAGGGAGGGACACCGCCGCTCGGCCAGGGAGGGACACCGCTGCTCGGCAAGGGAGGAACACCGCCGCTCGGCCAGGGAGTGACGCCGCTGCTCGGCCAGGGAGGGACACTGCCGCTCGCCCAGGGAGGGACGCCGCCGCTCAGCCAGGGAGGGACACCGCCGCTCGGCCAGGGAGGGACGCCGCCGCTGTGGAAGGGAGGGACACCGCCGCTCGGCCAGGGAGGGACACTGTCGCTTGGCCAGGGAGGGACACCGCCGCTCGGCCAGGGAGGGACACCGCTGCTCGGCCAGGGAGGAACACCGCTGCTCGGCCAGGGAGGAACACCGCCGCTCAGCCAGGGAGGAACACCGCCGCTCGGCCAGGGAGTGACGCCGCTGCTCGGCCAGGGAGGGACACTGCCGCTCGCCCAGGGAGGGACGCCGCCGCTCAGCCAGGGAGGGATACCGCCGCTCGGCCAGGGAGGGACGCCGCCGCTCTGGAAGGGAGGGACACCGCCGCTCGGCCAGGGAGGGACGCCGCCGCTCGGCCAGGGAGGAACACCGCTGTGCGGCCCTGGATGGATGCCGGGGAGGGACGATACTGTGCGGCCACGGAGGGATGCTGCTATGCGGCCAGGGAGGGATGCCGCTGTGCGGCCAGAGAGGGATGCCGGGGAGGGATGCCAACTCGACTTGTTCAGCTCATCCACCGGAATATTCTGATTTTCACGTTGTGCTCGTGGAGCTGCACCCGGCTCCCATGTGGGAGGACAGACAGTGAAAGCACCAACTCGTCGTCACCCGGCGATGTTAACGCATACTTATTTATTTAGAGAGGTATGTGGCGACGCCGCGCTCTGACACATATCAGCGAACTGCCTGATCTCTGAACAGCCGAATGGCCAGGAAAGGTAACTGTATCCTGAATTTTACTGCTCGGTTACATTTCTCCAGCAATTCGGATCTCTTTGAATAACCCTGATAGACACACACACACACACACACACGCACACATAGACACACACACACATAGACACACACACACACATAGACACACACACACTGCATACATTACACTCCTGCATACACATAGACACACACACGCACACACATAGACACACACACACACATAGACACACACACTGCATACATTACACTCCTGCACACACATACACACTGCATACATTACACTCCTGCACACACATAGACACACAAACACACACACACACACACTGCATACATTACACTCCTGGACACACAGACACACGCAAACACACATAGACACACACACTGCATACATTACACTCCCGCACAGACATAGATACACACACACATAGACACACTCACTGCATACATTACACTCCTGCACCCACATATATACACACACATAGACACACACTGCATACATTACACTCCTGCACACACATTGACACACAGACACACAAACACACACAAACACTGCATACATTACACTCCTGCACACACATAGACACACACAAACACACATAGACACACACATAGACACACAATCACTGCATACATTACACCCCTGTACACACACACACAAACACTGCATACATTACACTCCTGCACACACATAGACACACACAAACACTGCATACATTACACTCCTGCACACGCATAGACACACACATAGACACACACACAAACACTGCATACATTACACTCCTGCACACACATAGACACACACGCACAGACACACATAAACACACACATAGACACACAAACACACACACAAACACTGCATATATTACACTCCTGCACACACATAGAGACACACACATAGACACTAGAGAACACCCCCCGTGTTTCGAACTCGAACAATTTCAAAAGTTCGAGTTCGAACACGAACACGAACCGAACTCAATGCAAGTCAATGGGACTCGAAAGTTCGAATTTTAGAGTGCCCTCCAAGAGGGCATATATGCTAGATATTTGCCATAAAAGGAGTATGGGGGTCCGGGTAGTGCCCTGGGGGACAGAAAACAAGGACAAAAAGTTTTAAAAAATAAGTTTTTAACCTGCCCGTGAAGTGGCGGATTTCTAGGATGTATACAGACATTTAAAAACACAAAAAGGACGTTTCAAATGATGGTAAATGGTTTTCCTTTAATCTATTCATAAACAACTGCTTGGGGCGGCAGTCTGTCTGAAAAGAGGAGACATTTTACGACACGCAGAACGAGTTTAGTGATTTTTTGGCTAAATTATGGTGAAACTTCTGCAGGCTTTGGATGAAAGTAACAATAGGTGCTTTAAAATTGGGCCTTTAGTGTCGGCAACAGTAACCCCTCTGTGGTGTTGTGGAAGAGTGCAGGGTTGGACCCTGCAGTCAAATATTAAAATTATATGAATCTGGTACAGGCGTCAGTGGCAGCGCACCCAAATATTGTGCCTTTGGTGGCAGCAAGTGCCTTCACACCGTAACCCCTCTGAGGTATTGTGGGAGAGTGCAGTGGTTGAGGTTTTGGTAATGCAGAAGAGATCCCCGATCTATTCAGTTACATCAGCAGCTATAACAAAACCGGGTCAGCAATGTTTAGGCACTTGTACTGTGCTACTGTATATGGTGAGAATCGACGCACACAAGTAGCAACAGGAAGCAAACAGAACAGGCAGGGAATACACAGAGAGAATAATCAAATGGCAGGCAAAGTTGGCAGCAGATTGGGTCCTCAGAACAAGCAGGGTCAGTAACAAGTATACAAACTGATTCGGTAAACTAGCGATGCGGGAATAAAGGCTGAGACACACTGAGCGTGAAGTGACGCACAGCGTAGTGAAGCGAAGAGAAGCAAACATTTTGCAGGCTTGACTTCACTCCGCTCCGCCTCGCTGGGGGCCTACACTGCATTACGTTTGCTTCTCACCGCACTGGACAGGAATCCACTAACTAAATTAAAATGTACACACAAAACCGTTTTATTTTCACAAAGCACATATTATATAGGCAAAAAAAAGTTTCTACTGAATAAAATACATAAAAAATTACTGTTAATTTAGTAGGAATAGTATAAAAATATAAAAAGAAGGTAACCTCTGATCATATATATTTTAGGGACACGGAGAGCTGTGTATAGAGTAGGGATGCATTGATACCACACACAGACATATACGTATATATCAACATGCAGACCTATATATACGTATATATCAACACGCAGATATATATATACACCCACCCACAGACCTCAGACCATATATACACATACGCACATGGGGGTGGCATGTGGACAATCTCAACTAAATGCGCCCCCCCCATTTGGCTGATCCCTCCTGAAGAAATGTTGAACCCGACAGAGAAGAGAATATACATATTTTATTCTCTGCTCTATCGGGTTCAACATTTCTTCTGGAGGGATCAGCCAAATGGGGGGGGGCAATTAGTTGCCAAAATGTGTGTGTAATACAAGTCTGGATATATATATTTATAAAAATATAGATATATACCTTACCTATATATATATCATACCTGCCCTTACCTTCCCCTATAAATTTGCTAAATATATACACACAAAAAAAACAAACCACTGCCTGAGACCCTGCGCAGCCCACATGCCACTCCCTCTACCTGGCTGAATGTATCTAATATATAATTAAATTCATTCAGCCAGGTAGAGAAAGAAAAAAAAGTTTTATTTTATGTTCCCGGGGACATTTAAAAATGTCCTCGGATTTTATTTTTTCTAGAAATGTGTCAGCTTACCTTAGCCTGGTGGTCAGTGGGGGCTCCCTGGATCCTGGTTCTGGGGAGGTCTGCCATGGCCGCAAGTGCAGTGGCTCACTCCCTGCGCCACCTGTCTCTGCCACATGCACCCGGGTGGCTAGCCCGCACAGTCGCAGCTCTGTCATCCGGCGGCCGCATGCTCCTCAAGGGGATCCTTGGGAGGCCCCGGCAGGCTGCCCTCTACAGTGCCTGATTAGAGGGCCTTGTCTGCCTGATGCTTTAGTAACAAGAATGTTTTATCCCATAGGCTTCAATGTTAAAAATATTCCCGTTTTAATTCAATATCTAATAAACCGTTGCTTATAATATTCTGCAGTAAAGAGTCTCTTTATTTCTATTTTTTTTTAGTATTTTCTATACTTTTTTAAAAAAAAAAATTTTTAGAACTTTTGACGAACGTCCCAAAAAAGTTCGAAGTGCGCGACCTTTCGAAATGCCGATGTTCGATGCGAACTCCGAACAGATCCGAACCGAACAGCTCATCTCTAATAGACACACAAACACACTCAAACACTGCATATATTACACTTTTGCACACACATAGACACACACACACACATAGACACACACACACAAACTGCATACATTACACTCCTGCACACACATAGACACACACAGACACACATACCATACACGGACGCACATTAGTTTCTTCCTACAAACATACACAATCTGCTCCTACACACATGCATACACTCTTAAACAAACATCACAAACACAGACGTACACACAGACGCACAGTCACACACTGGTGGTGCGTTGCTGCAGAGCACAGTTGTGTTGCTCCGTTCAACGTCCTTTTTCAATGTATAAAAATAAAACGAGGCCATAAAATATTTATCAGCTTCTCGACGCATTGACAGGAATTCAATCGGCGACAATGTCAAGAGGATGCATGTTATACACGCCATAGAGCAACTCTCGCCACCTTACAGCGGCCGCGTGATCGTCGCGCACCATTTGATGATTGCTGCCTCATTTGTGCGCAAACCTGTCCTTTCATACATCTTCTAAATGACCCCCCTGGCCCAGGCCTGGCCTCAGCGCGTTCCCTTCACCCCAAACAAGTGTCGACGTGACAACATCAAAGCATGTCCCTTCCATGAATTATACTCCGCGTCGGGGTCTGAATTAATGGATTTTCATTCCGCTCATGAACTATTTAGCTCAATGTTTGGGGAGGGGGGGTCCTGCAAGCGACAGCCATGCAACGCACGGGGGGGGCCTGCAAGAGACGGCCTTGCAACGCACGGGAGGGGGACTGCAAGAGACGGCCTTGCAACGAACGGGAGAGGGACTGCAAGAGACGGCCATGCAATGCATTGGGGGGGACGGAAAAGCGAAAATATGGCATGAGTTATAGAATTAAATCACGTATATTAAACACGTTCTCACCTCCCTCCCTCGTTCCCCGTTTCCACATTTCGTTTTGCACGTGGAAGTGTTTGAGAACAAACGATCTCAGGAAATTAAAGGGGTTAATTGTTATTACCTTCCCCAGGCGCAGTGCGGAATCATTCCTAAAATGCGCAGTTTAGCGCCGAATAAATCACCTGTGTGAGCAGAACGGGTTGTGTTATCTAGGCGAAGATCAAGCTTTTAAAAATGGCGGCAGGATTTATTATTATTTATCTATTGAGCACCAGCACATTCTGTAGCGCTGTACAAAAGATACAATGGGTAAAGACAACACAATTCTTCGCTAGGTATGGATGCCAAATTGCCAACGCCAACAGGGCCGGATTTATATCTCAGAATCCTGTGGGCACAAAAATTTGGAGAGCCAGCCAGCCACCCACCCCCCCCCCAAAAAGACATTTTTTTAAAAAAAAATAACACATTTTTATTTTAAATTAAAAAAAAATTACAATTATTTTTTTTATATATTTATTTTCCTTTGATAGACAAAGCTGACCAGGTGCTTTTCTCTGTAAAACAAAAAAAATATTGAAATAGGAAAGAAAATTTTTTTAATAAAATTATTTACTTTTTTTTTACAAATTATTATTTTAAGTTTTTCTAAAAAAAAAAAAAATTGCATTTTTTTAATGTTTATCTTTGCTTGGTAGACAAAGTTATCCAGGCACATTTCTCTGTAAAAAACAAATTGTAAATGTGTGTAAAAATTGTGTAAAGAAAAAAAAAAAAATTAGTTTAATTTTTTGTTACAAATTTTATTTTAGTTTTACAGAGAAAAATTCCCAAACCAGGAAGTCCAAAAAATATAAAAAAGTAAGAAATTTAAATAAAGAAATATATTTTTTCTCAATTTTGTTCATTTACATTTTTTTAAAAAAAAAAACTTTTAGAGAGAAAGGTGTCAAGCACAGGGTGGACGAGAGGGGACACGGCTGCAACATACAAAAGGGGACACAGCTGCAGTGGACGAGAGGGGACACGGCCACAACGGACGAGATGGGACACGGCCACAACGGACGAGAGGGGCCACGGCCGCAACAGATGAGAGGGGACACGGCTGCAACATACGAGAGGGGACACAGCTGCAGTGGATGAGAGGGGACACTGCCACAACAGGCGAGAGGGGACAAGGCCACAACGGACGAGAGGGGATATGACTGCACCAGACGAGAGGGGATATGACTGCAACGGACGAGATGGGACACGGCTGCAACAGACAAGAGGAGACAATGCTGCAATGGACGAGAGGGGACCAGACCGCAACAGACGAGAGGAGACAAGGCCTCAACGGACGAGATGGGACACGGACGCAACAGGTGAGAGGGGCCACGGCTGCAACAGACGAGAGGGGCCACAGCCGCAATGGAAGAGAGGGGCCACGGCTACAACGGACGAGAGGGACCACGGCCGCAACAGACGAGAGGGGATATGACTGCAACAGATGAGATGGGACACTGCTGCAACAGACGAGAGGAGACAAGACCTCAATGGACTAGAGGGGACACGGACACAACAGCCGAGAGGGGCCACGGCCGCAACGGATGAGAGGGGCCACGGCCGCAGCCGACGAGAGGGACCACGGCTGCAACAGACGAGAGGGGATATGACTGCAACAGATGAGAGGGGATATGACTGCAACAGATGAGAGGGTACATTTCTACAACAGACGAGAGGGGACACGGCTGCAACAGACAAGAGGAGACAAGGCCTCAATGGACGAGAAGGGACACGGACGCAACAGGCGAGAGGGGCCACGGCTGCAACAGACGAGAGGAGACCCTTGAGAGGAGACCCCGCAATCGATGAGAGGTGACCAGGCCGCAACGGACGAGAGGGGATACGACTGCAAAGGACGAGAGGGGACACGGCCACAACGTATGAGAGGGGCCACGGCCGCAATGGACGAGAGGGGATACGACTGCAATGGACGAGAGGGGACATGTCCACAACAGACGAGAGGGGACACAGCTGCAACAGAGGAGAGGAGACAAGGCCGTAATGGACGAGAGGGGACACGGCCACAACGGACGAGAGGGGACACGACCGCAACAGACGAGAGGGGTCACGACCGCAATGGACGAGAGGGGTCACGGCTGCAATGGACGAGAGGGGTCACGGCTGCAATGGACAAGGGGGGACAAGGCCGCAATGGACGAGAGGGGACAAGGCCGCAACGAACAAGAGGGGCCATGACCGCAACAGACGAGAGGAGACATGGCCTCAATGGACAAGAGGGGCCATGACCGCAACGGACTAGAGGGGATATGGCCACAATGGACGAGAGGGAACAAGGCCGAAACGGACGAGAGGGGCCCCAGCCACAATGTGTCTTATGTGAATCCGAGCTGGATGCGGGGAATCCGCAATACCGAGACACACGATCAGCAGATTTTTAGCTCACCTGCTAGATCTTCCACGAGGGAGGATAATTAGATGTGACTGACTCATTAGCAGCTTCGGGAAATCGACTAAATCTAACTCGAGAGGAGGAAACGTTGTGACAAATAAAATCCGATGAAATAAGACGTTACCCCTGCTCGCTTTTGTCTCTTTCTTCTCGGCTTCCACTCAGCAATTTAATGAAAAAAATAATCCTTATAACGTAAATATAACTTGCGCGTAACATTCTATCACATCTATTCTTTATTTATATCTGTACTTTTAATCGAAAACCAGATTCTTTAACCCTCTCAGCCCCAACATGCCACCAAATTGCACCGAATGGTGAATTTCTCCTTTTCAGGTCAATTTGTCTATTCACAAACTACAGTTTTCAGTTTAAATTTCAGTTCGACAGGTTTAAACAGGCGAATCCAATAGGATTCAATGAAAAAAATGCAATATTTTTCTTTTAAAAAAATTTAAAGACCATTTATTCTTTTCATTTTCTGGAAAAATACCCTTTTTGTGTCCTTATATTTTAGAACACCTTTGTGTATTTTAGACTACATTTTTATTATTTTTTTAAAGACCTTTTTTTTATTATTTAGACACATATTAATACATTTTTATTGGTCTAAACACCTATTAAGAGAATAGGAGACTTCTTGCATTTTTTTTTTAGCACAGTTCAACAGTAATCAGTGCAGTTCAACTGTTATCAATAGACCCTTCAGCATTTCCCTATCATGATTTGCCCAGTGACTGTCCGGGCTCTAATCGATGAATCGGAGATGAATATTGAGAGAAAATTTGCAATGACATAGAGCCAGACATCAGAGAAGCCGCCTTGGCATAGAGCTACGGCTGAAAAAGGAGCAAGCGACATTTTCACCTGTTAAGTATTGATTTGAGATCATGCATTAACCCCTTGTACACTGATCTTGTAAAGCGCTGTGGAATCTGTGGTGCTACATAAAATATAAAGCTGGCCATCCACTGGCACCGTATTTGTGAAATGGTGCGATCATCCGATATCGTCTGAAGTTGTCCGACCAATCCTACAACATGCAGATGAATCAGCCCTCTTCCACTGCATCCGACCACCGTTGGATGATGACAGATGATTTTTTTGCAACTACAACAGACTAGCAATATTATCCATTTCAATGGGAGTTATCGGACAATAACGCGACGATCTGGTACAAATTTACTTGAAAACAATGCATTGTATAGCAAAACCGCCATTTGCAGGGGAAACGTGAAAAAGATGCATTGTACAGTAAAACCACCGTGAACGAAGACCATAGGATTCAATGTAAAAAATATTTTCGTTTTTATTCAACCATTTATTTTTTTTATTTATTGAATTTTTAGAATTTTTGAAGGTTTTTTTTGGATTTTTTAGGTGAAATTTTTGGATTCCCAATTATTTTAAAAAGTTGAGTCTTTCTTTTTGCGGAACGCAGATTTTTCCCCCTTTCCTTCGGTCTGGCTGCGTTTGGCGGGTGCTGTCCTTGGTGCTGAAACATACATTTTTTTTTCCATAGCCGGCCTGTCCATTGGCCGATCTGGGTCACCCACAGATGCTTCCACTGGATGACCCTGAGCGGCCAATGGCATTGTCCAAAGATGGATGACCATTGACCAAGTCGGTCGTCCGACTACGTTGCCAGTGGATGGCAAGCCTAAGAATAATAATAAACCATACTGGTGTTGATCTTCAACCTTTATGTAAAAAAAAAGCAAAGTGCCCTTTGACCGCCATCTTTCATGTTGTTGGAGAGTGTTGTTACACTATGGAGAGCATCTACATACGCGGCGGACACCACTGACGATACATAACATGGTACTCAGACACTACAGAGACACTTTTGCGTGGATTAATCAAGACAAACATCCATCGAACAAGAGTTTTGGGCTCCGTGATTTGTGTCTGACATCTCTACTTCAACCGGGTGGCCGTTGAAGCTTTGCCGTTCCCGAACGCGACACAGAAATCAGAGAACGGAAGATGTTAGGAACACTTTTATAATGAGCTGCGGTAGCAGGGGATAGTTTTATAGCAGCACTGTTAAGTAATTAATGAGAACTTCCTAAATCTCGATGCTACTGTTGCACAATTTCAGAGATTAGCATTGTTATCCAGAGAACGAATGGGTCCCCGAACACTGCTTTCCGTGCGTCTTTTGTACACTGCGTGTTCCATGCTGTCTGGGGACGCATTTAGGGCAGGCGACTAAAGTTACCCCGGAGACGGTTGTGTAATTCTTTCTTGATAACCTAGCGTGAAGCTTTGTGTTGTGTTACAATGTTACGGTTTAATAAACAAATTCGGAGCCATTTTCTGTGCTTGCTGCACTTTGAGTAGAAATAAAGCTTAAAACCACGACGGGGGAGAAAGTCCTTCATTGACAAACACAACCGCAATCAATGCCTTGTACAAATAAAACATAATCTGGCCTCGGAGCGGCTCCCTGTACTCCATACTTACATTTAGATGGTTTGCTCATCGGATCCAAAGATGGGGATCAGTGTCATGTCGCCGCGGGGCACGAAGATCAAAACCTACACTGCTACATAATTCCTGGGCAGCATCCTTCCTGCAACGCTGTCCTGTTTTCTCTCTGGCAGATCCTGGCTGTGTGCTCACACCAGGTGCTCACTAGAACAATGCCTGTGTTTCCCTTTATACCCATGATACAGTGCTCGACCATTGTCTATCCCGTTAGACTTTTTCTCCTGAAATCTATCCTGTCTTCCTTCCCTTCAAGTGGGATTACCCGTGTACTGAACCTTGATTGAACCTTATATTACATTTGCCAGCCGCCTGCCCTGACCCATTGCATGGATTGTACCACGATTACTGCCTACTGCTGTATTCTTGCCTCCAGTGTCCCTGCTTGTGATAAAATACAATTGATGAACCCGAATATGTAAAGGCGATTGATTACATATTACTGACTGTTTGATTCTCATAATCTAGGGTTAACCTCATTCAAAAGAAGTCAGTTCTATGGGAAAGTGACCCTGGGATGACCTGGTAATATTTATGTATTAACAATAGGTGGATGTGGTTCAAGAGCCAGATGACAGACAACCAGTTGGGTATCAGAAACATTTATCTGATCACAAAACAATTTATAGCTTCCCTAATTGTTCTAATAGATCTACAGACAGTCCAAGTTTGACACCAAAACCAAACATGGGAGAATATTGTCATCATCATGCCTGGGAAATGTCTGGCCAGCATTTTCTCATGGTGTGGCACGAGCGTCTCTTATGTGTTGGAATGGTATAAAAGATGAAGGCTTAGTGGATATTGGCAGAGAAGGAAGCCTCATGCCTGAGAAATAGCAGGTCACTCTTAAAATGGGACTCCAAATCGGCCTTTGATCCAGAGAGATGAAGCCCTTTTTGGTAATGTGTTAATTGATATACTAACTATTTAGCTTTTGCACTACTACTTAATTGCTATACTAACTTTTTAGCTTTTGATATTATTTTGTACCAATACTTAATTGATATACTATTTGCTATCAGCTAATATTGATTAGTTATTTATTCCAATAATATCAGTGTCTTGTGTTTATATACTAACAAATTTGTACCAGGGTTATTTTGTTGTCATTAGCCAAGGTTTAATGTCATCTACCTGTGTCATATTACTCTCAGCCATAAACAAGAACAGAACAGGACTCCAACTGCCAAGGTGTGTATTTTATTAGTGGGAGAAACAACTAACCCAAAAAGCAAGTGACGATTCGGCCACAAAGGTCTTAGTCATACTCTGATCTGATTGCAACGCTCGAGGATGATGTCATTACTCTCAGCCAGACACAGCATTTGCATTTGAAGCACAATGGATTAATTGACTACCTTAATTAATGAATTAAGGTGATGTTCTTTAATTAGTATGTGTAATGTTCCTGATTGTCACATGTGATCTTCCTGCAGTAATTTGTTAATTGATACTTGTTTGAATACTGTGATGTTTCAGGTTGATGTGTAAATTGATTAATTGACACATTTGCATTGATTGAGTAACTGATGAATTGACTTTGATCTACATGTGTGTTAGTTCCATTGATAAACTGGTTTTAAGAACGTCCTTTGGGTTTTCTTATGTATTTGCCTAATATCTTAATTGAATATATATATATATATATATATATATATATATATATATATATTTGGTTGTTTGTTAATTTTTTCATTTTTTTAATAGACCTTTTTATTATTTTATAATGGACCTTTTTTATTATTTAGACACATTTTATACATTATTATTTGGTTTAACCTCTTGTTAGGAGAATTGGAGACTTACAGGGTTATCTAGAGAGAGCCGATCTGGCCCCAAAATTGCACTGAATAGTGAATTTCCCATACAGTGACATTTCGAGGCCATTCAAATATTCAGAAAGCAGGCACTTTGCCAAATTTTGGCGCATTGCCAGCAAAATACGGTGCCTATTCGACAGTGGTGAAATCCCCATAGAGATGCAATGGTTAATCTATTCACATTGAACAGCAGAGAAATGTCAGTGAAATGCCCTGATGTTCGGTGTTTTCATTCGACAGGTTTAATAAGGCGAATCCAATTGGTTTCAATGTTAAAAATATTTCTGTTTTTATACGGTATCTATTAAACTGTTTATTTTAATCTATAGCTAAAAGTCTCTTAATTATTTTTTAAATTTTCTTAGGCATTATACAAGATTTTGTATAAAAATCAATGTTAAAAATATTTCCGTTTTTATACGGTATCTATTAAACTGTTTATTTTAATCTATAGCAAAAAGTCTCTTAATTATTTTTTTAAAATTTTTAGGCATTATACAAGATCTTTTTGAAAAAAATATATTTTTTTAAACAGCTTTTTTTTTTTTCTGTAACAGCCCTTTTTATTATCAGTCATAGGATCTTATATGTAAATTCCTGACATTTTCGCTCAGTAGTTTTTCTGAAAACAGCGTTTCAATTTTGAAACTTTCAATTGTTTAATTTTTATTTTTTTACCCCATTTGGCAGCTTGTCGGCTTTATCTGGACACGGATTGGCGGGTTTGCGGTGGGTTATCAGATCTGATCCGATCCGATAATTTAACAAATCAGATCGGATCCAATAATTTCTGCAGATTTATTTTCAAAAAACGCAGCAAAACCACCAAAACTATCGTATCCGCTAACTTTGGCGGTTTTGCAGCTATTTTTTTTTAAGTCAGCGGTTTTGCAGCCGCTTTTTCCTGCACTTCTGGGACTCTGTGGTGAATGCTGAATTCACCCCAGGGTCGGAGTTGGGGAAATGTCGGTGAGATTCTGCTCTCTGAATAACCCCTTTACATTTTTTTTGCAGTCTGGTGGAATTCACCGACGCCAATTAAGTGCAATTCGACGGTTTTCACCAACGTCGGATAACTGCTTTGGCAACTCCAATTTTGGAAAAATACGGTGACCATCCGCTAAATATTGAATTCACCAAATTTTTGGCGAAATAGAATTGCCGAAATGCAAAGCACCAGAATTGTGTTCAATTTTGGTGCTTTGTGAATAAACCCCTAAATCTCTGACCGGCCAGGCAGCGAGACGCCCAGGTGGATTCCCATAGCCTTGGCAATGACTCGTAGCCTGTGTAATACCTGGACCTTGCCCTGTGCGCAAGTAGGGACGGCACTACCGTAAATGCCAAAGTCCCCAAGATACTGTTTAGTGACTGAGCCCCAGGAAATGAATGATTGAATGAAGAAACGATGGGAGGAATTAATGAGTTAACGCTTGAGCGTGATAGCGTCTCCAATGACTGAACGAGTGAAAACTGGATTTAGATAATCTGTTGTTATTAACCCTCTGTGGGCTTTGAGCTGTATGAATGAAGGGTGTGATGCAGAGGTTGTATTAGTTTGCTACAGCATCATGTTATAACGTATGCATGTTCAGGGTGAGACCAGCCCTGGCTTTATATATGTGTGTTTATAATTATACAATATCTTCTAAGTCTTCTCTGTAAACGCTTAACGTGTCGAATTTTTCACATCACTTCAGTTGGTCACCGAGCTATGCTGACATCCTCAGGATCTAAACCGACGCGTTTTGCCTTTGCAGCACGTTGCCGTCTCTAGTTGACTCATCGAGCTGCTTGTGGTCATATTATAAAACACTGAGCAGATATAAACTCAATTCTGCCTTTTTAGTCACCGGCTCCATCGACAGGCGCAGCTCTGTCACCCTTCCTGCCGAATTATGAAATATCCCGCACTATCCGCACCCCCCCTCCATGTCTGACATTGAAAAGTCATTGGAATGGCGTCCGTCCGCTCGCTGTCTTCACGGGGCTTTGAGGCTGAAGTCTTGTTATCCCGGCACTTTGCTGTTTTTTTTCTGGAGGCCTATCGATACGTGAATAAAAGTGACAGAGGATTATTCAAGTGATGGGATTGATTTCCGAGGCCTGTGATGCACGACGCCAAGACTGACATATAAACCTGAATTTATCAAGCCGTCCAAGAAATCTCTTCAGAACACTCGCCGAATTTGCTCCTCCATCCGTAGGGCTGATATGAAGTCCATTTAACAAACTGTCAGACGGATTCGCGGCCAAGGAGGACGCGGTTCCTAAAGTAGACGTAATTACTGGCGCAACCTTTTTTATTTTTTGGGTTTCGTGACTTTTGAAGACGGATGACCTACAAGAAATCTCATGTCGTTAATAAATCTGTTGTGCGGGCGACGTGTGGCGTGTCTGTGTTTTAGTGTTTCCTCATCATCAATATTACAGTTATTGTTGTGTTTTGTTGGTTCTTATTCCACCGTTTGCAACAACATCGGCAAAAACGCATCAGCGTTAATCAGAAGACTTGTACGCTGCATTATTAAAGGGACGCGTTCCTCATCCTGGCCACGATACAGTTTAGGCTTGTGCACCGATTTTTTTTTCGGTTCGATTTTTCGGATTTTTAAACTTTTCGATTCGGCTCGTTTCGACCGATTTCTGTTTCGATTCGGTTCGGTTCGACTCGTTTTTCGTGTACATATTTTTTCGGAATATCGACCATTTTTCGTATTTTCGTGTCACTTTGCTCGTTTTTTGTATCGACTTTTCATAACTTTGGAAATTTTCGTTTTTTCGGAAACTTCTGTTCTCCTCGTTTCAAAGCAATAGATTTCGATTTGACACATTTCAAGTCCATTCGAAAATTCCGAAAATATTTCGTTTCGGCTCGGAAAACTTTCGGATCTAAAAATTTTCGGAAATTCGGCCGCATCCGAAAACACAAATCGGGAAATTTCGTGAAAATTCCGAAATTCCGAAACCCGAAACGCACATCCCTAATACAGTTCTAAAGTGGTCAGGATGTGAGGAGTGCTCCCACATCTCCTCCTCCCAGCTCCCCTAATCTGGCAGAAATCTCTTCATGAAGCAGAGGAGTTTCCTCCATCCTCACCCAGCATCACCAGCACCCGGGATTTTGCATTTCCCAGTTGCTGGCCACCAGATTGGTCACTAGTGATGTGACACAGAGAGGGGCCGATGTCACACTCTGAGACCAATCCTCAGAGAGTGAGAGAAAGGGGGGGTGGTGTGAGGATCCTGAGGACGAGCAACATCACTAGTGGCCTGCTCTTCGGTGGGGCTCGCTCAGGTCTCACAAGGTTTTAGCTTGTGCCATTACAGGGATGAATGCTCCATATGCAAATCAGCCTGCTCTCACCGTATGAGGGTGGTCAGTACTGATTGCCAAGGACGTCATCCCTACACGAGAGTTGCAGCAACCCCCGACGAGCGTTTCGGCCTTGTTAGGCCTCGTCAGGAGGGTACAGCTGACACCCCTCTAGGCACATCAAGCAAGGGGTCCACGTCTGGATGACCCTGTAAACTTATAGTGAGAGAAAGGGGGGTGTGTGAATCCTCAGAGAGGCAACGATGGATCAGATCTGTGCATACACGTGCAGCTCTGACCCATCGCTCTGCTCAGGCGCTACGGAACATAAGCGTGCGAGTCCCGTAGCGCTTCACAGTTTGCGGTTCCTAAACTACACATGTTGCACATGAGCACAAACTGTGCAGAAAAGCTTCAGGGACTTCTAAAATTTTGATTGAGTGCCAAATAAAGTGCTGGGTCCCTCTGCTTTTTTTCATGTACATGTGGGTTTGGCATCACATGGTTCCTAGAGCACCCAATGAGCACTGAACCAAAGTAAGGAATAATGAGGGTGTGCAATCACCCTATTGTTCATGTTGCATTCTGTGAGTCTATGGAGTCATTAAAACATGATATCAGGGTTATCCAAAGAGATTCGAAAAGTCACCGCACGTTCGGTGACTTTTCGTTCTCTTCAATTCGGTTCGTGTTGCCGATCCCATTTCGGTGACCCTGCGGTGTATTCAGCAAACACCACAGGGTCCCCGAATTGCAGGGAAAAGCTGCCGTAAACCTGCCGAAAACTAACCGCAAAACCTGCCGAATGCACGCCGAAAACCCGCAAAAACATCTGGATTAATCTGTTGAAGATACCGGAAAAACCCGAGCAGGAGCCGATCACACGCAGCGAAGCCGCCGGAAAAAGCCGAGAAAAAGTCGAGACCGCAGACAGAGGGAGGTAAATAAATTAGCAAAACAGTTTGTATGAATGTGTGAAAGTAAAAAGATGTTTGCAAAGAAACTACAGAGCGAAAATGTCTGAAACTTGTATATGAGGTCCAGGGAATGATAATAAAGAGGGCTGTTACAGAAAAAATAAGTAAACTTAAAAAAATCAAAAAAAACAAAAACGGACTTTTAAAAAAAAAAAAAAATTCAGAAAAATGCTTAAAATATCCTAAAAAATCTATAAATAAAGAGACTCTTTACTGCAGAATTTTATAATGAACGGTTTATCAGATATTGAATTAAAACGGGAATATTTTTAACATTGAAGCCTATGGGATTCTCCTGAATTAACTTGCCGAATTAAACCACCGAATGGCAGGGCATTAGGGGAACCTTTCACTGCTGGTTTGTGTTCTCTGAATAGCCGAAGCAGTGCTTTTTCATGGGGATTTCACTGCCCTCGAACAGGCACCGAACAGGCGCCATATGTTCAGGCAATTCGCCAGGATTTGGCGAATTGCCTGCTCTCTGGATAGCCGAATGGCCAGGAAAGGTAACCGAACGCTGATTTTCAGCATTCGGTTACCTTTCTCAAGCAATTCGGATCTCTTTGAATAACCCTGTATGTATATTAGATATGTACGTTTCGTTTCGTTCCGAATCACAATTCGGATGAAATTATACTGGTTCGAATTTTGGAAGCACTTCCAAAATAATGAATCGATTTTGTACGAAACGGAACTAAACTGAAACGAAAGGGTATATAACGAATCAATTTTGTTTTCATGAAGCAATTCGTTATACCGGTTCACTTGTTTCACAGATTCAGCATTGTGTCCCTGTCCATTGGCAGTGGTGCTTAATCTGTTGTATTCAGCACCACAGGCCATGGACAGCGCCATACTACCGTTTGGTGCGATTTGGCGGCAGTGGAACTCCCCATAGAGAAGCAATGGTTAATCTATTCAGAGACATATTCAGAGACAACGAACAGCAGAGAAATGTCAGTGAAATGCCCTGATTTTCGGTGATTTCGTTTGACAGGTTTAAAACAGGCGAATCCCATACGTTTCAATGTTAAAATTATTCCCCGTTCTGATTAAATATTTATTCAACCGTTTATTCTTTCCTTTTACAGCAAAAGGCCTTTTTATTTATTGATTTTTTTGAGAATTTTTTTGTCAGGGTTATTCAGAGAGTGGTGAAAAGCAGGAGAATGACTGGAGAATGAAAAATTCTAGGTCAAAATAGCCAAACCAGAAAAATTCTCCCTTTCATCTCACTTTCCAAATCGGCTATTTTGACCTAGACTTTTTCATTCTCCAGTCATTCTCCTGCTTTTCACACTCTCTGAATAACTCTGTATATTTTTCAGGTGAAATTTTTGGAATCCCAATTATTTTGAAAAGACGAGGCTTTTTTCGTGGGACGCAGCATTTCTTTTTCTTTCCTTCAGTCTCGCTGCATTCATCAGCTGCGGTCCTAGGTGTTAAAACATATTTCAGCACCAAGGACAGGGGGATTACGTATATTTGAACCCTCATTTTTTAACCCTAATCTAAGAGTAATTAAATCATCTGTTTCACCATTCTGAAATAACGAATCAAAATGAAAAAACAAATCAAAACTAAATAACGAATCGATTTCATCTGAAACGGAATGAAAACGAAACAAAACAGTATTTTCATGAATCGATTCGTTATACCGTTTCACTTGTTTCACAGATTCAGCACTGCGTCCCTGTCCATTGGCCGTGTTAAATCATCCATTTCACCATTCTGAAATAATGAATCAAAATGAAAAAACAAATCAAAACTAAATAATGAATCGATTTCATCTGAAACGGAATGAAAACGAAACAAAACAGTATTTTCATGAATCGATTCGTTATACCGTTTCACTTGTTTCACAGATTCAGCACCGCGTCCCTGTCCATTGGCCGTGTTAAATCATCCATTTCACCATTCTGAAATAACGAATCAAAATGAAAAAACAAATCAAAGCGAAATAACGAATCAATATGAAATACAACTTACTAATCTCCCGAAATAACGAATCGATCCGAAATACGAATCACGGTAACATGTCGAACAAACAAATAAAAAAATGTAACGAATCGATCTGAAACAAAACAATTTTTTTCACTTTGCTCATGTCTAGTGTATATCACACCTATAGAAGGTGATAAAATAGATTTTTCTGAATCGATTTGGGTTAAAAACGCTCGTAACGGTGTGGACATGGTAGATCTTTTCCACAAAGATTTACCCATTGGAACTCACAGCTCTCACATTATACAAAGTCCGAGGGAAAGCGCGTCTGGTAGACATTCATTATGAGAGGCGTAATCTCCGGCTCTTTTGTTGTTTTTCTCGCTTTGTTTTCTCTCTCTGTAACAAACCTGTATTTATTCATTAGACGAGAAATAAAGCCGAGAAAAAGAACCAGTATCAGATAAGAGAGTGATACTATAGAAATATGCAAATTATCTCCCCTCTATTCGCCGAATAAAGGGAATTACTCGGTGCTTCAACGCGGCTCTCTGTGAATGCCAGAAACGGATTGTTTTCAGGGAAAAAACCAACATTTTATTGAAGACACAGATTATACACATCTTTCCTTTTAGCGCCGCGCTTGCTTTGAAACATTATGAGTAAAAGCTACATTTTACATATTATTCATCACTTTCCATAGACACAAACGCACTCGTGCCAGTCTAATACTTTATTATGTTGTAATGTAACTTTTTAGCACTGGTTGCAGAGAGTCACTACATTAAACCCCGTCGCTAACTGTAACATGTGGTTGTGTCACCTTTTGCTGTGATTGGGTCACGCATTCGCCGCAGCATCGTGTTGATAAGCTCATGCAATGTCACAGCATTTATTGGCGTCCAGAGTGACATTAATTTGTGGCAAGATCTTGTGTTGATGATGGGAGAGTCACGGCGCTGCGTAAAGTCTTCTCCAGCACATTATCCCAAAGATTAACCTCAATGGGGTTAAGGTCTGGACTGTGCGGTGGCCAATCCATGTGTGAAAATGATGTCTCATGCTCCCTCAACCACTCTTGCACAATTTGAGCCCCATGAATCCTGGCATTGCCATCTTGGAATATGCCCGCTGTGCCATCAGGGGAGAAAAAACCCATTGATGGAAAAACCTGCTCATTCAGTGTATTCAGGGAGTCACATGACCTCATTTTTTGGGCACATAACATCACTGAGCCTAGACCTGACCGACTGAAGCCTCCCCAGATCATGACAGGCTTCTATGGGAGATGGGGACTATTTTTGGCCAGGCCTGGTAGTATCCCAAACATGAAGCACTAGTCACATAGTAAAACACATTGGGCCCTATTACATTCTTCGCGCAAACGTTTGTGCATGCGCAAAAATGCATTAACGCGAGGGGCAAAACCCTTTGCGCTAAACGTCGTATTACAATGTCAGCGCAGCAAAAGCGCGTATACGTCTACCGTGGGTGAACCTGCGCGAACGCTGCGCGAGCTTACTGTACGTTGCACGTCCTATACTTAACATTGTGAGCGCAAATGCGTTGGTGCGCTGGTACGCGGATGGTATCACAATCTATGCGCAGTTTGTAACGCACAGCTGGTGTTAATGACAAATTCTATCAACCTGCCGAAACCAAATACACCAGCCCAAAAAAAAATACAGCAAATTATAGTTACACATTCTACACATACCCAAACAATAAAATGGAGAAGTTGTGCGTGCATTTATTATTGATACAGCACATATGCGCAGATTGATTTTGACAGGCGCAAAAACTTAACGTGAGATAATTGTGGTTCTTAATTCTGATTGGCTGAATCGTGTGAAAAAAACAGTCCGCACACTGATTTGTGCGCGCAACGTTAATGCGCGCGCGTTTTTGCGCGTCCGTATTACGAACGTTATTTTTTGCCGTATGAAAAAATGCGCGAGGATTGTAATAGCAGCATTGATTTACACGTGTTAACGTTTAACGCTTCTCATAAGAATTTACGCGTTCTGCGTGCGTTTTTACGTTAAGAATGTAATAGGGCTTCTTGTATACCTGCACTTCCAGCTCTTACGTCTTTTCATGACATCATTTTATACCTTGTTATCTTTGAATCGGTTTTGATCGGCTGCTGGACCCAGAAACCAGATCCCAGGATCCATATAACATCACAGCAAAATAGTTTTATATGAGGGAATAATTTAAAAAAAGGAACTGTACACGCTGCGATGACATCATATGTTATGGATCAAACAGATTCCTGTACTGAGGGGGGGGACAGATGAAGAAGCTGTGACACATTCCCAGATAGGCACCGGCCAGCTTGGGTTTATTTAAGTATATGTTCCTGGGAGTCCGAAGAAGCGCATCAGACTTAGTGGTGACGGCGTTATTATTCCAGACAAGACATTTAAGGGGTTATTCACAAAGAGCCGAATTGCACCGAACAGCGAGTTTCCCCATACGGTGCAATTTTGTGGCCATTTGGCTATTTAAAGGCTGACAGTTCATCAAATATTAGCAAATTGACTGTGAAATATGGTGCTGTTCGGCGACAGTGAAATCCCCATAGAGAAGCAATGGTTAATCTTTTCAGAGTTGGCAAAATGCCCAGATTTTCGGTGCTTTCGTTCGACAGCTTTAAACAGGTGAATCCCACAGGTTTCAATATAAAAATAATTCCCTTTTTTTAAAAAAATTTATACTGATTTTTGTTCAGTAGTTTTTTTTTGCAATAGCGTTTAAATTTTGACACTTTCAATCGTATCTTTTTCTACCCCGTTCGTCAGCTTGTCGGCTTCTTCTGACGTGTTTGGCATGTGTTTTCTGGCGGTTACGGTGGGTTTTTGGTGGGATTGCAGCGGGTTTTCCTTGCACTCCGGGGACCCTGAGGTAAATGCTGAATTCACCGCAGGGTGGGGAACTTTGATTCCCCGAAGTGCAGGGAACGAGACATTTCGGCGACATTTCGGTGCTCGATCAATAACCCCCAATGTTGGGAGATATGTGTGATTGTATGTTACATTGAGGGGAATGTTGTTCGTTCTTAATGCATTGTAACACTGTCTATAATGTACCCGTTGTTCATCGCTGCGGAATATCTTGGCACAATCTATTATGACATCACTAGCAGTACAAAGGACAGGGAGGATCCACCTATTATGACATCACTGACAGTACAAAGGATGAGGATGGTTCATCTATTATGACATCACTGGCAGTACAAAGGATGGGGAGGGTCCATCTATTATGACATCACTAGCAGTACAAAGGACAGGGAGGATCCACCTATTATGACATCACTGGCAGTACAAAGGACGAGGAGGGTCCATCTATAATGACATCACTGGCACTACAAAGGATGGGGATGGTTAATCTATTTTGACATCACTGGCAGTACAAAGGACGGGTGGGTCCATCTATCGTGACATTACTGGCAGTATAAAGGATGGGGATGTTCATCTATTATGACATCACTGGCAGTACAAAGGACGGGGAGAGTCCATCTATTATGACATCACTGGCAGTACAAAGGACAGGGAGGATCCACCTATTATGACATCACTGGCAGTACAAAGGACGGGGAGGGTCCATCTATTATGACATCACTGGCAGTACAAAGGATGGGGATGGTTCATCTATTATGACAGGGCTCAAAATTTCAAGTCCCAAGCTACTAGCCAGGCGTTAAGAGTTACTCGCCACTATTTGCCCCACCTAACCCCTATCCTGCCCTGCCTGCGTCTGCATTCCCACTCGCCCTCATGTAATTTCCACTCGCCAAATGCGAGCAGGTGAGTGGAAATTTTGAGGCCTGTATTATGATATCACTGGCAGTACAAAGGACGGGGAGGATCCACCTATTATGACATCACTGACAGTACAAAGGACAGGGAGGGTCCATCTATTATGACATCACTGACAGTACAAAGGACAGGGAGGGTCCATCTATTATGACATCACTGACAGTACAAAGGATGGGGGTTCATCTATTATGACATCACTGGCAGTACAAAGGACAGCAAGGGTCCATCTATTAGGACATCACTGGGAGTTGAAGGGGACGGTCCATCTAGTACAGCTTCACATACAGCTCTTTACAATAATAGTAATAAAGGAAGAATTTATACCCTGAGGGTTTTTTCCTCCTGCTGCGGCTGAATTTGGATATTTGGGTTCATTGGAATAATTTCTTGACTTCTTGCAATTTCCGTACTATTACCATGAAAGTCATCAAACTCACAACTATTAGTCTTCACCCCTTTGACCGGCGGCATGCCCTCCATCCCATTCTATCCTCTTTATTCCCCTTTTTCTCTCTTTCAATGCGCACAATGTCATGCCTGCTGCTGCTCCTGCAGTGCGGCTTTCCCAACAGAGAGTGCGCCAGTCTCTGAATCAGGCCACTTTCAATGCCGCACCTGGTCAGGGATCTAGGCCTTTAAATATCAGTCACTGACTGTGCTCTGAGCCCTGACGTGGTTTATTCTAGCCCTCAGCGCGTGTCTTTAGCTTCTGCATATTGGTTTTCTGGTTTGACTTCTGGCTTGTATATTTGACTGTGTTTTCTGTGATTATCCCTTGGCTTATGTTTATCTCGTGTACCGACCTCTGGCTTGTTATTACTACGATATCTCTCCTGTCCCTGATCTGTACTTCTATGTATTTTAGATTAGTACCTGGCCATTCTAAGGACCAGCTTCTCAGATTAGGGTTTTTTCTTGCCTTTCTGGGTTTTGTCTTCGTGCTGGGTGACTCTATATCCTTACACACAAGATGTGACCTATTTCTTACCATTATTGTAATTTCTTTTTTTATTATCCTGAAATGTTTTATTTTATTTTTTGTACAGTTTTTTATTAGTCAATAAGACAGATCCGCGGTATATTTACATCGGACATCGGTAAGATCGGAATCCACCTTAAAAAAAACCTCTGTGAGCCCCTGGAGATACACGCACGGGAAGCAGTGATGTGCGTTCCATGGGGCGATAGGAACGCTCTCCCCTGCTTTGCCAGTAATATTCTTATTATACCTGACAATGGCAGCCGCTTCCTGGGATAATGAAAAGCACGCCTCGGTATCAGCCTGCTCCGGAGTCAGTGTGATGAAAAAGCAGGTCATGGTTGCAGTTTATTAAACAGCAGATTATACGCGGGGATTAAATCAGGACTTCTCTGCGATCAAAGAGAATGAGGGTTCCCGGCGTGATAACATCATTTAATGATGTGGCTGCACTTAAAGACTCCAAAACTGGAGAAACGCGTCGTGCAGCCTGAAAACCTGCAGCCGGCTGGGGATCGCGCAAACAGATCTTTGCCGGATTTGTCTCTATTTCTTTTGAAGGAACTGAAATAAAACACACTTCGTCCGATGCGTCTTCTGTTTGTGATTCGTCTTCTCAGGTCCTGACTCTCTCCACGAGTGGAGATAATTGAGTCCAGATCACAAGCGTCCTGTTTACCGTCCCCTCTGGTAATAAAAGAGGGACTTTGTCCATAAACCCCCCCCCCACTCCGACCTATTAATTTAATGCCACATTCAATACACAATGAATACAAAATGAGCCTTTTTCACAGCGGCACGTCTGGCGGCCGCCATGGGTCCACCAAGACCTGCGAACGATTTCTCCCGCCCGGGTACTGTCAGGCTTAATCCTATCGTCCTAACACATGCATTTAAAATATTGAATTTATTTTCGATAAAAATGGATTTGTGCATAATAAGCAGCATTTTGGCGCATTCCACAATCTCGTGATTGATGCTTTTTGACTGGTTGTTGCAAAAATAATGTCTTATCGATCGATCATGCTGCGTGTCGATTTTAAAGCAGTTGGTGAGTCGTTTTTTCCGACAGAGACGCTAGGGTTGACTCGTGGCATGCTTATACTTAGGGGGTTATTCAAAGAGAGCCGAATTGGCCACCGAATTGCTCCAAATGATGACTTTCCCTGTCCGGTGCAATTTCGTGGCAATTCAGCTATTCAAAAAGCAGGCAATTCGCCAAATGTTGAAAAAAAAAATACGGTGCCTGTTCGACGGCGGTGAAATCCCCATAGAGAAGCAATGGTTAATCTATAACACAGACACCGAACAGCAGAGAAACTTCAGAAATGTACAAAGTTTTTCGGTGCATTTGTTCAACAGGCTTGAACAGGCGAATCCCATAGGTTTCAATGGAAAACAAAATCCCTCTTTTATTATATATTTATTCAACCATTTATTCTTTTCATTTGCAGCAAAAAAGTCTCTTTATTAATTTAATTTTTAGGATTTTATTCGGCATTTTTCTGGATTTTTTAGGTAAGATCTTTGAATCCGATTTTTTTTTAATGCCGTTTTTTTTAATGTTTTTTTTTTAAATTCTGTAGCAGGCCTTTTTATTGTTACTCATAGGATCTTATATATTATTTCCAGGCATTTTCATGCATTAGTTTTGTTTTAAACACCTTTTAAAAAAATGCTTTTTTTTTTTACCCCAGTTTGGCCGCTGGTCGGCTTTTTCCGTTGACGTTCCGCAGTTGATTGGAGGTGTTCGGTGGCATTCAGCAGTCTGTTCGGCAGATCGTCGGCTGCGTTCAGCATTTTTTTGGTGGCGTTCAGCTGTTTATCGGATGCGATCTGTGGTTTTTCGGCAGTTTATCGATTGTATTCAGTGATATTTTTCGGCATTTTATTGGATGCATTAAGTGGTTTTTTGACAGTTTATCGGAAGCGTTTGGTGTTTTTTTGGCAGTTCGTCGGATGCGTTCTGTGATTTTTCAGTGGTTTATCGGATGCGTTCAGCGATTTGCGGATGCGTTCGGCGGCGTTTGGTGATTTGCGGATGCGATCGGCAGGTCTATCGGCGGTGTTCAGCAAGTTGTTTCGATGCATTTTGGGAATGCTGAATTCACCGCAGGGTCGGCAAATTGAGTTTGCTGAAGTGCGCCGAATGAAAGAGCACCGAAATTTCAGTCCTCTTTGAGTAACCCTTTAAGTGGCCCATTTTTTGTTCAGGAAGCGCTAATTTGCAGGCAGCCAAAGAATAACCAGTGATTCCAAGGTCCATCGGGAGCCCAAGGAGTGTTCAGTTGGAGCCTAGGAGATGTGGTACATCAGGAGATGTAGTTGGCCAGGATGCTGGAACACTCCACTGACCAGCAGAACATGTTGGCTGTCTTAAGGACTGCACCGGGACAGCTGCTTCCCGGTGAGTACTCCCGACCCAGTGTAAACTGACAAGGTGCCCTTACATCATGTGACCACAGGGGGGTGGGCACTCAAGCCAATCCGCTGGCTCTCATACAGGAATCCCATTGGATGGGGCTGAAGTACCAGGAAATGTGAGCTGAGGGCTCCCTAAATCCATTCATCTGGATGGCGGAATCATCCCTCAGTACCCCCCTCAGAGGGGGAAGAGGGAGCAGGGGGCCTTTGAGCGTTTGGCACTCTGCGTCTGTTGGTTTCTCTTGTGTCCCCATTTTAGTGCTTTGGTTTTCTCATCCTGGGCCACAGACATGGGATCGCTCTCCTCGTTGATGTGTCGATGAACAAACTCATTCCATGGGCCTTTTAGCAGTTTCCTCGCAGTTGAAGAAGGAAAGTTATTTATTTATTTGCAAAGGATTTTACCAGGAAGGATACATTGAGATTTCTCTCGTTTTCAAGTATGTCCTGGGTTCAAGAACATTGAGTGGTTACAGTTACAGAAATACAAAGTAATAAAATGCAAACTATTAAAAACAAAACACAAATATACAGATTAACATTTCATGGGATGGGCTAGAACCTTGGGTTAATTAGGGTGATTTGCAAAGTGGAAGCAGCTGGAAAGTAAGTTACAAATTTCAGACCAGCGCTGGGTGGGACAGCAGAGTCCAGAAGCAGGCGCTGTGGCTGAGGGAGATGTGAGCTTGTGGCAGGGCTTTAAGTTCTGGGTCCAGAAGCAGGCGCTGTGGCTGAGGGAGATGTGAGCTTGTGGCAGGGCTGTTGAATAAAGAGGTTGCAGAATCAGAGAGTGTGGGCTGTATAGGGCAAGTATTTTTACGACATGGTGAGGGGGAGGGGCGGCCATATGAGAGCATGGGTTTAACAAAGCAGAGCATACATTTATCAAGAAAAAACAAACAGCCAAAATTTTAATAGATAGATTCAAGCATAAAATATGAACAGTAGGATTACAGTCGAGATTGTGGCGTAGAATTGCAGAAGACATGTTGATCGCCGGTACCTTTAAGTTTTGGGTCCAGAAGCAGGCGCTGTGGCTGAGGGAGATGTGAGCTTGTGGCAGGGCTTTAAGTTCTGGGTCCAGAAGCAGGCGCTGTGGCTGAGGGAGATGTGAGCTTGTGGCAGGGCTGTTAAATAAAGAGTTATGGACGTTCTCTATTGTGTTCCTCTGCTCTGCTAATGGGAGTCATGGTCAAGTATCGGCATGGTGGGGTTAGATGCTGGGCCTTCTTTTTTGGAAGCTACATATTTTTCTTCTTCACTTGACTTTTTAGTGTTTTACGCATTGAATAAATAGGTTTTTTTACAGATTTGCTTTTATAGGATTTGGTGGGAAGGTTTAACCACAAGCCGGGGTTCCTATACTTATCACGGAGCGGAGACGACTGTTCTGCTGGATCATCTTGGTTCTTTGTGAATTTTGCTGTGTTTTATCTGCGGGAACCCTCAGCTCACCACTGGATAATAACCCTCATTTCTGCACACGTCACACACAATCCTTTATTTATGGCACGTTATTATCGGTGGTATGGCTGCCCGCAGCGGCGTAGCGTGGGTTGTCAGCGCCTGGGGCAAGGCAAGAATTGTGCGCCCCCCAACCTGTGGACACGGTAACACACCCTGATTCCCTTCCACCAGTAGAGTATTGACCCCCGTTACCCCACAAGCACATGTATTGTATATTAACAAAATTACTGATATAATAAAAAAATGAAACACACATGCCCCCCCCACGCTACGGCACTGCTACCAGTCACCCTGTCCCAGTATACCCTAGCATAGTTCCACTCTCACACTATACACAGTCACTCTCTTCCTCTCTCCAAGTACCCCCAGTCACCCTCTCCCAGTACCCCCAGTCACTCTCTCACTCAAGTACCCCCAGTCACTCTTGCCTTCTCTCTCTCAGTACCCCCACTTTCTCCCAGGACCCCCAGTCACTCTCGCCTTCTCTCTCTCAGTACCCCCACTTTCTCCCAGGACCCCCAGTCACTCTCTCTCTCCCAGTACCTTCAGTCACTTTCTCACTCCAAGAACCCCCAGTCACTCTCGCCTTTTGTCTCTCAGTACCCCCACTTTCTCCTAGGACCCCAGTAACTCTCTGTCTCCAAGTACCCACAGTCACTCTTTCTCTCTCCAAGTACCCCCACTTTCTCCCAGTACCCCCAATCTCTCTCCCTCTCTATCCAAGTATCCCCAGTCACCCTCTCCCTGTAACCTCAGTACCCCTCACTGTATGTTGGTTACGCTGCTCTGGTGTCACACAGTGTTGCCTACCTGCATGAAGTTGCTGGTGGGGCGGGGGGGCGAGCTGTCCAGGGGGCTTAGTGGAGACCGGATTTTAAATGTGCTGCACGGCAGGCGCCTCCCTCCTTCCTGTTCAGCGGCTGCAGGGCTGCCAGCCGCGGGGGGTTGGCACAGGCCTTCATCGGGGTCTGACAAGCGTGGTACAGGCTGTTCCGTCAGATAATGCTGCGCTGCTTCATGTGACTCATGTCAGCGTTAAGGAGTTAGGACAGGACCAGAATTTTCTGTCCTGGTCCTCCCTTCCAGACGCTGACTGCTAAGTCACCGCCGGCGCCGCAAAACTGGCAGGCAAATTACTGATCCCTAAAAGGGATGGTGGGTGTGGGTTTAGCGCTTCATAGAAGTCCCCAGAGGAAAGGCACAAGATTGGAAGTGTCCCTTATAAAAAAATATTAAAAAAAAGGAGGTGGCCCCACTTTGGCAGGTGGCTTTAAGGCTAGGGTCAGACTGAGGCAGTGCGAACGCGCGTGCAGGCGCACTTAATCACGGCCGCACTAGCAGCAAATGACGGGCAATGACGGCCAATATACGAAGTACGGTCGCACGAAAGTCCGGCCGCGCAACGCAAGTGGAAAACGAACGCATTTTTTCGAGAACGTAAAACCGCTAGTACAGACGTACAGAGTGCGCTGCGTCCGCTAGAGGCGTGTGTGCGTGAATTGGAGATGTCAGACGCTGCTAATGTCCGGCCAACATAACGTCCAGATGCACAAAGTGTTTTATTGATGATCCGTACAAAATCACGGACGAAAAATGCGCATCGTATGACCGGTATCGCGTACTCCGTAAAAAAATACGTCCATTCGTTCGAACGCACTTTTTCACGGACAACGTGAAAATGCGTTCGTCTGACCCTAGCCTAAGCAGAACAGCAGGTGAATGCACAAGTTTCTCCTTCATACTCTGCTGTATTCATTTGTAATTAGCCGTCCAGCAACTTCCACCGGGCTGAGTATGAAGGAGAAACTTGTGTATTTAAATGTGCTAATACACCGCCCATGTAATTCTGTTTTGTTTTTGCCACTGAAGAAGCCTGTGTAACAGGTGAAACGCGTTTGGCTTGCTGTTAACTCTTTGATTTATTTATTTAATTTTGATTAAATTAATTTTGTTTCATTCAAATATATATATATATATTTATTTATTTTTATTTAATTTTTTTTTCATTTATTTTTTTCCACTGGCGAAAATCTACTTATTTACCTGGTGACTATATTGTAAAGGTATCCAGGAGGAGCGTTTTTGGGGTAAGCAGGTAACCCAATAATAACTGATACGTCTCCATTTGAGGGCTGGCAGCACTCACTCTGTGTGAGTTAGGGATGTGCGTTTCGGGTTTCAGAATTTCGGAATTTTCACGAAATTTCCCGATTCGTGTCTTCGGATTCGGCCGAATTTCCGAATCGGGTCGGACCCGAAAACCGACAGATCCGAAACGTTTTCCGAGCCGAAACGAAAAATTTTCGGATTTTTCGAATGGACTTGAAATGTGTCAAATTGAAATTTATTTTCGCTCTATTCATGATTTCGGTTCCATTCGTGATTTCGGTTCCATTTCGGTAATTCTGGAAATCGTATATTTAACTATTATCGGTTATATCGCTGATTCTGTAAATTTTGTATTTGTAAATGCGTATCACTTGTTTCTTGTGGCATTCGGGTCAGTTTAGCGTTTTTTAAATCGTTTTGTTCATTTTTTTTGTTCCTTGGCTTTCATACTATTTTAATATGATTAAATAAAGTTGTGAAATGTATATTCAATTATTCATAAGAAAAAAAGGATCTTTATTTAAAAAAATACACGATAGAATCGCCAGAATTATCGTAGACACTTTGAAACGAGGAGAACAGACGTTCTGAAAAAAACAAAATTTCCGAAATCACGAAAAGTCGATACAAAAAACGAGCAAAGTGACCCGAAAATACGAAAAATGGTCGATATTCCGAAAAAAAAATGTACACGAAAAACTAGCCGAACCGAATCGAAACAGAAATCGGTCGAAACGAGCTGAATCGAAAATTTTAAACATCCGAACAAATCGAACCGAATCGAACCGAAACAAAATCGGTGCACAAGCCTAGTATGAGTATGAGCAATCACATATATTACTAAGCTTTCCCTTATCAGACAATATTGCACCATATGCGCTTCTCTGTGGTTTTTTTTTTGAGGTCCTACGTGTAAGAAGACTTCACCTGGTATTCTGCTTAAAGCCACCTGCCAAAGTGGGGCCACCTCCTTTTTCTATGAAGCGCTAAACCCACACCCACCATCCCTTTCACGATATTTGTACTGTGGATATTGGGAAGTGTCCACTGGGGTGGAAGCGAATCTAGGGGCAACTAAGCGCCTGGAGAATTATTTTTTCTTTTCACCTTACTGATCCCTGCTGGAAAATATTAGTAGTTCAAATCTCTTTTGAAATTTTGCACCTCCCTAAGAAAATTGCGCCCGGGGCGACTGCCCCCCGAAGCCCCCCCCCACACTACGCCAGTGACTGCCCGTGCCGCAAACAAGACAGATGTTTCTTACTGGAGGAACCATGTATAGTGAGAGGATCTCCATCGTATCAATGACCGTGTTTTCACCAATAAAGGAGTGAGTACGTAAATTTCGAGCATTTCAGCTTCTCTTGATCCTCAGTGATTCTCCGCCCGTGACTCTTCCACCAACGCAATTCTTCCACCATCTACATCGTATCATTGTGTACGACATCCATAGCGTTACTTGTCCTTGACGCTGTCTTTGGAGCAGCAGGTTGTCTCTTGTGTTGGGATGAGGCGTCGAATTCTCGCAGCTGTTAGGATGCTCGGGATTGAGGGAAATCAGCTGAGGAATTATATTGTGTAGCAACACATTGAAACAACCTTCAACTTCAGCCCTGGTCGTCGTGAACAAACTCGATGCACATGTATTTCAGCTCAATGGCTTCTTCTAAGGAATGGTTAATTGTACCTTTTAGTGAAGAAATTCACATTTTCATGCTGAGGTTCCTATTCCTGCTCAGCCGGTGTTGGGGACTCGGAGCCGCCATGATTTATATGTTGGGCGCAAGTTGTTATGTCTTTGCGACTTACATAGTGGCTGGACCCATAATTGTTTTGGCTTGGAAGAGCATACGCCAGCTAAGGAAACTTAAGGGGTTATTCAGAGAGGTCCGATATTTCACCGAAATGTAACTGGACACTGAGTTTCCCCGTACGGTGACATTTCGGGGCCATTCGGCTATTCAGAGAGCAGGCAGCTCGCAAAATTTTGGCGAATTGCCTGCACGTACGGTGCCTGTTCGGCGGCAGTGAAATCCCCCATAGAGAAGCAATGGTTAATCTATTCACATTGAACAGCAGAGAAATGTCAGTGAAATGCCCTGATGTTCGGTGTTTTCATTCGACAGGTTTATTCAGGCGAATCCCATAGGCTTCAATGTTAAAAATATTCCCGTTTTAATCCAATATCTTAATAAACCGTTTATTTTAATCCGCAGCAAAAAGTCTCTATTTTTTTAGGATATTTTAGGCATTTTTCGGGATTTTTCCAGCAAATTTTTCAAAAGTGTTTTTTCTTTTTTCTGTAACAAACCTTTTTATTATCATTCATAGGATCTTTATGTGTAAATTCCAGACATTTTCAGTCATTTTTTTGCAATCAGCGTTTCAATTTTGACACTTTCAAGCATATTGCTTTTTTTTTTTACCCTGTTCGTCAGCGTGTTTGCTTTTCCGGCGGCTGCTCTGCGCTGTGATCCTCGGCTTTTTCCGACGTGTTCCACGTGGTTTTTCCGGCAGTGTTTTTGGTGAGTGTTCAGTGAGTTGTTCGGTGGGTTTTCGGTGGGTTTTCACTGCACTCAGGGGACGATGCGGTTGTAATTGAATACACTCAGTGGCGTAGCATGGGGGGGGCTGGGGGGGCGTGGCCCCGGGCGCAGTTTTGTTAGGGGCGCATAATTTCAAAAGAAATTTGCACCCCTAAAACTTGATGCCCGGACTGACCCGTCGGGCCCTCGGGCGCCGCCCAAGGGCCCGCGGGTTGAGGGGACCCAGATGCCGGGCAGCAGGAGTGCCTGCCCGGTCTGAACAGTGAGTCCATCCGTGTTGAAAGGGAGGCGGCTGCGTGCAGGCGCAGCCGGTCACGTGGTCCGGCTAATCAGGTGGTACTGAGTCTCTGTACCACACCTGACTGGCCGGACCGCGTGACCTGCGCACGCACGCAGCCGCATCCCCTTCAACACGGACGGACTCACGCTGTTCAGGACCGGGCAGGCACTCCCGCTGCCGGCATCTGGGTCCCCTCAACCCTGCTGGATCCAGAGCTGGGGCAAGTATCCATGTGAGAGCTGGCTGCCGCGGGGCAATATCCAGGTGAGAGCTGGGGCAAATCCATGAGCTAGCGGGGCAAATCCATGTGTGAGCTGGGGCAAATCCATGTGTGAGCTGGGGCAAATCCATATGTGAGCTGGGGCAAATCCATGTGTGAGCTGGGGCAAATCCATGTGTGAGCTGGGGCAATATCCATGTGTGAGCTGGGGCAAATCCATGTGAGAGCTGGGGCAATATCCATGTGTGAGCTGGGGCAATATCCATGTGTGAGCTGGGGCAATATCCATGTGTGAGCTGGGGCAATATCCATGTGTGAGCTGGGGCAATATCCATATGTGAGCTGGGGCAAATCCATGTGTGAGACTGGGGCAATATCCATGTGTGAGCTGGGGCAAATCCATGTGAGAGCTGGGGCAATATCCATGTGTGAGCTGGGGCAATATCCATGTGTGAGGCTGGGGCAATATCCATGTGTGAGCTGGGGCAATATCCATGTGTGAGCTGGGGCAATATCGATAACGTGTCCACAGGTTGGGGGGGGCGCACAATTCTTGGCTGGCCCCGGGCGCTGACAACCCACGCTACGCTACTGAATACACTGCAGTGTCGGCGAACTAGAATCGCCCTGAAGTGTGGGGAACAAAAGGTCACCAAAATGTTGGCGACATTTCAGTGCTCTCTGAATAACCCTTTAGTGCCCAGTTTAACTCAGTCCAGTCACCAAAATCGGCAGCTTTTTCAGCCGCGATTCGGCCACTGGGCTCACCGCATTCCGATTCCCCATAATAATCCGTTGGAATATCGGCTGTCCGGCTATATCTTTTTATGGAAATATCGGCTTTAACAACACAAAAATCAAAGTTATTGGTAACACGATTTCTGAGAATAATCCAAACTCTGAAAAGGGGCTGATAAATGTATCGTCATACAGGAAAACCGAGAAAATCACTGAAAAAACAGAAACCTTGTTTAAGGCTGGGGTCAGACGAACGCAGTGCGAACGTGCGTTTAGCCGCACTTTATTACGGCCGTGGTAGCAGCAAATGACGTCCAACGCAGGCCCACACACAAAGTACGGCCCCACGAAAGTTCGGCTGCGCAACGCAAGCGGCAAACGAACGCATTTTCACAAGAACGTCGCACCTCTAGTGCTGACATACAGAGTGCACTGCGTCGGCATAGCGGCGTGTGTGCGTGATTAGGAGACGTCAGACGCTGCTCATGTCCGGCCAACATCACGTCCAGACACCCAAAGTTTCCTGGTTTGGATCCGCGTAAAATCACAGCCGAAATTGCGCATCGTATGACCGCTATCGCGTCTTCCGTGAAAAAATGCGTTCGGATGCATTGACGCAGTTTTGACGGTAGACGTGAAAAATGCGTTCGTCTGACCCTAGCCTTACAGTAGTAAATGCTTTTTCAGAACAAAATGACTTTTTGACTTTCAGCTCTGGATGAAAATCCCAATTTTAATTTTTCTTTTTAAAACAATAGCTGCCGGTAGAATTAAATGTAGCCTTCGGCGGAGACACAGGATGTGCCTCGTGAAAATGTTTGGCCTCGGAAGTTGTTTGCACACGATCACAAACAACACACTTGTGCCATATATACACAGTATCTGACGGAAGTAAGTACACCCCTATATATATATATATACTTATCCACGTTCTCCGCACTCAGTTTTCTAAACAATTCATGCTCCGGTGCTCCGGTGCTCCGGCCTCCACTATACACTCAAAACGATAACCCGCCACACGGAGACTGAGAAAAAAAATCCTGTTTTATTGGTTCGACGTTTCAGTCCACAGGGACTTTCATCATGATGGAACACATCAAAATGACAAACTTATATACACACCCCACAACTTCAGTTCAATCAGCAATCAATTCACATGGTCACTTTATCAAGCCCAAATAGTAACCATAGCAACATGTCAACAGAATCTAACTTTCCCCATATCGAATAAACGGTCTACTCCGTAATGCTTTTTGATTATTTTTTTTAATAAAGTAATGATTTTTTTCCCCCTTAGAATCAGTATATATATATATCCTTATATACTTAGAATCAGTATGTACTGTATATATATATCGATGTTTGATTAGAATCTATGCATTGCTACAGCATCCATTATAAATAATAGTAGATACTCGAGTATAACGCTAGATTTTGGTGACAAAAATTGATCGTAAAATTTGAGGGGTCACGTTATATTCGAGACATCTGCATTGCGTGTTAAAAAAACAAACTTGACTTGCACAGGGATCCCAAGTCTCCCAGAAGTTCCAGTAGTCTCCCGGGAAGTGAATGAAGGCTCCCTGAGGCCCGCAAACACTTCAGGAACTCCCAGATTTGGGAGGTGGGATCCATCACGGCCAGAGGGCACCCTTGGATTAAGCCAATCATTCAAGATTGACTTAAAACAGAGCATGCAACCTCGCTCTTCGCAGCACGCCGGGAGGTGTAATTTCTGACTTCCGGCTCCGGCAGGCAGGCTCCACTGCGGTCGTTTACCAATAGCCGGCCCCACACCATTGTTGCCACGACCTGACGTCACTGCAGACGCTCTGCGCAATTCTCCTCACATTCTGAATAGCCTGTGTTAAGAGAACCTCAAAGAATTTTGTTTGTTTACCGATACAGTATACTTTTATAATTTTGCTCCTCGTGTTATATTCGAGTCATGAGTATTCTCACATTTCCATAATAAATCTCTATCCATCGCGTCATATTCGGGTCGCGCTATACTCCAGTATCTACGGTAGACTGTTTATTCATTATGAGGAAAGTGAGATTCTGTTGACATGTTGCTATGGTTACTATTTGGGATGGATAAATTGACCATGTGAATTGATTGCTGATTGAACTAAAGTTGTGGGGTGTGTAGTCTCAGATTAGAGGGGCAAAGGTTTAAGAGTAACATCAGGAAGCATTATTTTACTGAGAGGGTGGTGGATACATGGAACAGTCTTCCAGTAGAAGTGGTAGAGGCCAAAACAGTAATTGAATTTAAGCAGGCATGGGATAGGCATAAGGCTATCCTAAACAAAAGATAAATCCAGGTAAAGTATCCATGTAATTGGGCAGACTAGATGGGCCGAAAGGTTCTTATATATACATAGAAAAATGTCGGCAGATAAGTTTGTCATTTTGATGTGTGTTCCATCCTGATGAAAGTCCCTGTGCGGACTGAAACGTCGAATCAATAAAAAAAGGAGTTTTTTTTCTTATTACTCAGTCTCCGTGTGGCGGGTTATCGTTTTGAGTGTGTGTATATATATATATATATATATATATACAGTATCTGACAGAAGTGAGTACACCCCTATATATATATATATACATCTGACAGAAGTGAGCACAGCCCTATATATATATATACAGTATCTGACAGAAGTGAGTATACCCATATATATATATACAGTATCTGACAGAAGTGAGTACACCCCTATATATATATATATACATCTGACAGAAGTGAGCACAGCCCTATATATATATAAGTATCTGACAGAAGTGAGTATACCCATATATATATATACAGTATCTGACAGAAGTGAGCACACCCCTATATAATATATATATATATACAGTATCTGACAGAAGTGAGTATACCCATATATATATATACAGTATCTGACAGAAGTGAGCACACCCCTATATATATATACAGTATCTGACAGAAGTGAGCACACCCCTATATATATATACAGTATCTGACAGAAGTGAGTATACCCATATATATATATACAGTATCTGACAGAAGTGAGTATACCATATATATATATATACAGTATCTGACAGAAGTGAGCACACCCCTATATATATATACATCTGACAGAAGTGAGCACACCCCTATATATATATACATCTGACAGAAGTGAACACACCCCTATATATATATACAGTATCTGACAGAAGTGAGTATACCCCTATATATATATACAGTATCTGACAGAAGTGAGTATACCCATATATATATATATACAGTATCTGACAGAAGTGAGCACACCCCTATATATATATACAGTATCTGACAGAAGTGAGTATACCCATATATATATATACAGTATCTGACAGAAGTGAGTATACCCATATATATATATATACAGTATCTGACAGAAGTGAGTATACCCATACAAATGATAATAAAAAGGTCTATTAAAGAAAAAAGAAAAAACACTTAAAAAAAAAACAGAAACTAATTTGTTGAGAAAAATCACGAAAAATGCCTAAAAGATCCTAAAAAAATCAGTAAATACAGACTTTTTGCTGCAGATTAAAATAATAAACCATTTATTAGATATTGGGTAAAAACGGGAATATTTTTAACATTGAAACCTATTGGATTCTCCTGAATAAACCTGTCGAATGAAACCACCGAACAGCAGAGCATTTCACTGACATTTCTCTGCTGTTCGGTGTCTGTGAATAGATTAACCATTGCTTCTCTATGGGGATTTCACTGCCGCCGAACAGGCACCGTATTTTGCTGGCAATTTGCGATAATTTAGCGAACTGCTTGCTCTCTGAATAGCCGAATGGCCCCGAAATGGCACCATACGATGAAACTCAATGTTCGGTGACATTTCGGGGCCAGGTCGGCTCTCTCTGAATAACCCCTACTGTTGCAATTCGGTGGCAAGTTTGGTGTTTAGTGAATAACCCCCGTTAGTCTCAAACATGTTTTTGTTTCCGTTAGAATGTTGCAGTGGGATTAGAGACACGTCGAGGAATCACAGGATTCCGGGTTCTCTGGAGCTTATATCCAGGCGCTGCCCGGCGGCCGGCGCTGCTTCTGCAGAATAAGCAGATTGTTTGTATTTTAATGTTTTTTTCTCTCTTGAATATTATTTACATGCTCTGTGATTATTTCCTGTAACTGACAGAACGTGAGTGACTCCGCGCTTCACCCATAGCTTCCCTTCACACTGCTTTCCCTTCTCTCATCCAATTTAGAAGCTTTCTGGGGCGTCGGAGACGAAATCCTCAGCGTTGCTTCGAATGTTATGCACAACTGCAACAAGGGGTTAATAGAAGCAAAAACAATACTTTATATGACGGGAAATTAATAATAATAATATTATACACATGTCTGACATGTTTCTAATCTTAATGGGGAAAACAAACATAGCACACGTGATGTCATTGATCCTGTGTGACCTGACGTTTCCTTTTTTGGAGGTTTTTTTTCCCCAGCAGTTTCTAATTTTACGAGACGCGGAACAAAGTAACTATAAAAAAAACTCATCTATTTTAAGTAGAAAATGTGTATTTCTCCAGGGCTGTAAGTGTTAACCCAAACCCTGGGTAATTTTGTAAAGCGACGCTGCGACGTTCACAGGGATAAGGAGATGGAACACAATGACCAGTTACTGTGTGAATAAATCTCCTGATCCCAAAGTGACAGATACAGGGTTATTCAGAGAGCACTGACACTCCGGTGCTCTCCCATTCCCTCTCACTTTGGCGAGTCCAATTTGCCAACCCTGCAGTGAATTCAGCATTCACCACAGGGTCCCAGAAGAGCAGGGAACAAGCCGCCGAACACATACGAAAAACCGCTGCATCAATCAGAAACCCACCAAATGCATCCGACGACCCGCCGCAAAACCGCCGAATCGATCGATCCAAAAACAGCCGACTACCCGCCAAACAGAGCGCTGACCAGCCGCCGGATAAAGCCAGCAAGCCGACAAACGGGTAAAAAAAAAATTAAATAAAAACAAATTGCAACATATAAACGCTTTTTACAAAAAACTAACATGTAAGATCCTATGAATAATAATAAAAAGGTCTGTTACAGAAAAACCCCCTCATTGAAAAATTTTAAAAAAAATAATCGGGACAAAAAACAGTTTCTCAAAATAATCCCAAAAAATGCCTGAAAAAAATACTAAAAATATAAATAAAGAGACTTTTTGCTGCAAATGAAAATAAACGGTTGAATTAATATTTAATAAAAAGTGGAATATTTTTTACATTGAAACCTATGGGATTCGCCTGATTAAACCTGCTGAATGAAACCACCGAACATCAGGGCATTTCACTGACATTTCTCTGCTGTTCGGTGTCTCTGAATAGATTAACCACTGCTTCTCTATGGGGAATTCCACTTGGGTCGGGGAGTGCCCACGCTGCCCAGCTAAGAACAAGCTACTGACATGTATCACACAGGAAGATGACGGACACAAGGAAGCTCACAGCAGCCTGTAGCAACACAGGAAAGGCCAGGCAGCAGCGCAGGACTGGCCAGTTTAGAGTCAACCAAACCTCATTGGTTTTTTTCATAAGTTAAACAGACTTAAAAAAAAAAAATAGAACAATTTTTCACTCTCGTCTCTTCATGCCAGATATAGTTTCATAAAAAAAAGGAATTAAGCAAGAAAAAAAGAAGATAATACGGGCAAAATATTTTCACGTGGCGTTACAACGCATTTCGCACTGTTGTACCATTATCCGCTGGGCTGGAATAACAAGCTGAACGTTTCACCAAGTTTGGACGATATTTAAAAGCAAATGTAGGTTTCTTCGATGATATATGTTTTTTTGAGACTTTTTTAACAGGGGCTGAACATGAAAAACGACCACTCGTATCTCAACGGAAGAGATGACCTCACCGTTACATCGAGATCTCCCCGGGAGCGTCCCAACCATAAATTATGAGGTAAGAGACTGGAACCATCCATCGAAATAATTCAGTGGTCGTCCTTCATCCTTTAATTAGGAAGGCGCTTCGCGTCCGTTTGTCTGGTGTAGAGAAGAATAATACATCCATAAATTAATGTATTTAGCAGCTCTCCTTTCGCACCTACTCGCCGGAATTAAATAATGAAATCCTATAAATATTGGTGAGAAATAACAAGTTAGCGAAAGGTGAAAGAAATGTCATCAGCCAGATGTTACTTAAAAAATAATGTGCGTATCGCCGACGCGCCGGACCGGGAAATGTTTTATCTCCGTCTAAATAAGTGTGTCGTCTGCCACGCCGGACGGAGGGTTTTAGGGTCTTGAGGGGACCATGGATAACAATAAAAAAATAAGTCCAGCATTACTTAAAAATGTCAAATGATATTAGAACCTGAGCGTCGTCGTCTTTAATTAGCGAGCGTTCTGTGCAGAGGACAGCGCACCGCGCACTTAATAAATAATGACTGCACGGATTGAGCGCACACTATCTCATCCCAGAGCCGTTTCCGGCGATGACACAATGTGTTTGTGACAACCCAAATCCATAAGCAACAATTAGTAAGGACGAGATGCAACCTTTTAAGACTCCGCCGAAAACCATGATGAATGTTCTCCGCTCTCCTGTGTGTCTTTTTCGTAACATAATGGACTGAGCGCTGGCTCTCGAAGAGGTTTATCGTTTTGTTGTCATCTTCTTTTTGTTGGTTTTTATTGTTGTGCTATGATTTTGCCATTAACCCTTCCCCGCCACAGGGTGTACTATGCCGTCCCTGCAGCGAGAGGGCCTTGAAGCCAGGGGGGCCGTCTCCCAGCAGCCAACGACACGCGACGTGTGTCCGCTGAGTGGGCAGGCCGAAGGAGGGTCCGCCGCAGCAGTCGGCTAGCGGGGTATTCTATTACGCCCTGGCCGGTGTTACAGCCCTCCCACTAGGTACCTGCCCAGCGTGAAAGGAGTAGACAGCCAATGACCTCGTCTACATTTTCATCTGTTTATTTATTTCCAAAAAAATGACATGTAAAGAGTAGACACACAGCCCGCCCCCAAAAAAAGAATATATGTTATATTTCAATGGATAGCGCAGTGCTGGAAAATCTTGGTGAATCGATTTCTGAAAAAATGTCAAGTCCTGAAAGGGGCTGATAAATGGTTTTAACACAGAGAAACAGGGAAAATTCAGACTGAAACCTTTTTTAACTGGTTGAACATTTAGGAAGTGAAGGGAGTGTCCTCTCGTTTCACTCCCGTGCGGAGGACACGCCCTGCACGCAGTTGCGTTGCCCCGGAAATTCATCTTTCATGTTAGCCTTCGCTGTGGGACTGCCCCCTGGTTTTCAGGTGCCCACCAGGCATGCTGGGAGAGTGCCTGAAAGGGAGGGGTCCTTTGGACCCCTCTATCTCCCCATCGCTAGGGGCTACAGAAATGAGAGTGGCATCACTGGAAAGGTCACAGTCTGATCGGAAAGGTCACAGTCCTATGGACTCCAGGAGGTGATAGTTACACTGGCACGGAAGCACTACCGTGAGAATCCCAGTGGCTAGCTCTGCATTCCAGGGCCAGGTGTTGAGTTAGCACCTACCTCAGAATATCGCGTTAACATGGGGATGCTACTGGGAAAGCTGCAGATGCGGATTTTCCTCGATAGCGTCTCCATTTTAGCGTTTATTAGGGAATATGCCCCTAACTTGTAGACTAGTAAGTTAGGAGAGGCAGGTTAGCTTCCAGAACAGTAGAGATGCCAATAGATCCAGATGAATTTACTGGTTTGGTAATGTAGAAATGTCAAAAGGTCTTTCGGCAGCATGGGGAGCTGAGTATGTGACTGCCGTCTGTGTGTACAGGCAGAGAGCCAAGAATGTGACTGCCCTGTTTGTGTGTGTGTGTGTGTGTGTGTGTGTACAGAGAGCCGAGTATGTGACTGCCCTCTGTGTGTGTGTGTGTACAGAGAGCCAAGAATGTGACTGCCGTGTGTGTGTGTACAGAGAGCCGAGTATGTGACTGCCCTGTGTGTGTGTACAGAGAGCCAAGTATGTGACTGCCCTCTGTGTATGTACAGAGAGCCAAGTATGTGACTGTCTGTACACACACACAGAGTGCAGAGAACCAAGTATGTGACTGCCCTCTGTGTGTACAGATAGCCAAGAATGTGACTGCCCCCTGTGTGTGTGTGTAGAGAGCCGTGTATGTGACTGCCCTCTGTGTGTGTAGAGATCCGAGTATGTGACTGCCCTGTGTGTGTGTGTGTGTGTGTACAGAGAGCCGAGTATGTGACTGCCCTCTGTGTGTGTGTGTACAGAGAGCCGAGTATGTGACTGCCCTCTGTGTGTGTGTGTACAGAGAGCCGAGTATGTGACTGCCCTCTGTGTGTGTGTGTGTGTACAGAGACACAAGAATGTGACTGCCATGAGTGTGTGTACAGAGAGCCGAGTATGTGACTGCCCTCTGTGTGTGTACAGAGAGCCAAGTATGTGACTGCCCTCTGCATGTGTGTACAGAGAGCCGAGTATGTGACTGTCTGTACACACACACACAGAGTGCAGAGAACCAAGTATGTGACTGCCCTCTGTGTGTACAGACAGAGAGCCAAGAATGTGACTGCCCTCTGTGTGTGTGTAGAGAACCGAGTATGTGACTGCCCTCTGTGTGTGTGTACAGAGAGCCAAGTATGTGACTGCCCTCTGTGTGTACAGAGAGCCAAGAATGTGATTGCCCTCTGTGTGTGTGTGTACAGAGAGCCAAGTATGTGATTGCCCTCTGTGTGTATGTGTGTACAGACAGAGAGCCGAGTATGTGACTGCCCTCTGTGTGTGTGTGTACAGAGAGCCGAGTATGTGACTGCCCTCTGTGTGTGTGTGTACAGAGGAGCCAAGTATGTGACTGCCCTCTGTGTGTGTGTGTGTACAGACAGAGAGCCGAGTATGTGACTGCCCTCTGTGTGTGTGTGTGTACAGACAGAGAGCCGAGTATGTGACTGCCCTCTGTGTGTGTGTGTGTACAGTCAGAGAGCCGAGTATGTGACTGCCCTCTGTCTGTACACATGGCAGTGTATGGCACTGGACCCAAGGGAAGCAGGGGTCTGTGACATCTTTTCAAATGATAATATATTCCTGATCCTCCTTATGGTCTGGTAGATCCATCGCTTGATTGGTCCTCACACAGATAGGGGACGTGTGGGTTAGCTTGAAGGGAATGCCCTGGAAATTATTGGTATGAGGGCCACATGGAAAGGGAAAAATGTGAGCAAGGAGATGATGCGGTGAGACCAGGAATAATGAGAGGGGAAATGGTCAGGAACGGCAGAAGAATGGGTAGAGACAAAAAGCGGTGGGATAGATGGGACATGGACACACGGAATTGAGAGGGAGGAGGCAGAGGCACGATGAGAGGTGAAAGAGGTAGGACAGAGGAAGGTCACATTCTCCAGGTCAAGAAAGCCTTAGTCCAGCCCTGATCACTATGTCCTGGTCACTAGATCTGTTGTCAAATGTCACTCTGGCAACGAAGTGTAACAGAGCCTGGAGGAACGCTGAAAGAACAATGCTGTGTGCAAATAATTGAAGCTTCCAGGCTCATAAGAACCGAAAACATAAAGGAGACAGAGGAACGCGCGCAGAGAATACAAATCCTGGGCTGCTGAAGTTCTGGTGACAGAGAGACCTTAATAGGGATTTAATGATTTAATGAATAAAATGAGTGAAAGGTGTGTAGAACGGTGCTGCGTTTAATTATCCTGCCCTATTAACGAACGTGAGCTTAGGATGACAACTGCACATTGAATATATTATCGCGCTGCTAAACATTTGGAGAATGTGTGATTAAAACATTAGCTGCGTATCACCGAATGAAGATTCATGTCCGATCGCTCTACGATCCTATCATCATCTGACGCTTTACTGTCAACATCAGCCATTAGGTTCAAAAAAACCACTAGAGATCATTTTTATGGGTATGACGACGCTTAGAGATGTGCAATTCGTTTCGTTACGAATGAAATTAAGACGAAAATCACCATTTTTGTATTTCGGGATAATTTCCGAAAATGAAATATCAGCCATCTGAAAATTCGGATCGATCCAAAATTCGACGATCCAGATTGAATCGGTGATTCGCGATCGATTCGGCAAATTGGATCAGTTAGTTTTTTGTCTTTTTATGAGTTATTTTATTTTATTGCTTATTTAAGAATGGAAAGTAGATTACTATGAATAGAATGAAAGTTTCTTTACTTATTTATTTTTTTAGGATTTTTTTAGGCATTTTAGGTTTCCGAACTTTTTTTAAAGAAACAAGGCTTTTTAACACCCAGGTTTCAATGAAGCATATGAATCCACACACTGCTGGGAAGCGCCTCTCTGCGGTATCATTAATGCAGCATATGAATCCACACACTGCTGGGAAGCGCCTCTCTGCAGTATAATTAATGCAGCATATGAATCCACACACTGCTGGGAAGCGCCTCTCTGCGGTATAATTAATGCAGCATATGAATCCACACACTGCTGGGAAGCACCTCTCTGCAGTATAATTAATGCAGCATATGAATCCACACACTGCTGGAAAGCGCCTCTCTGCAGTATAATTAATGCAGCATATGAATCCACACACTGCCGGGAAGCGCCTCTCTGCTGTATAATTAATGCAGCATATGAATCCACACACTGCTGGGAAGCATCTCTCTGCGGTATAATTAATGCAGCATATGAATCTACACACTGCTGGGAAGCATCTCTCTGCGGTATAATTAATGCAGCATATGAATCCACACACTGCTGGAAAGCATCTCTCTGCGGTATAATTAATGCAGCATATGAATCCACACACTGCCGGGAAGTGCCTCTCTGCGGTATAATTAATGCAGCATATGAATCCACACACTGCCGGGAAGTGCCTCTCTGCTGTATAATTAATGCAGCATATGAATCCACACACTGCTGGGAAGCATCTCTCTGCGGTATAATTAATGCAGCATAGGAATCCACACACTGCTGGGAAGCACCTCTCTGCAGTATAATTAATGCAGCATATGAATCCACACACTGCTGGGAAGCGCCTCTCTGCAGTATAATTAATGCAGCATATGAATCCACACACTGCTGGGAAGCGCCTCTCTGCAGTATAATTAATGCAGCATATGAATCCACACACTGCTGGGAAGCACCTCTCTGCAGTATAATTAATGCAGCATATGAATCCACACACTGCCGGGCAGCGCCTCTTTGCAGTATAATTAATGCAGCATATGAATCCACACACTGCTGGGAAGCGCCTCTCTGCAGTATAATTAATGCAGCATATGAATCCACACACTGCTGGGAAGCGCCTCTCTGCGGTATAATTAATGCAGCATATGAATCCACACACTGCTGGGAAGCACCTCTCTGCGGTATAATTAATGCAGCATATGAATCCGCACACTGCTGGGAAGCGCCTCTCTGCAGTATAATTAATGCAGCATATGAATCCACACACTGCTGGGAAGCGCCTCTCTGCAGTATAATTAATGCAGCATATGAATCCACACACTGCTGGGAAGCGCCTCTCTGCAGTATAATTAATGTAGCATATGAATCCACACACTGCTGGGAAGCGCCTCTCTGCAGTATAATTAATGTAGCATATGAATCCACACACTGCTGGGAAGCACCTCTCTGCAGTATAATTAATGCAGCATATGAATCCACACACTGCTGGGAAGCGCCTCTCTGCAGTATAATTAATGCAGCATATGAATCCACACACTGCTGGGCAGCGCCTCTCTGCAGTATAATTAATGCAGCATATGAATCCACACACTGCTGGGAAGTGCCTCTCTGCAGTATAATTAATGTAGCATATGAATCCACACACTGCTGGGAAGCGCCTCTCTGCAGTATAATTAATGTAGCATATGAATCCACACACTGCTGGGAAGCACCTCTCTGCAGTATAATTAATGCAGCATATGAATCCACACACTGCTGGGAAGCGCCTCTCTGCAGTATAATTAATGCAGCATCTGAATCCACACACTGCTGGGAAGCGTCTCTCTGCAGTATAATTAATGCAGCATGTGAATCCACACACTGCCGGAAGCGCCTCTCTGCGGTATAATTAATGCAGCATATGAATCCACACACTGCTGGAAGCGCCTCTCTGCGGTATAATTAATGCAGCATATGAATCCACACACTGCTGGGAAGTGCCTCTCTGCAGTATAATTAATGCAGCATATGAATCCACACAGCTGCTGGGAAGTGCCTCTCTGCAGTATAATTAATGCAGCATATGAATCCACACACTGCCGGAAAGCGCCTCTCTGCGGTATAATTAATGCAGCATATGAATCCACACACTGCTGGGAAGCGTCTCTCTGCAGTATAATTAATGCAACATATGAATCCACACACTGCTGGGAAGCGCCTCTCTGCAGTATAATTAATGCAGCATATGAATCCACACACTGCGAAGAAGCACTTCTCTGCAGTATAATTAATGCAGCATATGAATCCTCACACTGCTGGGAAGCGCCTCTCTGCAGTATAATTAATGCAGCATATGAATCCACACACTGCTGGGAAGTGCCTCTCTGCAGTATAATTAATGCAGCATATGAATCCACACACTGCTGGGAAGCGCCTCTCTGCAGTATAATTAATGCAGTATATGAATCCACACACTGCTGGGAAGCGCCTCTCTGCGGTATAATTAATGCAGCATATGAATCCACACACTGCTGGAAGCGCCTCTGCAGTATAATTATATGCAGCATATGAATCCACACACTGCTGGGAAGCACCTCTCTGCGGTATAATTAATGCAGCATATGAATCCACACACAGCTGGGAAGCGCCTCTCTGCAGTATAATTAATGCAGCATATGAATCCACACACTGCTGGGAAGCGCCTCTCTGCAGTATAATTAATGCAGCATATGAATCCACACACCGCTGGGAAGCGCCTCTCTGCAGTATAATTAATGCAGCATATGAATCCACACACTGCTGGGAAGCGCCTCTCTGCGGTATATTAATGCAGCATATGAATCCACACACTGCTGGGAAGCACCTCTCTGCGGTATAATTAATGCAGCATATGAATCCACACACTGCTGGGAAGCCTCTTCTGCAGTATAATTAATGCAGCATATGAATCCACACACTGCTGGGAAGCGCCTCTCTGCAGTATAATTAATGCAGCATATGAATCCACACACTGCTGGGAAGCACCTCTCTGCGGTATAATTAAGGCTGGGGTCAGACGAGCGTGATTTCTACGGACTGTAACGTCCGTGCAGTACGGACATCGTCAGTACGGATGACGCAGTAGTGGTCACACAGTCCATTTTTTCACTGAAGTTATTTTTTGACGGATGTAGGAGGGAAAAATAAATTACAATGAAAAAACATTCTGTCCGTCAAAAATGCTGGACGTATAAATGCAGTCCGTCTGACCATGCTCCATCACTCACACACAAAGCTATGCGGACGTTGTGGACGTGGCGCACTCCGCATGTCCGTTCTAGCAGTATTACGTTCTTGCCTAACCTGCGTCCGTTTGCCGCGGCCGTTGTGCGTCCGCAGTTCAGTACGGACGTACTTCATGTGTCAGGCTCCAATGGACTTACTTTCATGCTATCACGGACGTACTTTTAGGCGCAATCACGGACGTGAACACTACGCTCGTCTGACCCCAGCCTAATGCAGCATATGAATCCACACACTGCTGGGAAGCGCCTCTCTGTGGTATAATTAATGCAGCATATGAATCCACACACTGCTGGGAAGCACTCTCTGCGGTATATATTAATGCAGCATATGAATCCACACACTGCTGGGAAGCGCCTCTCTGCAGTATAATTAATGCAGTATATGAATCCACACACTGCTGGGAAGCGCCTCTCTGCAGTATAATTAATGCAGCATATGAATCCACACACTGCTGGGAAGCGCTCTCTGCAGTATAATTAATGCAGCATATGAATCCACACACTGGTGGGAAGCACCTCTCTGCAGTATAATTAATGCAGCATATGAATCCGCACACTGCTGGGAAGCACCTCTCTGCAGTATAATTAATGCAGCATATGAATCCACACACTGCTGGGAAGCGCCTCTCTGCAGTATAATTAATGCAGCATATGAATCCACACACTGCTGGGAAGCGCCTCTCTGCAGTATCATTAATGCAGCATATGAATCCACACACTGCTGGGAAGCGCCTCTCTGCAGTATAATTAATGCAGCATATGAATCCACACACTGCTGGGAAGCGCCTCTCTGCAGTATAATTAATGCAGCATATGAATCCACCACTGCTGGGAAGCGCCTCTCTGCAGTATAATTAATGCAGCATATAAATCCACACACTGCTGGGAAGCACCTCTCTGCAGTATAATTAATGCAGCATATGAATCCTCACACTGCAGGGAAGCGCCTCTCTGCAGTATAATTAATGCAGTATATGAATCCACACACTGCTGGGAAGCGCCTCTCTGCAGTATAATTAATGCAGCATATGAATCCACACACTGCTGGGAAGCACCTCTCTGCGGTATAATTAATGCAGCATATGAATCCACACACTGCTGGGAAGTAAAGTAAAAATAAATAAGCAAAGAAACTTTCATTCTATTGGTGCTAATCTACTTCCCATTCTTAAATAAGCAATAAAAAACAAAATAATTAATAAAAGACGAAAAACCAACTGATCCACAATGCCAAACCGATCTGAATCGTAAATCTATCCAAATTGCCAATTCGATCTGAACCAAAACGAAACAAACTGTCCGAAAAGACCCGAAACGAAAAAAAGATCCGAAACAAAAAAAAGGTCATGCACATCCCTAATGATGCTCAGTAATGTCCTCTGATGTCTGATACCCCAACAAATAGTTACCAGATCGACCATGGATTCGATGGAGACGATGCACCCTAGGTGAGAATATAAACCTGCACTGGTTTACGACGGAAACGAAGAGTTAAAAGTCATGTCAAAAAAGATGATTTGGACAATTCGGACACATATTATTTTGATTGTGGAAGTTCCGTAGCGCCTGCGCAGAGCGATGGATCGGAGCTCCACGCGCATGCACAGATCTGTTCCATCGCTGCCTCTCTTTGAATGCTCGCTACAGTGGGGTTTTTTTCAAAAAGGGGGAGCTTTGGGCGAAGGGGGGCACGTTTCACATCTTGACCACTAATCCCTTCACTATCGAGATCGAGATATCTCAGGCTTCAAAAGGCACCACCCCGTGCCCGATATCGAGATATCTCGATCAGCTGATCTGCATCCCAAAAGCAAATGAAATTTGTTTGCTGCAAACAAATTTCCTTTGCTTTTTGGCTCCTGAAGGTGCCGCCAAAGGTTTAGCCCTCTGGGCGTAACGCCTATAGACCTAAAACTGTGCAAAATTGGCTGATGAATGCTCTGACATCGTGCATTCAGCAGCCGATGCAGGGAAAACGAGCTGCAACCGTAAGGGCTGTAACTCAATTTGACAGTAAATGGTGCCATCTACTGGCCAAATATGTTATTGCAGTAAGAAATGCAATGGGTATAAGCCAAAATATTTCTTACTGTATAATTAGCTAAAAATTATTTTACAAAAACCACTGGTTCCAGACAATGTTCTTTGGAAAAATCACATGGCAGCGAAGGGGTTAAAGAGATAAAGTGGTCAGGATGAGTAGAGCGTCCCTTTAAGTAACGCTACAAACATTCAACTCATCGGTAAACCTATTTTGTTAATGCTGAACGCATGAGCCTGCTCCCCACAGAGCCGGTAATCCCCCCGCACCGGCCGCCGGCAATCTGTACTTTTAGATTATAAAAAGCTTAAAACCTGATGTTGAACTTGATTTATAGTAAAAAACCAAAACAAACTAAAATCATCATAAAGAAAATCTAATAGCAGCATCTTCTGGAATCTGGAAATTTCAATCGCTTCAGGTTCTCCGTATTTCGTTGAACTTTTTATTTGTTTTGTCCAAAATGATGACTTATTCATTAACCCTTTCGCTGCTGAGGCTTTTCCCGCCCCTGTGCTGAGGTCATTTTTACCGGTTTTGCTCATCATGTTTAAACGTGTTTTGAAAGCTTATTTTAGTATATTACCCAGACATATTATATATCGTTCTCTCCGTCAGACTCGGCAGATTCATAATATGTCGTTATTATATGTATACGTTATGTCCTGTCTGTATATTATAACAAAAAATGCAATAAAATATGTATTTTCAATAATTTACAATGTGTAAAGTGTTTTTTTTCACATTTTAACATGCGAGCAATTGCGGTTATATTTTGTATGGGGTGCGCTTGTTAAAAAAATTAGAGATGGGGTCTCGTTACATTTTTTTTGGGGGAAAATTACGCGATTTTTAACAAACGCACCGCATACAAAAATCGTTAGTGCAGCATCATTGTTCACATTATAATTGAAATGGGAACAATATTGCTGCATTAACAAACCAAAAAAAAAAAAAAAAAAGTATTTTATTTTTTTTTATATTTTTTTATTTTAATTTTGTTTTATTTTTATTTTTCATTTTTTTTTTTTTTACAAAATTTTTCACTTTCATGTTTGGTATCGTTGGAACGGCCATGCTCTGGCCGATCCAACCATACCAAAATTTAACCCTTAGCTGCCACGGATCGGGAGATAGGGAGTTCATTGGAACTCCCTATCTCCACCGATGGTGGCAGTTAAGGGTTAAGTCCAGGACTGGCGTCATCGTGCTATGCACGATGACGCCAGTCCTCAGGGGGAGTTTTCGGAGGCTTGGCCGACATCCAAGATGTCGGCCAGCTCCGGGAAAGGATCGCGAATCGGCGCTTTTCAGTGCTGATTCGCGATCCAGCTCCCCAGGGGTTAATGCCAGGCATCATTTGGAAGGGCAGGCTGTGCCCTTCCAAATGATGCCTGGGTTAACCCCCGCAGAGCCGCTGATCGAGAGGGAGAGAGGTCCGAAGGACCTCCCCCCCTCCCTTTCAGGCGCCTCCTCCGCACATGCGGGGGGGCGCCTGAATTAGGTGTCATCGTGCTGCCGCGATGACACCTAATTCGGGCGGCTGTGGTCCCGGATGCGCGGCTGACATCCAGGATGTCAGCCCGCACCGGGGGGGCCAGCGATCGGCCGGAACTCGGCCGAACGCTGACCCCAATGGGAGGACTCGCTCAGCGCGTCCTCCGCATACCAGCGGGAATGCTGAGGACGCGCTGAGCGCGTCCTCAGCATCGAAGTGGTTAAAAATCGTCTGGTTTCTGGTGAATGAATCTGTGCGCCTGATCTCAATCTCATCCCCATTTTTCAGTAAATGTGCCTGTGCACACGCTGGAGAACTCACCTTCAAATCCTAAAAAATTAAGTGCAGGAACTCAAAAATGAATGCCCCTCCCCCCAATTACGGTGACATTTCGGGGCCATTCAGCTGTTCAAATTTTGGCGAACTGCCAGCGAGTGCGGTGCCTGTTCGGCGGCAGTGAAATACCCCCATAGAGAAGCAATGGTTAATCTATTCGCATTGAACAGCAGAGAAATGTCAGTGAAATGCCCTGATGTTCAGTGGTTTCATTCGGCAGGTTTAAGGCTAGGGTCAGATGAGCGCATTTTGTACGGACTGAGCGTCTGTGCAGTACGGACGTACTTTCTGACTGACGACAAGATAGTGGCCACACAGTCAGGTTTTTTCACTGACGTATTTTTGACGGATGTAGCAGGGAAAATAAATTACAATGAAAGAACATTCTGTCCGTCAAAAATACTGGACGTATAAATGCAGTCGTCTGACCTCGCTCCATCACTCACACACAAAGCTATGCAGACGTTGTGGACGTGGCGCACTCTGCACGTCCGTTCTAGCAGTATTACGTTCTTGCCTAACCTGCGTCCGTTTGCAGCGTCCGTCAGCCCCCGCACTTCTGTGCGGACGTACTTCGTGTATGGGGCTTCATTTAACACAATCGTATGCTATCACGGACGTACTTATGTGCGGCAACACGGACGTTAACACTGCACTCGTCTGACCCTAGCCTAATCAGGCGAATCCCATATAGGTTTCAATGGTAAAAATATTCCCGTTTTAATCCAATGTCTAATAAATCGTTTATTATTTTAATCTGCAGCAAAAAGTCTCTTTTTTTATATTTTAGGATTTTTTAGGCATTTTTCAGCAATTTTTTTTTTACCGATTTCCTGTTTTTTTAGGATTTCTTGGGCATTTTTGGGGATTTTTCCCGAAATTTCCTGAATTTTTTTTCTGTTTCTTTTTCTAAATCGTTTTTTTTTTTTTTTTCCTTTAACAGACCTTTTTATTATCATTCATAGGATCTTATACATAAATTCCAGGCATTTTTATTGAGTAGTTTTTTTGCAAACAGAGTTTCAAATTTGACACAATTTTTTTTTCTCACCCCGTTCGTCAGCTTGTCGGCTTTTTCCGGCGGCTGCTCTGTGCTCTGTTCAGCGGCTCATCGGCATTTTCCGGACGTGTTCGGTGTGTTTTTTTGCTGCAGTTTGAGTGATTCGATACTTCAGATCATATCAGAAGCGATTTTTAGGTGGGATTTCGGCGGCTTCTCCTTGCACTCCGGGGACCCTGTGGTGAATGCTGAATGCACCACAGGGCGGGGAACTTTGATTCCCCGATGTGCAGGAAACAAGAGAGCACCGCGATTTTTCCAACATTTCGATGCTCTCTGAATAACCCCCTACTGGTAAAAATTTGAGTTTTCCCTCTTTTTGCCCTTAATATTTGGGAAGATCCTGCTGACGGCCTCTGTCCAATTATTTTTACATTTTTATTTAAATTTTTTGGTGATTTTACTCCCCTTTCGTCCCTCGTCGCGTGTTGCTCCTCCTCTTTGACTCAGCGTCTCCCGAACCCGGAAGTCCCTGAAGCTTTTCTGCTCAATTTCTGCTCCTATACAACTTGTGTAGCGTAGGAGGCACAAACTTCGCAGCTCTACGGGACTCTCACACTTTCTGTACACAAGCAACGTAGCGCCTGCGCAGAGCGATGGATCGGAGCTGCATGCGCATGCACAGATCTGATCCATCGCTGCCTCTCTGGGAACGCTCGCTACAGCGATTGGTCTCAGAGGGTGACGTTGACAACTCTCTGCGTGTGACATCACTAGTGACCGATCTGGTGACCAGCAGCCGGGAAATTCAAAATCCCGATGGCAAATGAAGCTGGGTAGGGTGAAGGAAACTCCTCTACTTCACCCAGCAATTACACCAGATCAGTGTAGCTGGGGGTGGGGGAGAAGGGGGTGACGCCTCACATTTTAACCACTCTATAAAGACAGACTGGTTGGGAGGAGTAAAGTGTCCATTTAACCCCTTCACTACCAAGTATGGTGCACTTTTAAAGCACCTGTTGATTCCCCAATATCAGCTATTTAGTCTAATTTTGGAGCAATGTAAAGAAATGTCATTTACTGCAAATGAAATTCATCTTAAAATTGACTTTAGAATGTGTCAATAAAGTTTTAGCACCCCTAGCATGACAGCCGATGTGCTAAAACAGTTTGAACAGCTGGGACTCTGTGTCTAAAACCCGGATGCCCAGCTGATTCAGCTCAGAGCCCCAGCTGCAGTAGTGTGTTTTGGCCAGCAGATGGCGACGGCCGCATGTCATAGAGAGATCCTGCAGTAAGAATCCCCCCCCCCCCCCGTGACATTACAATATAATTAATGAAGTTATTTTTCGGAGGGAAAAAAAACACTGGCTCTTGACAATGGTTTTATGGCAAAACACTTGTTAGTGAAGGGGTTAAGTAACAAAAATGTAATCTCTAAAAAGAACAAAGCGCTAGGAGAGAACACATTGATAGAGACCGAGCGTTTATAGAATAAACAATAAATTGTGTTGAGTTTTCTGCTGGATTCGAACAATTACCCTAAAACGAATGAATTGACAGAATTCTGCGTTCGGCACATCGCTCTTTATTGTGCCGGGCGATTGGTCGTTCACCCGTTTCACTGATCACAGAAAAAAGTCCACCTGAGCGTTTCATTCCGTAAATATGCTGATCCCAAAAAACATGATCTCATTTTCTGATGTCGTTTCCTCCGATCATATCGTTTTATTAATGTTTCGTCTCCCTCAGGCACCGAATTCTAGAACATATTGTAACAGTTAATGTCCTGTGTCCCTACAGAGCATCGAGACGAGAAATGCAGACACCGGCTCTGCGCAAACCGGAGACAGACTATGTTCACCCAGGCTCGTCTTGCAACAAAAGTATTCCTAAAAAAAAACAAAAAAACTGCGTTAAAAAAATAAAGAAAGAAGCAAAATTAATTCTGTAAAGAAATTAAATGTTAACCCCTTCAGTACCATGGGATTTAAAAAAAAAACACTCTCAGGAACCAGTGGCTTTTTATAAAATCCTTTTTAATAAATGATTACTGTAATAAATAGTTGGGAATATTCCCAATGTTTTCCTTACTATAATAACCTATTTGCAGGGAGATGTCGCCATCTGCTGGCCAAAAGGAGTTACTGCAGTTCAGATCTCCATGCAGGATCTGCTGGGGAGATATCACTCAGACACATTCCCAGCTGGTTTTAACCCCTTCACCTCCAAACACTTTTTGATGAATTTTTAACACTTTCGGTGTGGAGGACGCGCTCAGCGCGTCCACCCCAGGTACTGTTGCGTGCAGAGGACTGAGGACTGAGGACTGCGTGCTGAACGCGTCCACCCTTTGCGGCCAGTGATCTGCCGGATTCTGGCCGATCGCTGTGCACCCGGTGCGGGCTGACATCCTCGGTGTCAGCCCAGCACCCGGGACCACCGCCGGCACCATTAGATGTCATCGCGGCGGCGCGATGACATCTAATTCAGGCGCCCCCCGCATGTGCGGAGGAGGTGCCTGAAAGGGATGGGGGGGAGGTCCTTCGGACCTCTCTCCCTCCCGATCGCTGGGGTCCTGCGGCTGAAGGCAGGCACGGTTTGGAAGGGCACAGCCTGCCGAAAAGCACCGAATCGTGATCCTCTCCCGGAGCTGGCCGACATCTTGGATGTCGGCCAAACTTCCAGGAATGCCCCCTGACGACTGGCATCATCGTGCATAGCACGATGACGCCAGTCCTGGAGTTAACCCCTAACTGCCACCAATGGTGGAGATAGGGGGTTCCTATGAACCCCCTATCTCCCGATCCGTGGAAGCTAGGGGTTAATGTTTGATACTGTTGGATCGGCCAGAGCATGGCCTTTCCAACGATATCAAACATGACCAAGTAAAAAAAAATTAAAAAATAATTAATATTAAAAATAAAACTAAAAAAATATTTTAAAAAAATTATAAAAAAAAATAAACAAGTTTTTTTTAGGCTTTTTTGGTTTGTTAATGCAGCAATATTGTTCCCATTTCAATTATAATGTGAACAATGATGCTGCACTAACGATTTTTGTATGCGGTGCGTTTGTTTAGGCTGGGGTCAGACGAGCGTGATTTCTACGGACTGTACGTCCGTGCAGTACGGACATCGTCAGTACGGATGACGCAGTAGTGGTCACACAGTCCATTTTTTCACTGAAGTTATTTTTTGACGGATGTAGGAGGGGAAAATAAATTACAATGAAAAAACACTCTGTCCGTCAAAAATGCTGGACGTATAAATGCCGTCCGTCTGACCACGTTCCATCACTCACACACAAAGCTATGCAGACGTTGTGGACGTGGCGCACTCCGTTTGCCGCGGCCGTTGTGCGTCCGCAGTTCAGTGCGGACGTACTTCATGTGTCGGGCTCCAATGGACTTTCTTTCATGCTATCACGGACGTACTTTTAGGCGCAATCACGGATGTGAACACTACGCTCGTCTGACCCCAGCCTAAAAATCGCATAATTTTCCCCAAATTTTTTTTTAACAAGACGCCTTTTCTAATTTTTTTAACAAGCGCAACACATAGAAAATATAACCGTAAACGATCGCATGTTAAAATGTGATAAAAACCACTTTACACTTTGTAAATTATTGAAAATTCATATTGTATTGCATTTTTTGTTATAATATACAGACAGAACATGACGTATACATATAATAATGACATATTATGAATCTACCGAGTCTGACGGAAAGAACGATATATAATATGTCTGGGTCATATACTAAAATAAGCTTCAAAACACGTTTAAACATGATGAGCGAAACCGGTAAAAATGACCTCAGCACAGGGGCGTGAAAAGCCTCAGCAGCGAAAGGGTTAATCATTCTATTCATTCGAAACATGGGATGCAAAGTTAACAATTAAAAATGAGGTAAAATAGAAAATTTGGAAAATATTGATGTTCTTAGATAAATTTAAATAATGTACATTTGGTCGTTTTTAGTTTATCGTGCATTGGTTTATCCTTTACAGAAATATCGCTGGGAAAAAAGGTTCTAAAATCTAGAGGTGCTAGACTTTAACACAGGGGTTCCCAAACCTGTCCTCAGGACCCTCAACCAGGCCAGATTTTGCAGATCACCTTGGGGAAATGCAGACTGAATCCTGCAATCACTGAGCAGCAAATCATATCCCCTGTGCTGTGCTTCACATATCCTGCAAACCTGGCGAGGCGGAGGCTCCTGAGGACAGGTTTGGGAAACACTGCTTTAACACTTGGCGCTAGGATTTTCCAATTGCACTCGGTTTTTAGCGTGAAGAATGTAATAGTGCCCAAAATAAAAGAAGAGCATGACAATGAACATGCCTTATCTGGCACAGTATCACACGGGGTCTATGTTATCAGCATACAGGCAGAAATGGCCTTTGTGTCAGTAAATGTGCTGCAGACAAATAATAAAATGGTGAGATCTCCTGCTTACACGGGGTCTGCATTATCAGCATACAGGCAGATGCAGTAAATGTGCTGTAGACAGATAATAAGGCTGGGGTCAGATGAGCGCATTTTGTACAGACGTACTTACTGACTGACAACAAGGTAGTGGCCACACAGTCTGTTTTTTTCACTGACGTATTTTTTGACTGATGTAGCAGGGAAAATAAATTACAATGAAAGAACATTCTGTCCGTCAAAAATGCTGGACGTATAAATGCAGTCCGTCTGACCATGCTCCATCACTCACACACAAAGCTATGCGGACGTTGTGGACGTGGCGCACTCTGCACGTCCGTTCTAGCAGTATTACGTTCTTGTCTAACCTGCGTCCGTTTGCAGCGTCCGTCATGCAGCCGCACTTCTGTGCGGACGTACTTCGTGTGTGGGGCTCCATTTAACACAATCGTATGCTATCACGGACGTACTTATGTGCGGCAACACGGACGTTAACACTGCACTCGTCTGACCCCAGCCTTAAGGCTGCTGTCAGACGAGCGTAGTGTTCACGTCCGTGATTGCGCCTAAAAGTACGTCCGTGAAAGCATGAAAGAAACTCCATTGGAGCCTGACACATGAAGTACGTCCGCACTGAACTGCGGACGCATGACGGATGCTGCAAGCGGACGCAGGTTAGGCAAGAACGTAATACTGCTAGAACGGACGTGTGAAGTGCGCCACGTCCACAACGTCTGCATAGCTTTGTGTGTGAGTGATGGAGCATGGTCAGACGGACTGCCTTTATACGTCCAGCATTTTTGACGGACAGAGTGTTTTTTCATTGTAATTAATTTTTCCCTCCTACATCCGTCAAAAATAACTTCAGTGAAAAAACGGACTGTGTGACCACTACTGCGTCATCCGTACTGACGATGTCCGTACTGCACGGACGTACAGTCCGTAGAAATCACGCTCGTCTGACCCCAGCCTTAATGGTTAGATCTCCTGCTTACACAGAGTCTGCATTATCAACATACAGGCAGATGCAGTAAATGTGCTGCAGACATAATAAAATGGTTAGATCTCCTGCTTACATGGGGTCTGCATTATCAGCATACAGGCAGATGCAATCAATGTGCTGCAGACAGGTAATAAAATGGTGAGATCTCCTGCTTACACGGGGACTGCATTATCAGCATACAGGCAGATGCAGTAAATGTGCTGCAGACAGGTAATAAAATGGTGAGATCTCCTGCTTACACGTGGACTGCATTATCAGCATACAGGCAGATGCAGTAAATGTGCTGCAGACAGATAATAAAATGGTGAGATCTCCTGCTTATAACCCCCTGAATATTATCCCTTACAGCAGTGACTGACCCCACAGCCCTCCATGTATTCCGCCAAATCCCTGGCTGCTGGAATGCTGCAGTAAAGCTTGGTGAGCTTTTTGTTACACTGAGGGTGGGGGCTGCTATTTGTAGCTTCTTTACAGTAATACAGGGTGGCATGAGTAATATCTTACAGAGGGCAGGTAAAGTACTATAAAAGGATGTGCACATTGGTTTTAAAGGGGTTACACTGGATAATCTGGCATACTGATTGACTTTCTTCATGAGATGTTATGAATATACATGATCCCTGGCTGTATTTGTCAGGTTCTCTTTAAGAGTCTTCTCTGCCAGGAGGAATGGAATGAGAGGAATAGGAGCTGTTGATACATTGTTGCATTGCACTCTGCTATATCCCTGGCTGCTGGGATGCAGCAGTAATGTTTGTTGAGCTTTTTGTTACAGTGAGGGTGGGGGCTGTTCCTCGTAACTTCTTTACAGTAATACAGGATGACAGGAGTGAGATCTCCCAGAGAATGTCATTTCTCCCCGGGGACACACTAATCATGTTTGTAAATGGGTTTTATTCGCAGATTTAATTTTCCTTGTATTTTACCGCACATTTTGGTAGTGAAAGGGTTACAGCTCCAGCGCCTTCAGCTCGTATGATTTATTTGTGTTAGAATAAATCTCATTATTTGATTTCCATGTAAGGTCTCCAGTCTTTATACATTGTGTGTGCGGCTTTGAATGATGTGTTTGTTTACTCAATCCACTCGCTTTGTATTTTGCTAAATGTTCGGCAGAGACGGGGCAGATGGTGCCGAGACACCGTCTCACTGGCAGATTTTGTGTTTTCGCACCTCGCTTCCAATGTCACATTGTTCTTTTTTTTGTGTTCTCTGTCAGCGCTTGTTTTGCTGCTTTTACCACTCGAAGTGGATCTATGTGTCTATTTATTCGGCGCTTTACAATGCGATACGGGGAAACCTGCCAATATACTGGATTTCTGGGGGTTTTCGAATGAATTCGGGTATTGTTGTGTAAACACACGGAGGATCTGGAGCGTTTGGGATTTTGGATGTTCCTTGCTGAGGTCTGCGGGTTCTAGCTTCGGATATGTATTTATATTTTGGTATCTGTATGTGTTTTTCCAGATGAAAACATTCATGTTATAGATATGTGATAGTTTATAGGGGTTTTTCACTAATCTCTGAATTGACCCCAAAATTGCAACAAATGGTGAATTTCTCCATTCGGCGCAATTTTGGGTCAATTCGTCTTTTCACAAAGCTGTCAATTCACCAAATACAGAAGAATTAACAGCAAAATACGGTGCAATTTGCTGCCATCAAAATTTTCCCATCGAGTACTATTGATTTCACAGAACGTCGAATTGCACCGAAAGTCCGGCAAAATGCCCTGATTTTTGGTGTTTCGATAGGTTTACACTGGTGATTGAATCCCATAGGATTTAATGTAATAAATGGAAAATCTTTTTTATTTTTTCTTCTTAAAGACCACTTATTATTTTTATTTTTTGCAAAAAGCCTTTTTTGTTAAAAATTTAAAAATATATTTTTTTGTATTTTTTGGACGCATTTTAATACATTTTCATTGATTTAACAACGTATTAGGAGAATAGGAGACATTTTTCAGTTCGGTGCAAGTTGGCGATTTTAGACGACGTCCAATCAGGCTGGGGTCAGACTAACGCATTTTTAGCGTGCGTTTAGACGCACTTAATCACGGCCGCAGTAGCAGCAAATTACGCGCAATGACGGCCAATATACGAAGTACGGCCGCACGAAAGTCCGGCCGCGCAACGCAAGTGGAAAATGAATGCATTTTTTCGAGAATGCAGAACCGCTAGTACTGACGTACAGAGTGCGCTGCGTCCGCTAGCGGTGTGTGTGTGTGATTGGGAGACGTCAGACGCTGCTCATGTCCGGCCAACATAACGTCCAGACGCAAAAAGTGTTTTATTGACAATCCATAAAAAATCACGCACGAAAATGCGCATCGTATGATCGTTTTCGTGCATTCCGTGAAAAAATACGTCAGTGCGTTCGGACGCACTTTTTGACGGTCGCTGCGAATAATGTTCGTTTGACCCTAACCTAACTGCTTCAACAACTCTGATTTCGAAAACTATGGCAACCATTCCCTAAAAGGTGAACTCACTATGGAATCGCCGAACTGAGCCGAAATGCAAAGCACTGAAAAACTTTAAAATTTTGGTGCTCTGTGAACAGAACCCCAATATGTGTTCAGTGTAATAAATGTAATATCTCTGTATTTTTTTAAAAATTTTTACTTTATAAAAGACCTTTTTATTATTTAGACACATTTTCTACTACATTTTTATTTGCTGGTAATTTCGGTGCTTTGTGAATAGACCCTCTTCATTTTATTTATTTTTTGGGTGAGGTGGAAAATGGCGCCTCCTGTCATTATTAGTAATGTTTTTCAAAAAAGAAATGGATTATAGGGGTTATTCACCGACATTTCAGTGCTCTTTCGGTCCCCGCACTTCGGGGAATCAAATTCGGTCCCTAAAGTGCAACAATCGCCGATTCGAAAATAAAAACTGCCGCAAATCTGCCGAATTATCAGATCCGATAAGCTGCCGGGAACCCACCAGAAAACATCAGGTCCAATCCGATAAACTGCTGAAAACCCAGCAAACGCGTCTGAAAAAAGCCGACAATCCGCCGACCAGCCGTGGGAAAAAGCCGACCAGCCGCGGGAAAAAGCCGATCAGCTGCGGGAAAAAGCCGACCAGCTGCGGGAAAAAGCCGACCAGCTGCGGGAAAAAGCCGACCAGCTGCGGGAAAAAGCCGATCAGCTGCGAGAAAAAGCCGACCAGCTGCGGGAAAAAGCTGATCAGCCGCGGGAAAAAGCCGATCAGCCGCGGGAAAAAGCCGATCAGCTGCGAGAAAAAGCCGACCAGCTGCGGGAAAAAGCTGATCAGCCGCGGGAAAAAGCCGATCAGCTGCGGGAAAAAGCCGACCAGCCGTGGGAAAAAGCCGATCAGCTGCGGGAAAAAGCCGACCAGCCGCAGGAAAAAGCCGATCAGCTGCGGGAAAAAGCCGACCAGCTGCGGGAAAAAGCTGATCAGCCGCGGGAAAAAGCCAATCAGCTGCGGGAAAAAGCCGACCAGCTGCGGGAAAAAGCCGATCAGCTGCGGGAAAAAGCCGATCAGATGCGGGAAAAAGCCGACCAGCCGCGGGAAAAAGCTTATCAGATGCGGGAAAAAGCCGACCAGCTGTGGGAAAAAGCCGATCAGATGCGGGAAAAAGCCAATCAGCTGGGGAAAAAGCCGATCAGATGCAGGAAAAAGCCGACCAGTCGCGGGAAAAAGCCGAGCAGCCGCGGGAAAAAGCCGACCAGCCGCGGGAAAAAGCCGATCAGATGCGGGAAAAAGCCAATCAGCTGGGGAAAAAGCCGAGCAGCTGCGGGAAAAAGCCGAGCAGCTGGGGGAAAAAGCCGACCAGCTGGGGGGAAAAGCTGACCAGCCAACAATCAGGGATAAGAAAAAAAGAGATTGCAACTTTTAAAATTTTAGACACTGTTTGCAAAAAAACCACTGGACAATTTTTTTTGGAATTTACATATAAGATCCGATGAATAATAATAAAAAGGTCTGTTACAGAAAACTATATACACTTTAAAAAAAAAGGAAATCGGTAAAAAAAAAATTGCTGAAAAATGCTTAAAAAATCCTAAAATATAAATAAAGAGACTTTTTGCTGCGGATTAAAATAATAAACGGTTTATTAGATATTGGATAAAAACGGGAACATTTTTAACATTGAAGCCTATGGGATTCGCCTGATTAAACCTGCCGAATGAAACCACTGAACATCAGGGCATTTCACTGACATTTCTCTGCTGTTCAATGTGAATAGATTAACCATTGCTTCTCTATGGGGGATTTCACTGCCGTCGAACAGGCACCGTATTTCACCAGCAATTTGCCAAAATTTGCCGAACTGCCTGCTCTCTGAATAGCCAAATGGCCCCGAAATTGCACCGTGCGGGGAAACTCACTGTTCGGTGGAATTTCGGGGCCAGTTCAGTTCTCTCTGAATAACCCCTTAAACGCCAGCAGAGCTCTGCATGGGGAGTGATATTTATGCCAGCGCACCTCTTTACAAGAAATGGATTTTATGTCCGCAGGAGGATTTGGGGCAAGTCTTTTCAGTGCTTTTTGGTTCTTGTGGATAATTGGGTGAAATGTGCATATGTTTGATGGTATCATTGTTTCCTGCAGGAGCCGCACATACACCTGAATTAATTCAAGCTCCACTTATTGCATTAAAGGGCCAGTACCAGCAAAAAATTTGATATCCTTATTGTTAGGGATGTGCACTCGTTTTTTTTTCGTTTCGTTTCGGCACGTTCGGTTTTTCAAAAGTTTTGTTTCGGCACATTTTCATTCGACTCGTTTCGGCTCATTCTTTTGTATCGATTTTTGTTTCGTGAAACCGGTGAATTTCGTTCTTTTGGATCGTCTGTTCTCTTCGTTACAAAGGGTCCATTTCGTTTTGACTTTAGACGTATGGTATTTCGGATGCTCCGATATTTTTCCTTACGTAAACATGCCCACCTTCATAAACTGACAATTACTGTAGATTAGTTAAGACTAACAAAATGGTAGGGAGATAAAAGAAATCTAATACATTTTTTCCTTTTTAGCGTGTGTTTTATAATGGGTTTTTGTTTGTAGTGCACAAGAATTCTAGCTACGGCTTGTGTAAGTGGTTGTGTGTCCCTTTAATTTGTGGCCAAGATCTTGTATTGATGATGGGAGAGTCGCGGCGCTGCGTAAAGTCTTCTCCAGCACATTATCCCAAAGATTAACCTCAATGGGGTTAAGGTCTGGACTGTGTGGTGGCCAATCCATGTGTGATAATGATGTCTCATGCTCCCTGAACCACTCTTGCACAATGTGAGCCCGATGAATCCTGGCATTGCCATCTTGGAATATGCCCGCTGTGCCATCAGGGGAGAAAAACCCATTGATGGAAAAACCTGCTCATTCAGTATATTCAGGGAGTCACATGACCTCATTTTATGCTGAAACATATTAATCCCTGCAGTAATTATCCAATGAAAGGTGAGCTCCTATTGGCTGAGTTACATCCAGGTGGGGGCTTTTCTTTTGGCCAGGCAGTGTATGTGTATTGCCCATCATAGGAAAAACTTGATAAATCTGTCTATCAATACATATATATATGTTCATTTAAGGACATGGGATCAAATTAAAAATATATCAGCAATGCTTATAAGAAATGGATCTACCGCTTAATATTTGTCACCAATGTCCTGCGCAGGAAATACTCACTACATTCCATCCATCTCTATCTATATCTTTATATATATATACACACACTTTGCTCCTTATTGGGGAATGGGTTTAAGTCTCAGGCTGGGGTCAGACTAACGCAGTATTAACGTGCGTTTAGCCGCACTAAATCACGGCCGCGCTAGCAACAAATGATGTCCAATGCCGGGCAGCATACGAAGAAAGGCCGCACAAAAGTGCAGACGCGCAACGCAAGTGGCAAACGAACGCATTTTTTCCAGAACGTGATACCGCTAGTACGGACGTACAGAGTGCGCTGCGGCCGCATAGCGGCGTGTGTGCGTGATTAGGAGATGTCAGACGCTGCTAATGTCCGGCTAACATAACGTCCAGATGCAAAAAGTGTTTTATTGATGATCCGTACAAAATCACGGACGGAAATGCGCATCGTATGACCTCTATCGCGTATTCCGTGAAAACAATACGTCCATTCGTTCGAACGCACTTTTTCATGGACGACGCAAAAAATGCGTTAGTCTGACCCTAGCCTCAGCATTTCTCACCATTGTTTCACAGGAAATCTGAATATTTTATCGTTTTAAAAAGGTAATGAATTGAAATCTGAATTGACATCAGGACTGAACCTGGACGGGAGCAACTCGGATTCTATTTGTTTTTTTCACCATTGTTCCGTAAAGGAAATAAGGTTAAAACAGGAGCATTTGTAAGAATATTTGCAGCCTGTGTTTGCAGCGAGCGCGGCATCACAAATGATCCTGAAGAAGGAATATCTTCCCGGTGAGCAGTCTGCCATCGTAATTCAAGGAACCTTTAGAAGCGTGATTCATAATTTCTCTCTAGCTTCACAGCGTGGTATTATTATAAGCGTATAACCCCACTGCACTACCGAAAAGGATTCTCCTCTGAATAAGAGAAAAAAAGAGAGAAAACAAACATATTTTCTTGCATAAGAGACTTTTCTGAAGTGGCCGATGCGCCATCTTGTTGCGGCTGCTTTCATTAAAGTGGTAATGGGACTGGATGCTCAGGGAGAGAGGAGGAAGACATGTGGGAGCTTTCTATGATTTACAATATATCTGGAAACATAAACAATGTAACACAATAGCTATCTTCTATCTGTTACCTTGTTTATGTCTGTTTGCTTTGTATAACGTTTAACAAACACGAACAGAACTGATCTCTATTCGCAAAGTACATGGGATGTATACGGAGCCTCTGAGGGCCCCCATAAGGTGATACACAGCCCCACGCAGATCTAGAAGTTATATATTAGGATGATAAATAATATGAAGTAATAACAGGATAAACACAGACATTATTATGTTAATGGCGAAATGCGTCACAGATTCTGATGATTGCAGAGTAAGCGGCGCTGGATGAAAGTGAGCGGTGAGGTTCAATAACCTTTTATTTACTATGATGATCTAAAAGCCTGAGATTCTGTGTTTTCTGCGGGTCATGCCATGGTTTTCCCCTTGATACGTGTGTTGGCAACATTTGGGTACAGATTGCTCTGTCCATCCAGGGGCCGGTGTAAATTGTAGGAACATCTTGTGGATTCTTGAAAGCATGGCGTCCTGTCTTTATTTTGGAAAAGGACAATAAACGGATGTCACCATCTCCTTCATAGAGCCAGTCTCACCATGACTGATCAACATGGGAGGTTTGAATAATTTGGCTTATTCGGCATCGTTTAGCCACAAAGCTCCTACTGGTTTTTCCTTCTGACCGTCTATACTGGAAGTGGAATTTATTGGGCTTACGGGTTTTTGCACATTGAAAGTAGTTTCAGCGTTAATTGAGATGGTAAAACATGCCAGGTGGATTTGGCTTCACCTTCAAGGATCATTTTTCTTGATCCGGCACCATAGAGGATGAAATCATGGGGGTACGTCTGGTTCTTGGAGGGCAATGCTGCCACTCACGTTTATTTCCACATTAGAGCATGAGACTAACATTTTGGGACAGCTCGCTTTATCATTGCACAACGCCCAAAGCAGACGGCCGTGCTTTCTTCCTCTATTGTCCATCAGGAACCCGTGGTCCGGGGTTCTCCAGAGAGGTTTGTTGCTGGTGAGAATAACATTGAAATGCAGAGAGCTGCAGCTTCCTCTCCACATCTCTTTGCCTGGTGATCCTACACCAGGAATAACATGCCCTTCTTAGACACATCCTTTGTTCCTTAGGTCAATAGTGCCACACTGCATTTCATAAAACCTCTCCAGGAACTGTCAGACCTCCAATCTCACCATTTTCCTAAGATGCTCCTATAATATCTGGCTGGTGGAGCATCACTTACGATGCACTATTCCAGCAACACTACATCATTGTTGCATCGCATATAGGTTTTCTGGTAATGGCAGATGCCACATTTCTCTCTTGTCCTGGCCAATGGGAAGACACTTTGAGTATATAAATCCTTCCACGTCCCTTGTCCCCCACCCTGTCATGGTTCAATGCTCTTCACTGCATGTCTCATTGTTGTTGGCTCTTCCCGCACTTGACTTTTGGCTTTTCTCTCATTTATCCTGATCTTTCCATTCCTCTGGCCCAAGTTAATGTGACTTCATGGACCTCTGCCTTCCTGACCTCTGCTTTATCTATTGTCTATCTCCCCTGTCCATACCTTGGGTAGTATTTGACTTTTGGCTTGGCTTTCATTTATCCTGATCACTCCATTCCTCAGACCCTGGCTAGTTTGATGCCGTGGACCTCTGCTTTATCTCGTGTGTATCTCTCCTGTCCATATATTAAGTAGTATTTGATTTTTCTCAACTTGGCCACTACATTGACCAGTTTTAAGCCTCCCGACCCTTGCTGGGTGGCATTGACTGCTGTTGTGTAATACCTCCATGACAATGATGTGGAGTGCTGTCTTCTCATGTTTGTCAACTAAAACATGACGGAATGCAAGTCCAACGTCTTCGGAGTGGACCAGCGATGGTGTTAACCATGAGGAGTGTCCTTAGTGATGCATTTAGCACTTTCAGATGGACTTGTTCCAACTGTTCTTTGAGATTAACTCCAAAAGTATCTACACGGTGTCTGGCCGATCTTAACTAATATCCACCGTGTTTATTGAATGGACAGAGAGGCAGCTCAGTGCCGATGCAAAGATATCACGGTGTTGTCTTGGCAAATCCATCTCCACCAGCTTTTATCGGTCTCGTTATTTCAGTTTCTTGTTTGTTTGTTTTTTTGGTAGAGGAGGGGCGCGAGATCTGCGTCGTTTCAAACACAAGAACGCAATATGTCTTCTTGCTCAAGCGCTACTTGCAGAGTTAATTTTTAATCCGAGAGTTAACACATCGGTGAAGTCATTTCTATCACATGAAGATGCTGCCAGCATGAGGGATCAAACACCTAGACTCGGAGACAGAGCTTCGCAGCTTGCAGCGTCTTCAGCTCTGGAACAGCAAGTACACCCAACTCAGCAGGACTGATGGAAATGACAAACTTTGTTGGAATTCATTCAACAATAGGATAGGCGCCATGGAAACACAAGAAGCAAGGAAAGAGATCGAGAGCATAAAACATGGATCAATCTAGTTCATTTGAGTGGACATTCACCATTTCCAGTTCTTCTGAAGTGATGGAGTGCGGAACAGAAGGTTCTACTAAATAAACCATGCCTAGAGCAGTGCTTCCCAACCCTGGTTCTCAGGTCCCCCTAACAGGACAGGTTTAAAGGATTATCTTGGGGAAATGCAGACTGAATCCTGCAATCACTCAGCAGCAAATCATATCACGCTGTGCTTCACATATCCTGCAAACCTGACCTGCGAGAGGGAAACACTGGTCTGCAGGATTCTGAGATGAGGGTTTCCTTTGACTATGGAACTCTTGCTCCAAGATGAAGTCAAACACGACATCGTTATCTTACTATGTTTACAGAGCTCCAAGCGATTCTGCAGCTCTATAACAAGACATGAACAGTACGTAGTTATGAAGAGGAGGTAAGATAAATACATGTGAACAAGACACACATTGCAGCTAAAGGGACCCTCATCCTATGGACTTATAGTAAAAAAAAATACACATTGGAAACAATACACATCGCAGCGTTTATTTAATTGTTTACACACATTATCAACCATCCTGGCTACTAAAGCCTTTCAGCTGGTGACTGATGGGGTGATCTCCTGCTTACACAGTGTCTGCATTATCAGCATACAGGCAGATGCAGTAAATGTGCTGCCGACAGATAATAAAATGGCGAGATCTGCTTACACAGTGTCTGCATTATCAACATACACGCAGATGCAGTAAATGTGCTGCAGACAGATAAAATGGTGACATCTCCTGCTTACACAGGGTCTGCATTATCAGCATACACGCACATGCAGTAAATGTGCTGCAGACAGATAAAATGGTGAGATCTCCTGCTTATGGGAGTTTGTAGTGATCAGAATGAGATTATTAGCAAGGCAATATCTGTATGTGCTGCATAATGCCTGTGTATGGCAATTACAGCAACACCTTGTATCTGTATGTGCCGCATAATGCCTGTGTATGGCAATTACAGCAACACCTTGTATCTGTATGTGCTGCATAATGCCTGTGTATGGCAATTACAGCAACACCTTGTATCTGTATGTGCTGCATAATGCCTGTGTATGGCAATTACAGCGACACCTTGTATCTGTATGTGCTGCATAATGCCTGTGTATGGCAATTACAGCAACACCTTGTATCTGTATGTGCTGCATAATGCCTGTGTATGGCAATTACAGCAACACCTTGTATCTGTATGTGCTGCATAACGCCTATGTATGATAATTACAGCAACACCTTGTATCTGTATGTGCTGCATAATGCCTGTGTATGGTAATTACAGCAACACCTTGTATCTGTATGTGCTGCATAATGCCTGTGTATGGCAATTACAGCGACACCTTGTATCTGTATGTGCTGCATAATGCCTGTGTATGGCAATTACAGCGACACCTTGTATCTGTATGTGCTGCATAATGCCTGTGTATGGCAATTACAGCAACACCTTGTATCTGTATGTGCTGCATAACGCCTATGTATGGTAATTACAGCAACACCTTGTATCTGTATGTGCTGCATAATGCCTGTGTATGGTAATTACAGCAACACCTTGTATCTGTATGTGCCGCATAATGCCTGTGTATGGCAATTGCCAACCCCAATCCATCAACAGCGGCAAGAAAAAATATGTGAACCTTTGGGATTACGTGGAGTTTTGCATGAATTGGTCATAAAATGTGCTCTGATCTTCATCTAAGTCACAACAATTTGAAAAACACAGTCTGCGTAAAATAATACAACACAAACATTATATGTTTTCATGTTTTTATTGAACAGACCATGTAAACATTAACAGTGCAGGGTGGAAAAAGTATGTGAACCTTTGGACTTAATAACTGGTTGACCCTCCTTTGGCAGCAATAACCTCAACCAAACGTTTCCTGTAGTTGCAGATCAGACATGCACAACCATCTGGAGTAATTTTGGACCACTCCTCTTCACAAAACTGTTTCAGTGTAGCAATATTCTTGGGATGTCTGGTGTGAATCGCTCTCTTAAGGTCATGTCACAGCATTTCAATCGGGTCGAGGTCAGGACTCTGACTGGGCCACTCCAGAAGGCGTATTTTGTTTTGTTGAAGCCATTCTTTTGTTGAATTACTTGTATGCTTTGGGTCATTGTCCTGTTGCATCACCCATCCTCTGCGGAGCTTCAGTTGGCGGACAGATGGTCTTACGTTTTCCTGCAAAATGTCTTGATAAACTCTGAAATTCATTTTTCCATCAATGACAAAAATCCGTCCAGGCCCTGAGGCAGCAAAGCAGCCCCAATCCATGATGCTCCCTCTGCCATGTTTTACAGTGGGAATGAGGTTTTGATGTTGGTGTGCTGTGCCTTTTTTTCTCCAGTGTTGTGTGTTTTTTCCAAACGACTCAATTTTGGTTTCATCTGTCCACAGAATATTTTGCCAGTAGTGCTGTGGAACATCCAAGGTGCTCTTTTGCAAACTTCAAACGTGGTGCAATATTCTTTTTGGACAGCAATGGCTTCCTCCGTGGTGTCCTCCCATGTACTCCATTCTTGTTTAATGTTTTCCTTATTGTAGATGTGTCAACAAAAATGTTAGCATGTGCCAGAGATTTCTGTAAGTCTTTAGCTGACACTCTAGGATTCTTCTTTACCTCATTAAGCATTCTGCGCTGTGCTCTTGCAGTCATCTTTACAGGACGACCACGCCTAGGGAGAGTAGCAACAGTGCTGAACTTTCTCCATTTGTAGACAGTCTCTCTTACCGTGGACACATGAACATCAAGGCTTTTGAGGATACTTTTGTAACCCTTTCCAGCTTCATGCAAGTCAACAATTCTTGATCGTAGGCCTTCTGAGAGCTCTTTTCTGCGAGGCATGGTTCACATCAGGCAGTGCTTCTTGAAACCAGTAAACCCAAAACTGGTGTGTGCTTTTAAAGGGCAGGACAGCTTTCGGCAACACATCCAATAATATCACACTGATTGGACTCAAGGTTGGCTCACTCCTGGCTCCAATTAGCTCTTGGAGAAGTCATTAGGCTAGGGGTTCACATACTTTTTCCACCCTGCACTGTGAATGTTTACATTTTCTGTTCAATAAAAACATGAAAACATATAATGTTTGTGTTGTGTTATTTTAAGCAGACTGTGTTTTTCAAATTGTTGTGACTTAGATGAAGATCAGAGCACATTTTATGACCAATTCATGCAAAACTCCACGTAATCCCAAAGGGTTCACATACTTTTTCTTGCATCTGTAGACTGGAAGCTCCTATGAGCAGGGCCCTCTACGCCTCTTGTTTCCATCATATGTCCGTTTATATGTATCTCGTTCCCTTTGGTTATTGTAAAGCGCTGCGGAAACTGTTGACACTATATAAATGATGATAATAATAATAATAATAATAATTATAGCAACACCTTGTATCTGTATGTGCTGCACAATGCCTGTGTATGGCAATTACAGCAACACTTTGTATCTGTACTGTACAGGGATTTACACTCATTACAACCCCCTGAATCTTATCCCTGTACAGCAGCGACTGACCCCACAGCTCTCCCTGTATTCCGACAAATCCCTGGCTGCTGGAATGCTACAGTAATGTTTGTTACAGTGAGGACGGGGGGGGGGCTGCTCCTTGCAGCTTCTTTGCAGTAATACAGGAGGGAGGGTTCACAGAGTTTTACTTCTTTCAAGGGATACCATCAAGCCTACATTCAACAGGTATGTAAATGGGGTTTAAATACCAATTTTATCATTGTATTTTAATGTCTCCAAGTGCACAGAATGCAATAAAATAACTCAGCTGTAAAGTCACCCTGAAACCAAAAAAAAAAAAAATTTGTTTATATATGGATGAGATACATATCCTTGCTGTCATAGATCGCTCAAAAATAAAACTTTTGAAAAAGATTTCTGTTCAAAGATGAAAGTTTTATCCAAAATTGGATAGTATCGAATAATCAAAACATCAAATGCAAAGTGTAGACTGAACAGCGGAAATATGAGCAAGGTTAAGGAAATATACATTTCAGAAGCCTGGGGTAGCACAACGGGCTCCTCTGACCACATGCGCCCAGAGGAGGATCAGTTCCCCGGAGCTTCTGGATCTTTCAAGTATTCTTCACACAAATAAAGTTCTTTATTCAAAAGATAAAGTGATTAAAAGATAATGGCGGCAGCAATCACGAGCGCCGTCCCCACTGATACCTTCTCATACATATTACGCTGCGGAATATTGTGTCTTACAAATAGAAAGCCATAACGTGCTTGGGGTTTATCAGAACAATAGTATAGATGTATGTTTTGTAGACAGGTGCTTTCTATTTCGCCCGAATTGATTTTGGGACAAAATATCAGCATTTCAGTAATTCCAAAGCATTTGAAATTCCGAATTGACTGAAAACAATAACATTTTATCAAGTGAGTTAAAAAAAATTCGGATCAATTTGAAATCATTTTGCTACCGGGAAAAAATTGCAATCTTTATGCAGAACCAGCCCTAATCCTAACCCTAGCCCTAATACATACAATAACTGTAACCCTAACACAAACAGAACCAGAAGCCTACCCTAATACAAACAGAACCAGAAGCCTACCCTAATACAAACATAAACAGTAACTGTAACCCTAACATAAACAGAACCAGAAGCCTACCCTAATACAAACATAAACAGTAACTGTAACCCTAACATAAACAGAACCAGAAGCCTACCCTAATACAAACATAAACAGTAACTGTAACCCTAACATAACAGAACCAGAAGCCTACCCTAATACAAACATAAACAGTAACTGTAACCCTAACACAAACAGAACCAGAAGCCTACCCTAATCACAACATAAACAGTAACTGTAACCCTAACATAAACAGAACCAGAAGCCTACCCTAATACAAACATAAACAGTAACTGTAACCCTAATACAAGCATAAACAGTAACTGTAACCCTAATACAAGCATAAACAGTAACTGTAACCCTAACACAAACATAAACAGTAACTGTAACCCTAACACAAACATAAACAGTAACTGTAACCCTAATACAAGCATAAACAGTAACTGTAACCCTGTTTGTAACCCTAACACAAACAGAACCAGAAGCCTACCCTAATACAAACATAAACAGTAACTGTAACCCTAACATAAACAGAACCAGAAGCCTACCCTAATACAAACATAAACAGTAACTGTAACCCTAACATAAACAGAACCAGAAGCCTACCCTAATACAAACATAAACAGTAACTGTAACCCTAACATAAACAGAACCAGAAGCCTACCCTAATACATACATAAACAGTAACTGTAACCCTAACATAAACAGAACCAGAAGCCTACCCTAATACAAACATAAACAGTAATGTAACCCTAACACAAACAGAACCAGAAGCCTACCCTAATACAAACATAAACAGTAACTGTAACCCTAACATAAACAGAACCAGAAGCCTACCCAAATACAAGCATAAACAGTAACTGTAACCCTAACATAAACAGAACCAGAAGCCTACCCTAATACAAACATAAACAGTAACTGTAACCCTAACACAAACAGAACCAGAAGCCTACCCTAATACAAGCATAACAGTAACTGTAACCCTAACATAACAGAACCAGAAGCCTACCCTAATACAAACATAAACAGTAACTGTAACCCTAACACAAACAGAACCAGAAGCCTACCTAATACAAACATAAACAGTAACTGTAACCCTAACACAAACAGAACCAGAAGCCTACCCTAATACAAACATAAACAGTAACTGTAACCCTACAACAAACAGAACCAGAAGCCTACCCTAATACAAGCATAAACAGTAACTGTAACCCTAACACAAACAGAACCAGAAGCCTACCCTAATACAAACATAAACAGTAACTGTAACCCTAATACAAGCATAAAAACAGTAACTGTAACCCTAACACAACAGAACCAGAAGCCTACCCTAATACAAACATAAACAGTAACTGTAACCCTAATACAAACATAAACAGTAACTGTAACCCTAACACAAACAGAACCAGAAGCCTACCCTAATACAAACATAAACAGTAACTGTAACCCTAATACAAACATAAACAGTAACTGTAACCCTAACACAAACAGAACCAGAAGCCTACCCTAATACAAGCATAAACAGTAACTGTAACCCTAATACAAGCATAAACAGTAACGGTAACCCTAACTAGACATGTGCACAGCACAAAATTTCGTTTTGAACTAATGCATTAGTACTAAAATGCAATTTATTTAGTTGCTAAAGAAATTCGTTTTCAGTTCTTTAGTAAGAAAACTAATTTCATTCATCCGAAAACCAGTGGATACAATTACTATTGTAGTGGCTCCTCAGAGGGCTGAGATCGCTGCTTGTTACAGTATCTCTCACTCTCAGCACAATGTGGGCCATTTTATATAGTTGGTGCTAACTTAACCAGAGCTGTTGTTAAACTTCCCAGAGCCATTATAGCCTATGGAGGTTTTCAGTTACAACAGCTCTGGTTAAGTTAGCACCAACATTGCAATACTGCCCCGTGTCAGGCAAAGCTGTTACAGTAACTGACTGCTGCTCATCACAGCGCTCAGAGTTTCAGTAAAACTAGTAATAATATTTTTTTATATATAAGACGTTAGAACAATATTATTTTCTTGTTTTACTGAAACTCTGAGCGCTGTGATGAGCAGCAGTCAGTTACTGTAACAGCTGAGCCTGATACATTGTACTGAGAGATAATGTAACAAGCAGCCGATCTCCGCGCTCACAGCCACTGGATTTAAAGGGCTAAAAAAAAAAAAGGCTCCTCTCTGTATAAGGTTTAGAACATCCTCCTGCATTAATTAATACCCCTCTCTGTATAATGTATACAACATCCACCTGCATTAATTAATACCCCTCTCTCTGTTATAATATATAGAACATCCTCCTGAATTAATGTCCCTCTCTGTATAGAACATCTTCCTGCATTGGCATGTGGAGGGTGCAGAACTTCGGATGTTGCGATGTTGCGCTCTTCATTGCTGGTCTCCTTCACTCATCAATATAATATCACAAAGAGGACTGAAACTAAAATGTAGTGCATTTTATTTTAGTTTCTTTCGTTTTTTGTACTGAGCAGTTTCGTTTCTCTTGAGTCATACTAAAACTAAATTATCCCAAAATTCGGACTAAATCGCTTTAGTACTAAAACGAATGCACATGTCTAACCCTAACACAAACATAAACAGTAACTGTAACCCTAACACAAACATAAACAGTAACTGTAACTCTAACACAAACAGAACCAGAAGCCTACCCTAATACAAACATAAAAAGTAACTGTAACCCTAACATAAACAGAACCAGAAGCCTACCCTAATACAAGCATAAACAGTAACTGTAACCCTAACACAAACATAAACAGTAACTGTAACCCTAACACAAACATAAACAGTAACTGTAACTCTAACACAAACAGAACCAGAAGCCTACCCTAATACAAACATAAACCGTAACTGTAACCCTAACACAAACAGAACCAGAAGCCTTCCCTAATACAAACATAAAAAGTAACTGTAACCCTAACACAAACAGAACCAGAAGCCTACCCTAATACAAACATAAACAGTAACTGTAACCCTAACACAAACAGAACCAGAAGCCTACCCTAATACAAGCATAAACAGTAACTGTAACCCTAACACAAACATAAACAGTAACTGTAACCCTAACACAAACAGAACCAGAAGCCTACCCTAATACAAACATAAACAGTAACTGTAACCCTGACACAAACATAAGCAGTAACTGTAACCCTAACACAAACAGAACCAGAAGCCTACCCTAATACAAACATAAACAGTAACTGTAACCCTAACACAAACAGAACCAGAAGCCTACCCTAATACAAACATAAACAGTAACTGTAACCCTAACACAAACATAAACAGTAACTGTAACCCTAATACAAACATAAACAGTAACTGTAACCCTAACACAAACATAAACAGTAACTGTAACCCTGTTTGTAACCCTAACACAAACAGAACCAGAAGCCTACCCTAATACAAACATAAACAGTAACTGTAACCCTAACATAAACATAAACAGTAACTGTAACCCTAACACAAACATAAACAGTAACTGTAACCCTAACATAAACAGAACCAGAAGCCTACCCTAATACAAACATAAACAGTAACTGTAACCCTAATACAAACATAAACAGTAACTGTAACCCTAACACAAACATAAACAGTAACTGTAACCCTAACACAAACATAAACAGTAACTGTAACCCTAACACAAACAGAACCAGAAGCCTACCATAATACAAGCATAAACAGTAACTGTAACCCTAACACAAACAGAACCAGAAGCCTACCCTAATACAAACATAAACAGTAACTGTAACCCTAACACAAACAGAACCAGAAGCCTACCCTAATACATACATAAACAGTAACTGTAACCCTAACACAAACAGAACCAGAAGCCTACCCTAATACAAACATAAAAAGTAACTGTAACCCTAACACAAACATAAACAGTAACTGTAACCCTAACACAAACATAAACAGTAACTGTAACCCTAACACAAACAGAACCAGAAGCCTACCCTAATACAAGCATAAACAGTAACTGTAACCCTAAAACAAACAGAAACAGAAGCCTACCCTAATACAAACATAAACAGTAACTGTAACCCTAACACAAACAGAACCAGAAGCCTACCCTAATACAAACATAAACAGTAACTGTAACCCTAACACAAACAGAACCAGAAGCCTACCCTAATACAAGCATAAACAGTAACTGTAACCCTGTTTGTAACCCTAACACAAACAGAACCAGAAGCCTACCCTAATACAAACATAAACAGTAACTGTAACCCTAACATAAACAGAACCAGAAGCCTACCCTAATACAAACATAAACAGTAACTGTAACCCTAACACAAACAGAACCAGAAGCCTACCCTAATACAAGCATAAACAGTAACTGTAACCCTAATACAAGCATAAACAGTAACTGTAACCCTAACACAAACATAAACAGTAACTGTAACCCTAACACAAACATAAACAGTAACTGTAACTCTAACACAAACAGAACCAGAAGCCTACCCTAATACAAACATAAAAAGTAACTGTAACCCTAACACAAACAGAACCAGAAGCCTACCCTAATACAAACATAAACCGTAACTGTAACCCTAACACAAACAGAACCAGAAGCCTTCCCTAATACAAACATAAAAAGTAACTGTAACCCTAACACAAACAGAACCAGAAGCCTACCCTAATACAAACATAAACAGTAACTGTAACCCTAACACAAACAGAACCAGAAGCCTACCCTAATACAAGCATAAACAGTAACTGTAACCCTAACACAAACATAAACAGTAACTGTAACCCTAACACAAACAGAACCAGAAGCCTACCCTAATACAAACATAAACAGTAACTGTAACCCTAACACAAACAGAACCAGAAGCCTACCCTAATACAAACATAAACAGTAACTGTAACCCTGACACAAACATAAGCAGTAACTGTAACCCTAACACAAACAGAACCAGAAGCCTACCCTAATACAAACATAAACAGTAACTGTAACCCTAACACAAACAGAACCAGAAGCCTACCCTAATACAAGCATAAACAGTAACTGTAACCCTAATACAAACATAAACAGTAACTGTAACCCTAACACAAACAGAACCAGAAGCCTACCCTAATACAAACATAAACAGTAACTGTAACCCTGTTTGTAACCCTAACACAAACAGAACCAGAAGCCTACCCTAATACAAACATAAACAGTAACTGTAACCCTAACACAAACATAAACAGTAACTGTAACCCTAATACAAACATAAACAGTAACTGTAACCCTAACACAAACATAAACAGTAACTGTAACCCTAACACAAACATAAACAGTAACTGTAACCCTAACACAAACAGAACCAGAAGCCTACCCTAATACAAGCATAAACAGTAACTGTAACCCTAAAACAAACAGAAACAGAAGCCTACCCTAATACAAACATAAACAGTAACTGTAACCCTAACACAAACAGAACCAGAAGCCTACCCTAATACAAACATAAACAGTAACTGTAACCCTAACACAAACAGAACCAGAAGCCTACCCTAATACAAGCATAAACAGTAACTGTACCCTGTTTGTAACCCTAACACAAAACAGAACCAGAAGCCTACCCTAATACAAACATAAACAGTAACTGTAACCCTAACATAAACAGAACCAGAAGCCTACCCTAATACAAACATAAACAGTAACTGTAACCCTAACATAAACAGAACCAGAAGCCTACCCTAATACAAACATAAACAGTAACTGTAACCCTAACACAAACATAAACAGTAACTGTAACCCTAACACAAACAGAACCAGAAGCCTACCCTAATACAAGCATAAACAGTAACTGTAACCCTGTTTGTAACCCTAACACAAACAGAACCAGAAGCCTACCCTAATACAAACATAAACAGTAACTGTAACCCTAACATAAACAGAACCAGAAGCCTACCCTAATACAAACATAAACAGTAACTGTAACCCTAACATAAACAGAACCAGAAGCCTACCCTAATACAAACATAAACAGTAACTGTAACCCTAATACAAACATAAACAGTAACTGTAACCCTAACACAAACAGAACCAGAAGCCTACCCTAATACAAACATAAACAGTAACTGTAACCCTAACACAAACAGAACCAGAAGCCTACCCTAATACAAGCATAAACAGTAACTGTAACCCTGTTTGTAACCCTAACACAAACAGAACCAGAAGCCTACCCTAATACAAACATAAACAGTAACTGTAACCCTAACACAAACAGAACCAGAAGCCTACCCTAATACAAACATAAACAGTAACTGTAACCCTAACACAAACAGAACCAGAAGCCTACCCTAATACAAACATAAACAGTAACTGTAACCCTAACATAAACAGAACCAGAAGCCTACCCTAATACAAACATAAACAGTAACTGTAACCCTAACACAAACAGAAACAGAAGCCTACCCTAATACAAACATAAACAGTAACTGTAACCCTAACACAAACAGAACCAGAAGCCTACCCTAATACAAGCATAAACAGTAACTGTAACCCTGTTTGTAACCCTAACACAAACAGAACCAGAAGCCTACCCTAATACAAACATAAACAGTAACTGTAACCTAACATAAACAGAACCAGAAGCCTACCCTAATACAAACATAAACAGTAACTGTAACCCTAACACAAACAGAACCAGAAGCCTACCCTAATACAAACATAAACAGTAACTGTAACCCTAACACAAACAGAACCAGAAGCCTACCCTAATACAAACATAAACAGTAACTGTAACCCTAACACAAACAGAAACAGAAGCCTACCCTAATACAAACATAAACAGTAACTGTAACCCTAACACAAACATAAACAGTAACTGTAACCCTGACACAAACATAAACAGTAACTGTAACCCTAACACAAACAGAACCAGAAGCCTACCCTAATACCAACATAAACAGTAACTGTAACCCTAACACAAACAGAACCAGAAGCCTACCCTAATACAAACATAAACAGTAACTGTAACCCTAACACAAACAGAACCAGAAGCCTACCCTAATACCAACATAAACAGTAACTGTAACCCTAACACAAACAGAACCAGAAGCCTACCCTAATACAAACAGAACCAGAAGCCTACCCTAATACAAGCATAAACAGTAACTGTAACCCTAATACAAGCATAAACAGTAACTGTAACCCTAACACAAACATAAACAGTAACTGTAACCCTAACACAAACATAAACAGTAACTGTAACCCTAACACAATCAGAACCAGAAGCCTACCCTAATACAAACATAAACAGTAACTGTAACCCTAACACAAACAGAACCAGAAGCCTACCCTAATACAAACATAAACAGTAACTGTAACCCTAACACAAACAGAACCAGAAGCCTATCCTAATACAAACATAAACAGTAACTGTAACCCTAACACAAACAGAACCAGAAGCCTACCCTAATACAAACATAAACAGTAACTGTAACCCTAACACAAACAGAACCAGAAGCCTACCCTAATACCAACATAAACAGTAACTGTAACCCTAACACAAACATAAACAGTAACTGTAACCCTAACACAAACATAAACAGTAACTGTAACCCTAATACAAACATAAACAGTAACTGTAACCCTGACAGAATCAGAATCCTAACAACAACCCAACTCTGGAAGTAACCCTAACCCTAGGCCAAACCCCAACCCTAACACAAAAAGTAGCTGTAACCCTAACACAAGCAGAACCAGTAAGCCTACCAATAACAAAACTCTAGACGTAACCCTAACCCTAGCCCAAACCCCAACCCTAGTACAAACATAAAAAGTGGCCCTAACACAAGCAAGAACAGTAAGCCTAACAATAACCCAATTCTAGACATAACCTTAACCCCAGCCTAAACCGCAACCCTAGTACAAAAAGTAACTGTAACCCTAACACAAACTGAACCAGTAAGCCTACCAATAACCCAACTCTAGATGTAATCCTAACCCTAGCCCAAACCACAACCCTAATACAAACCTAAACAGTAACAGTAACCAACACAAATGGAAACAGTAAACCTAACCCTAAGAGTAACCATAACAGTGACCAAACCCTAGAAGTAACCTTAATCCTTACCTTAATAATAAACCTAACAAACGCTGGGGAGAGTAAAGGTTTTAAAGGAGGGTAGGGCAATAGAGGGAGATATAAAGAGGGTATAGGGGCTAAAAATATGTGTGCGTGCAAACGTTCAGACATTTCTATAAATTTTTGCATTTGTTCTAAATTTCTGATCGATCCATATCAGCAAATTTGCAACATTTCGAAATCCAAAAACGTTGTATTCTCAAATTTTTCAAAAAGAATGAAACAAAATTGAGGGCTGTGCACACGTCTAATATTTTGCAACTGTAACGCAACCCTAGAAGAAATTCTAACCCTAACTAATATTGGGGGTGTAGGGAGGAGTGTAGGGGTAGTATAAAGGGGAGGAGGTAAAAAGGGGAGTTTAAAGGAGGGTTGGGGTATAGAACAGGGACGTGCGGTGAAGTCAGTGGCTGGTGAGTAGGGATGTGCGTTTTGGGTTTCGGAATTTCGGAATTTTCACGAAATTTCCCGATTCGTGTTTTCGGATGCGGCCGAATTTCCGAAAAATTTTAGATCCGAAAATTTCAGATCCGAAATGTTTTCCGAGCCGAAACGAAAATTTTCGGATTTTTCGAATGAACTTGAAATGTGTCAAACGAGGAGAACAGATTTTCCGAAAAACGAAAATTTTCCGAAAAACGAAAATTTTCTGAAAAACGAAAATTTTCTGAAAAACGAAAATTTTGTAAAAACGAAAATTTCTGAAAAACGAAAATCGGGTAAAAACGAAAATTTCTGAAAAACGAAAATTTTTCGAAAAAAACGAAAAGTCGATGCAAAAACGGGCAAAATGACACGAAAAATACGAAAAATGGTCGATATTCCGAAAAATGTGCAATTCCGAAAAACGAAAATTTCCGAAATTACGAAAAGTCGATACAAAAACCGAGCAGTGACACGAAAATACGAAAAATGGTCGAAATTCCGAAAAAAAATGTACCCGAAAAACGTGCCGAACCGAATCGAATCGAAACCGAAATCGGTCGAAACGGGCCGAATCGAAAAGTTTAAAAATCCGAAAAAATCGAACCGAATCGAACCGAAAAAAAAATCGGTGCACAAGCCTACTGGTGAGGCACTGGCTAGTATCAGAGCCAGATATAGACAGGTTATTTAGTCACAATTTACTTATTTGATTCTCATTATATAGGAGAATAGAGTTTAACTATTTATACTCATGTAAAACCAATTAAAATATATATTGCATGGGCTCACTGTGATATTTACAAATGTTGTCCCTTCAATATGTTTTTCAGTTACCCTTTTGTTGATTCTGCATATTGCTGGCAATTATATTTTATATACCGGTTTTCTCTCCATTAAATGGACTGTCTAAAGATACCATTATTTTTATCATATCATATACTTCTCCATTAACAAAAATAATATGATAGAAAAAAAGTAGTTTTTTTTCATTTTTTCACCATATTGTTTTTTTTTTTTTTAATAGTAAGTAACTAAGTATATGATATGATGAAAGTAATGGTATCTTTAGAAAGTCCATTTAATGGTGCGAAAAACGGTATATAATATGTGTGGGTACAGTAAATGAGTAAGAATACAATTACAGCTAAACACAAACAGCTCAGAAAGGCTAAAAAATAGCCCGGTCACTAAAGGGTTAAAAAAAATAAAAGATGCCTTGTCAGGGCGGAATAAATCTTGGCCACAACAGACTAGAGGCAAACTCCTCTTTCTGGTTTGACTGTGGCCAACATTCAATAGATATGCCCCTTCCTGTTAGTGGTGGGAAGTCTGGATCAGTGAATTGATTTGGTTCCTTTTGAGTGACTCAAATGAATCGGATCATGAAGCAGATCATTCATGGATCAGACATCACTACTTCCTGTCAATGAGAGGCCAGCCTCCCATGCAGGCATTTTTTTGAATGGCTTGTACCAATGGTGCTTTCCCATTGGTCCAAGCTGTTCCATTGCTCTCTCAGTGCCTCTCTGAGGAGCAGTCTTCAGGAAGTAGGCAGCGCTCATCTGTTTCTATTTGAACAGACACGCGCTGCAGACTTCTTGAGCAGATTACTCAATTAGCACAGCAGGGAAGCGTACCGCTACGCAATATGCATAGGCTGTGAAAAGAAAGCGCTCTACACATTTTTTACTGACGGCAGAGACAGAGGACGGAGCCGATGGCGGGGGAGCGTGGAGCCGGTGAGTTTACTTTATTTTCTTTTATTAATTTTGCTTAATGGCAGGTGAGGCTCCGCCTCACCTGACGGCACGTCATTGATATAGAAGAGGGTAAAGAGGCGGTACAGTGGCTAAAAATACACATGCCCGTGAAATTTCAGACATTTCTATAAATTTTCTGATTTCTGCAAAATTTCAGAGAGTTTCTAACTGGCAGATTCACAAACTTTTGAAATCCAAAAATTTTGGATTCTGAAATTTGCCAAGATGAAAGGAAACACAATTTCGGGCTCTGGACAAGACTAATATTTTGTAACAGAAACTTAACCCTAGAAGTAACCCTAAACCCTAACTAATATTTGGCGGTGTAGAGGGGGGTATAGTGGTAGTATAAAGGAGGTAAAAAAGAGGGGTTTAAAGGAGAGTAGGGGTATAGAGGGAGTTATAGAGAGGGTATAGAGACTAAAAATAGGCACATCTGCGAAATTTCTGACAAGTTCAAAAATTTGTTCAAAGTTTTGGTGGATCCGGAACAGCAATTAACAAAATCCCCAAATTTTGTTTTGGATTCTGAAGCTTACCGAAACAAAATGAACCAAACTTTCCGGGCTGTGCACTATTTTGTATATATATACTGTCTGTGATTTCACCATTTTTTCCTCCTTGTATTGCGTACGATGTTATGCTTGCGGCTTTCAAACAGCAGTCATGGCTTAAAACCATCTCAGTAGTGAAAGGGTTAAACCTTGTTTTGTTTTGTTTTTTCGGGTTGATTTTGGATGTCTCGGAAAAATAAGATATTGAGTGAATAATACCCCCCTATAGACATTCGTGCATTTTGCCCAATTCTAGAGCACTGAACCCAAGGTTACCTGTATTTTTCCCATTGGGATTGATGGATCCAAGCACACTGGTTATAGACTTTCCACTCGTTAAGGGTGTCAAAGCAACACCGCCCGGTGAAGCTGCTTTGGTAATGAGATCCGGCACAATATGGTTCCTGTGAGGGCCGCTTTTTTACATGTTATCCTATCACCACTCCAAAATCTGTAAATAAAACAAGAAAACGTCCCTGAAGGTATAGCCGCATCACAGCGTCAGACGGCGCTCAATACGCCCGGCCGAGAGCAATGAACTTTCTCAATCGAGAAGTAAACTACCGAGTTAAGGATGATAAATCTGCATCTTTCGTCTCTATGAGGCGCCATAATTTTATTCATTTCATGGACAATAAAGGAGTGTGATTAATGTTATTATGGGAACTTGTAACAATGGCGGATTGTGTGATAGTTAAAGGCAGTCAATGTCAATGACACCGCCATAATTCCGGACCCCCACTCCGCGCTCCCCCGAGCCGGACAAAGCAAATCCTTCATTTATTTCCAATTACCATTTCAAGTATTCAGTTATCACACTTTCCAAAATTAATTTCTTTCACGGCAGATATTGAGAATGAAATATCGCAGCCTGGACGGGAAAATCTCACTCTCCAGATTAATTCCGTTCATAACAAGCGTAGAGATTAAGAGGCTCCAGCGTGGGAGGGAGAGCTTTACATCGTGTTTCTCTTCTTCAAACTTTGGTAGAAACAAAGCAAGAAGCAGGGGAGGATGGAGCTGTTAGAAATTCAGATGCTGTCCAAGGGCCCAAATCAAGGCCATTGAAGGTCCCAGGCCAAGTCCAAACAAGAGCCTAGTGCAAGGCTGTAACCGACGCTCCCTCTATCTTTGTGCCCTCACGCTCCTTGGCACCCTTATACTCACACTTTACATGTCCTCTGTGCCTGTTGGAGAGGCGTGGATGCTGGCCTCTTGCCATGAGATCGTGGACCAATTTGGAAAAGCCAGTTCTCAAGGACAATGAGCATAAGGGTCACCTAACAGTTAATGAGTTAGAAATATATTTATCTTGAAACTGTATTTTAGGGGTTAGTTTGTATTAGAGATACAATGTAGACATATTGTTCTCCTATCTGTTTGTCCTTAGATTAATCTGATGCTGTTTGTTAATCCCATCTATTGTGTAACTAATTAGGTTTCGCTGTCTTCTCTAGGAACTCAAATCCCCCTCATTTCTTTAATATTTTCGGTTAATTGTGTCATGATACCTCCCCCCCTCTGTTGTCCATAAAACTGCTCTCATTTTCAGTAAAGATTTTCATTTTCCCCTGCATTAAACTGTGTGTCTGATGTTTTGGGGAAAGATACATAGAAGATACAGCACTCTCTCAAGTTTTGGCTGAGAGTTGTGAGAAGAGAAGCTGCTGCAGGTCAGCTTGACTGAAGAGAAGGGACAGATGCTGTAACAGGTTCTGGTCTGGTCCAGAAGCTGTACACCAGTAAACCCCAGTTACAATCTGTAGAGGGAGCAAGGTGCCGAACAAGTGCCCAGACAGTGGTCGACCAAGGGCTTAGACTGGGCCGACCAAGGGTCAGGACGAGGCTGACCAAGAACCCAGACAGAGGTCTACCAAGGTCTCAAACCGAGGCTGACCAAGGGCTCAGACTGAGGCCAACCAAGAGCCTAGAGCAAGGCCGACCAGCAGCCCAGACAGAGGTCGACCAAGGGCCAAAACCATAAGGGGAACTGAAAAACGCGATGTCCACTGTATTAGTCATTTTTTCTCTTGTTTATCTTCATGGTCACAGATCTGAGACTTCTGTGATTGATCACGATTGAGGAGCCCAAAGATTCACATCTGCTACGATGTAACAGTTAAATTGGAAAAAATATAATTTTTTTACCAGCTGAAATCCCAAATTTTCACACCGAAAAACGATGTAAAAAAGCTAAAATAAGTGTTACAAGAAAATTAATGAGAAATTAATGAGAAGTCTGAAAACCACTAGATCAGGAAAGACATTGCCTCCACTGGCAGGTTTTATCGAAACTTAACTTAAAATAGTCTTATTTTAAACTTATATATAAATGTGATTAAGCCAAGCAGGGCTTCAATAAAGTCTAAAACCATTTCATGTTCTGTACCTGAAACTTCAACAACCAGTCCAAGAACTCAATATAATGCATAATGTAATTATTGAGGTCTCCCCCCTCCATTTCATCTTTCCATCCAACATCTTTGAGCAAATCAACCCTTGGTCCATGAGGTCTCAGTTATCATTCGCGGATCTGGTCACATGAAGAAGCTTCCATAGACTGCTGGTTGATTTATATATCAAACTTAGTTCCAAGCCTGGTGAAAATTTTCCAGAGCCACTGAAGTCTATGGCGTTGCTACATTTACCAGAACTCTGATTGCTACACTAGATTTGAAATCCAGCCAATCCTGTGGTGGTATTTTTATTGTATATCATGGGTTAATGGCTGACCATGTGATTTATGGAGTCCTTAAGTGAATGTTTTGTGTATTCCAGGACTCTAGGCTTGCAAGTGACAGTTCCTGGTCAAATCGTTGCCTGGTTCACCGTTGTAGGGACATATTCTGATGTTGCAGAGTTTTCTCTCTGATAATTCTGATATCTTCAATACTGCCTCTGGTTGGTGGCCAAGAAAACTAACCTGTCCGGTCTCCCATCTTTCCAGTGGCCAGGGATGCTACTGTTTTGCCTCTCTTCTGATGGATCATTGATTTGGGTACACTCTTCTGCCTAAAACCATACAGTATGGGCTCTATTACAATCTTAGCGTTAAAAAGCGGGCGCAAGGGAGGAAAAACTGCGCCCGCAGTTTTCCCCCCATTGCGCCCATGTTTTAACGCTGGATTACGCTGAGCGCAGCCGCGAGCATCCACTCAATGGAGTCCATAGGACTCTATTGAGTTTCCCCCTGCCGGTCACATGACCAGTCGGATCTCACCTCGCCGGTCTATGTAGTGATACGCAGGGAGAGACTGGGGGGACTTTTTCCCCCAGTCTTTTCCTGCTCCCACCGGACGGAAGAGGCGGTTGGAGCCTCCGGTTGGAGCCGTGGTCGTCGCCGTGGGACAGGAGGTGAGTATCTGATTCATTTTTTTATTTATTTTTTATGGATGGTGTTAACAGATTCTGCAGAAGCGGAATCCGTTATCACCAATTCCTGGCTCTGGTTAAGTTTTTGCTAACAACAGCCAGACGATAATCAATCAGCGCTAGTAGATTGTAATCCTAACGCTGATTAACACTTTGCACTCCCCATGTTAAGTATAGGGAGCACAAAGTACAGTAACCTCGCGCTGAAAAGCACAAGATACCAAACGCAAACGTGTTACTTAACCCATTTGCATTTGGATTGTAATATGCGGTAAACACCGCCTCAAACGTTAATGCTCACGTAAGTGAGCGTTAATGTTTGCTTTAAGAGTGTAATGTGGCCCTATGTGTATTCATACAATATTTACTGGCAGGACAGGACCCCAAGTTTCCATCCCTCTCATCCTCTGACCAGAGGTTGGTGTTCCTTGTCCACTCCTCTTGTCTCCTGGCCAATAGGGTTCCCACTTAGGGTGCGTAAGGTATTTACTTCCCTTCACCATTGTCTTGTTGTGGTTTTCCCCCTCAGTGTCACGTCCAGTGTCATCGCTGCTTGCTAACTGGGCGCTGGGTGATATGCAGAGCAGCGGTGGTCACCTGGGTGGTCATGGGGTGGGGCGCAGCAAGATGATGCAAAGCCGTCGGCTTTAAAATCAGTCTGCTTAGGCAGACTAACTGCACTGACGTGGAGTTTGCTTGTCCAATGCTTTGGTGATTTTTTGTTCCTGCTATTGACTTCTGGCTATTCTGACAACCCTCTATGTGTACCGACCCGGCTATTACTGAGAACCCACTTTGTGTACTGACCCGGCTATTACTGAGAACCCCACTTTGTGTACTGACCCGGCTATTACTGAGAACCCCACTTTGTGTACTGACCCGGCTATTACTGAGAACCCCGCTTTGTGTACTGACCCGGCTATTACTGAGATCCCCGCTTTGTGTACTGACCCGGCTATTACTGAGAACCCCGCTTTGTGTACTGACCCGGCTATTACTGAGAACCCCGCTGTGTGTACTGACCCGGCTATTACTGAGATCCCCGCTTTGTGTACTGACCCGGCTATTACTGAGAACCCCGCTTTGTGTACTGACCCGGCTATTACTGAGATCCCTGCTTTGTGTACTGACCCGGCTATTACTGAGATCCCCGCTTTGTGTACTGACCCGGCTATTACTGAGATCCCCGCTTTGTGTACTGACCCGGCTATTACTGAGATCCTCGCTTTGAGTACTGACCCGGCTATTATGGAGAACTCTGCTTTGGGTACTGACCCGGCTATTACTGAGAACTCCGCTTTGTGTACTGACCCAGCTATTACTGAGAGCCCCGCTTTGGGTATTGACCCGGCTATTACTGAAAACCCACTTTGTGTACTGACCCGGCTATTACTGAAAACCCACTTTGTGTACTGACCCAGCTATTACTGAGAACTCCGCTTTGTGTACTGACCCGGCTATTACTGAAACCCACTTTGTGTACTGACCCGGCTATTACTGAAAACCCACTTTGCGTACTGACCTGGCTATTACTGAAAACCCGCTTTGTGTACTGACCCGAGTATAACCCCTGGTATAAGGCTGACCCTCTCTCCTGGCATTAAGATCTATGCTGTCAGGGCCTGCTATGTTGTACTGTTCTGGGACCTGTTAACCCTTGCTGGGTGTATTAAGATCGAGTCCCTGAAGGTAGGTAGCTGTACCGACCATTCAAGGATTGGAGGAGTAGATAGGGTACTTTATACAGGGACTGACATCTTGGAATCAAGCGGGATCCGTGACACTCAGTGTGTCACTTTGTCACTCTGTTGTTTTTCAGGTTTTGACTATTTGGCTTGGCTACCAATCATTCTGTCTCCTGTCCATGACCCTGACTTTGTGTGTGACTTTGTGTATTTCTCCTGCCCATTACCTTGACCTTCATACTTCATCCTTTCTGTTTAGTCGAGTTGGGTCACCTGGTATCCAGGACATTAGGAATGCGAGCTTTTAGTACAGTATCACAAGTCGTAACAGCATTTTCTCGTTACAGATCTCACATTATCCATAATAATTGTATTTTTCGATCACAGGACCTCAGGAGTCAGATGTCCTTCATCTGCCCTTCCAGCCGAGTCCGTTCAAAAATGTAAAATCGTCCAGGAAACCAGCAGCCATACACTGGTTTTATTTATCTCATTCGTCCTCGGATTGTCACACATGCTCCAGGTTTCACCGCTTCATATGTTGCCTTTAGTGTATCATCTAATAACTCTTTTTTTTCCACCTGAACATATAAAAATAATTTTTTTTTCAGAAAATTGATCAAACAGACCAGATCTGTCCTAGAAAAAAAAAAGAAGAGGTAAGGTTCTTAAAGAATATTTCAAACAGAATCTGTGGCTTAGCACATCGGTCCAGTCAAAGGAAGCCGGCGCGCCGAATACTTTCATATCGCCTTCATATCATCCCCGCTCAGTAGACTTGTCAAGCCAGAATTATATTTCTCTAGTGCTGCAGGAGAAGACGGGCGGTGAAAAGGAGCGGCCCGATGCTCACCACACCGGGAGGACTTTAAAACAAACGTCGACGATTAAAATAAACACATTGCCTGATTCAAAGGCACAAAAAACGCGAAGGACAAATAAAGCCAATAACAATACAATGAATGAACGGTGCTTCATAACATTCATGTCTTCCTCCCCAACGTTACAGCTTTCTCCCTCCTCCCACCATTCTTCCCGACAGAGGAAGTTGCTGAAAAAAACCTATGAACAGCGTTGAAGAATTTTGAACAGTGATATTTTACCGAAAATGAGTAAACTGAAAGGGCCCCACTCCAAAGCTGCTGCTAAAAGTCAGATGATAATGGGAAAATCGGTGCGGTGAAAACTATGGAGAACTCTGGTGGTACCTCCCGAAATAATTAATTCACTATCGTCTCACCGTACTTGATCCCAGTGGCGGATCCAGACACAAGTTTCGGGAGGGGCGCTCTAGGAGCAGGGGTTCCGTTCACAGTAAGAGTGAAAGGCATAGCGGGGACCGAATCGCAGGCTGCGCTCATCACACTCACTCTCTTCTGCACATTGCAGTGCAGGGTCTGTCCTCCTGCTGTTCAGGCGACGCCTGGCAGACCCTTCATAGTAATGCTCTGCAGCTGCAGTGAGAAATGAGAAAGTGAATTATTGCAGGAGCACTGTTTATTTTTTTAATTGACAAGCAGACAATGCTGCTGCTTTCGGGGAAAAAAATACGTATTTTATTTCTTCTATATTTTTGTACATTTTACATGGTCAAGTTTGGTATCTTTGGAAAAGGATAGACCCTGGCCTTTCCAGTGATACCTCACTTGACTTTTGTCACGTCGACACCCAACGTGAGCCTTGGGGGGGGGCATGTTCAGGGTTAAAAGCCCAAAGTGCAGGAAATACCACTCAGACAATACATATAATGACAGAAGGTGAGGTGCTGCACCTCTCGTACAGGGATGACGTCCTTGGCAGTCAGTACAGGCCATCCTCATTGGGTGAGAGCAGACTGATTTGCATATGGAGCATTCATCCCTGTAATGGCACAAGCTAAAACCTTGTGAGACCTAAGCGGCCGCACCGTAGAGCAGGCCACTAGTGCTGTTGCTCGTCCTCAGGACACTCACACCCCCCCTTTCTCTCACTATTTTTGTACATTTCACATGGTCATGTTTGGTATTTTTGGAAAAGGACGAACCCTGGCCTTTCCAGTGACACCTCACTTGACCTTTGTCACATCGATACCCGACGTGAGCCTTGGGGGGGGCATGTTCAGGGTTAAAAGCCCAAAGTGCAGGAGATACCACTCAGACAATACATATAATGACAGAAGGTGAGAACAGCACAAGACTAGGCAGAGACTCCTGCATGACACAACGACAAGGAACTCTAACACTGACAGGCCGGTCTTTATAGTAGCCAGATCTGAGCTAATAGAAAATACCACAGGGACGAGCAGAGTCTCAGGATACAAGCAGTATATGCTATGAATCGTATAGAAAGGAGTCAGCAGGAGTCAGTCAGAAAGGAGAATAGCCAGGGATCAGAACACCAGAGAGGGACGTCAGAACAAGTTAGGGTCATGCACAGGAAATCAGCAGAGAAAATAAATAAATAAACCAGAAAACAAAAACAGAGCAAAGGAAAGCCACAAAATAAGCCACACAGGAGCCAGGATGGTAAAAAAAACAAATACAGTATAATAACCAAAATAAACAAGGACACGGCGACAGGAGTAAAAAACAGACAAAGGGAAGCAGAGAACCAAAAATACACTAGAACAATAAACAGGCAAGACCCAGAGTGACGCAAAATCATGAAGCAATGTATTATGGGAGCAGTACCCTTAAATAGGAAGTGGATCAGAACATCAGAGAGACAGGTGAGTTTGCTGACTGCGAACAAGAAACCCCTGGAACCCAGGAATGGCAACAGGAACCGAGACCCGAACCAGATCCTCTCACATAAAAGGGACAGGGCTGGAAATGGGACACCTTTGTTGCTTGAAACTGGAGACACAGGTGCCCAAAGGACCCAAGTATTTCTTAAAATAGCACTGTAACTTAGAGGGGGGGGGGGGGCATTTGCTACCTGTACTGCTCCCAGGGATCTACCAGTGCTTGATCCACTATAGTTGCCCTAAGTAAATCCAGTGTTATTTCCATATAGTAAGGTTAGTTAGTGAATAGCTTGTCCTGTTTGTAAATACTATTGTTCAACACTCAATGCCATTTGATGTAGATCAGCCGGACGCAGACTTTTTTTTGCGTCTGGCATTTTCCCAGATCTTCAGCGGAATCCACCCCTTTCATAATTCAAGCTTTAAATGATGGATTTCGGTAGCAGAGGAGCCGTAGGGCTAATAGTGCTTTATTATCGCTAAACGGCACTCAGTGGATACATAATCCATGGGGAAATGGTCCAACGCGAGACGTTCCTGCCCATCTCCTTGTCTCTGCCATTTACATTTATCAATCACATTACTTATTTACTACTTGTCAGTAACGTCCTGTAAGCGCATTACTTACACACATTCACGATTCTGCTTGGTGTGCGACTCCGTCTGCTAAATCAGGACTAAGCAGTGGGGAAAATAAGCCGTAATTATGAAGGATCGTGATATACTCGCACCTGAAAGGTCAGGGAAATCTTCGGAGCAGCCGTACTTTTCCAGGAGATTGATAATTATGCTTTTTAGCCCTTTTTTACCTTGTTTTATGGCGGGATCCTGCGGGTTGTTAATCTCACTTTAAAACATCTAACTCTAATCCTTTAAAATCTTTGACCTTAAGTGCAGATAATAGACTTCATGTGGAAGCCACGGAGCCAATCTGAGGTGTGGATCATCTTATACGTAGGGATTTCCATGAAATAAAGGTTAAAAATAAAAAAGAAAAATTCCTTCAAATATCGTGCCTAGGAGGTCCCCATAACCTGCCCGTGAAGTGGCGGATTTCTAGGATGTATAGAAATATCGCCATCAGAGACACACACACGACACCTAGCCACCCTTAACCCTTTCGCTGCAGAGGACGCGCTCAGCGCATCCACCCGCAGGTACTGTTGCACGTGGAGGACGCGCTGAGCACGTCCTCCCTTTGCGGGCAGCGATCGGCAGGATTCCGGCCGATCGCTGTGCCCCCGGTGCCGGCCCAGCACTCGGGACCGCCGCCGGCACCATTAGATGTCATCGCGGCGGCGCAATGACATCTAATTCAGGCGCCCCCCCCCACACGTGTGCGGAGGAGGTGCCTGAAATGGAGGGGGGAGGTCCTTCGGACCTCTCTCCCTCCCGATCGCCGGGGTCCTGCTGCTGAAGGCAGGCACGGTTTGGAAGGGCACAGCCCTTCGTGCCGAATCGTGATCCTCTCCCGGAGCTGGCTCACATCTTGGATGTTGGCCAAGCTTCCGGGAATGCCCCTGACGACTGGCGTCAGCGTGCATAGCACGATGACGCCAGACCTGGACTTAACCCCTAACTGCCACCAATGGTGGAGATAGGGGGTTCCAATGAACCTCCTATCTCCCGATCCGTGGCAGCTAGGGGTTAATGTTTGATACTGTTGGATCGGCCAGAGCATGGCCTTTCCAACGATATCAAACATGACCATGTAAAAAAAATTAAAAAATAATTAATATTAAAAATAAAAACAAAAAAATATTTTAAAAAAATATATTAAAAAAAAAGAAGTTTTTTTTGTTTTTTTTGGTTTGTTAATGCAGCAATATTGTTCCCATTTCAATTATAATGTGAACAATGATGCTGCTCTAATGATTTTTGTATGCGGTGCTTTTGTTAAAAATCGCGTAATTTTCCCCCGAAAAAAATGTAACGACACGCCATTTCTAATTTTTTTAACAAGCGCACCCCATACAACATATAACCGCAATTGCTCGCATGTTAAAATGTGAAAAAAAACACTGAAACAGGACACCCTGAGCAGGACACAGGATTCTTTTTTTTTTATTCTTTTTTTTTTGCAGTAAAAAGTTTCTTTATTTTATTTTTTTTTATTTTTAAGTTTTTAGTTTGTACGAAAGGTCACAGACCGACCAGCATAAATGGTCTCGCAGGACCTAAAGGAAAAACAGACTTACATAATGACATAGGAAATAAAGGGGGGAAGGGTGTCTCAAGTATGGTTGCACCAATACCGATACTAGTATCAGTATCGGTGCTGATACCGGGTACTGCAGGAGTACTTGGTACTCGTGCAGTACCCCCCGATATTTTCCCCGATACCAGAAGCCGGCATTGAGCCGGCTTCCCGGCATCCGAGGGGCTGGGGCGGCTGTCCGAATGCTCTATCGGCATTTGGACAGGCCCTGCAGCTGCTCTCCGCGATGATACTTACCTTCCTGAGCGACGCCGGGAAAGTCTCCGCGCGTGCGCTCGTTGGAAGGCCCCCAGCCGGGACCACGTGGGACCATGTGATCGCGGCTGGGGGCCTTCCAACGAGCGCACGCGCAGAAACTTTCCCGGCATCGCTCAGGAAGGTAAGTATAAACACAGTGAGCAGCTGCATCTGTGCATCTATCGGCATTCGGACAGGCACCTGGTGCTCTCCACGATGATACTTACCTTTCTGGGCGACGCCGGGAAAGTTTCCGCGTGTGCGCTCGTTGGAAGGCCCCCAGCCGCGATCACATGGTCCCACGTGGTTGAGGCTGGGGTCTTTCCAACGAGCGCACCCGCGGAGACTTTCCCGGCGTCGCCCAGGAAGGTAAGTATCATCGCGGAGAGTGCCGGGGGGGGAATCCATGTGTGAGCTGGTTCAAATCCATGTGTGTGCTGGGGCATATCCATGAGCTGGGGCAAATCCATGTGTGAGCTGGGGAAAATTCATGTGTGAGCTGGGGCAAATCCATGTGTGTGCTGGGGCATATCCATGTGTGAGCTGGGGCAAATCCATGAGCTGGGGCAAATCCATGTGTGTGCCGGGGCATATCCTTGAGCTGGGGCATATCCATGAGCTGGGGCATATCCATGAGCTGGGGCAAATCCATGTGTGAGCTGGGGCAAATTCATGTGTGTGCTGGGGCAAATCCATGTGTGTGCTGGGGCATATCCATGTGTGTGCTGGGGCATATCCATGTGCTGGGGCAAATCCATGAGCTGGGGCAAATCCATGTATGTGCCGGGGCATATCCATGTGTGAGCTGGGGCAAATCCATGAGCTGGGGCAAATCCATGAGCTGTGGCATATCCATGAGCTGGAGCAAATCCATGAGCTGGGGCAATATCCCACGAGCTGGGGCAGTATGAATATATATATATCTTGGGGGGTATATATACATGTGAGCTGGGGGCATTTTTATGTGGTCTTATTGGAAAGCGTCACATGACATTAAAGAAAAGTATCGGTACTTGGTATCGGTAAGTACTTTTAAAAAGTATCAGTACTCGTACCCGGTCTTAAAAAAGTGGTATCGGTGCATCCCTAGTCTCAAGGAAAAACTGTAAGATACACAGAATCGGGGGGGGGGGGGGATGGCACCAATAAATCAATATATGTCAGCAGGTGGGGGGAAAATAAAATATATCACACATTACGGCTCAATGAGGTCATAAGTTCAGCAAATAAGGAAAGAGTCCTCAGAAAATGTCTCAAAATTCAAAATGAAAATAGGGGGGTGGGGGATAGAAAAGAGTCCTCAGAAAACAGAGCTGAATAAAAGGGAAATAAAGTCAAAAAGGGGGGCTGTCGACGGGCGATCGGAAAAAGGAACATAAAATTACAAAAGAAATGACTTCACAGGAGTCCATTCAGCCGCGCCCCGGAATGTTACCTCTCGTAATACAGGCAATGCAAGGGCCCCGCCATTCACGTGAATGGCGCATCGGGAAGGACAAGGATCACGGTGTGTGCTCTGTCTCCCAGGCTCTCCCGTAGACGTACAAACCAACCACCAGGACCCAGGCCAACACATCCACCCCTCGACTTCTATGCCTCCACGTCCCGTTGCCACCAGCACAGACGCGGCCACCGCCGCTCTCTCGGCGATGCCACCTCCACAGGGTACCCGCAGGCATGTCTCACAACATCTCCTCGTGAGTCAGGGATCTCCTCGGTCATCTGGCATCTAGAGCCCGACTCAGAAGCCAGCCGCTCTGGATCAGCTCCGCGCGGGACGTTTTCCCCGATATCCTCCTTATGCGCCGAGCGCCCGACAAACATCCCGGCCCTCTCCTCTTCACCCTCCAGGTCCGCAGTCACCAGGCCAGCTGTCAGTGTGGTCAGAAGCCGATGCCAAGAGCCACACAGAAGCGGTTCTCCCTCCTCCTCAGGCGTCCACAGCAAGCACTGCTCCATGGCTGCAAACATAGCCTCCATTCTGCTCACCGGGGGGGAGGGGCGCTCCCGGTCCAGCCATGCCATACACTCCTTCCATCAAGGGGATCCCGGGCGCAGCCTGAAGATGGGGGCCCTCCATCCTCACTGCTCGCAGCCAGCAAGTACACACCACAGGGGGAAGCTGGAGACCCGACAGGCAATTCAGGGGAGGCTGCAAAATGGCCGACAGCTGACCAGGCCTTAAAAAACAAAACCCCAAAGATTCTCCGCTGTGCACCGGGGGGGGGGGCAGAAACGGCCCCGGTGCAATCCACGTAGTAGCCGGCCCCACAGGAACTCCAATAGTGGGTTTTCTAAGTGGAGACTCCAGTAAAAATCGCTGGTTTCAGAAAAGTCCTGCAGAGCTCCACCAAAGCACGTCTGCTTCCATGCGGTGCCCCCCCCCCGGACATAGGATTCTGTGCAGATAATGTGCTCAGTGCTCAATGTGCGGCTCGATCGTATGATCTGAGTTTGTAATGACTCGTTAATACATTGTATCATCTATACTATAAAAGAGTAAGCCTTCAAGTGTCCGTCGCCAAAAGCGGTCTGCGCATGCGCGACGAACATTTGAAAGTGGCCGTTAAAACAAACAGGTAGCTGCGCGTGCCGGCCGCCTGCAAAAAAAAAAAAAAAAAAAATCGTCACGAGCCGCGCGCAGCTACCCGTGTGTTTAAACGCCGCAAGCCCCGATCCTCCAGCGGTGACCGTCCTCCGGCTGTCGCGGCCTGCTCGGCGGGCATCCAGGCTCAGGCGAGCCCCCGGCTTGGTTTGGGCCTACAGGCCCAGCCGAGCCGGGGACTCGCCTAAGCCTAGAGGCCGGCGAGCAGCCAGCGACAGCCGGAGGACGGTCACCGCTGGAGCTCAGGACCGAAGTTCCCAAAACATACTCCCCTAAATCGGCCCTGAGCTCCAGCGGTGACCTCCTCCGGCCGAGCAGGCTGCTAGGCCGGCCTCCAGGCTCAGGCGAGCCCCCGGCTTGGCTTGGGCCTACAGGCCCAGCCGAGCCGGGGACTCGCCTAAGCCTGGAGGCCGGCCTAGCAGCCCGCGACAGCCAGAGGACAGCCACCGGTGGAGCTCCGGGCCAATGTAAGAGGATGTTGCCTACACATACTCACCGACATCGGCCCTTAGCTCCTCCAGCGATGGCGGTCCCGCTTCCAGCGTCCTCTCTCTCTTCGTTGGTCGCCGGTATGACGTCACGAAAGCCTTTGACCCCGGGTCAAAATGCCGGGGTCAAAGGCTTTCGTTACATCATGCTGGCGACCAATGAAGAGAGAGAGGAAGCGGGACCGCCATCGCTGGAGGAGCTAAGGGCCGATGTCGGTGAGTATGTGTAGGCAACATCCCCCTACATTGGCCCGGAGCTCCAGCGGTGGCTGTCGCAGGCAACTCGGCCGGCCTCCAGGCTTAGGCGAGCCCCCGTCTCGGCTGGGCCTGTAGGCCCAAGCCAAGCCGGGGGCTCGCCTGAGCCTGGAGGCCGGCCGAGCAGCCTGCGACAGCCGGAGGACAGTCACCGCTGGAGCTCAGGGCTAATGTAGGTGAGTATGTGCTCTCCACACCCACCCTGCTTGCTCGGCCGGTATCCAAGGTTAGGCGAGCCCCCGGCTTGGCGTTGGCCTAGAGGCCCAGCCGAGCCGGGGACTCGCTTGAGCCTGGAGGACGCCCAAGCATGCAACTCGACCGGCCTCCATGCTCAGGCAAGTCCCCGGCTCGACAGGTCCTCTAGGCCCAAGCCAAGCCGGGGGCTCACCTAAGCTTGGTAACCGGCCGAGCAAGCAGGGTGGGTGTGAAGAGCATATACTCACCTACATCGGCCTCGAGTCCTCCACCGGTCCACACATACTCACCGACATCGGCCCTTAGCTCCTCCAGCGATGGCGGTCCCGCTTCCAGCGTCCTCTCTCTCTTCGTTGGTCGCCGGTATGATGTCACGAAAGCCTTTGACCCCGGGTCAAAATGCCGGGGTCAAAGGCTTTCGTTACATCATGCCGGCGACCAACGAAGAGAGAGAGGAAGCGGGACCGCCATCGCTGGAGGAGCTAAGGGCCGATGTCGGTGAGTATGTGTAGGCAACATCCCCCTACATTGGCCCGGAGCTCCAGCGGTGGCTGTCGCAGGCAGCTCGGCCGGCCTCCAGGCTTAGGCGAGCCCCCGGCTCGGCTGGGCCTGCAGGCCCAAGCCAAGCCGGGGGCTCGCCTGAGCCTGGAGGCCGGCCGAGCAGCCTGCGACAGCCGGAGGACGGTCACCGCTGGAGCTCAGGGCCGAAGTTGCCAAAACATACTCCCCTACATTGGCCCTGAGCTCCAGCGGTGACTTCCTCCGGCTGTCGCTGGCTGCTAGGCCGGCCTCCAGGCTCAGGTGAGCCCCCGGCTTGGCTCGGGCCTACAGGCCCAGCCAAGCCGGGGACTCGCCTAAGCCTAGAGGCCGGCCGAGCAGCCAGCGACAGCCGGAGGACGGTCACCGCTGGAGCTCAGGGCCAATGTAGGAGGATGTTGCCTACACATACTCACCTACATCGGCCCTTAGCTCCTCCAACGATGGCGGTCCCGCTTCCAGCGTCCTCTGTGTCTCCGTTGGTCGTTGGTATGACGTCACGAAAGCCTTTGACCCTGGGTCAAAGGCTTTTGTGATGTCATACCGGCGACCAACGGAGAGAGGACACTGGAAGCGGGACTGCCATCGCTGGAGGGCCGATGTAGGTGAGTATGTGCTCTCCACACCCACCCTGCTTGCTCGGCTGGTATCCAAGCTTAGGCGAGCCCCCGGCTTGGCCTGGGCCTAGAGGCCGAGCCGGGGACTCACCTAAGCATGGAGGCCGGCCGAATTGCCTGCTCGGGCGTCCTCCAGGCTCAGGCGAGTCCACGGCTCAGCTGGGCCTCTAGGCCAAAGCCAAGCCGGGGGCTCGCCTAAGCTTGGATGCCGCCCGAGCTACTTGCTTGGCCGGCATCCAGGCTAAGGCGAGCCCCCGGCTTGGCCTGGGCCTAGAGGCCCAGCCGAGCCGGGGGCTCGCCTGAGCCTGGATGCCGGCCATACACACACACACTGTAAAAAACATATATGTGTGTATATATATCCACATGGGGTTACAGTGTGTGTGTGTATATATATATATATATATGTGTGTATATATATATATGGACTGCGCATGCGTGCAGCCCACGGGGTGCTGTGGCGGTTGGATGCGCGCGCAACCGGGTGCGCGCGCGCCACCCGCCGCAGCACGCCCAAAGCGTCCTACGGAGGTTTGCTGCGCGCGCATCCAACCTCCGTTGGACGCTTTGGGCGTGCTGCGGCAGGTGGCGCGCGCGCATCCAACCGCAACAGCCTGTTACGGAGGTTGCCACGCGCCTGAGCCCAGCGCCTGAGCGCTGAGCCCAGCGCCTGAGCCCAGCGCCCAGCGCCTGAGCCCAGCGCCTGAGCCCAGCGCCTGAGCGCAGAGCCCAGCGCCTGAGCCCAGCGCCCAGCGCCTGAGCCAGCGCCTGAGCGCAGAGCCCAGCGCCTGAGCCCAGTGCCTGAGCGCAGAGCCCAGCGCCTGAGCGCAGAGCCCAGCACCTGAGCCCAGCGCCTGAGCGCAGAGCCCAGCGCCTGAGCCCAGCGCCTGAGCCCAGCGCCTGAGCCCAGCGCCTGAGCGCAGAGCCCAGCGCCTGAGCGCAGAGCCCAGCGCCTGAGCCCAGCGCCTGAGCGCAGAGCCCAACGCCTGAGCCCAGCGCCTGAGCGCAGAGCCCAGCGCCTGAGCCCAGCGCCTGAGCGCAGAGCCCAGCGCCTGAGCCCAGCGCCTGAGCGCAGAGCCCAGCGCCTGAGCCCAGCGCCTGAGCGCAGAGCCCAGCGCCTGAGCCCAGCGCCTGAGCGCCTGAGCCCAGCGCCTGAGCCCAGAGCCCAGCGCCTGAGCCCAGCGCCTGAGCGCAGAGCCCAGCGCCTGAGCCCAGCGCCTGAGCGCAGAGCCCAGCGCCTGAGCGCAGAGCCGAGCCTAGCGCCTGAGCGCAGAGCCTAGCGCCTGAGCCCAGCGCCTGAGCCAAGAGCCTAGCGCCTGAGCCCAGCGCCTGAGCCCAGCGCCTGAGCGCAGAGCCCAGCGCCTGAGCCCAGTGCCCAGCGCCTGAGCGCAGAGCCCAGCGCCTGAGCCCAGTGCCGAGTGCAGAGCACAGAGCAGAGCGCCAAGCAGAGCACAATAGATGGCACAGAGCAGAGCACAACCCATTAAAGGCACAGAGCCGAGCACAATAAACGCCACAGAGCCGAGCACAATAAACGCCACAGAGCCGAGCACAATAAACGCCACAGAGCCAAGCACAGCACAATAAACGGCACACAGCACAATAAACGGCGCCGAGCACAGAACCAAGCACAACACAATAAACGGCGCAGAGCACAATAAAAAGCAGAGCACAATATACGGCACGGAGCAGAGCACAGAGCCGATGTGCAGAGCCCAGCACAGAGCCGAGCAAAACAGAATAAACGCCACAGAGCCAAGCACAATAAACTCCACAGAGCCGAGCACAGTACAATAGACGGCACAGAGCCGAGCACAACAGAATAAACGCCACAGAGCCGAGCACAATAAACGCCACAGAGCCGAGCACAATAAACGCCACAGAGCCGAGCACAATAAACGCCACAGAGCCGAGCACAATAAACGCCACAGAGCCGAGCACAATAAACGCCACAGAGCCGAGCACAATAAACGCCACAGAGCCGAGCACAATAACGCCATAGAGCCGAGCACAATAAACGCCACAGAGCACAGCACAATAAACGCCACAGAGCACAGCACAATAAACGGCACAGCGCTGAGCACAGCACATATACGGCACAGAGCACAGCACAATAAACGGCACAGCCAATCACAGCACAATAAACGGCGCCAAGCACAGAACCAAGCACAACACAATAAACGGCGCAGAGCACAATAAAAAGCAGAGCACAATATACGGCACGGAGCAGAGCACAGAGCCGATGTGCAGAGCCCAGCACAGAGCCGAGCAAAACAGAATAAACGCCACAGAGCCAAGCACAATAAACAGCACAGAGCCAAGCACAATAAACGCCACAGAGCCGAGCAAAATAAACTCCACAGAGCCAAGCACAATAAACTCCACAGAGCCAAGCACAATAAACGCCACAGAGCCGAGCACAATAAACGCCACAGAGCCGAGCACAATAAACGCCACAGAGCCGAGCACAATAAACGCCACAGAGCCGAGCACAATAAACGCCACAGAGCCGAGCACAATAAACGCCACAGAGCCGAGCACAATAAACGCCACAGAGCCGAGCACAATAAACGCCATAGAGCCGAGCACAATAAACGCCACAGAGCACAGCACAATAAACGCCACAGAGCACAGCACAATAAACGGCACAGCGCCGAGCACAGCACAATATACGGCACAGAGCACAGCACAATAAACGGCACAGCCAATCACAGCACAATAAACGGCGCCAAGCACAGAACCAAGCACAACACAATAAACGGCGCAGAGCACAATAAAAAGCAGAGCACAATATACGGCACGGAGCAGAGCACAGAGCCGATGTGCAGAGCCCAGCACAGAGCCGAGCAAAACAGAATAAACGCCACAGAGCCAAGCACAATAAACTCCACAGAGCCGAGCACAGTACAATAGACGGCACAGAGCCGAGCACAACAGAATAAACGGCACAGAGCCGAGCACAGAGCCAAACACAGCACAATAAATGGCACCGAACCAAGCACAACGCACCACACTTATCAATAGACTGCCCTCTGGGCAGGCTTTACACCTAGTGTTTCCTATAAAGTATCACCTCAGTCCCAGCTACATTAATCTTCACAAAGCCGAAAAACTCTTAATACAAGAGTATTTAAAATAGTGGGAGATGTCAACCACACACAGACTAGACTAGGGATGCCAGATCCTCCATGTTTTCCTGGACACATATAGGGGTCTGTTCACTAAACCCCGAAACTGAACACAATTTTGGGGCTTTACATTTTGGCTCAGTTTGCCGATTCCATAGTGAATGGTCACCGTATTTTCCAAAGTTGGAGTTGTCGAAAAAAAACACTGAATTGCGTCAAATTGCACCAATAACGGCCTAGCAGAGGGCAATGCAACAATGTATCCACAGCTCCCACACCTCACAGTCCTCTAGGGATGTGCACGCATTTTCGTTTCGGGCATGTTCGTGTTTTTTTAAAAGTTTTGTTTCAGATTGTTTCGTTTTGGCTCGGTGTTTTGTATCGATTTTTTTTTCGTGAAATCGGGGAAATTCGTTCTTTCGGATCGTCTGTTCTCTTTGTTTCAAAGGGTCCATCCTCGGATTTTCGTTTTGAATTTAGACGTATGGTGTTTCGGATGCTCCGATATTTCGGTCGATACGGTAATCCTGCCGATTCGTTCCTTCGGACGTATCGTTTTTTTATGAAAGATCCTTTTTTTCTTATAAATATGCATCGCACAACTTTATTTAATCATATAAAATATCAATATCTTGTGCTGTTAGACGGGGATTTAGGGAAAAGCTAATTAAATATTTAAAATAAATATATTATTGATGCAGAAAGAAAGCTCTGGAACAAGTGAAAAAAGTGACTGACAATACGAAATCAGCAACGGAACCGAAACGGACTCGAAACAATACGAAAATACATTGTCTGAAATTAACCTAACGGAAATCGCGAATAGAACGAAAATGACTTGCGATTTTACAAATTTCTTGTCCATACAAAATAACGATTTTTTTTCGTTTTGTATCGGGAAATATTTCGGATGGTGTGTATTTCGTTGCCGGTCTGATTCGGAACGCCGGACGAATTCGTAGCACCGAATCGACCCGTTTCCTGAGAAAAACGAATCGGTACGAAATGAAACGCACATCCCTACATTCCTCTTGGCGGAGCAGATTCTTGAAGAGAACCTGACAAATACACCCAGGGATCATGTATAATCATAACATCTCATGCATAAAGTCAATTAGTATGCCAGGTTATCCAGTGTAACCCCTTTAAATCCCATTTGCATGTCTTTATATAGTGTTTTCTCTGCCCTCTGTAAGATCCTACTCATGCCACCCTGGCCTGTATTACTGTAAAGAAGCTGCAAATAGCAGCCTCCACCGTCACTATATGAAAAAGCTCCACAAACTTTACTGCAGCATTCCAGCAGCCAGGGATTTGGCAGAATACTTGGAGAGCTGAGGGATCATTCACTGCTGTACAGGGAAAAGAAGCAGGGGTTTATAATGAGTGTAGATCCATGTACAGTACAGATACAAGGTGTTGCTGTAATTGTCACACACAGGCATTATGCAGTACATACAGATACAAGGTGTTGCTGTAATTGCCATACACAGGCGTTATGCAGCACATACAGATACAAGGTGTTGCTGTAATTGCCATACACAGGCATTATGCGGCACATACAGATACAAGGTGTTGCTGTAATTGCCACACACAGGCATTATGCAGCACATACAGATACAAGGTGTTGCTGTAATTGCCATACACAGGCATTATGCGGCACATACAGATACTTGGTGTTGCTGTAATTGCCATACACAGACATTATGCGGCACATACAGTTACAAGGTGTTGCTGTAATAGCCATACACAGGCATTATGCAGCACATACAGATACAAGGTGTTGCTGTATTTGCCATACACAGGCATTATGCAGCACATACAGATACAAGGTGTTGCTGTAATTGCCATACACAGGCATTATGCAGCACATACAGATACAAGGTGTCGCTGTAATTGCCATACACAGACATTATGCAGCACATACAGATACAAGGTGTTGCTGTATTTGCCATACACAGGCATTATGCAGCATATATAGATACAAGGTGTTACTGTAATTGTCATACACGGGCATTATGCGGCACATACAGATACAAGGTGTTGCTGTAATTGCCATACACAGGCATTGTCCAGCACATACAGATACAAGGTGTTGCTGTAATTGCCATACACAGGCCTTATGCGGCACATACAGATACAAGGTGTTGCTGTAATTGCCATACACAGGCATTATGCAGCACATACAGATACAAGGTGTTGCTGTAATTGCCATACACAGGCATTATGCAGCACATACAGATACAAGGTGTTGCTGTAATTGCCATACACAGCATTATGCAGCACATACAGATATTGCATTGCTAATAATCTTATTCTGATCACTATAAATCCCAATAAGCAGGAGATCTCACCATTTTATTATCTGTCTGCAGCACATTTACTGCATCTGCCTGTATGCTGATAATGCTGACCCCGTGTAAGCAGGAGATCTCACCATTTTATTATCTGTCTGCAGCAAATTTACTGCATCTGTCTGTATGCTGATAATGTTGACCCCGTGTAAGCAGGAGATCTCACCATTTTATTATCTGTCTGCAGCAAATTTACTTCATCTGTCTGTATGCTGATAATGTTGACCCCGTGTAAGCAGGAGATCTCACCATTTTACTATCTGTCTGCAGCACATTTACTGCATCTGCCTGTATGCTGATAATGTAGAAGACCTCGTGTAAGCAGGAAATCTCACCATTTTATTATCTGTCTGCAGCACATTTACTTCACCTGCCTGTATGCTGATAATGCAGACCCCATGTAAGCAGAAGATCTCACCACTTTATTATCTGTCCGCAGCACATTTTCTGACACAGAGGCCATTTTTGCCTGTATGCTGATAATACAGACCCTTTGTGACATTGTGCCAAACAAGGGGCGCCATCTAAAGTTTACAACCTTTCATCCAAGTGATATTTTTGTAAAGATGAAACAATTAAATGAGAATATTGTCGTGCTCATAATTTATTTATTTTGTCTCTCATCTATCTCAGAATAAGAATCTTTATGCAAAGTTGCCATTTTATCCCATTATCTTAATTAATTGATCACCAAGCATATCCCAAGGTTCAAATGAATGTTATGACATGTTTTCATCAAGATGTGCTTGGCAGTGAAAGGGCTAATAAGAGATGCCAAAAAGGGAAACATTGGGCTGGATTTCGACCAGCAGGAGGTTTTAGTAGCCAATCACGGATAAACCAATATGTGACAACTAAAAACTAGCAAATTCATATTATTATTTTAGAGGCCACATTACAATTTAGGTGCTAAAGTTAACCTCACCTGCGTGAGCATTAACGTTAGCCGTGGTGGATACCGCATATTACAATCCAAATGCTAACAGGTTAAGTAACCCATTTGCGTTTGGTATCTTGTGCTTTTCAGCGCGAGGTCACTGTACTTTGCGCTCCCTATACTTAACATGGGGAGCACAAAGTGTTAATCAGCATTAGGATTAGGGATGGACTGATGGTTCGATGCGAACGTGAGTTCACATCGAACATTGGCCGTTCGAAAGTTCGCGAACTTCGAACTTTTTGGGACGTTCGACAAAAGTTCGAGAAAACAAAAAATTGAATTTAATTAAAACAATGCTTAAAAAATCTAAAAATAAAGAGACTCTTTACTGCAAAATATTATAAGCAATGGTTTATTAGATATTGAATTAAAATGGGAATATTTTTAACATTGAAGCCTATGGGATAAAACATTCTTGTTACTAAAACATCAGGCAGACATGGCCCTCTAATCAGGCACTGTAGAGGACAGCCCGCCGGGGCCTCCCAAGAACCCCTTGAGGAGCATGCAGCCGCAGGATGACAGAGCTGCGACTGTGCGGGCTGGCCAGCCGGGTGCATGTGGCAGAGAGGTGGCGCACGAAGGGAGCCACGGCAGACCCCCCCCCCCCACAACCAGGATCCAGGGAGCACCCACTGACCACCAGGCTAAGGTAAGGCGACACATTTTTTTTTTAAAAAAAATCCGAGGACATCTTTAAATGTCCCCGGGAACATAAAATAAAACTTTTTCTTTCTAATACTCACCTGATTCCTGGATTCACAAACAAGCGCAGCCTCCTGTCAAGGCCAGGAGCTCCGGCGGCACCCGGCGCAGCTATGAGTGATCAGGGGGCAGGGCGTGGCGTGATGACGTAGAGCCGCTGGGACCTTTAAATCAGGAGCACGCGCTGCACACCTTGCCTTGCCGTGGAGTTTCATTCCCGCATTGCTAGCTTACCGAATCAGTTTGTATACTTGTTACTGACCCTGCTTGTTCTGAGGACCCGATCTGTTGCCGGCTTTGCCTGCCATTTCACTTTTCTCTCTGTGTACTCCCTGCCTGTTCTGTTTGCCTCCTGTTGCTACTGGTGTGCACCAATTCTCACCATATACAGTAGCGCAGTACTAGTGCCTAAACGTTGTTGACCTGGTTTTGTTATAACAACTACTCTCGCTCTGTGCCCCTGTCTGGTATATTCCGCTGTTTGTTACTGCTGGTGCGCTTTCATCCTGCCATACACTATAGTGCAGTAATATTTGGGTGCACTGCCACTGACGCGTGTACCAGATTCATATCATTGTAATATTTGACCGCAGGGTCCACCACTGCACTCTTCCACAATACCTCAGAGGGGTTACGGTTACAGACGGTGTGAAGGCACTAGCTGGCACCAAAGGTCCAATTTTAATGCACCTGTTGTTACTTTCATCCAAAGCCTGCCTAAATTTCTTCATAATTTAGCCAAAAAATCACTAAACTTGTTCTGCGTGTCCTAAAACGTCTCCTCTTTTCATACAGGCTGCCGCCCCAAGCAGTTGTTTATGAATAGATTAAAGGAAAACCATTTACCGTCATTTGAAATGTAATTTTTCTCTTTTTAAATGTTTCTATACATCCTACAAATCCGCCACTTCACGGGCAGGTTATGGGGACCTCCTAGGCACGATATTTGAAGGAATTTTTCGCTTTTATTCTTAACCCTTCATTCATGGAAAACTCACTGCCCTTTAAAAAGTTTTTTTTAAAACTTTTTGTCCTTGTTTCCTGTCCCCCAGGGCACTACCCGGACCCCCATACACCTTTTATGGCAAATATCTTGCATATATGCCCTCTTGCAGGGCACTCTAAAAATCGAATGTTCAGGTCCCATAGACTTGCATTGAGTTCGAATCGTGTTCGAATTCAAACTTTTTCAAATGTTCAGGGGTGTTCGGCCCATCACTAGTTAGGATTACAAAGTCCTCCTGACGCTGATTAACGTCCGGCCGCGGTTAACAGAAAGTTAACCACAGCCAGGACTTGGTGTTAACGGATTCCGCTTCTGCAGAATCCGTTAACACATCCAAAAAAGTTAGAAAACAAATCAGGTACTCACCTCCCGTCCCGCGGCTCTGTCCGGCTACTCAGTCCGGCGGGAGCAGGGAAAGACTGGGGGAAAAAGTTCCTCAGTCTCTCTCTGTGGATCACTATGCCGACCGGCCAGATCTCGCGAAAACTGCAGGCGTTTTAACATCAGGAACGTAATGTGGCCCTTAGTCTTTAAAGTTTTTCTTTGAAATATTTCAAATGTGATCTATATATACTCACCGGCCACTTTATTAGGTACACCTTGCTAGTACCGGGTTGGACCCCCTTTTGCCTTTAGAACTGCCTTAACTCTTCATAGCATTGATTCTACAAGGTGTTGGAAACATTCCTCAGAGATTTTGGTCCATATTGACATGATCGCATGTCAGCTGCACATCCATGATGCAAATCTCCCTTTCCACCCTATCACAAAGGTGCTCTACTGAATTGAGATCTGGGGACTGTGGAGGCCATTGGAGCACAGTGACCTCATTGTCATGTTCAAGAAACCATTTTGAGATGAGTTGAGCTTTGTGACATGGTGCATTATCCTGCTGGAAGGAGCCATCAGAAGATACAGGGGACACTGTGCTCATAAAGGGATGGACATGGTGCATTATCCTGCTGGAAGGAGCCGTCAGAAGATACAGGGGACACTGTGCTCATAAAGGGATGGACATGGTGCATTATCCTGCTGGAAGGAGCCATCAGAAGATACAGGGGACACTGTGCTCATAAAGGGATGGACATGGTGCATTATCCTGCTGGAAGGAGCCATCAGAAGATACAGGGGACACTGTGCTCATAAAGGGATGGACATGGTGCATTATCCTGCTGGAAGGAGCCATCAGAAGATACAGGGGACACTGTGCTCATAAAGGGATGGACATGGTGCATTATCCTGCTGGAAGGAGCCGTCAGAAGATACAGGGGACACTGTGCTCATAAAGGGATGGACATGGTGCATTATCCTGCTGGAAGGAGTCGTCAGAAGATACAGGGGACACTGTGCTCATAAAGGGATGGACATGATGCATTATCCTGCTGGAAGGAGCCGTCAGAAGATACAGGGGACACTGTGCTCCTAAAGGGATGGACATGGTGCATTATCCTGCTGGAAGGAGCCAGCAGAAGATACAGGGGACACTGTGCTCATAAAGGGATGGACATGGTGCATTATCCTGCTGGAAGGAGCCATCAGAAGATATAGGGGACACTGTGCTCATAAAGGGATGGACATGGTGCATTATCCTGCTGGAAGGAGCCATCAGAAGATACAGGGGACACTGTGCTCATAAAGGGATGGACATGGTGCATTATCCTGCTGGAAGGAGCCATCAGAAGATACAGGGGACACTGTGCTCATAAAGGGATGGACATGGTGCATTATCCTGCTGGAAGGAGCCATCAGAAGATATAGGGGACACTGTGCTCATAAAGGGATGGACATGATGCATTATCCTGCTGGAAGGAGCCATCAGAAGATACAGGGGACACTGTGCTCATAAAGGGATGGACATGGTGCATTATCCTGCTGGAAGGAGCCATCAGAAGATACAGGGGACACTGCTCATAAAGGGATGGACATGATGCATTATCCTGCTGGAAGGAGCCATCAGAAGATACAGGGGACACTGTGCTCATAAAGGGATGGACACGGTGCATTATCCTGCTGGAAGGAGCCATCAGAATATACAGGGGACACTGTGCTCATAAAGGGATGGACATGGTCAGTAACAATACTCAGGTAGGCCGTGGTGTTTAAACGATGCTCAGTTGGTACTAAGGGGCCCAAAGTGTGCCAAGAAAATATCCCCCAAACCGTTACACCACGAGCACCAACCTGAAGCGCTGATAGAAGGCAGGATGGATCCATGCTTTCATGTTGTTTTATGCCAAATTCTGACCCATCTGAATGTCGCAGCTGAAATCGAGACTCATCAGACCAGGCAACGTTTTTCCAATCTTCTGTTGTCCAGTTTTGGTGTCTGTGTGAATTGTAGCCTCAGTTTCCTGTTTTTAGCTGACAGGAGCGGCACCTGGTGTGATCTGCTGCTGCTGTAGCCCATCTGCTTCAAGGTTGGACGTGTTGTGCATTCAGAGATGGTATATCTGCAGACCTTGGTTGTATCGAGTGGTTATTTGAGTTACTGTTGCCTTTCTATCATCTCGATCCAGTCTGCCCATTCTCCTCTGACCTCACAAGGCATTTTCGTCCACACAGCTGCCGTTCGCTGGATATTTTCTCTTTTTTGGGTCATTCTCTGTAAACCCTAGAGATGTTGTGCGTGAAAATCCCAGGAGATCAGCAGTTTATGAAATACTCAGACCAGCCCGTCTGGCACCAACAACCCATGCCATGTTCAAAGTCACTTAAACCCCCTTTCTTCCACCATCCAGATGCTCGGTTTGAACTTCAGCAAGTCGTTTTTTCCGCGTCTAGATGCCGAAATGCATTGAGTTGCTGCCGTGTGATTGGCTATTTAGCAATTTGTGTTAACAAGCAATTGAACAGGTGTACCTAATAAAGTGGCCGGTAAGTACAGTATATATAAAGTGAGACAGAGGGCATTTGCATATCCTACCCAGAGTTCCTTGCTGCATATGGGGAATGTGGCACAGAAAGTCTGGGATGCAATTCTTTGAATTGCTATGATGTGCAGGTGGCTTCTGCAATAATAAACACACTATATATATATATAAAAGTAGACTGTGTTGATGCACGCTGTGTTTGGAGACCTCCCTCCTCCACTGACAAATCTCCATAAAATTGCTAAGTTTCTGACTTACTTTGCGGAGCGTTCACGCTGACAAACAAACCTGTTGACAAAAGATGATGCATTAATATTGTGAGACACGGAACATTTTGTATCCATGGAAACGTGGTGTGAGTTTTACATACTTATATTTTTACACCTTTGGCTTTGGGATTGTGAGATTTGCTTGGCGTTCAGGATGGAGTCAGATGAAAACGTCTTTTAAAAATAGTCGTTGAACAACACCTTAACGTTAACACATTGTAAGAAAATAGAATATAATATAAATAACTGTATTTACCCTGATCGCAGACTCCATGCATGAGCGGCCACTGAAAAATAATGCTATTGCATTGCTCCCTCCGCTTTCCCCTGGACTCACAGCAGAGGAGCGCTGCCTTATTTCTCCTTATGGATTTCTTTCTTGTGAGGCCATTGTGTCCGAGCACCAACATGTCATGTCTGAGGGTATGGACTGTTATGTTGATATGGAAAAGTAATAAGGTGCAGAACAAATGATTGTGAGCTTGTATGTCATCGCATTGGGGAGCAGAGACGGATAACTATACTGAGTTTCTGTTGGTTGTCCTCAAGGTTTAATGACACCGGACTGCAGCATGAATATATTTTAGTATTGTCACGGGGCAGCGAGCGTGAGCCACGGTGGGCCCTTTAACCGGATATTTAGGGGAACCTAACAAGAAATAACACAGAAACAAGAGAACAGGAAGGGCGAGGGTTAAACAGGACACAGCAAGACAATATACTCACACCCAACAGCAACACAGGGAAACCCTGAACTGGGATGAGGTCCTTGCAATGGCCTCTAATACTAACTGAATATAATGCTGCTGGGTAATACACAGAACGGGAATAAAGGACACAAGGAACATACAGTAGAATTGTCAGAACCAGAGCCAATGAATCAAGAGCCAAGATGTCAGACAAGCCAAGATCAGATACCAGAGAATAGTCCAAATAGCCAGGAATCGGTACACAGAATATCAATAATAACAAACAGGGATTACACAGAACGGACGTCAGAAGCATGCCTAGATCATACAGGGGAATGCCAAGATCATACAGGGGATTATCAAGACAAGATATAGTACCAGGAACACAGGAAGCACTGACTCTCAGGAACAGAAACCCTCAGGAACAGGAACCCTCAGGAACTAGAGCCAGGCAAGAGCATGTGCTGCTTCCATATTTATAGGGACAGGGCGGACCATGTGACCCCAGGCCAGAACAGCAGCAGGGGAATCCAGAAGCGGCACAGGGCAGAATGGCATAGCAATACAAAGCAAGAACTGGCTTGGATCACTCTCACCACCAGGGGGCATGGCTAGAACAGGTAGAAACTTGACACTTATACACTCAGGGTTGTTCACTAATATCCCAATTTAACACCAAATTGCAGTAACAGGTGAATTTCACCATATCTGCAATTTTGGGGCAATTTGTCTATTCACTAAACTGTATTGTCACCAAATACAGGCGAATTGACGGAGAAATACAGTGCATTTCGCTACAATTCAGCACGATTCGGCTGCACCGAAATTGTCACACAGAGAACTACCGATTTGTCGACTCACAGAACGCCGAATTGCATTGAAATTGTGGCAAAATTACCTGTTTTCTGGAGATTTCAACTCGCTGGTATAAGCAGGAGAATCTCACAGGTTTCAATGTAACAAATGTAATAGCTTTTTTTATTTTTTAAACCGTTTATTATTTTTATTCTTTATGAAAACTCTTTTATTTTTCTTATTTTTTAAGACATTTTTGTTTTTAATTTTTTTATAAAATACTCTTTTGTTATTTTTTTTACAAACCTTTTAATTATTTTTTTAAAGGACCTTTTTTTATTATTTAGACACATTTTAATGCATTTTTATTGATTTAAGGTGACTTCCTGTTATTACTTTTTTCCTTCGGTGGAATTTGCAGACGCAATTTCGGTGAGATTTGTCACTTACCAGCGCTTCTCTCCAACGTCCGATAACTCCATTTTTGGTGCAATATGATGAACATTCGATAAATAGTGAATTCACCAAATTTTCAGCGAAATGGAATGGCCAAGGTGAGCCGACATGAAAAGCACTGTAACGGAGATCAGTTTCAGTGCCTTGTGAATAGACCCCTATGTATTTCCACCGCCTTCCCAAGATTGGCCTTTGCCTGAAAAGCTGAGCTGAAGTTCCCAATCATTTCTGATCATTTCAGCTCTTCATATGCAACATGTTCACTGTATTTTTTAAAGTCTTCTGTATCTCCCACCACGTTTGCCAGAGACCCGTTTCAGGTATCAAAGTAGTCAAGTCTGAAGACCATGAATGTCATGGAGAGGAGACACTTTTCGCTAGGGATGTCCGTTTCGGGTTTCGGAATTTCGGAATTTTCACGAAATTTCCCGATTCGTGCTTTCGGATGCGGCCGAATTTCCGAAAATTTTTAGATCCGAAAATGGTAGATCCGAAAAGTTTTCCGAGCCGAAACGAAATATTTTTTTGGAATTTTCGAATGGACTTGAAATGTGTCAAATCGAAATTTATTGCTTTGAAACGAGGAGAACAGACGTTCCAAAAAAACGAAAATTTCCGAACTTACGAAAAGTCGATACAAAAAACGAGCAAAGTGACACGAAAATACGAAAAACGGTCGAAATTCCGAAAACGTGTACAATTCTGAAAAACGAAAATTTCCGAAATCACGAAAAGTCGATACAAAAAACGAGCTAAGTGACACGAAAATACAAAAAATGGTCGATATTCCGAAAAAAAATGTACACGAAAAACGAATCAAGCCGAACCGAATTGAAACAGAAATCGGTCGAAACGAGCCGAATCGAAAAGTTTAAAAATCCGAAAAATCGAACCGAATCGAACAGAAAAAAAAATCGGTGCACAAGCCTACTTTTCGCCATGGGCAGTGGTCAGGCTGTGGACAGATTTTTGGGTGATCAGTCAGTGGTTTTCAATACCAAGCTACATGTGTCTAGAGCAAGGATCTCAAACTCTGCCCCCTGGACGAACAACACCTCCCATGGTGCTCTGGCCATTTATTGGTTTTGAAGAATCCTGGGGACTGTAGGCAATAAACATCTGGGGGGGGGCAAAGTTTAAGATCTCAGGTACAGAGCTGAGGATGGGTTTCGTCCTTTTGCGGGCAAACCTGGAGAACCTTCCTCTTACCCAGCCATATTTGACGAGTGCGACACTACAGCCAAGAAAATCGTTTTGTCATCCCAGTAGCTGTAGCTGATATTGGCCTTTGGATGGCCGCATGGGAGATTTGGCTTGTGGCCATCGCCATTCGCCACCCACCTTGCATTGGTCCCATTTGCCCAGAAGCCAGTTTGGGTCTGTTAAATAGTTAATACTTCTGTGATGTTTTCATTTTCTGGTCCTCAGAGTTATTTATTATTTGTTTTTTGAGAAAGGATTTTACCAGGAAGGATACATTGAGATTTCTCTGTTTTTCAGTATGTCCTGGGTGGCGAGTATGTACCGTTAGGTGTCTTGCCCAAGGACACTTACTGGAGAGGTGCTCGCTGGGATCGAACCCATGACTCTTGTTGCTGTGTGTATAACATTTGGGCAGCTGGTGGGTTGAGTAATGAGAGTCTGATGGTGGCTCCATGAATCAGAGCTGTGGTTCATGCAGCCACAGCTGTTTTTCACCTACTCTATGCTAAATACAGGGATTTGTGAAGATCGCCTGATCTGGAGGGGAAGAACCTGAGCAGGACGTGTCTAGGTCTGTAGATCTGCTCGAACGTAGAATTTCTAGCTCATAGAGTCTCTGTAGAATGAATCACCTCTATGGTCACGGCCCCAGCACTTGCAAATCCTAAGGGAAGGGATTGTGGAGCAGGTTGACGAAGTGGTCAGCGCTTATTGCTTTGCTGCAGGAAACAGGGATAAATCAGGCAAAGGATTTCAGGGATTCGACTGAAAATAGAGTTTCCCTTTTTTTGCCCTTAAATATTTGGGTAGATCCAGGTGGCAGCCTTTGCCCAATTCACTTTTATACATTATTTAAAAATTATTTTTGGTGATTTTACTCCCTTTTTCTGCCTCGCCGCTCGTTGCTCCTCCTCTTCGGATCAAACACTCCCGAACCTGGAAGTCCCTGAAGCTTTACTATACAACTTGTGTAGTGTAGGAACCACAAATCACGCAGCGCTACGGGACTCCAACACTTTACCTACACGAGTTTGGTAGCGCCTGCGCAGAGCGATGGATCGGAGCAGCGCGCGCATGCACAGATCTGATCCATCGCTGTCTCTCTGAGAACGCTCGCTACAGCGATTGGTCTCACAGGGTGACGTCGGCCGCTCTCTGTGTGTGACATCACTAGTGCAGATCCGGTGACCGGCAGCCAGGAAATTCAAAGATCCCAACTGCTGGTGACGCTGGTCGGGTGGGAAGGAACGTCTTCACTTTAGCCAGAGGTATCTCCAGAACGGGGGAGCTATGAGTGTGAATGGGGGGGGGTGTTGGGATTCAAAACATCCTGATCTCTTGAAACAGCTAAAGTGTCAGGATGATTACAGCGTCCCTTTAAAACTGACCCAGACGCCCCCCATGGAGGATGAGGAACATGAGGGAGGGGAGATCGTGTAAAGGTTGCCTGTTTTATTGCATGATTGTGCCAGCCCGCCTCTGGAAAGAAGGAGAGCTAGGAGAGAGGACGGAGAGCCTGGCGCACGTCTTGCTCCTCCCCGCCAGCCGGGCAACCTGCGGAGGAATCCATTACAATCAGTCATGGCTGCCGAGGGCAACGAGCGACTGCAGCGATCACGACTTCCTTCCTCCTTACTGAAAAGAGAAGGGACGAGACGGACCGACGCTTCCCTCACTCACTCAACATAACTTCAGGGATTTTTTGTCGCCAGCAAATGCGTGAAATAAATAAGTTATAAATGTGACCCCCCCTCCCCCCTCCCCAAAGGCAGGCGTTTATTATGAAATCTATCATCTTGACAGGTTTCAGGAAAATCCGTTTGATGCCGTAAAACGCACGTTAAGACAACTGGGCTTTAATGTGAGAAATGGCTCATTTTTAACTTATAACTCGTTATTTTTCAGAACTAATCGCCGGGAGGTCGTGAGAAAACAACGTATACAGGAGACGGGAATTTTAAAGGGACGCTCCCGTCAGCCTTTGTAGTTTTAAAGAGGTCAGTATGTGAGGAATGACCCCCCCCAGCTCCACCGATCTGATGAAATCACAGGATGAAGCAGAGGAGTTTCCTACACCCCATCCAGCGTCACCAAAAGCTGGAATTTTGAATTTCCCTGCTGCCGGTCACTTGTGATGTCACACACAGAGAGTGGGCGATGTCACCCTGTGAGAGCAATCGCTGTAGCGAGCGTTCTCAGAGAGGCAGCGATGGATCAGATCTGTGCATGCGCGTGCAGCTCCCATCCATCACTCTGCGCAGGCGCTACAGAACTTGTGTACGGAAAGTGTGTGAGTCCCGTAACGCTGCACAATTTGTGGATCCTGCACTACACAAGTTGTATAGAAGCATATATTGCTCAGAAAAGCTTCAGGGACTTCTGGGTTCGGGAGGAGCAGCGCGCGGCGAGGGGGAAAATAAAATGAACAAAAATGATAAAATTGAAAAAATAATTTGCAGAAGTCGTCAGCAGCAACAACTCGATTATTTATGGGCAAAAAAATTTATGTTTTTTTTTTAATTACATGTTCCTTCTTTAATCTCTTGGGTCTGTTGAATGCACCCCACTACTTCCCGTACACAGCTATTACCCTCACCTAGTGTGTCCCCTCTCCTCTTAGCTCTGGAGCAGGGTCTCCTCTCCTCTTAGATTGTAAGCTCTGGAGCAGGGTCCCCTCTCCTCTTAGATTGTAAGCTCTGGGGCAGGGTCCCCTCTCCTCTTAGATTGTAAGCTCTGGGGCAGGGTCCCCTCTCCTCTTAGATTGTAAGCTCTGGAGCAGGGTCCCCTCTCCTCTTAGATTGTAAGCTCTGGGGCAGGGTCCCCTCTCCTCTTAGATTGTAAGCTCTGGGGCAGGGTCCTCTCTCCTCTTAGATTGTAAGCTCTGGGTCAGGGTCCCCTCTCCTCTTAGATTGTAAGCTCTGGGGCAGGGTCCTCTCTCCTCTTAGATTGTAAGCTCTGGGGCAGGGTCCTCTCTCCTCTTAGATTGTAAGCTCTGGGTCAGGGTCCCCTCTCCTCTTAGATTGTAAGCTCTGGGGCAGGGTCCTCTCTCCTCTTAGATTGTAAGCTCTGGTGCAGGGTCCTCTCTCCGCTTAGATTGTAAGCTCTGGGTCAGGGTCCCCTCTCCTCTTAGATTGTAAGCTCTGGAGCAGGGTCTCCTCTCCTCTTAGATTGTAAGCTCTGGAGCAGGGTCTCCTCTCCTCTTAGATTGTAAGCTCTGGGGCAGGGTCCCCTCTCCTCTTAGATTGTAAGCTCTGGGGCAGGGTCCCCTCTCCTCTTAGATTGTAAGCTCTGGGGCAGGGTCCCCTCTCCTCTTAGATTGTAAACTCTGGGGCAGGGTCTCCTCTCCTCTTAGATTATAAGCTCTGGAGCAGGGTCCCCTCTCCTCTTAGATTGTAAGCTCTGGGGCAGGGTCCCCTCTCCTCTTAGATTGTAAGCTCTGGGCAGGGTCCCCTCTCCTCTTAGATTGTAAGCTCTTTAGCAGGGTCTCCTCTCCTCTTAGATTGTAAGCTCTGGGCAGGGTCCCCTCTCCTCTTAGATTGTAAGCTCTGGAGCAGGGTCTCCTCTCCTCTTAGATGTAAGCTCTGGAGCAGGGTCCCTCTCCTCTTAGATGTAAGCTCTGGAGCAGAGTCCCCTCTCCTCTTAGATTGTAAGCTCTGGGGCAGGGTCCTCTCTCCTCTTAGATTGTAAGCTCTGGGCAGGGTCCTCTCTCCTCTTAGATTGTAAGCTCTGGGGCAGGTCCCCTCTCCTCTTAGATTGTAAGCTCTGGAGCAGGGTCTCCTCTCCTCTTAGATTGTAAGCTCTGGAGCAGGTCTCCTCTCCTCTTAGATTGTAAGCTCTGGGGCAGGGTCCCCTCTCCTCTTAGATTGTAAGCTCTGGGCAGGGTCCCCTCTCCTCTTAGATTGTAAGCTCTGGGCAGGGTCCCCTCTCCTCTTAGATTGTAAGCTCTGGGGCAGGGTCCCCTCTCCTCTTAGATTGTAAGCTCTGGGGCAGGGTCCCCTCTCCTCTTAGATTGTAAGCTCTGAGGCAGGGTCCCCTCTCCTCTTAGATTGTAAGCTCTGGAGCAGGGTCCCCTCTCCTCTTAGATTGTAAGCTCTGGAGCAGGGTCCCCTCTCCTCTTAGATTGTAAGCTCTGGAGCAGGGTCCCCTCTCCTCTTAGATTGTAAGCTCTGGGGCAGGGTCCCTCTCCTCTTAGATTGTAAGCTCTGAGCAGGGTCCCCTCTCCTCTTAGATTGTAAGCTCTGGAGCAGGGTCCCCTCTCCTCTTAGATTGTAAGCTCTGGGGCAGGGTCCCCTCTCCTCTTAGATTGTAAGCTCTGGAGCAGGGCCCCTCTCCTCTTAGATTGTAAACTCTGGAGCAGGTCCCCTCTCCTCTTAGATTGTAAGCTCTGGAGCAGGGTCCCCTCTCCTCTTAGATTGTAACTCTGGGGCAGGGTCCCCTCTCCTCATAGATTGTAAGCTCTGGGGCAGGGTCCCCTCTCCTCTTAGATTGTAAGCTCTGGGGCAGGGTCCCCTCTCCTCTTAGATTGTAAGCTCTGGAGCAGGGTCCCTCTCCTCTTAGATTGTAAGCTCTGGGGCAGGGTCCCCTCTCCTCTTAGATTGTAAGCTCTGGGGCAGGGTCCCTCTCCTCTTAGATTGTAAGCTCTGGGGCAGGGTCCCCTCTCCCTTAGATTGTAAGCTGGGGCAGGGTCCCCTCTCCTCTTAGATTGTAAACTCTGGAGCAGGGTCCCCTCTCCTCTTAGATTGTAAGCTCTGGGGCAGGGTCCCCTCTCTCTTAGATTGTAAACTCTGGAGCAGGGTCCCCTCTCCTCTTAGATTGTAAGCTCTGGAGCAGGGTCCCCTCTCCACTTAGATTGTAAGCTCTGGGGCAGGGTCCCCTCTCCACTTAGATTGTAAGCTCTGGGGCAGGGTCCTCTCTCCTCTTAGATTGTAATCTCTGGAGCAGGGTCCCCTCTCCTCTTAGATTGTAAGCTCTGGGGCAGGGTCTCCTCTCCTCTTAGATTGTAAACTCTGGGGCAGGGTCCCCTCTCCTCTTAGATTGTAAGCTCTGGAGCAGGGTCCCCTCTCCTCTTAGATTGTAAGCTCTGGGGCAGGGTCCCCTCTCCTCTTAGATTGTAAACTCTGGAGCAGGGTCCCCTCTCCTCTTAGATTGTAAGCTCTGGGGCAGGGTCCCCTCTCCTCTTAGATTGTAAACTCTGGAGCAGGGTCCCCTCTCCTCTTAGATTGTAAGCTCTGGAGCAGGGTCCCCTCTCCACTTAGATTGTAAGCTCTGGGGCAGGGTCCCCTCTCCACTTAGATTGTAAGCTCTGGGGCAGGGTCCTCTCTCCTCTTAGATTGTAAGCTCTGGGGCAGGGTCTCCTCTCCTCTTAGATTGTAAACTCTGGGGCAGGGTCCCCTCTCCACTTAGATTGTAAGCTCTGGGGCAGGGTCCTCTCTCCTCTTAGATTGTAAGCTCTGGGGCAGGGTCTCCTCTCCTCTTAGATTGTAAGCTCTGGGGCAGGGTCCTCTCTTCCTGTTCTGTTTGTGTGTAACTTGTATGTATATTTGTCATTCTGCCTCCCATTGTACAGCGCTACAGCACTTGTTAGTGCTTTATAAGTAACTGTAACTAATTGACAGAAGGGACCTGGTCAGGTGAGGATTTGAGAAGCAGGGCCCTGTAAAGAGGGGACATGTCGTAAAGCTGAGAGATAATTATCACGGCGCGTCTGACTTTGCAAACTTATTTTGCCAGGTTAAATCTGCGGGGATTATACGCCGAGCCGTACATCTTTCATTTCATGTCTGGCCGTGTAAATTCATCCCTAAATCAATAATTGCATTGTTCCAGAGAGAACATTGGCCCATGTGGTTGCCGTGGAGACCATTATGAAGCTACCTGCTAGATTTCTCGCAAATGGTTCGATTTCCAGCCTGGACGCGTCCCTTACATTTATCTAATTACTTTTATTGTTATTGTTTTTTTATCGCGATAATATTATTATTTCTGAATTCCGATTTCCCCGAATCCAGGATTTATTTAACATATTATTATCTCATCTGAACGCGCTGCTGCCGGCTGCAAACACCGAAAAATAACAGAACAGCCCGCGGGGGCGGGGAAGCGGTGGATCGCGACGCTCTCACCAATGAGGGATCAGCAGGGAGTATGGGGTTTTTTGATGGGGTAACCCTATAGTGTTAAGTGATTTTACTTTTTCACAATCACTTAACACCAGGGTTTGAACGTCACTATTACTTTCTGAATGTCGACAGATGGAGAACGACCAGGTAGGAATAGCTCGTTCTCCAGCTGCTCGGGCCACATTAGCGTCTCTCATACAAAGTATAGGAGAGGTTGATGTAGAGTAACCTCCGAGACGCAAGCTCAGCATAGGACGAGTTAAAATATGCTGTATGTCTCTAGCGCTGCAGCTTCAACCTAACCACCAGGTCGCTGCTCTACAATCATGGAAAGACGACTCGATCCCGCTCAGAAGACGCCACCAGCGAGTGTCCTTGGGCAAAACACCCAACGATATGGATGCGCCGACCTCACAAAATACTTGTACATCTCATAGATTGTAAGTTCTTGGGAACAGGGTCCCCTGAATCAGGTCATATCATCCATGTGTGATATTCCAATGTACCAACATCTTGTATCTGATCTTGTAAAGCGCTGCAGAATATGTGGCGCTGTATAAATAAAGGGTAATATTAATAATTTCTGTGATTCCGTTTCGTTGATAATACAGCAAATTCACTATTTAGTGAATGTCACCATATTTTTCCAAAATTGGAGTCACCGAAGCAGTTCTTGGACTACGGTGAAAACTGGCAAGTTGGCATCAGAAAATAACACCGAACTGGAAAAAAAACAGAGTCTATTCTCCTAATAGGTGTGTCACCAATATTTCGGTGCTCTCTGATTCGCCGCACTTTGATGAGTCCTAATTCGCTGACCCTGCAGTGAATTCAGCATTCACTACGGGGTCCCCGAAGTGCGGTGAATCGGCCGCCGACCGAATTGAAACACCGCCGCCAACCTGCCAAATGCAGGCAATGAGCCACTGCACACAGCGCCGACCAGCTGCAGAAAAAAGCCGACAAGCTGCCGGACGGGTAAAAAAAACAAAAAACTATTGAAACTTTCAAAATTGAAACGCTGTTTGCAAAAAAAACTACTGGATGAAAATGTCTGGAATTTACATAAAAGGTCCCATGAATGATTTAAAAAAAGGTCTGTTACAGGAACAAAAAACGGGAATTTTTTTTTTTGCAGAAAAATGCCTAAAAGATAAGTAAAGAGACTTTTTTCTGCAAATAAAAGAATAAACAGTGTATTAGATATTGAATGAAAATAGAAACCTATGGGATTCGTCTGAATAAACCTGCCGAATGAAACCACTGAACAGCAGGGCATTTCACTGACATTTCTCTGCTGTTCGGTGTCTGTGAATAGATTAACCATTGCTTCTCTATGGGGATTTCACTGCCGTCGAACAGGCACCGTATTTCACTGACAATTCGCCAAAATTTGGTGAACTGCCTGCTCTCTGAACAACCGAATGGCCACGAAATGTAAACGTACGGGGAAATTCAGCAGCCAATTTGGCTCTCTTTGAATAACCTCTTAAATTTAACCTCTGACCCTCTCTAACCCTAATATCTAACAATAATCACTGAATTCTAACCCTAACACTATTTTCTAACGCTGAAACCTAACTTTTATTTCTAACCGTAAAACCAGAGAACCGAATTCGGCAAAAGCCGAAATGCAGCTGAAATGGAAACATTTGCCGTTCAGGGAGCGTCTTTCTTATTGCATCATTTCCATTGGTTACCCCCATAACTCCCCATAACCCCCCATAACCCCCAGCATCAAAATGCCCAATGGAGCACAAATATACCAAACAGAAAAATAAACCTTTTGGAAATTTGCAGAGAAGGCGTCTGTCACTGTCGTCCCAGAGGATATTTTATGCTAGGATATTCCATACAGACATTACCCCCCCCCCCCGTGTGTTACTGAGTCGTTTGTACCAGCGCGTTTCGCTCCTGCACATTTTCTATAACTTGTGTGATTGTGTGTTTGTTTCTGCAGCTTGCTATGTAACTAACTCCAAGCAGTGATACACTGTTGCCGCGGGAATCGTGCCTCACCCCACATGTATCATTACAGAATCCTCCATGGAGGACGCTCAGCTCTAACCCCAGGAGGCCGAGCACGGAAACTGTATCAAACATTCTCCGCGGGTTCCAGGAAACTCATTCATATATCAGCTGTAATGTATGTTTTATAACGTCTGCACCTCCAGCCCATCACATTAAACAAGCGCATGCATCGCTTCACGCTCCCCTGATGATACTCCATTAACCCTTTGCTTCCCGCACCAGTTCTCAGGCCGTCTGACTCGATAGACCGGTTGACTTATCAGTGAGACGACCGGCAAGTAAAATCTTTATGCTGGGGACAAGAGATGGGAATTTGTTTCGGAAAAATTCCAAATTCGGAACGAAATTTGATAATTCGTATTCGGAAGTACTTCCGAATAACGAATCGATACGATACAAAACTAAACGAAATAGTATATAACAAATTTATTTCGTTTTACACTGTGTCATCATCATAAAAGAAAAATTTGAATAATTGAAATCAACTATCGAATTTGAAATGAACTTTCGAATGGATATCAACTATCGAATTCGATTTGATTCGATACGATACGATACGAATCCGATACGATAGAAATTGAAATGAACTATCAAATGGATATCAACTATTGGATATCACCTATCAAATTTGAAATGAACTATCAAATAGATATCAACTATCGAATTCGATTCGATACGATACAAATCCGATACGATCGAAATTGAAATGAACTATCAAATGGATATCAACTATCAAATTTGATTCGATACGAATCCGATACGATACAAATCAATCCGAAATGAAACTAAATACGAAACGAAACACAAAACGAAATTAGTTACGAAATTCCGAAAACGAAATTATTTAAAAACGTAACGAAACTAAACAAAACTAATTTTTCAGCCATGCACATCCCTACTGGGGACCGGCTTTGCTGGAGATGGACCTTTGGTCTTGTAACTGCAAAAGGAAAAGAAGACGGCACTCTAAAAATAGGGGAGGGCCCACTAAACAGTGCACTCTGCTCTGAGGCAGCTGATCCTCAAATGACATGAAGAAAGAAGGAACAAGCCAGCACTCATTTGGTCCAATAATGTATCTTAATCTATGGAGCCAATGCTGACAAGACCCACCTTAATAAGCAGCTTGATGAAGCCCAGTGGGGCTGAAACGTTGCTGGTGTTGGCATTGACTCCAGAAATTAAAACATATCTGGAACCAAACGAGCGCCCACTCATTCCTTTATTTCTTTGGTCCTGAGCAGTGTCTCTTTCAGCGCAGTTTGGTTTTGCAGGATCCTGGTGTAATTTAAGGATTCTCCGAGCGGGGACCTTTATCCTCAAGGATAGAAAAGAGTTGTGATTCATAAGAAGGATAAAAAAACACAACAACAGGGTGAGAGCTGTGGAAACCGTTCAGTTTGGTGGTTTGTTTTGTAAAACAATAAGAAAATAATAATAGAGATTTTTTTTATCTAAATTTTTTATTGTTGTAATTTAATTAATTTGGTAAACCTTTTTGTTTTACAGCTTCCAGCGGAGTTTTGTGAGTTTTTGTAAATCCTAATCTGCCTCATCTTCACGTGGAAGGGACCTTGTTTTTTTGCATCCTATCTTTCGTGGGAGGGATTAAACATCTAGCTGTGTGATTGACACGTCAGCCTGGGATGGCTCAGAGGAAGGGGCAGAGAGGGGGGTTCAGACAGCCAGGAGGCTTCTAATATTAACTCTGAAAGGCCGAAAAGGTTTTTTTATCCCCCCCATCACACTTGATTTTGACTTTTGATTTCAAATGAACTAAAGTTGTTTTAGGCATGATTGATGCACTTTAAACCCTATACTTATTTCCATTTAGAAAGATTTAATCTTATTTCACTGCAGACTGTGTGAGCCTTATCTTCCAGGATCACAGCAGGAGGACTGAGTTTCTAAGTTATTTCAGTGTTGAACAGGGGGGGATGAAGATTGTGATTGGCTAGAAAGGGATAGAGGAAGTCAGACATAAAACAGAAAAGACTGAGAAGAGAATCGCACCCCGCTAAACTTCACCCAGACTGAGGTCCCCAGGGGCAACAGGCAACCAACCCACTGTGTACACCCGACCCAACCAGAGAAAAGAACCCATTACAACAGGCAGGTATATCATAAGCAGGAGCAGGATTTATTGGAAAATGAAACCTTTTGGTCCTATCTCATGACCTTTATCAAGCATGGAAGTCAGATGTTAAAAAAGAGAAGCAGCATTGCCTCTGGAGTTGTTTACGCATTATGCTGGATTTCAACACTTTTTATGGGCTCTATTCCATAGTTGCTGCTAATGCAACATCTCGATATGTAATCGTTAGCATAGCATTAGTGTAACAGATCTCAATACATCGACCGGGTCACATCTGTCATTGCCGCTTCTTTGCCGGAACACTGTGTTCTCCCCAGGCATTCCTCCAGTCCTCATCCAAAGTTTAAGGACTGGGACACGTAGAGAGCCTGCTAGCATCCCCCAGAAATAAGTCGACACTGTATATCTGGAGATTTTCAGGGTCAAAATGGAACTCTTTTAATTGGGGACAGGCACAGATATTTATGCAGTTAAACATGTGTTATTTACATACACAACACCTGACCCTAGAAAATGTTGTGAGACATAATTAGACTAGGACAGATAACTGGATAAACATTTACTCAACATTCCTAGACGAGACAGGACAATGACAATCATTAATGGTAAACAGGTTACAGTCTAAAACAGCAGATAATGGGCAGTGTTTGCCTGACAAAGCAGATTAACAAACTAATCAAACATAAACCTATATTAACACATTCCTGAGAGGGCATGCTGGAAGGCTTATCCTATCAGCAGATATCAACAGATCACATGGACCATAATGATAAACCCAAATGCAGTCCTCAAGTACACCTAACGGGCCAGGTTTGCAGATATATGAAGCACAGCACAGTTGATATGATTTGCTGCTCAGTGATTGCAGGATTCAGTCTGCATTTCCCCAAGGTAACCCTTGTTAGTAAGTTTAACGTCTGGCATCGATATTTTGATCTTGATGCTACAGTCGGATGAAAACGTTTTGCGTCTCGCAGTTTGCGCGAGCTTACTGTACGTAGCGTCTCCTATACTTAACATAGGTAGCGAAATCTATTTTTTAGCATCTCTACAGGTGAGGTTTTACAACGTGCTGGCGCAATATACCGTCGGGTCAAGGAAGCAAAAATTGTACCATCTCCTAAAAGCTGATGCTAAATGATTCTGCGAATGCAAAATAATTTAACTCCTCATTACTGTCAGGCCTCACCCGTCCAGTGCAGGGGGGGGTCCCAGCACGCCTGGCGTCATGGCGGCGGGTGGCGACCAGGAGATGGGGGTCGGCGTCCACAACAGCCGGCAGCCGCCTGAAGCCCACAGCGCTTCGTTCTCCAGGACGCAGGGTCCAGGCTCCCTTCTGTCTCCAGTGGGCCGGGAGATTGTGACGCTCGGAGGGGGTGCCGAACATGGCGACCATCACGTGATCCCGGTGTGGGGGCGTGTCCTACCACGCTGGGAGCCGGGGGAGAGCCGTGGGAGGTGCTCACAAACCTGGGGGGTGTGGCTTCAGACTGGCGAGGCAGAGAGGGGAGCTATGGCAACCAGGTACCCTCATCACCTGTGGAGGTGTGTCTGGAGACTGTGGCTCCTCCCCGCAGAGGTGTGTTCCCTGCAGACTCCCTATAAAACCCCATTCTTCCTTTGGAAAGGTACCTGGTTGTTGCTTCCTGGAAGCTTTCCTGGTTCCCTCAAATCTATTGTAATATTAAATTTCCATAGACCCTTCCTATTGACCCAATTGGCTTACCCTTTGACCTTGCTAAGAACTCTGCCTGTCTCGACCTTTTGGCTTCCCACGACTACTCTATTTGAATTCTCCCACGGATACCTCGCTTGGATTAACCTGTCGTCTACCATCTACCGCATACTGGTCTCTACCTACGGAAGGCATGATAATTACATCCCATACTCGCCTCTCATCACGCGGAAAAATGGGCAGCCCGATCTACCGCTTCTTCTCACCGGGAGCAGAGCGAGACTGGGACCAAATAGTTCCTAGTCTCCCTCCATGATCACTCCGTGGCGCTGCGCGATGTTGCGAGTGAGGTCGCGCAGAGCTCGCAGCCTGGGAGCACGACCCGCCATGGAGTCAGTGGGATGAGGTGCTGAGATCGCACCTTCCCCAGAATACGACGTTAACATGGTGATGGTAAGGGAAAATCTGCAAGCGCACATTATCCTGTTTACTGTCTCCATGTTTGCGTCAGAAAAGGAATAGGGTCCATAGTCTATGGAGTTGTTAAATTAGCACCAGTTTTGGAATAAGCCCCCTGGTCTGTGTAGTTGTTTATGCATTGTGTTGGATCTTAACACTTTTTAGGTATATATTACCTGTTTTACATGAATATTTTATATCTAATTTAACATTTTAAACTGAAATTATGTTATTTATTTATCTACGTAATCCAATGTAATCTACACCAAGGCTCCGTGGATCAGTGGGGGTTTCAGCTGGTTTTCACACGTTTGTGAGTGTGATACATATATATTGTAACTCCTTTCAGCAGTTATACCATTACATTTTTCCTTTGTGTTTGTTCATACAGTGCTCCCCGATTCCATGTTGCTTTGTTTACTGTTTGTGTAAACATGTCATATCTGGGTAGGATCAACAGCAGGACCTGTAACACTGTACATTTGTACCATTTTTTTGGGTCTTAGTGTGGTGTGTGTCGCCATTTCTTTGTTCCTCTGGCTGCTATCTGTATGATCTGACACAGTCACACCATGATGTGTGCGCTTTGGAAATCTAAATTACCTGTCAGTGATGTCAGCTTCATGTCAGCGAATTTGCATGATTATTTATTCCCCAGGAATTAGTAAGCGTTTATTAGCTCATTAATTATGCAGATTGTAGCAGCGCATGATAATGTCACATGCAGTAAGTGTTACCCCACGGGCCCCGAGACGATACACAGTTACACTTAGCTTTGTTACATTTCTCAGGATCCCTCTGAAATGGTTTGACTGTTCTCTCTCTCCATCTCTTCATCTCTCTCCATCTCTCCCCCTCTCTCTCCCTCTCTCTCCATCTCTCTCTCCCTCTCTCTCCATCTCTCCCCCTCTCTCTCCATCTCCCTCCATCTCTCTCCATCTCTCCATCTCTCACCCTCTCTCTCCCTCTCCCTCCATCTCCCTCCATCTCTCACCCTCTCTCTCCCTCTCCCTCCATCTCTCTCCATCTCTCACCCTCTCTCTCCCTCTCCCTCCATCTCTCTCCATCTCTCACTCTCTCTCCATCTCCCTCCATCTCTCTCCATCTCTCCATCTCTCTCCCTCTCTCTCCCTCTCTCTCCCTCTCTCTCCATCTCTCTCTCCCTCTCTCTCCATCTCCATCTCTCTCCATCTCTCTCTCCTCTCTCTCCCTCTCTCTCCATCTCTCTCTCCCTCTCTCTCCTCTCTCTCATCTCTCTCTCCCTCTCTCTCCATCTCTCATCTCTCTCCATCTCTCTCTCCCTCTCTCTCCCTCTCTCTCCATCTCTCTCTCCCTCTCTCTCCATCTCCCTCCATCTCTCTCCATCTCTCCATCTCTCACCCTCTCTCTCCCTCTCCCTCCATCTCTCTCCATCTCTCCATCTCTCTCCCTCTCTCTCCCTCTCTCTCCTCTCTCTCCATCTCTCTCTCCTCTCTCTCCATCTCCCTCCATCTCTCTCCATCTCTCCATCTCTCTCCTTCTCTCTCCCTCTCTCTCCATCTCTCCCCTCTCTCCCCCTCTCACCCTCTTCTCCCTCTTCTCCATCTCTCCCCCTCTCCCTCCATCTCTCTCCATCTCCCTCCATCTCTCTCCATCTCTCCATCTCTCTCCATCTCCTCCATCTCTCTCAATCTCTCCATCTCTCTCCTTCTCTCTCCCTCTCTCTCCATCTCTCCCCCTCTCTCCCCCTCTCTCCATCTCTCTCCATCTCCCCCTCTCTCTCTCTCTCCCTATCTCTCCCTCTCCCCCTGTCACGTTCTGGGCCTAGCATGTGTGTGCAGGAGTATGGGTGTGAGCCCAATGTGCAGCGAAATAGCAGCAGAAGACAGGTTAGTGGTTACAGGGCAATAGAGTTTATTGAGAGAACAGAATACACAAGAGAACTAAATAACAGGAGGATGGCTGGGAGTAATGGGAACTCAATATAGGAGGAACTAGGAGGCAGGATAAACAGAGGTTGAATAACTAGAAGGGGAACACAGACATTACAGATAACATAATCCAAGCGAAGGTACAATGGGAGCTTGTAATAGAATAGTCAAGGTTTAGCAAGGGTCTGGTACACGAGTAAGTCAAGCATAGGATAGCAGGGGGAAAACGGGGGAAAGGAGGAATACCGGTTATGAATGTTGGTATAGAGCAGAGGGAAAGCAGGAATGTCTTTGGTTCAGAGTAGGGATGTGCGTTTTGGTTTTCGGAATTTCGGAATTTTCACGAAATTTCCCGATTCGTGTTTTCGGATGCGGCCGAATTTCCGAAAATTTTTAGATCTGAAAATGGCAGATCCGAAAAGTTTTCCGAGCCGAAACGAAATATTTTCGGAATTTTCGAATGGACTTGAAATGTGTCAAATCGAAAATTATTGCTTTGAAACGAGGAGAACAGACGTTCCGAAAAAACGAAAATTTCCGAACTTACGAAAAGTCGATACAAAAAACGAGCTAAGTGACACGAAAATCCGAAAAATGGTCAAAATTCCGAAAACACGTACAATTCCGAAAAACGAAAATTTCCGAATCACGAAAAGTCGATACAAAAAACGAGCTAAGTGACACGAAAATCCGAAAAATGGTCGATATTCCGAAAAAAAGAGTACAAAAAACGAATCGAGCCGAACCGAATCGAAACAGAAATCGGTCGAAACGAGCCGAATGGAAAAGTTTAAAAATCCGAAAAATCGAACCGAATCGAACCGAAAAAAAAATCGGTGCACAAGCCTAGTTCAAGGGATTCCAGAAAAGGATCTCAGGAAAGCAGGTCTGCACGAAGGCAAGGCTGGGAACTTCAATGAGGAAGCTTAAGTAAGGGGCGTAGCTTCCTCATATACAGGGTTGATTAGGGAGGATGAAAGGCAGGTGAGGTTCCAGGTCCATCATGCAAATCAAAGTCTCTCTCTCTATCTATCTCCATCTCTCTCTCTCTCCTCTCTCCATCTCTCCCCCCTCTCTCCCCTCTCTCCATCTCTCTCTCCATCTCTCGCCATTCTCTCCATCTCTCGCCCCCTCTCTCCATCTCTCTCTCCATCTCTCTCCATCTCTCCCCCTCTCTCTCCATCTCTCTCCATCTCTCTCCATCTCTCTCCATCTCCCCTCTCTCTCTCCATCTCTCTCCCTCTCTCTCATCTCTCCCCCTCTCTCTCCATCTCTCTCCATCTCTCTCCATCTCTCTCCTCTCTCTCCTCTCTCTCCATCTCTCTCCATCTCTCTCCATCTCTCTCCCTCTCTCTCCCTCTCTCTCCATCTCTCTCCATCTCTCTCCATCTCTCTCCCTCTCTCTCCATCTCTCCCTCTCTCTCTATCTCTCTCCATATCTCTCCATCTCTCTCCCTCTCTCTCCTCTCTCTCTCCATCTCTCTCCATCTCTCTCCATCTCTCTCCCTCTCTCCCCCTCTCTCTCCATCTCTCTCCATCTCTCTCCATCTCTCTCCATCTCTCTCCATCTCCCCTCTCTCTCTCCATCTCTCCCCATCTCTCTCCATCTCTCTCCATCTCTCTCCCTCTCTCTCCATCTCTCCCCCTCTCTCTCCATCTCTCTCATCTCTCTCTCTCTCTCCATCTCTCTCCCTCTCTCTCCATCTCTCCCCCTCTCTCTCCATCTCTCTCCATCTCTCTCCATCTCTCTCCCTCTCTCTCCATCTCTCTCCATCTCTCTCCATCTCTCTCCTCTCTCTCCCTCTCTCTCCATCTCTCTCCATCTCTCTCCATCTCTCTCCCTCTCTCTCCATCTCTCCCCTCTCTCTCCATCTCTCTCCATCTCTCTCATCTCTCTCCATCTCTCTCCATCTCCTCTCTCTCTCCATCTCTCCCCTCTCTCTCCCATCTCTCTCCATCTCTCTCCCTCTCTCTCCATCTCTCCCACTCTCTCTCTATCTCTCTCCATCTATTCCCTCTCTCTCCATCTCTCCTCTCTCTCCATCTCTATCCCCCTCTCTCCCATTTCTCCATCTCTCCCCTCTCTCTTCATCTCTTTCCCTATCTCCCCTCTCGCCCCATCTCTCCCCATCTCTCCCCCCTCCTCTCCATCTCTCTCCCCTCTCTCTCCCATCTCTCATCTCTCTCTCCATCTCTCGCCCCCTCTCTCCATCTCTCTCTCCATCTCTCCCCGTCTCTCTCTATCTCTCTCCATTTCTCCCTCTCTCTCTATCTCTCTCCTCTCTCTCTCTCTCTCCATCTCTCCCCTCTCTCTCCATCTCTCTCCATCTCTCCCCCTCTCTCTCCATCTCTCCATCTCTCCCCTCTCTCCCTCTCTCTCCCTCTCTCTCCATCTCTCCCCCTCTCTCTCCATCTCCCTCCATCTCTCTCCATCTCTCCATCTCTCTCTCTCTCTCCTCTCTCTCCATCTCTCTCCATCTCTCTCCATCTCTCCCCTCTCTCTTCATCTCTCTCCATCTCTCCCCCTCTCTCTCCATCTCTCCTCTCTCCATCTCTCTCTCCATCTCTCTCTCCCTCTTCTCTCCTCTCTCTCTTCTTCTCTCCTCTCCTCTCTCTCCTTCTCTCTCTTCCCTCTCTCTCTCTCCTCTCTCTCTCTCTCTCCCTCTCTCTCTCTCTCCATCTCTCTCCATCTCTCCCCCTTCTCTCCATCTCTCCCCTCTCTCTCCAACTCTCCCCTCTCTCCATCTCTCTCTCCCTCTCTATCCCTCTCTCTCCATCTCTCTCCCCTCTCTCTCAATCTCTCTCCCTATCTCTCCCCCTGTCACGTTCTGGGCCTAGCAGGTGTGTGCAGGAGTATGGGTGTGAGCCCAATGTGCAGCGAAATAGCAGCAGAAGACAAGTTAGTGGTTACAGGGCAATAGAGTTTATTGAGAGAACAGAATACACAAGAGAACTAAATAACAGGAGGATGGCTGGGAGTAATGGGAACTCAATATAGGAGGAACTAGGAGGCAGGATAAACATAGGTTGAATAACTAGAAGGGGAACACAGACATTACAGATAACACATAATCCAAGCGAAGGTACAATGGGAGCTTGTAATAGAATAGTCAAGGTTTAGCAAGGGTCTGGTACACGAGTAAGTCAAGCATAGGATAGCAGGGGGAAAACGGGGCAAAGGAGGAATACCGGTTATGAATGTTGGTATAGAGCAGAGGGAAAGCAGGAATGTCTTTGGTTCAGAGTAGGGATGTGCGTTTTGGTTTTCGGAATTTCGGAATTTTCACGAAATTTCCCGATTCGTGTTTTCGGATGCGGCCGAATTTCCGAAAATTTTTAGATCTGAAAATGGCAGATCCGAAAAGTTTTCCAAGCCGAAACGAAATATTTTCGGAATTTTCGAATGGACTTGAAATGTGTCAAATCGAAAATTATTGCTTTGAAACGAGGAGAACAGACTTTCCGAAAAAACGAAAATTTCCGAACTTACGAAAAGTCGATACAAAAAACGAGCTAAGTGACACGAAAATCCGAAAAATGGTCAAAATTCCGAAAACACGTACAATTCCGAAAAGCGAAAATTTCCGAAATCACGAAAAGTCGATACAAAAAACGAGCTAAGTGACACGAAAATCCGAAAGATGGTCGATATTCCGAAAAAAAGAGTACACGAAAAACGAATCGAGCCGAACCGAATCGAAACAGAAATCGGTCGAAACGAGCCGAATGGAAAAGTTTAAAAATCCCAAAAATCGAACCGAATCGAACCGAAAAAAAAATCGGTGCACAAGCCTAGTTCAAAGGGATTCCAGACAAGGATCTCAGGAAAGCAGGTCTGCACGAAGGCAAGGCTGGGAACTTCAATGAGGAAGCTTAGAGTAAGGGGCGTAGCTTCCTCATATACAGGGTTGATTAGGGAGGATGAAAGGCAGGTGAGGTTCCAGGTCCATCATGCAAATCAAAGTCTCTCTCTCTATCTATCTCCATCTCTCTCTCTCTCCCCCTCTCTCCATCTCTCCCCCTCTCTCCCCCTCTCTCCCCCTCTCTCTCCATCTCTCTCCATCTCTCTCCATCTCTTCATCTCTCTCCATCTCTCTCCCTCTCTCTCCTCTCTCTCTCCATCTCTCTCCCCTCTCTCTCCCTCTCCCTCCATCTCTCTCCATCTCTCTCCCTCTCTCTCCCTCTCTCTCCATCTCTCTCCCCTCTCTCTCCATCTCCTCCATCTCTCTCCATCTTCCATCTCTCACCCTCTCTCTCTCCTCTCCCTCCATCTCTCTCCATCTCTCTCCTCTCTCTCCCTCTCTCTCCATCTCTCTCCCTCTCTCTCCCTCTCTCTCTCCATCTCTCTCCCTCTCTCTCCATCTCTCTCCTCTCTCTCCATCTCTCCCCCTCTCTCTAGATCTCTCTCCATCTCTCCCCTCTCTCCCCTCTCTCCATCTCTCTCCATCTCTCCCCTCTCTCTCATCTCTCTCCATCTCTCCCCCTCTCTCCCCCTCTCTCTCCATCTCTCTCAATCTCTCTTCTCATCTCTCTCTCTCTCTCCATCTCTCCCCCTCTCTCCCCTCTCTCCCCCTCTCTCTCCATCTCTCTCCATCTCTCTCCCCCTCTCTCCATCTCTCTCTCCATCTCTCTCCATCTCTCCCCTCTCTCTCCATCTCTCTCCATCTCTCTCCATCTCTCTCCATCTCCTCTCTCTCCATCTCTCTCCATCTCTCCCCCTCTCTCTCCATCTCTCTCCATCTCTCCCCATCTCTCTCCATCTCTCCCCCTCTCTCCATCTCTCTCCCTCTCTCTCCATCTCTCCCCCTCTCTCTCCATCTCTCTCCATCTCCCCTCTCTCTCTCCATCTCTCCCATCTCTCTCCCTCTCTCTCCATCTCTCTCCCTCTCTCTCCATCTCTCTCCATCTCTCTCCCTCTCTCTCTCCTCTCCATCTCTCTCCATCTCTCTCCATCTCCCCTCTCTCTCCATCTCTCTCCATCTCTCTCCATCTCTCCCCCTCTCTCTCCATCTCTCTCATCTCCCCCTCTCTCTCCATCTCTCTCCTCTCTCTCCATCTCTCCCCTCTCTCTCCATCTCTCTCCATCTCTCTCCATCTCCCCTCTCTCTCTCCATCTCTCCCCCTCTCTCTCCATCTCTCTCCATCTCTCTCCCTCTCTCTCCATCTCTCCCCCTCTCTATCTCTCTCCATCTCTCTCCCTTTCTCTCCATGTCTTTTCCTATCTCCCCCTCTCGCCCCATCTCTCCCATCTCTCTCCCCTCTCTCCCCATCTCTCTCCATCTCTCTCTCCATCTCTCTCCATCTCCCCACTCTCTCTCTATCTCTCTCCATCTATATCCCTCTCTCTCCATCTCTCCCCCTCTCTCTCCATCTCTATCCCCCTCTCTCTCCATTTCTCCATCTCTCCCCTCTCTCTTCATCTCTTTCCCTATCTCCCCCTCTCGCCCCATCTCTCCCCATCTCTCTCCCCCTCTCTCCCCATCTCTCTCCATCTCTCTCTCCATCTCTCGCCCCCTCTTTCCATCTCTCTCTCCATCTCTCCCCGTCTCTCTCTATCTCTCTCCATTTCTCCCCCTCTCTCTCTATCTCTCTCCATCTCTCCCCCTCTCTCCCTCTCTCTCTCCATCTCTCCATCTCTCCCCCTCTCTCTCCATCTCTCTCCATCTCTCCCCCTCTCTCTCCCTCTCTCTCCATCTCTCCCCCTCTCTCTCCATCTCTCTCCATCTCTCCCCCTCTCTCTAGATCTCTCTCCATCTCTCCCCCTCTCTCTCATCTCTCTCCATCTCTCCCCTCTCTCCCCCTCTCTCCATCTCTCTCCATCTCTCCCCCTCTCTCTCCATCTCTCTCAATCTCTCTCTCTCTCTCCATCTCTCTCCCCCTCTCTCGCCCTCCCTCTCCATCTCTCCCTCCCTCTCTCCATCCCCCTCTCTCCATCTCTCTCCCTCCCCTCTCCCCCTCTCTCTCCCCTCTCTCCATCTCTCCCCCTCCCCTCCTCTCCCCTCTCTCTCTTCCTCTCTCTCTCCCTCCCCTCTCTCTCCCCTCTCTCTCTCCCTCCCTCTCTCCATCTCTCTCTCTCCCCCTCCCTCTCTCTCATATTCAATATCATATTCAAATAAGCTTTATTGGCAAGACCAAATAAATTTTAGCATATGGGGAGGTTATATGGGGTGGAGGGGGGAGTAGTGGGACATATATATGGGGGGAATGGGCAAGTCCATGGACATTATCAGGGGTAAGGGATAATGTGAAGTGGGATGGGGGCGAGTCCAGGATCTCTCATGTTCCTCTCAGTCTGTGACATTCTGTGACGTATTGGGCAGATATTTTCACCACCGGCTCCTCTTCTCCCAGTATGATGTGGAGTTTCCTCGTCTCTTCTCCCAGTATGATGTGGAGTTTCCTCGTCCCTTCTCCCAGTATGATGTGGAGTTTCCTCGTCTCTTCTCCAAGTGTGATGTGGAGTTTCCTCGTCTCTTCTCCCAGTATGATGTGGAGTTTCCTCCTCTCTTCTCCCAGTATGATGTGGAGTTTCCTCGTCTCTTCTCCAAGTGTGATGTGGAGTTTCCTCGTCTCTTCTCCCAGTATGATGTGGAGTTTCCTCGTCTCTTCTATAGAGGTGAAGTCCGGGATGAGAGAGGAGAGTCTCTGGAAGTGAGTTTCCCTCAGTGCTGAGTACTTGGGGCACTGTAGGAGGAAGTGGACCTCATCTTCCAGGGCCTCCTGGTCACAATGCTGGCACAGTCTATTCTCCCTGGGCTTGTAGGTCTGTCTATGCCGCCCTGATTGGATTTCCAGGCTGTGGGCGCTCAGTCTGTAGCGGCTCAGGATCTGTCTGTCCTTGGGGTCTTGTAGTACCTCCAGGTATGGGGCCAGTTTGTATTCCCTCCAGGTATGGGGCCAGTTTGTATTCCCTCCAGGTATGGGGCCAGTTTGTATTCCCTCTGTAAGGATTGGTAAGTGGTGAGTTTCTGGGACTTTGCTATATCATGTCTCTATTCTCTGATATAGTTTTCCCTGGAATCAATAAATTAGGGCCTTTATTTGATATATTATTTAGTCAGGTTGCATTCATGGGGGCTGTGGATGATCAGGGTGGATATGATTTGTTGCAGCCCACATGGTTAGGGGTGGTCCTTGTTGGCCAGTAGGACTTTATGGTGGTATGAGTTGAGGCTGCTGATGTTTAGTAGGGATGAACTGTTCGGTTCGATCAGTTCGGAGTTCGATTCGAACATCGGCAGTTCTAAAGTTTGCCAACTTCGAACTTTTTGGCGTGTTCGACAAAATTTTTTTTTGAAAAAGTATAAAAAATGCTTAAAAAATACTAAGAAAACTAGAAATAAAGAGACTCTTTACTGCAGAATATTATAAGCAACGGTTTATTAGATATTGAATTAAAAACTAATGTCTAGGTGCAAAGATTCTCACCTCTAAATGACCTGTGCTCTCAAACGGCGTAAACAACAGGTGTTTAATTAGTATTTGGAAATAACATGCGCTTCTAATTAGTCCGGTCTCATGAATTTGATACATTGTATGCAGACTGGGGAGTGCTAGGTGTCGTGTGTGGGTCTGTGATGGTGATGTTTCCATGCATCCTACCAAGACGCCACTTCACGGGCAGGTTATGGGACCTCCTAGGCACGATATTTGAAGGAATTTTTCGTTTTTATTTTTAACCCTTATTTTATGGAAACTCACTGTTCCTTTAACCCTTTCACTGCTGAGGCATTTCACCGCTGTGTGCTGAGCTAATTTTTACCGCTTTCACACATCATGTTTAAACGCGATTTGAAGCCACATTTTATTATACGACCCAGACATATTATATATCGTTCTTTCCGGCAGACTCGGCAGATTCATAATATATCATTTTTATATGTATACGTCATGTTCTGCCTGTATATTATAACAAAAAATGCAATAAAACTTGAATTTTTAATCATCTGCAGCGTGTAAAGTGTTTTTTTTCACCTTTTATCACATGAACATTTGCGGTTATATTTTCTATGGGGTGCGCTTGTACAAAAATTAGAAATAGTACTTATTCAATTCTTTTGGGGGGAATTATGTGATTTTTAGCAAATGCACACCATAGAAAAAAATCATTAGTGCAGCATCATTGTTCACATTATAATTGCAATGTGAACAATATTTCTGCATTACTAAAAATAACACACAAAAAAAATACATGTTTTTATTTTTTTTTTATTTTTTTACTTTATACCTGGTCATGTTGGGTATCATTCGAAAGGCCATGCTCAGGCATTTGACACCCTCTATGACCCCCTAGCTGCCACGGCTCTGGAGATATCAGGGTTCAAATGAACCCCCTATCTCCACCAGGGGATTCCGGGCAGCTATGCGTGAGGACGTCAGGCAGTGAGGGGAGACCCGGGGGTGAAGCCACCATCCAAGATGGCGGCCCCCACCGGAGCTAGGCCGCACTTCGGCGCCGAAGTGCGACCCAGTGCCTAAGGAGTTAAAGCCAGATACCACTTAAAAGGGGAGACTCTCCCCTTTTAAGCGGTGCCTGGCTTCTTTTTGTGGGACCTCCCAATCGGGAGGGATCTGAACGGATCCCCCCCTCCCTTCCAGGCGATCTCCCGGCACCAGCATGGTGCAATGACGTCACTTACGTCGGGAGGAGCTTGACTTCAGCGTCTGAGGACGCTGAAGTCAGAACGCCACGGGACCCCAGACAGAGAGGTGAATATCTCCACCGGGGGTCCCGCAAAGCTGATGCCGTGTGGGACACGTCCTCCTCAGCATGCAACGGGAGTAACTGAGGACGTGTCCCAAACGTTGTTAGCAGTGAAGGGGTTAAAAACATATTTTTTTTAACTTTTTGTCCTTTTTTTCCTGTCCCCCAGGGCACTACCCGGACATTGTTTGTTTTTAAATGTTTCTATACATCCTAGAAATCCGCCACTTCACGGGCAGGTTATGGGGACCTCCTAGGCATGATATTTGGAGGCATTTTTCATTTTTATTTTTAACCCTTATTTCATGGAAAACTCACTGTCCCTTTAAAAACTTTTTTTTTAACTTTTTGTCCTTGTTTTCTGTCCCCCAGGGCACTAACCGGACCCCCATACACCTTTTATGGCAAATATGTAGCATATATGCCCTCTTGGAGGGCACTCTAAAAAACTGAATTTTGAGTCCCATTGACTTGTGTTGAGTTCGAGTTCGAGTTTGAATTCGAACTTTTGAAAAGTTCGAGTTCGAATGCGAACCGAACTCGGGGGTGTTCGGCTCATCCCTAATGTTTAGGTGGTCCCAGTATGATACTGCAAGAAGTAAGGGGAATCTGCCCAGCTTGGCCCGGCAAGCATTGTTAGAGGTGCTGCGATGGACTTGGAGGAGGTGCTCTCTTTTCCTCTGTCTCATCTCGCTGTGTCATAGTCTATCACACACTCCGACATACTTTATCACACATAGAAACATAGAAACATAGAAACATAGAAAAATGTCGGCAGATAAGAACCTTTCGGCCCATCTAGTCTGCCCAATTACATGGATACTTTACCTGGATTTATCTTTTGTTTAGGATAGCCTTATGCCTATCCCATGCTTGCTTAAATTCAATTACTGTTTTGGCCTCTACCACTTCTACTGGAAGACTGTTCCATGTATCCACCACCCGCTCAGTAAAATAATGCTTCCTGATGTTACTTTTAAACCTTTGCCCCTCTAATCTAAGACTATGTCCTCTTGTTTTGCTATTTTGTTTCCTTTTAAATATACTCCCTTCCTCTACCTTGTGGATTCCCTTTACGTATTTAAATGTTTCTATCATATCTCCTCTGTCTCGTCTTTTTTCCAAGCTGTACATGTTAAGATCATTAAGCCTTTCCTGGTAACTTTTCTCCTTCAAGCCGTACACCATTTTAGTAGCCCTTCTCTGAACTCTCTCTAAGATGTCTATATCCTTCTGGAGATACGGTCTCCAGTACTGCACACAGTACTCCAAGTGAGGTCTCACCAGTGCTCTGTACAGTGGCATGTTCCCTTTTCCTACTGCTAATACCTCTCCCTACACAACCAAGCATTCTGGGTGACATCCTGTCATACTCTGTGTATGATATGCGTGTGTTAGATTGTGTGTACTTGAGTGTGTAAAATTCTATATCAATGTGTAATATTGTGTATATGTGAGTGTAAAATACTGTGTGAACGTGTAAGATTTTGAATATGTGAGTGTGTTATTGTGTAAGATTGTGTGTATGCAAGTGTGTAAATTTTTTTATTTTATTTTTTTTGTGAAAGGATTTTACCAGGAAGGATACATTGAGATTTCTCTCATTTTCAAGTATGTCCTGGGTGGCGAATATGTACCGTTAGGTGTCTTGCCCAAGGACACTTACTGGAGGGGTGCTGCTGGGATTGAACCCATGTCTCCACAGACTCTCTCCATGCAGAGCGGTGACATTACCTCTACTCCACCCAGCCGGTACGTTTGTGTCTGTATGTACGTGTGCATGTGTTTGCGTGTGTCTGAGTGTGCTTGGACGTGTCAGTCTAAGTGTACTTGTATGTGGATGTGTGTTTGTGCAGCCGTACATGTAATGAATCTGTTTATTTCCTTCCTTTAATGCTTATTATTGATATATTTTTGATATATGAGCAGTCGTTATGTCATTTCTCTTTACAAATCACAAAACCCAAACTCCTGAGCGCGTTTTACACACGGCGGCACTAAAATGCACTGATTATTGACATATTGCAATAATATCAATGTAAATAAACATTTCCTGTATGTATTTAGAACATTCCAAAACACAGGAACGATATATCTGGATTTGTTTTTATCCCATTATATATGACATTATGTCAGGAGGGGGAGGGGTCGCCTTCCTTTCCACATTACATTACATAAGCATTAACCCTTTCACTGCCGACCATTATGGACAGGACATGGTCCATGAGTTAATTTTACATTTCAAAGTTTTCAGTTTCTCCAATAGACTCCGGTCTCTGCCTGTAACCTCTAACCTCTAACCCCGACCAATTAACCCCTTCACCACCAAGCACGTTTTGTTGAAAAAATATTATCATAACATTGATTTGAAATGCTGAATTCACAAACGATTTATTTGAAACTTATTTCAAATTAAATATGGAGTAAAACAGCAATTTTGAACCAAAATTGTTATTCAAAAATCATTAGATTAAAATCATGTAAATTTGCTTATTTTTAATTTTCCCTGTATTGGTTTATCCTTTAACCCCTTCGCTCCTGAGCCATTTTTCGCTCATCATGTTTAAACGCAATTTGAAGTCACATTTTATTATACAACCCAGACATATTATATATCGTTCTTTCCGGCAGACTCAGCAGATTCATAATATATCGTTATTATATGTATACGTCATGTCCTGCCTGACTATTATAACAAAAAATGCAATAAAAATTGAATTTTCATTCATCTACAACGTGTAAAGTGTGTTTTTTTCACATTTTAGCATGCGAGCGTTTGTGGTTATATTTTCTATTGGTTGTGCTTATTAAAAAAATTAGAAATGGGGACTCGTTATATTTTTTTTGGGGGGGGAAATTATGTGATTTTTAGCAAACGCCCCCATAGAAAAAATTGTTAGTGCATCATCATTGTTCACGCTATAATTGAAATGAGAACAATATTGCTGCTTCAATAAAACAAAAAAAATGTTGTTTTTTTTTTAATTTCTTTATTTTTTTAATTTTTTTAAAAAAAAAATTTTAACATTAAAACGGTCACATTTGGGATCATCAGAAAGGCCGTGCTCTGGCCGTTCCAATGATACCAAACCTTGTATCTGTATGTACACAAATCAAAAAAATAGTGGAGTGATATCAATGTCCTTCTTGAAGTAGAAAGAGTCCCGAAAATTCTTGGGGTCCTCTTCTTACGATATTCCTCAAATGAAAATAAAATAAATCATAGTGCGATCCATAAAGAACCATAGAATAGATGGAGGTAACAAATTCGCACTCACATGAGATGGAACCCTCCTGGTTCTAGGTTAGTCACCTTAGGGTAGTTTCTGGCCACCCAAATGACCCTTCTGGAGTGGATTAATAGCCTGGAGGTAGCTTGGAGGTAGTTGATCGTCCAAGTGTCTTTCCAAATTGGTATCGCACACCTCGTTTGGTGCCCACATGAATCATCCACAGAAAGCCAAAATAGTGGTGTAAGTGTAAGTCTGCTCAAAAATTGGGGTTATGCAAATAATAACTCCAACAATGATAAATAAAAAAATTAAATTTAATAGGAAATAAAATCAAATAAAATACAGTAGCCAGAACGCGTTTCGCCCAAATAGATAGTGTGTCAAATAGACATGTGCACAGCACAAAATTTCGTTTTGAACTAATGGATTAGTCCTAAAATGCAATTTATTTAGTTGCTAAAGAAATTCGTTTTCAGTTATTTAGTATGAAAACTAATTTCATTCATCCGAAAAGCAATGGATACAATTACTATTGTAGTGGCTCCTCAGAGGGCTGAGATCGCTGCTTGTTACAGTATCTCTCACTCTCAGCACAATGTGGGCCATATTACATAGTTGGTGCTAACTTAACCAGAGCTGTTGTAAACTTCCCAGAGCCATTATAGCCTATGGAGGTTTTCAGTTTACAACAGCTCTGGTTAAATTAGCACCAACATTGTAATACTGCCCGTGTCAGGCAAAGCTGTTACAGTAACTGACTGCTGCTCATCACAGCGCTCAGAGTTCGAGTAAAACTAGTAAATAATATTTTATATATAAGAGGTTAGAACAATATTATTTCCTTGTTTTACTGAAACTCTGAGCGCTGTTATAGTCAGTTACTGTAACAGCTGAGCCTGATACATTGTACTGAGATAATGTAACAAGCAGCCGATCTCAGCGCTCACAGCCACTAGATTTAAAGGGCTGAAAAAGAAAAGGATCCTCTCTGTATAATGTTTAGAATAGCCTCCTGCATTAATTAATACCCCTCTCTGTATAATGTATACAACATCCACCTGCATTAATTAATACCCCTCTCTGTATAATATATAGAACATCCTCCTGATTTAATTAATGTCCCTCTCTGTATAGAACATCCTCCTCAATTTATACCTTTCTCTGTATAATGTATAGAACATCCTCCTGCATTAATTAATGTCCCTCTCTGTATAGAACATCCTACTGCATTGGCATGTGGAGGGTGCAGAACTTCGGATGGTGCGATGTTGCGCTCTTCATTGCTGGTCTCCTTCACTCATCAATGTAATATCACAAAAAGGACTGAAACTAAAATGTAGTGCATTTTATTTTAGTTTCTTTCGTTTTTTGGACTGAGCAGTTTCGTTTCTCTTGAATCATACGAAAACTAAATTATCCCAAAATTCGGACTAAATCGTTTTAGTACTAAAACAAATGCACATGTCTAGTATCAAAAGGCTTCCTCAGCTGGCTGTTGCTTAAACATTTCTATACTGGTTTAAATACCTATTTCCATTCATTGCTAACCAATCCAAATTCCTTGTTTTGGCTGGAAATTGGTACATCCAATGAGAGCATGACTTTAATTTCACTTAACCACTAGGAGACTTGCAAAAGAACAGTCACATGTTCATTTATACACTGAAGGTTTTTCATTCCACAGTATCAACTATACTCTGATATCAATATACATTAGGGAGTGTCCCTATCTAACATATGGGGGCACTCCCTAATGTATATTGATATCAGAGTATACAAGGAATTAGGAGTGCATCCTAATGCGCGAGGATTGTAATACCAGCTTTAATTTACACATGTTAACGTTTAACGCTTCGTGCAAAAATTCACGCTTTTACCCTGCATTTTTGCGTGAAGAATGTAATAGAGCCCAGTGTTTTTCTTCCCAGAGGCCACAGAAATCCTGAATTAGAAAAGTGTGATAATGGGGAATAGGCAGAATTTATTGTTTCTCATTGTATCCCGGTGCATACACAATTCTGGCAGTGAAAGGGTTAAGTACTAAAATGTTATAAACAGATGTATTCCTGCAGAAACAGTAACAGATGTATCTGTGACATCACATTTTTTAATATGATATATTTTTTTTAACACAGTATCTTCTTTTGAGCCAAGAAATGTGCGATACAGAACCTGTAAATAGCTGCGCCGCAGCGTCTGGGACTTTACTGAGTAAAAGATTCTCTCTGCGTGATCTGCAGAATTATATGAAAAGGGCCACTATTCACAAATTTATCAGGACCCCTGATAAACTTAACCCCTTAGTGACCGGGCGGTTTTACACAAATCCGTCCTTTAGTGATCGCTGCTGTTTTTACATTTCTGCGCTGTTCATGTTTAGGTCAAATTTTCCTCTTACTCGTTTATTCAACCCACACATATTATACACCGTGAGGGTGAGGTTGTCAGTGTGTGGGGGGGACCTGGAGGCTTGGCTAACATCCATGATGTCAGCCCCCCTCTAGGTTTGAATCGCGTTTTGGCGCCGATTAGCGCCGAAACACGATCCGGTAGCGAAAATGTTCACGCAGCGCGATGACGTCATTGGATCCGCCGGCTCCCAGGAAAAGGTGAGGCAAGCTTCCAGCTTGCCATAATCGCCGAGGGAACGAGCGAGGAAGGTGAGTATCGGCGGGAAGGAGGTTAGAAGCCCAATGACGTACAGGGTGAGCCAGTCAAACCTGCATTTTTGAAAAGGGCGGGATAGCCGTGAAAGTGGGCGGAGCGAGTTAGCAAGGTTACCATTGTGTCCCCTACAACTAAGCATTTCAGTCGTCATGGAGCAGTGGTCTAAACAACAACGTTCATTCGCTGTGAAAGCGTTTTACCAAAGTGGTAGTTATGCAGCCGCTCAGCGTCGTTTCCGGAAGAATTTTCAAATTAATTGAAATAAGCCAGTGCCGTCTGTTAATTCAATCAAATTGTGGGTGACAAACTTTGAAGCAATTGGTGAAACGAGAAGCAGAAGGGGTGGCAGTGCAAGATCAGTGCGAACTCCCGCCAATATTGACCGCGAGAGAGTTGCTGTGGAAAGAAGCCCTCGGAGATCGTCGCGTCGACAGAGTGCTGCGCTTGGCAAACACGAGCGTCCGAAGAATCTTGAGGTTAGATTTACACCATCACCCATACAAAATTCAGCTTGTTCAGGCTATGAATGAAAACGATTTTGCAGCTCGACGGCGTTTTTGTCAAACGTTGTTGGACATGTTTGATGAAAACGAGGACCTTGTTCACAACCTGTGGATGAGCGATGAGGCACATTTCCATCTCTCCGGTTTTGTGAATAAACAAAATTTCCGATATTGGAGTGATGAAAACTCTCAACAATTCCATCAAACACCACTCCATTCAAGCAAGGTAACAGTTTGGTGCGCAATGTCCTCATTGGGAATCATAGGCCCGTATTTTTTTGAAAATGACAGGGAGCAAGCAGTTACTGTGAATGCACAACGCTATTCGGAAATGTTGCATTCGTTCTTCATTCCTCAGCTTCGTCAACATGGAATGAACAATGGAACCTTATTCCAGCAAGACGGTGCCACAAGTCATACAGCCCATGTCAGCATGAATGTTCTCAACAATGTTTTTCCAAATCGGGTGATATCCCGAAATGGAGCAATTTCTTGGCCTCCCCGATCGCCCAACCTCACAGTGTGCGATTTTTTCTTGTGGGGGTACGTGAAGAGTAAAGTCTTTGAACAACGACCTCCAACGCTTGGGGAACTCAAGAGGAGAATCCGGTTGGAAATCGAGAGAATTCCTCAGCGTATGCTCCGTGATGCGATGGGCTGTTTCAGAAATCGCCTACAAGAATGTCTCAATCGGGAAGGACACCATCTTACTGGAGTTATTTTTAAACAGTGAATGTTGTGTCTTAAATGCTTTTTAATGTACATTAAGATAGTAACAATACAATTTTGAAATATCCATCCGTTTATTTTTTACAGTCATTTCAAAAATGCAGGTTTGACTGGCTCACCCTGTACTATGTACATTGTACCTCAACGGGTCTAAGGGAGACCCGCGGGCAGGGCGTACATAGTACGTCAGCGGTCCTTAAGGGGTTAAAAACTCTGGTATTGGTGATCGTACGCTACCCTGGTTTCAATCATATGTGTATGATCGGTCGCAATATGTGTCCATTTCTGACAGCACTTCCCTTGCCCTCTCCCTCCCAGTCACTTGCGGTGTACCCCAAGGCTCGATACTCGGCCCCCTGCTATTCACAATATTCATAAATGATCTGCCCAATGTCTGCAAAGCCTCAACTGTACACATGTACGCAGACGACACTGTAATCTATACCAGCAAACCAGATCTCCCACAGCTGGAGGCCGTGCTGCAAGAACAATTCACAGAGGGAGAAATGTGGATCAAAGATAAACGTTTTTCTAAATGCTGACAAAACTGTTACAATGCTCTTTGGAACAAAACCTAAACTACACAAATTGCAAACACCCCATCTATGTGTCAGGACAAGATCAAATGGCACGCTGACCACAGTCACTTCTCTCAAATATCTAGTTATGTGGTTAGACCCAAATCTATCCTTTGGCCCCACATCGAAAAACTCTCATCCAAACTTTACCCCAAACTAGGTGCCCTGTACAGAAACAAATCCTGCCTGAACCCCGTGGTAAGAAAGCAGATTGTACAACAAATGCTTATGCTGGCTATTGATTACGGAGATGTAGTGTATGCAGCCGCCCCACAAACACACCTCCAGAAACTTACTACATTGTATAACTCATTCTGTCGCTTTGTGCTACAATGTAACTACATGACCCACCATTGTGACATGTTGAACGACTGGCCATCGCTGGAATCTAGACGCACTCCTCACCTTTCCAACCTGGTGTTTAAGAGCTTTTCTGGGAAGCTACCACCCTACCTGAATAGGCTGCTTCCCCCCGCAGTTCCCTCATCCTATAACCTCCGATCCAGGAACGGCACCTTACTTGCAATACCACAACAATACAAAAAGAAAAGTGGCTCGATCCTCATTTTCCTACAGAGCACCACAATTATGGAATAACCTCCCAGACGCCATCAAATCTTCCCCCAGTCTAAAGTTCCTTAAGAGCTCCCTATTAACATACCTCAATAAGGAATGCACCTGTAAACATGTAACATAGTGACTATATACAGAATGCACCTGTAAACATGTAACGTAGTGACTATATTTCCTACATATTTATTTTCTGTGTTAATCTGTATATTTGTTTTGTGTTAATATCTTGCATTTTACTACTTTGTATTTCTCTAACCATGTTCTTGAACCCAGGACATACTGAAAACGAGAGAAATCTCAATGTATCCTTCCTGGGAAAATGCTTTATAAATAAATAAATAAACCCTGACATAAAGCAGGCTCACTATACACGAGACACTGTATCCCTGACATAAAACAGGATCACTATACACGAGCCACGGTAACCCTGAACTAAAACAGGCTCACTATACACGAACCACTGTAACCCTGAAATAAAGCAGGCGCACTATACACAAACCACTGTAAACCTGAAATAAAGCAGGCTCACTATACACGAACCACTGTAACCCTGAAATAAAGCAGGCGCACTATACACAAACCACTGTAACCCTAAAATAAAGCAGGCTCACTATACATGAGCCACCGTAACCCTGAAATAAAACAGGCTCACTATACACAAGCCACTGTAACCCTGACATAAACAGGCTCACTATACACGAGTCGCTGTAACCCTGACATAAAACAGGCTCAATATACACGAGCCACTGTAACCCTGACATAAACAGGCTCACTGTACACGAGTCACTGTAACCCCCGACATAAAACAGGCTCACTTTACACGAGCCACTCTAACCCTGACATAAACAGGCTCACTATACATGAGTCACTTTAACCCCCGACATAAAACAGGCTCACTATACACGAGCCACTGTAACCCTGTCATAAAGCAGGCTCACTATACACGAGCCACTGTAACCCTGAAAAAAATAAGACTCACTATACACGAGCCACTGTAACCCTGTCATAAAGCAGGCTCACTATACACGAGCCACTGTAACCCTGAAAAAAATAAGACTCACTATACACGAGCCACTGTAACCCTGAGATAAAACAGGCTCACTATACACGAGCCACTGTAACCCTGAGATAAAACAGGCTCACTATACACGAGCCACTGTAATTCTGACATAAAGCAGGCTCACTATACACGAGCCACTGTAATTCTGACATAAAGCAGGCTCACTATACACGAGCCACAGTAACCCTGTCAAAAAGCAGGCTCACTATATACGAGCCACCGTAACCCTGACATAAACCAGGCTCACTATTCACGAGACATTGTAACCTTGACCCTCCACATGTAAAATAAATACATATATATAGTGCAGGGAGTTCAATATAATTCCATCTATACCAAATGGCTAGTTCAGCTCACATGGTTGAGATCCCTAACTACTGGACCAGCACAGAGGTGATCTTATGGAGTCAACCACCCTTCTCTCCACAGTTCTGGGTTGACTCTTCAACAGATCTACGCCAGACGGTTTCTATTCAAAATAGCACTCTATTAAAATATAAATAAAACTTTAAAACAAATGTGTATATATATATTAAAAGCTAAGACGCGTTTCGCCAGATCTCTTTCTGACTTCATCAGTTGGCACAGATGCTTTATCCATTCTTTTACTCTGCTTTTTATACTGTTATTTGATTACTAATTGCTCTCCGTCGATGGTGGTTTTCGATTCTGGGTCTCCTTGTTTCTCTCCTCACTGCACATGCGTCTCCCATATGTCGTCATTTCACTGCGTCACCATACTTTCCACTTTTCACGCATGTGCACTTTATTTATTCTCCGTTTTCCTACACGTGTATTGCTCCCAGGTTTGTTCCAATGTATATGATCCTATATCGTTGGACATAATGACCAATATGAAAATGTATCCCTCTCTTTGTGCATATTTGTAGATTTTATTTTAATCCCAGCCAGGTAATTTTTTGCTGCTGTATCTCTCCGTGTTTTCTTTTTATATCCCAAAGTGGAAATGGTTTGGTGGAGGTATAAATGTAATCCTATCATTCTGTTTCTTAGGTGAGAAGCTGCAGGAGGACATTCGGTTGCTGGTAAGTTATTTTTGGTTTTATTAGGTCAGGACCCACCCTGAAAGAGGTTGCCGTGAAGTGGCAGGTGGGCTTAACACTTTAACCACTTGAATGCTAAGGACGCGCTCAGCGCATCCTCAGCATTCCCGCTGGTATGCGGAGGACGCGCTGAGCGCGTCCTCGCATCGGGGTCAGCGTTCGGCGGGTTCCGGCCGATCGCTGGCCCCTCCGGTGTGGGCTGACATCCTGGATGTCAGCCGCGCATCCGGACCAGCAGCCGCCAGCATTAGGTGTCATCGCGGGGGCGATGACACCTAATTCAGGCGCCCCCCCGCATGTGCGGAGGAGGCGCCTGAAAGGGAGGGGGGGAGGTCCTTCGGACCTCTCTCCCTCCCGATCGGCGGCGCACAGGGGCTTAACCCAGGCATCATTTGGAAGGGCACAGCCTGCCCTTCCAAATGATGCCTGGCATTAACCCCTGGGGAGCTGGATCGCGAATCGGCGCTGAAAAGCGCCGGTTCGCGATCCTTTCCCGGAGCTGGCCGACATCTTGGATGTCGGCCAAGCTTCCGGGAACTCCCCCAGAGGACTGGCGTCATCGTGCGTAGTATGATGACGCCAGTCCTACAGTTAACCCCTAACTGCCACAAGTGTGGAGATAGGGAGTTCCAATGAACTCCCTATCTCCCGATCCGTGGCAGTTAGGGGTTAAATTTTGATATGGTTGGATCGGCCAGAGCATGGCCGTTCCAACGATACCAAACATGAAAGTTAAAAATTTTGTAAAAAAAAAGAAAAAGAAAAATAAAAAAAAATTAAAAAAAAAATTAAAAAAAAAAAATAAACACTTTTTTTTATTTTTTTTGGTTTGTTAGTGTAGCAATATTGTTCCCATTTCAATTATAATGTGAACAATGATGCTGCACTAACGATTTTTGTATGCGGTGCGTTTGTTAAAAATAGTGTCATTTTCCCCCAAAAAAAATGTAACGAGACCCCATCTCTAATTTTTTTAACAAGCGCACCCCATACAAAATATAACCGCAATTGCTCGCATGTTAAAATGTGGAAAAAAACACTTTACACATTGTAAATTATTGAAAATACATATTTTATTGCATTTTTTGTTATAATATACAGACATGACATAACGTATACATATAATAATGACATATTATGAATCTACCGAGTCTGACGGAAAGAACGATATATAATATGTCGGTGTCATATACTAAAATAAGCCTTAAAAACACGTTTAAACATGATGCGCAAAACAGGTAAAAAATGACCTCAGCACAGGGGCGGGAAAAGCCTCAGCAGCGAAAGGGTTAAAGTCCATTCAAGTAAACTAAAACCTCTGTTTTTGTTTAATATGGAGCCACAGGAATAGGCGCAAATTACAACCTTTTTTCTTGTTATGTTTTGTACATGAAATGGGCTGGATACTTCTGCTTTACGCAGCCGCCCAGGTAGGGAATAGACGCGAAACCACTATTTGTGCCTTTCGTCCCCTTGGTGACTTTGTCAAGGATGTAAAGACTAGATGCTGGCACCTCAATGAGCTGTCACTCAGATAAACACCCAATAAATCACATTAAACACTGATCCACTTAAATAATCCCTGCTGTGATGTAATAGGTACCTTCCACTCTGAGCTCAAAGGTCTTGATCTCCTATCTTGATCCTCTCCTCTGGTTTGCACATTTCAGGTCACATGTCTCCAAAAACATTGATCCTGCACGGATCCCCTTTTCACAGAATTATGCAAAGGATAAAACCTTACAGTCAGTATAGTATGCAAGGATTAACGGGAAAGTCAAGCCTGATAAATGACGAATCAAAGGCAAAGCAGCCATACAATGCCCTGTAACATGTGTTTTGTAATAATAATAAATGTTCATCTTTCAAAACGTGACCTTAAATGTATAATCTTTTAAAAAATAGAGTTCCTTTTTTGCCCTTAAATAAGTGGGCGATCCTGCGAACAGCATCTGACCTATTTTTTTTTTGTGTGATTTCCCCCCCCTTTTCCCCCTTGCCAGGCGATGCTCCTCTTCTGCTCAGAGACTCCCGAACCCAGATGTCCCTGAAGACTTTCTGCGCAATTTCTGCTCCTATGTAAATTATGAAATTGTACAGCACTGCGGAATATGTCGGCACTTTATAAATAAATAATAATAATAATAATAATGAAACCTTAAAATCAACCCAAAAATCACGATAAATGGCAAACAAAATTCTAAAAATAAATAAACAGAAAGGCTTATTGCTGCAAGTTAAAATAATAAACGGGTTAAGAAATATTTAATAAAAACGCAAATATTTTTTAACATTGAAACCTATGGTGGAAAAAAGCCTTGTTTCTTAAAAATAACTTTAACCCAAAAATTCCTGAAAGATGCCAAAAACCCCAAAAAAATAAATAAGCAAAAAGGCTTATTGCTGCAAGTGAAAATAATAAACGGTTTAAGAAATATTTAATAAAAACGTGATTTTTTTTTACATTGAAACTTATGCTGGAAAAAAGCCTCTTTTCTTTAAACTAATTTAGGAAACCTGAACTTTAACCCAAAAAATCCCCACAAAATGCCCAAAAAATGCTAAAAAATAAATAAATAAGGAGATTCTTTCATTTTATTGGGAGTAATCTGTTTCCCATTCTGAAATAACCAATAAACTAAGTAACACACAAAAATGAAATACAAATCAATACAAAATAACTCACAAAAACAAAAAACTAAAGCATCCGAAATTCCAAATCGATCCGACATTCCGAATCGAGCTGAAATTCCAAAATGAAATGGAACGAAACGACACAAAAACTGTCCGAAACTATACGAAACGAAAAACATCCTGAAAAAAAAAGTCATGCACATCTCCAGTAACTTGTGAAGTGAAGGAACCGCAAATTGTACAGCGCTACAGGACTCGCACACTTTAAGTACACAGGTTCCATAGCGCCTGCGTAGAGTGGTGGATCGGAGCTGCATGCGCATGCACAGATCTGATCCATCGCTGCCTCTCTGAAAACGCTTGCTACGGCGATTGGTCTCAGAGGGTGACTTCGGCCGCTCTCTGTGTGTGACATCACTAGTGACTGACCCGGTGACCGGCAGCCGGGAAATTCAAAGTCCTGGCTGTTGGTGACACTGGGCGCGGTGGAGGAAACTCCTGCACTTCACACAGCGATTCTGACAGATCAGTTGGAGCTGGGGGGGGGGGAGACGCCTCACATCCTGACCACTTATATCGATGGCGTTGTCAGGATGAGCTGAGCGTCCCATTAAACATCATACGACACATTCCTTTTAGGTTTATTTATAGAGCGCAGGGTGTTTTTCCTTTTCGTTAGTAAAGCGATTTAATCTCAGAGATGTTGAAAGGTGCAAATTGAAACGTGAGATTAATAAGGCCCGAGCGATGTGAGTTTGGTGAAAATTGCGCCGCGTGCTCTTTGAGGATAGGATATAGGAGAGATGTGTAAACATGTATATAAAGTGACATTAACTTCTATTAACAGCAATCATTTCACTATCATTTTTATCCCCCCCCTCCCCCGACTTCATGTGACGGGAACAATATGATTATAAATCCTTCCGGCTGTCTATAAGATCTGTGTGAAGCATAAATGAATGTCGTGTTTAGACTTGGGTCCTCCACGTTTCTCATTTTTATATGCAAATATTCCAGAATCCCCAAAAATCTCAAATCCACAAAACGTCTGGGCCTCAGTATTTGAGATTAGAGACACCCAGCCTGTACCCGGTGTAACGCAGTTTTGAAGGATACGGAAGCTGACCTTCCTGACACATACACAGGGTTATTCAAAGAGGAGATCCGAAAAGTTTGGTGACTTTTCGTTCTCTGCACTTCGGGGCGATTCGGCGATTCCTAGTTCGCCGACCCTGCGGTGTATTCAGCAAGCAGCGCAGGGCCGCCATAGTGCAGGGAAATGCTGCCGCAAACCCGCAGAACACTCGCGAACACTCACTGAAAACCAGCAAAAACCAAGCCGAACACTCTGGAAAAATCCGAGCAGCCGGCGATCACAGTGCAGAGCAGCCGCCGGAAAAAGCCAACACGCAGACAAACGGGGTGTAAAAAAAAAACAGCTTGCTTGAAGGTTTGAAACTTGAAACGCTGTTTGCAAAAAAACTACTGGATGAAAATGTCTGAAATTTACAAATAAAATCCAATGAATGATAATAAAAAGGGCTGTTACAGAAAAAAGAAAAGACGATTATAAAAAAGGAAAAACAAATTGACAAAAAAAGCCCAAAAAAACCCTAAAAGATCCTAACAAAATCAATATTTAAAGAGACTTTTTGCTGCAGATTAAAATAATAAACGGTTTATTAGATATTGAATTAAAACGGGAAATATTTTTTACATTGATACCTATGGGATTCGCCTGAATAAACCTGTCGAATGAAACCACTGAACAGCAGGGCACTTCGGCAACTTTTCCCTGCTGTTCGGTGTATATGAATAGATTAACCATTGCTTCTCTATGGGGGATTTCACTGCTGTCGAACAGGCATCTTAAATGCAGGCAATTCGCCAAAATTTGGCGAATTGCCTGCTCCCTGAATACCGAATGACCACGAAATGTCACCGTACACTGAATTTCAGTGTCCGGTTACATTTCGGGGCCAGATTGTCTCTCTCTCTGAATAACCCCCATAGTTACGAGACTGGGGGAGCTTCAAACCTCAAGGCAGCTTCATAAAAACTGAACAGATAAAGACAACATTTCCTTACATGATGGTAAGGCTGACTCTTTGCACCTTGCGTATACTGCGCTCCGGCACAGCTTCTGGTGCTGGGAATGTGCCGTCACGGTAAGGTAACCATATTGCCTCGTCTCCAGACGCACTCAAAACAAGCAGCATTACTATTTACAATGTATCATTAATATCTTTCACATACAGGGTTATTTAGAGAGCATCGAAATGTCACCGACATTTCAGTGATCTCGTGTTCGCCGCACTTTGGCGATTTCGATTCGTCCACCCTGCGGTGAATTCAACATTCATCGTAGGGTCCCCAAAGTGCAGCGAATCGACCCACAGAACAAATCAAAAAATTATCGCAAAACCCACTGAATCGACCCAAAAAACTGCCGCAATCCACCAAATCAATCCAAAAAAACGCCTAAGCAATACAAAAAAAGCCGCCGACCTGCCAAATGGACCGCTGACCAGCTGCCGGAACAAGCCGACAAACCAGCGAACAGGGTAAAAAAAAATAAAAAATAATAAATGCAACTGTTAAAAGGCATTTCCCAAAAACCTACTGCACGAAGATGCCTGGAAATAATATATAAGGTGCTATGAATAATAGTGTAAAGGTCTGTTACAGAAAGAGAAAATGTCATGTAAAAAAAAAATCTGAAAAAAGTCGCTGAAAAAATTGCAAAAAATGCCTAAAAAATAGAGACTTTTTGCTGCAAATGAAAAGAATAAACGGTTTATTAGATATTTCATAAAAACGGGAAATATTTTTAACATTGAAACCTATGGGATTCGCCTGAATAAACCTGTCGAATGAAACCACCGAATGGCAGGGCATTTCACTGACATTTCTCTGCTGTTCGGTGTCTGTGAATAGACTAACCATTGCTTCTCTATGGGGGATTTCACTGCCGCCGAACAGCACCGTATTTTGCTGGCAATTTGCCAGTATTTGGTGAATTGCCTGCTTTCTTAATAGCCAAATGGCCCCGAAATGTCACCGTACGGGGAAATTCACTGATCGGTGCAATTCTGTGGCCAATTTGGTGCTCTTTGAATAACTCCTATAAATTGCAGTTATCCCTATGAAAGGTGTCACATAAAACCCAAGAACTGGGTGAACTACCTTGAATAATGATGTTAAATAGTTAACCCCATCACAGCCGATAATCTGCTGATCCCCTCATTGTATAAACTGCTTTATCTCAAAGGGTTTTAATGCCGCGGATACAAGGAGTAACCGGATGCTGCGTGACATGATTCCTCTTACGATACCCTGAGCTATATGATTTAAGCTGCCAAGCGACTAATGGTCTGTTAATGCAGCGGGCGACCATGCGGACGATAAATATCATTATCGCAGCAAAATCAGCCCCTCTAAGCGAAGTCTTCCGCAAACTGTTAATAAATTCAGTTTGCCTTGAAAAGACAGGGGGAATTCCTTCACATGGAGAAACTGAATCATCATCTAAATATTGTATTATATGGGCCTGATTTGCATCTCAGGAGCCTGTAGGCACAGAAATGTGGAGCGCCCCTACCCCCATCCCCCCCCCCAAAAAAAAGGAAACATGCCAAAAATTACTATTTACATTTTCGTTTTGTGGCAAATGGAAATAAATTTAAAAAAGCTTTTAAAAAAAAGGCCATAATCTGACCTTTCCAACGATACCTCATATATCCCCCTAGGCCTTAGGGATCCAGAGATACAGTGGTCTAAGTTACTGTAATATCGGAAATATTTACAGAGCAAGGCACCCCCCTTGTGGCAGGCGCCTTGCGCCTACTCTGCCTAGTTATAAATCCGGCCCTGCCTGAAACATACCACCAGATCGAAAAGGCCCCAGAATGAAAGCATCAGATTTTACTTCTTGGCATCAAAATCATTTGAAAAACTTGGAAATACCTGATGCATAATTAACAAATAAATTGCAATTTTGCAGAGAGATTGATGCTCCGAGATAGTTAAAACATTATAATAATGTAAATTTGCTAATTTTTAACCCTTTCACTGCTGAGCCATTTCACCTCTGTGTGCTGAGCTAAATTTTTATCATTTTATGCTCATTATGTTTAAATGCGATTTGAAGTCATGCTTTATTATAGGACCCAGACATATTATATAGCCTTTTTTTTACACCAGACTCATCAGATTCATAACATATCATTATTATATGTATACGTCATGTCCTGCCAGAATGCAATAACAAACATTTTTAAAAAATTTGAATTTTCATTCAGATTTATATCATTACAGTGTGTAAAATTATTTTTTTAACATTTTATCATCCGAGCCATTGCGGTTATCTATTCTATGGGGTGCATTGCTAAAAAAAAGAAAAATAACAGAATTTGGAACCTGTTATTGTATTTTTCTGAGAAAATATGCGCTTTTTAACTAAAACTGTAAAAACGCCATTTTTCATTGTGGAAAATGAGAAGGTGAGTTAGTGCAGCATCATTGTTCACATTATAATGGAAAAGTGAACAATAGACATGTGCACAGCACAAAATTTCGTTTTGAACTAATGGATAAGTCCTAAAATGCAATTTATTTAGTTGCTAAAGAAATTCGTTTTCAGTTCTTTAGTATGAAAACTAATTTCATTCATCCGAAAATCAGTGGATACAATTACTATTGTAGAAAAATTAGTCAGCGCCCAAATATGTACCACCACCAGTATACCAATGCCAAACCAGATCTATAGAGGTTTCCCCCAAACCAATGTGACAACAGATATGATTATACGTATCTGGCGGCGCGATTGCGGTCGCTTCTTGGCATTCAGGTGGTCCTCACGGTGTGTATCGTTAATGTCCAATATGGATTATATGTAAAAAACACAAATTGCAAAATAATAGTGCAGGGTGTACAAGTAATAGTGGAATAGATGACAATAAACTGTTCCACTCACAAGCAAAGAGCCCCGTCACTGGCTCTGAGTGGTTGCAAGCATCTGGGTCCTTTGTCTTCTTTGTAGTTTTAAAGGAGACCCACTCCCTTTAAAATTTGTGTTTTCTTTCGCTCATCGGATATGGAAGAGAACATAAAAACAGAAACCTTCTTGTGCAGGTCCGCCAATATTTATATAAATAATATGGTTATGATATCAACTCACATTGGGTGGAGCTTATAGCCAAGCTCTGGGTAGAAATGCCGGTGGATTTATTGGATAGGTTAAATCCACGAATACCTCGAGTGAATTCCAAAGCAATAGGGACCAAATTCTTCTTAATAAAAGAAAAATCTTTAATTTAAAATAAAGCATATTAAATATAATATAAAAGTGCTCTGTAGATCGCCAGAACGCGTCCCGCCATGAAATTAGGCTTCTTCAGCTGGTTTACAGAGATATTATAAAATGTTCCATATATATAGTCCCTTAATTGGGGGTTAAAAGGTCCCATGTGTTTGGGATTTGAGAGAATAGGTTGGCGTGCGTGTCACGCCTCCGTCTGCCCACTCCCGTTGTGCGCCGCCATCTTGCGCATGCGTAGTGATGACGTGTGCGTTCCATGCGCTCCAATTGATATTTCCGGTGTTCTCCATTATTTTGGTGGATGAGGAACGACTTTCGTGCGGAAATCGCAAAATGCATACAGAGAAAAAGATCCCCTGCAGAACACCATACATTCAATAGACTGCAGTCTATTCACACACCGTAATAATTATAAAATAAGAAATTAGCTATATTTATTTATTTTACATTATTATGTTATATATAATCCACGTATCAAGCAGTTTAAATATTCCTGCTCATCGCTTTCATATTCATTTATTATTTTTTCCTTTAAAATTCACCATCCCTTTCCCACAGATTTTAGTCACCTTTACATTCACTTATATGGAATATATAATTATATTCCACAAATCACATTATCCATTCTATGTGTTCACCATCTATATGTGAAATTTCTCTATTCATACATAATACTTTCATCTACGATCTACCATTTCCCTGTATACTACTCAAGGTGAAAGCATATACGCTACATTCGTTATAATTACGAAAAGTGCACCAAGAGGGAGTCTGTTTACTTTATTTATTAACATCTGTAGTCCATAAGTTCTAATATTCTTTGAATGTATGGTGTTCTGCAGGGGATCTTTTTCTCTGTATGCATTTTGCGATTTCCGCACGAAAGTCGTTCCTCATCCACCAAAATAATGGAGAACACCGGAAATATCAATTGGAGCGCATGGAACGCACACGTCATCACTACGCATGCGCAAGATGGCGGCGCACAACGGGAGTGGGCAGACGGAGGCGTGACACGCACGCCAACCTATTCTCTCAAATTCCAAACACATGGGACCTTTTAACCCCCAATTAAGGGACTATATATATGGAACATTTTATAATATCTCTGTAAACCAGCTGAAGAAGCCTAATTTCATGGCGGGACGCGTTCTGGCGATCTACAGAGCACTTTTATATTATATTTAATATGCTTTATTTTAAATTAAAGATTATTCTTTTATAAAGAAGAATTTGGTCCCTATTGCTTTGGAATTCATTTGAGGTATTCGTGGATTTAACCTATCCAATAAATCCACCGGCATTTCTACCCAGAGCTTGGCTATAAGCTCCACCCAATGTGAGTTGATATCATAACCATATTATTTATATACATATTGGCAGACCTGCACAAGAAGGTTTCTGTTTTTATGTTCTCTTCCATATCCGATGAGCGAAAGAAAACACTAATTTTAAAGGGAGTGGGTCTCCTTTAAAACTACAAAGAAGACAAAGGACCCAGATGCTTGCAACCACTCAGAGCCAGTGACGGGGCTCTTTGCTTGTGAGTGGAACAGTTTATTGTCATCTATTCCACTATTACTTGTACACCCTGCACTATTATTTGGCAATTTGTGTTTTTTACATATAATCCATATTGGACATTAACGATACACATCGTGAGGACCACCTGAATGCCAAGAAGCGACTGCAATCGCGCCGCCAGATACGTATAATCATAACAATTACTATTGTAGTGGCTCCTCAGAGGGCTGAGATCGCTGCTTGTTACAGTATCTCTCAGCACAATGTGTCAGGCAAAGCTGTTACAGTAACTGACTGCTGCTCATCACAGCGCTCAGAGTTTCCGTAAAACTAGTAAATAATATTTTTCTATATAAGAGGTTAGAACAATATAATTTCCTTGTTTTACTGAAACTCTGAGCGCTGTTACAGTCAGTTACTGTAACAGCTGAGCCTGATACATTGTACCGAGAGATAATATAACAAGCTGCCGATCTCAGCGCTCACAGCCACTGGATTTAAAGGGCTAAAAAAAAGGCTCCTCTGTATAATGTATAGAACATCCTTCTGCATTAATTAATACCCCTCTCTGTATAATGTAGATAACATCCTCCTGCATTAATTAATACCTCTCTCTGTATAATGTATAGAACATCCTCCTGAATTAATTAATGTCCCTCTCTGTATAGAACATCCTCCTCAATTTATACCTTAAGTCGCCTACTGATGACCGGTTCGGAAGCAGGGAGACAAAAAATACTCAAAAGATACACAAACACATAACTGTGGAATAATATATATATTTATTATATATAGGCCACAGCTAAAACTCCACAGAATAACCCACCACCATGACATAACCATTCCCATAACAAAATTAAAACAATAACCCAGTGCTGAAAGAGTACTCCCCATAAGCACCACACGCCTCCAAACCAGCCAACCACCAAAAAACTTCCCAACTCCCATCTGACCAAAGTTATCCTAACTAAAAATGAACCCCTAGCCAGCACTGCCTACAAGCCCCCGCCGTGACAAAGGAGCCCAACAAAATTACTATACTAACGAAAAAACCAACCCAACCTGGAATTAAATAAAACAGGGTGGGAGGGTGGGGATTTTAACCGCTCTACCTCAGGACAGAAAAAGGCGCCCAGAGCCTCTCCAAATGCGCCTTAAGTACCCTCCTGGCGACTCCTCCCACACCACTCCCTCTCAATCTCCTCACGCGCTGCAAAACCTTCCAGAAAACTCCTCTCTGCATCCTGGCATCAGAGGCAACTTAAGGGCCCTACGCCTTAGGTGCTTCAGGCCCTATTTCTCTGTATAATGTATATAACATCCTCCTACATTAATACCCCTCTCTGTATAATGTATAGAACATCCTCCTGCATTAATTAATGCCGCTCTCTGTATAGAACATCCTACTGCTTTGGTATGTGGAGGGTGCAGAACTTCGGAATGCACAGAAGTGAGAACGTTTCCTTATACTTTGTATCTCTGCGGGGGAGACACAGGAATATAAAAGCAGGGGAGAGGGAAAATATTAACGTAAATCAGTCTGAAAGCTCAGAGAAGAGATGACCGGTGCAAATTAATTTTTATAATAAAATAAAGCACTTTAAATCCAGGGAAGACATTCAAATAAATCACACTGAAGGCTCATAATGACAGATTAGGCTAGGGTCAGACGAGCGCATTTTCGCGTTGTCTGTGAAAAAGTACGTTCGAACGAATGGACGTATTTTTTCACGGAGTACGCGATAGCGGTCATACTATGCGCATTTGCGGCCGTGATTTTGTACGGATCATCAATAAAACACTTTGTGCATCTGGACGTTATGTTGGCCGGACATTAGCAGTGTCTGACGTCTCCAAATCACGCACACACGCCGCTAGCGGACGCAGCGCACTCTGTACAACCGTACTAGTGGTTTTACGTTCTCGACAAAATGCGTTCGTTTTCCACTTGCGTTGCGCAGCCGGACTTTTGTGCGACCGTACTTCGTATATTGGCCGTCATTGCCTGGCATTTGCTGCTAGTGCGGCCGTAATTAAGTGCGCCTGCACGCGCGTTCGCACTGCGCTCGTCTGACCCTAGCCGTAACTGTGAGAGCTGGATACTAAATGTATCAGACGTAAAAAAAAACTTTATAACAAGCAGCACTGGGAGAGGATAGGGACTTTATGTAAAACGTGTATTATAGAAGAGGAAAGGGGGATAGTGCTCCTGGATAATATAAAATGTATCAGACCTAAGCCCTTATTATGCAGAGCGGGAGGGGAGATAACACACGTTTTATAAAGTCTCTCTTTTCTCCCATCGCTGCTTATTATAAAGGGGTTTTTACTATCCAGCCCTTCTCTGTCATTAGCTTTCAGTGTGATTTATTTGAATGTTTTCCTTTTCCAGCTGCTTTTATTATCTTGTCTGCCTCATAGACATGCAAGCAGGGCCGGCCCAAGCCGCGGTGCTGCCTGGAGCGATGGATGAAATGCTGCTCCCCCGCTTGAAAAAAAACACGTGCCATGTATAAGTGTGTCACAGCAATAAGAAAAACTCATAGTAACGTGCGGTGTGTATGAGTGTGTAACAGCAATAAAACTCATAGTAATGTGCAGTGTGTATGAGTGTATCACAGAGCTGCACAGCAATAAAACTCAGTGATGTACAGTGTGTATGAACGTATCACAGAGCTCAACAGGAATGAATCTCACTGATGTGCAGTGCATATCTGTAAAGCGTGACCAGAATCTGTTCACCAGAAAGCGGCACGCGTGGCTCAGGGGGACGAGCTGTCTGCGGAGCAGGATGTGCCCTGGGGTCTGGACTGCCTTGTGGCTTGCCGCCTCCTTCCTGCACCACAGCAGCGGCTGACATCACTGTACGGGCGGCCGGCCCCAGCTACGCCAAGAAAGAAATGGCACTGAGCTGCAGGACGTCAATGACGTGCTGAGTACATCCTCTGAACACAAACATGAAATCAGAGGATGCGCCCAGCACGTTGTAAGCAGCAAAGAGGTTAAAAGGGGTAAAATTGAGTAGCGCCCATTTAACCTATTGTTCCCCCGAACCAATATTTAGTCTCCTACCTGTACCTCACGATGCTGTCATACTTAAGGTTTTGGAGTGCAGGCAGCAGATATTGTGGCGATTCTAGGAGCAATATCATCCTTTTGGGTGCAAGGCTAGGGGGCAACGTCGGGTTGCGACAAGGACACAGGCGCAGACGTTTATGCACAGGAGCCTGTTTAAAAACAAATACATGCATTTACACACACAGCCATACATTCACAAACATAGCCATAACAAACCCTACACCCCGGGGGTATGTAGCAATAAAACTTACAGTAATGTGCGCTGTGTATGAGTGTATCACAGAGCTCCACAGCAATAAAACTGTACTGGCTGGTGTCATTAAAAAGTGCAGCAGTCGTTTTATTGGGCTGCAGATCGCCCGGGGGGCATTTGCACCGGTGCCACCCGGCCCAGTCTGCCCCTGCCCCAGATACATGTATACACAGACCACCCGATACATGATACCCAGACACAGACCCCCAGATACAGGAATACCTACCCAGACATCAGACCCCAGTGTCAGCAGAGTGAGGTGGTAGGGATAATGCTGGCGTACAGATGAGAATCACGAAGCAGGCAGATGTCCGGCGCGCCCTCTCTGTCATACACATTACCACAACATATATACAATATTTAAACACACACATTACCACATCTTATATACACACACATTACCACACCATATATACACTATATCCACCAAGTTTCAGATGCACATGGAGACTAACAGGGTTATTCAGAGAGCGTTGAAAACCAGGAGAATGACTGGAGAAGTGAAAATTCTACGTCAAAATAGCCGATTTGGAAAGTGAGATGAAAGGGAGAATTTTTCTGGTTTGGCTATTTTGACCTAGAATTTTCCATTCTCCAGTCATTCTCCTGCTTTTCACCTCTCTCTGAATAACGCCTATGTAAAATTTAAAAAAATATATATATACACACACACACATTACCACACCATATATACACATTGCAACACCATTTCTACACTATATACACACAAATTACCACACCAAATATATATATACATATACACACACACCATATATACACACACACATTACCACACACATTACCACACTATATACACACTATATACACACACACCATATATACACACACACACATTACCACACTATACACACACATTACCACACTATATACACACACACACCATATATACACACACACACATTACCACACTATATACACACTATATACACACACACACCATATCTACACACACACATTACCACACTATATACACACTATATACACACACACACACCATATATACACACACACATTACCACACACATTACCACACTATATACACACACACCATATATACACACACACATTACCACACTATATACACACTATATACACACACACCATATATACACACACACACATTACCACACTATATACACACATTACCACACTATATACACACACACACCATATATACACACACACACATTACCACACTATATACACACACACACACCATATATACACACACACACACATTACCACACTATATACACACTATATACACACACACACACCATATATACACACACACATTACCACACTATATACACACTATATATACACACACACACCATATATACACACCACATTACCACACTATATACACACTATATACACACACACACCATATATACACACACACACATTACCACACTATATACACACTATATACACACACACACACCATATACACACACACACATTACCACACTATATACACACATTACCACACTATATACACACACACACCATATATACACACACACACACATTACCACACTATATACACACACACACCATATATACACACACACATTACCACACTATATACACACTATATACACACACACACACACACACCATATATACACACACACACCATATATACACACACACACACATTACCACACTATATACACACTATATACACACACACACACCATATATACACACACACACATTACCACACTATATACACACATTACCACACTATATACACACACACACCATATATACACACACACACACACATTACCACACTATATACACACACACACCATATATACACACACACATTACCACACTATATACACACTATATACACACACACCATATATACACACACACACATTACCACACTATATACACACATTACCACACTATATACACACACACCATATATACACACACACACATTACCACACTATATACACACACACACACCATATACACACACACACACATTACCACACTATACACACACACACCATATATACACACACACATTACCACACTATATACACACTATACACACACACACACCATATATACACACACACATTACCACACTATATACACACTATATACACACACACCATATATACACACACACACATTACCACACTATATACACACATTACCACACTATATACACACACACACCATATATACACACACATTACCACACTATATATACACACACATTACCACACTATATACACACTATATACACACACACACACCATATATACACACACACACACACATTACCACACTATATACACACATTACCACACTATATACACACACACACATTACCACACTATATACACACACACACCATATATACACACACACATTACCACACTATATACACACTATATATACACACACACACCATATATACACACACACATTACCACACTATATACACACTATATACACACACACACACCATATATACACACACACATTACCACACTATATACACACTATATACACACACACACACACCATATATACACACACACACATTACCACACTATATACACACATTACCACACTATATACACACACACCATATATACACACACACACATTACCACACTATATACACACACACACACCATATATACACACACATTACCACACTATATACACACTATATACACACACACACCATATATACACACACACACATTACCACACTATATACACACATTACCACACTATATACACACACACACCATATATACACACACACACATTACCACACTATATACACACACACCATATATACACACACACACATTACCACACTATATACACACTATATATACACACACACCATATATACACACACACATTACCACACTATATACACACTATATACACACACACACACACACCATATATACACACACACATTACCACACACATTACCACACTATATACACACTATATACACACACACACCATATATACACACACACACATTACCACACTATATACACACTATATACACACACACCATATATACACACACACACATTACCACACTATATACACACATTACCACACTATATACACACACACCATATATACACACACACACATTACCACACTATATACACACACACACCATATATACACACACACACATTACCACACTATATACACACACACACCATATATACACACACACACATTACCACACTATATACACACTATATATACACACACACCATATATACACACACACATTACCACACTATATACACACTATATACACACACACACACCATATATACACACACACACATTACCACACTATATACACACATTACCACACTATATACACACACACACACATTACCACACTATATACACACACACACCATATATACACACACACATTACCACACTATATACACACACACCATATATACACACACACATTACCACACTATATACACACTATATACACACACACACACCATATATACACACACACATTACCACACTATATACACACTATATACACACACACACACACCATATATACACACACACACACACATTACCACACTATATACACACATTACCACACTATATACACACACACCATATATACACACACACACATTACCACACTATATACACACACACACACCATATATACACACACACATTACCACACTATATACACACTATATACACACACACACCATATATACACACACACACATTACCACACTATATACACACATTACCACACTATATACACACACACACCATATATACACACACACACATTACCACACTATATACACACACACCATATATACACACACACACATTACCACACTATATACACACTATATATACACACACACCATATATACACACACACATTACCACACTATATACACACTATATACACACACACACACACACCATATATACACACACACATTACCACACACATTACCACACTATATACACACACACACCATATATACACACACACACATTACCACACTATATACACACTATATACACACACACCATATTACACACACACACATTACCACACTATATACACACATTACACACTATATACACACACACCATATATACACACACACACACATTACCACACTATATACACACACACACCATATATACACACACACACATTACCACACTATATACACACACACACCATATATACACACACACACATTACCACACTATATATACACACACACCATATATACACACACACACATTACCACACTATATACACACATTGCACATTATATACACACATTTCCACATCTTATATTTACTCACAAATGGAAATGTGATAGAGCAGCTGCAGGAAAATGGAGGGGGGGGCAGGGGGTCCTACAAGCAGGTCTGTCTCAGACAGGGAAGGCAGAGCAGAGAGAGCACAGCACAGCCTGAGGCCTGTTCAATACCTCAGCCGCTGCAAGTGCTAAGTTAGCAACTTGCATTGAACGCCGTTCAACCGCTCAGCGCTCAGCAGTGCTAACCTAGCACTTGCAGCGACCCGAGGAGATGCTGAGTGTGACGTTTTAAAGATGGCCGCCGCATGAAGCAAGTAACAATGCCATACAGCAAGATGGCCGCCGCCTCGAAGCAAGTAATAATTCCGTACAGCAATGTTAATTTTGAGGTTTTTGTTCACCAAAGCACAAAATATTTATTTATTATTTCCCCCTGCACAGACATATATTACAGTTCAATTTATATATTGTTTCAGAAGTAAACATAACGTTTATTCATTAAAAACTATCATTTGTGGTGTGTGCGTACAAAACAGAATTGTGCTGACTGCTTCTCTTTATTATATTTTGTCCGAGTGATCCGAAAAACAATCTGAATTTTTCATTAAGAAATCGTCGGCCATTTTGGATTCAAAATTCGCATCCAAAGGGTTCAACGACACTGCTGCAGCAAACTGAATTGCTGCGCTGCAGCAATTCAGCAGCTGCTGAGGTATTGAACAGGCCTCTGCTTCCTGCCTTCTCAGAGCGGGGGAACTGCATGTTGAGAAGGGGAGGAGCCAGACACATCTCTTCCTCAATTCCTCTCTGTGGTCGCCTGTGATCACGGAGGGGCAGCCTGCGCTCTGCATTACCTGCACCTCAGCGGCAAGAAGGAGTGAGGAGAAAGTAAATTCTCCTGCCTTCAGGTTCCGGGGCCCCCTTCCCCCGCGGGCTCTCGGGCAGTGCCTGAGAGCCCGATGGTTCAGTCCGCCCCTGGACAGGCAGTAGGCTCGCACATACCTGGTGGGTAGCTGGTTGGACTAGGGTCTGGCGGGAGCCGGAGGAGAAACAAATTGCTGACTGCCGGGCCCGAGGATCCGCCCACACGACACACTTCTTAACATGCGCTGGCCCATGTGGACGCAAGTGTGTGTGGTGGGCGCGGTCACATGTGGGGGGCGGCGGCATCACTCACTGCATCCGTGTGCCAGAGGCCAAATTAGATGCTGCCGCGGTGCCAGCGCTCACAAAAAAATAGTGCTGCGGCGTCAGCGACGCAAAAAATTTGCCGCTCACAAATTTTGCCCGCCTGGAGCAAGTGCTCCACACTGCTCCATGGTTGGGCCAGTCCTGCATGCAAGGGTTAAGTAAAGGTTTCCTCTCCTGTGCTGGCTGTCTGTGCTGCGAGTGAGTATTCTGGAGCTCTATCACTGTCAGATTTTTGAGTAGGGTGTCGGGAAGGATTACGCATACAAACCTTTTCTGTAGCTTTGCGATGTTGCGCTCTTCATTGCTGGTCTCCTTCACTCAATGTAATATCACAAAAAGGACTGAAACTAAAATGTAGTGCATTTTATTTTAGTTTCTTACGTTTTTTGTACTGAGCAGTTTCGTATCTCTTGAGTCATACTAAAACTAATTTATCCCAAAATTCAGACTAAATCGTTTTAGTACTAAAACGAATGCACATGTCTAGTGAACAATAGTGCTTGCGTTATAAAATATTAATATTTATAAAAAAATGAATAATTTTATTTTTTATTTTATTTTTACACTTAACCTGGTCATGTTTGGTATCATTGGAAAGGCCATGCTATGATACCAAACATGACACTCTTCTCTTTACCAATTGGGAGATACGAAAGGACCCCCGTAATCCTAATATAGGAAATCCCCTGCCCGGCTAGTGGGGGATTTCTCTACTGATGTAATTGCGCCCATGAACGACGACATAAGTGAATGAGGGGAGGCCCAGGAGGTGTGGCTGACATCCAAGATTTCAGCATCCACCGAAAGAAGGCCCCAATCCGGTACCAATTGTCAAGTGGTAAGGGGTTAAGAAAGGCAACGCTGGAAAGGTCAGACTGTAACCAGAAATGCCTCTCTTGAAACTGTATCGTTTACAAATGGGGAGATAGTTGGGTCCAAAAGACCCTCCCATTCAGGCACTCTTCTGGCTCTGACGGGTGGGGGGGCATCTGAAACTGACGTCATCACCCTGGGAGGGGTTTAAAGCAGGGTCTAACTTCATGGAACCTCCGTGGGACCCTGGACAGAGAGGTGAGTATAGGGAGGAAGGCCCCAGAAACACGAAGACTTGTGGGGACCTCCTCTGCACATAGCAGTGACAGAAGAAGACGTCCCCCACACGTCGCCCGCAGTGCAAGGTTTAATTATTCATGTGTCGGTTCATCCTTTACAGAAATATCACTGGGATGAAATGTTGTACTCTAGATGACATCCCTTTATCTGGCACAATGTCACAAGGGGTCTGCATTATCAGCATACAGGCAGATGCAGTAAATGTGCTACAGACAGATAATAAAATGGTGAGATCACCTGTTTACACGGGGTCTGCATTGTCAGCATACAGGCAGATACAGTAAATATGCTGCAGACAGATAATAAAATGGTGAGATCTGTATGTGCTGCATAATGTCTGTGTATGCCATGGCAATTACAGCAACACCTTGTATCTGTATGTGCTGTATAATGCCTGTGTGTGGCAATTACAGCAACACCTTGTATCTGTATGTGTTGCATAATGCCTGTGTGTGACAATTACAGCACCACCTTGTATCTGTATGTGCTGCATAATGTCTGTGTATGCCATGGCAATTACAGCAACACCTTGTATCTGTATGTGCTGTATAATGCCTGTGTGTGGCAATTACAGCAACACCTTGTATCTGTATGTGTTGCATAATGCCTGTGTGTGACAATTACAGCACCACCTTGTATCTGTATGTGCTGCATAATGTCTGTGTATGCCATGGCAATTACAGCAACACCTTGTATCTGTATGTGCTGTATAATGCCTGTGTGTGGCAATTACAGCAACACCTTGTATCTGTATGTGTTGCACAATGCCTGTGTATGCAATTACAGTAACACCTTGTATCTGTATGTGCTGCATAATGCCTGTGTATGGAAATTACAGCAACACCTTGTATCTGTATGTGCTGTATAATGCCTGTGTATGGCAATTACAGCAACACCTTGTATCTGTATGTGCTGCATAATGCCTGTGTATGGCAATTACAGCAACACCTTGTATCTGTATGTGCTGCATAATGCCTGTGTTTGCAATTACAGTAACACCTTGTATCTGTATGTGCCGCATAATGCCTGTGTATGACAATTACAGCAACACCTTGTATCTGTATGTGCCGCATAATGCCTGTGTATGGCAATTACAGCAACACCTTGTATCTGTATGTGCCGCATAATGCCTGTGTATGGCAATTACAGCAACACCTTGTATCTGTATGTGCTGCATAATGCCTGTGTATGGCAATTACAGCAACACCTTGTATCTGTATGTGCTGCATAATGCATGTGTATCACAATTACAGCAACACTTTGTATCTGTACTGTACAGGGATTTACACTCATTATAACTCCCTGAATCTTATCCCTGTACACAGCAGCGACTGACCCCACAGCTCTCCCTGCATTCTGGAATGCTGCAGTAAAGTTTGTTACAGTGAAGGCGGGGGCTGCTCCTTGCAGAATCTGTACGGTAATACAAGGGATAGGAGAGGGATCTCACCGAATGTAATTTCTATACAATAGCACACTAATCTTCTATTAAAAAGACAAGACATGTAAAAGTGGTTATATTTTCTAATTATTGTTTTTTTTATATTTCAATGCAAAATCGAAGTGACACATTTTTGGAAGTGAAAGGGTTAATCCCGAGAACGCAATACAAACACATTAAGCACTAATAACACAATACGGCTGGGATCTGAATAACGAGACGGAGACGGATTCCCCGTATAGGGGCGCGGGATACCTGCTCCACCGCATCCCAGAGATTTATAGATTCAATTAAAGCAAAGTCTGAAAACGTGATTTTTATTGGCATTAACAGAGAATAAAAGTCAGCAATGTGCGGCTGGAATAATTCCATGACGCCTTCTCTGTGCGTTCATTCAGATGTCAATGAAAGGGAAAGCCGTGTGCTACAAGAGCCGAGATGTCCATCTTCATACAAAGGAGAATTCTTACAATGTGAAAACGAAAAAGAACAAAAGAAGGATGAAAAGAAGAAAGATGAAAGGCGCGAGGAGAGCCGGCCAAGATGTCTGTGAAGATCTGTAGTAATACCATGGCTTCTTGTTACATTCTTACAGGAAAGATAACGCGGTGTATAATGATTTGTGGATCTAGAGGCGGATACATCGATTTAATACACGTAATTAAAGGGGTTATTCAGAGAGCACTGAGATGTCACTAACATTTCGGTGCTCTCTGGGTCCCCGCACTTTGGTTATTCAAACTCAGCATTCACCACACGGTCCCCGGAGTGCAGGGAAAATCCGCCGCAAAACCGCTGAAAGAACACCAAACATCCACACGAGAAAAGCGCAGCTGATACGATCCGAAGTATCGGATCACTTCGAACCGCCGCAAAAATCCCGCCGAACACATCCGCAAAAAGCAGACGATCCACCGAGCACAGCGCCGACCGGAAAAAGCTGACACAGTAAAAAAAAGGCGATTGAAAGTGTCAAAATTGAAATGCAAAGAAACTACTGGACGAAAATGTCTAGAATAAACATATAAGATCCAATGAATGATAATAAAAAGGTCTGTTACACAAAAAAAAACACTATTAAAAAAATCCCAAAAAAATTCTAAAAGATCCTAGAAAATAAATAAATAAAGAGACTTTTTGCTGCAGATTAAAATAATAAACGGTTTATTAGATATTGAATTAAAACGGGAATATTTTTAACATTGAAACCTACTTCGATGAGTTTGATTCGCTAACTCTGTGGTGAATTCTGCATTCACTACGGGGTCCCCGAAGTGCGGCAAATCGGTTGCCGAACGAATCGAAACACCGCTGCCGGACAGCTGCCAAACGCATCCGACAAGCCGCTGAACACAGCACCAACAAGCCACCGGACGGGTAAAAAAAAAACAAGAAACGATTGAAACTTTCAAAATTTAAACGCAGTTTGCAAAAAAAATACCGGATGAAAATGTCTGGAATTAACATATAAGATCCTATGAATGATAATAAAAAGGTCTGTTACAGGAAGAAAAAAAAAACGCTATTTAAAAAAAGAAAGAAATCAGGAAAAAAAAATTGCCGCAAAAATGCCTGAAAAATCCTAAACAAAAAAAAAATAAAGAGACTTTTTGCTGCAGATTAAAATAATAAACGGTTTATTAGATATTGAATTAAAACGGGAATATTTTTAACATTGAAACCTTTGGGATTCGCCTGATTAAACCTGTCGAATGAAACCACAGAACATCAGGGCATTTCACTGACATTTCTCTGCTGTTCAATGTGAATAGATTAACCATTGCTTCTCTATGGGGGATTTCACTGCCGCCGAACAGGCACTGTACTTGCAGGCAACTCGCCAAAATTTGGCGAACTGCCTGCTTTTTGAATAGCCAGATGGCCACAAAAGTGTACCTGGAAAACTGGAAATCGACGAAATCCAGAATGCTTATGGTCTCTGATAAGGGAACTTGGCTTGTACCATTTTCTTTTAACTCTTTCAAGATGTCGCTTTTGTTCTATAAATCCTTTGAGTCGAGATCATAGAGTTTGATCCATCATTAAAAGCTAATTCCTGAGCGCTAAACTGAGTGGTGGAAAATTTGGAGCACACATGGTCACCGCTGAGCTGGTGCGTTACCCATCACTGGTGACATCTCCTGAGACATGCGGGGGACACCCTTATAAAGTTGACGGATGCTTCCATCACGAGGGGGGGGACTCAGCACCTCCGGTCTGTTTACTGGGGCAAATGTTTTATCAGAGTTATTTTCCGACCTGTTTATTAACGCAGCCAGCCCGCCCCCCCCTCCGCCGTCCTCGATAAGCGTCGCTAACAGGCTGGATCAGGCGGTTGCTGCAGCTCGCACTGCGTGATATTTATGTTTCTAACCACATTGTAAAGCACTGCCATTCTCCGTCAATTCACAAATACATAATAATTACCCAGACGCTGCCATTACACATTATTACGCCGCTACGGTAATAAAACATTTCACAGGATTCTAATTCACTTACAAAGAATGCAGAGAAAAGGTATTTACCCGGTAAGGCATTTTTGTATTTATCATTTTATACGGCGTGAGATTTGTTTGTACAATTCCGAAAGTTATTTTTTTAAAAATGTTAATAATCCCATTAGGAGGAAAGTACCTAAAATATATTGTGACGGTCTGTTAACCCGGAAATAAGTAATAAACATCATAATAAAATATATCAGAGACGTGTTTTATTCTCCCTCCTGACCTAAAAGTGGGCATTTACTCACCAGCGAGTCGCATGGCCGTGCACGGCAGAATCAGAGACAGCACTAGGATTTAGCTGATAAGAAACACATACGTTTAGGTAAGAGGGAGAAGTCCGTGGACTCTCCTTTAACCGCCATTTCACCTCTGTGTGCTGAGCTCATTTTTACTGGTTTCGCTCATGTTTAAACGCGATTTGAAGTCACGTTTTATTATACAACCCAGACATATTATATATCTTTTTTTTCGGCAGATTTATAATATATCATTATTATACGTATAGGTCATGCCCTGCCTGACTGATATAACAAAAAATGCAATATAATTAGAATTTTCAATCATCTACAGCGTGTAAAGTGATTTTTTTTTTACATTTTATCGTCCGAGCCTTTGGGGTTATAGATTCTATGGGGTATATTTGTTAAAAAAAAATGAAATGGGAACTCGTTACTTTTTTTCCTAGGAAATTACATGATTTTTAGCTATAATCCAAAAAATAAAATTTGTTAGTGCAGCAGTATTGTTCACATTATTATTCAAATGGAAACAATATTGCTGCATTAATAAAAAAAAACACGTACAAAAAAAGACCTTTTAAAAATAAAAGACTGGAATTAGGCCATAATCCATCATCGAATGGCGCCGGATCGCTGGCCGGCCGCTCAGGGGTTAAAGTCAGGGAACACTTGAAAGGGGAGACTTTACCCTTTTCAGTGGTGCCTGGCTTTACCCGTCACCTCCTTCCGATTGGGAGGGAAAGGGAGCTGAAAAGACCCAGCCCCCTCCTTTCAGGTGATCTCCTGGCTTTGCCAGGTGGCCACCGGAAAGTGACGTCATCACGTCGAGAGGTGTCCCAAAAGCAGCATTTGACTTCCGGGAAGTCAGAACGCCGCGGGACCCTGGAGGAGAGAGGTGAGTATGGCCGGGAAGACGTGTGGGGAACGTCCTCCGCATACAGCGGGAGACTCCTAGGGCGTTCCCCACACATCGTCAGCAGTGGAGGGGTTAAATAGGAATGTAAAATATTAAATTCATATTTACCAATACATGCAACTTAGGTTTCTGTATTCTCCTTTTCCGTCATGTACGGTGTGGCGCACCGCAACGCTAGCTAGCGGAGATAAATGAAGACAACGGACACAGAGTTCGTTCTTCAAATATCTGGTATTCCTCTGTTAGATCAGTTCTTTTATAGAAGACAAGGTGGAAAGCCTGCCCAGAGGGCAGTCTATTGTGGATATACTGCCCCAGCTCATGGATATATGCCCCAGCTCGTGGATACTGCCCCAGCTCGTTGATATACTGCCCCAGCTCGTGGATATATTGCCCCAGCTCGTGGATACTGCCCCAGCTCGTGGATATTGCCCCAGCACGTGGATATACTGCCCCAGCTCGTGGATATTGCCCCAGCTCGTGGATACTGCCCCAGCTCGTGGATACTGCCCCAGCACGTGGATATATGCCCCAGCACGTGGATACTGTCCCAGCTCCTGGATATTGCCCCCCCAGCTCCTGGATACTGCTCCAGCACGTGGATATATGCCCCAGCACATGGATATATGCCCCAGCACGTGGATATATGCCCCAGCACGTGGATATATGCCCCAGCACGTGGATACTGTCCCCCAGCTCGTGGATGCTTCCCCCAGCTCGTGGATACTGCCCCCCAGTTCGTGGATATTGCCCCCCAGCTCGTGGATATTGCCCCCAGCTCCTGGATATTGCCCCCCCAAGCTCTCATGGATATTGCCCCCCCAAGCTCTCATGGATATTGCCCCCCAGCTCATGGATATTGCCCCCAGCTCATGGATATTGGCCCCCCAGCGCTCATGGATATGCCCCACCTCAGACCCCAGACCAGACATGGGGCGGCTGTTCGAATGCTCTATCGGCATTCGGACAGCCGCCCCATGAGCTCGGCGCCATACTTACCTTTCCGAGCGGCGCCGGGGAAGTGAAAGTGTCCCCACTTCCGGTCTTTGAAGGACCCAAGCCGCGGTCACGTGACCGGGGCTTGGGTCCTTCAAAGAGCGGAAGTGGGGAAACTTTCACTTCCCTGGCGCCGCTCGGATGCGCTCGGCAGCCGGGTAGAGGCTGCGAGCGCAGCCTCTACCCGGCTGCCGCGCGCATCCAAGCCCCAGCGGCGGAGGGACCTTTCCCTTTGGCGCTCAGGGGTTGGATGCGCGCGGCAGCCGGGTAGAGGCTGCGAGCGCAGCCTCTACCCGGCTGCTGTGTGCATCTTGTAACCGCCGCGGCGAGCCGGCAGCCGGCTCGTGCCGCGGCGGTTGCATGCGCGCGCAACCAACCGCCGCTGGTTGCGCGCGCATGCGCAGAGTAAGGCTTGGCGACGGACACGCCAAGCCTTACTCTTTTATATTATAGATAGGACATTCAAAAAATCTCAGATTACAAGCCAATAGAATATTCTCAATGTCACAGATAATTTGCATGGTCAGCACTGTTACCATATATGGTTTACATTTAACTTTTAAGTTTAGACAAAGACATTCTTTATGCCCAGAATCACGTGTCATAGTATGGTCATAGGAAGGGGAGGGGGAAGAAGGGGACTTTCTTAGTCATATCATCCCATATCATCCCATATTCCTGAGACTTTCTGCAGCAAGTAGTCTACAGTTATATTTATTTAAGAAAAAGGCTTATTAACTAAGTGGTATATTTCGATTACCTTTTATATGTACAGAACAGGGAAATTATTATTTATCAAGGAATAAAACTCTAAATGCAGGAAATAAATAATGGGAGTAAACTGGGAAAATGCCTGCTTTAACATGAATACTTGATTTAGGGAAAGTCCTACAACACGAGCACCTTCCTTTTAACTGGGCCTGCAATGCATAATAACAGGGTCGGTGCATCCATTAGACCAACCAGGCAGTAGCCTAGGCACCATTGGGAGGGGGCGCTGCTCTGAGCTAGCATAACTGCAGGCACTTTGGCAGAAGTTATGTTCTGAATGAGGTTAGCAGAGAAATATTAAGGGTGGATGAAATGGAGAGATAGACAACAAGTGTATGCGATGTATTAGGGGACCAGAGACAGTATATGGTGCAGAAACACTGAGGAGTGGGGTGGGGAAGCGGCAAAATGTTTTTTTTTCCTAAGGTGGCAGATATCCTTTCACTGACCATACATAATAATATTAGTTCTTATATGTTGTCCGGCTGGACCTGTTTTCATCATTTCACTGTCACCATGAAGAAGTCCATTTAGGGTTACAGTATCGGCATTAGCAAGCCAGAATGTTCCAGAAAGCAAAAGGAATTTGCAGCCAGTCCTTGTGAGAAAACTGAGCAAAAGTCCTGTAGGCTCGACAGGCAAGAATCTATTGGGGAGATCGAAGGCTTTCCCCAAACGGCTCATACCAAGCCGGCACCATAGTATTCCTACGATGGACCTGTGTGGGCTTGTGGGAATATTCTCCCTGTGCTTCCTGATGCCAGCAGACACAGAGATCTAGTCACTCCAGAATTTATCATATTTATGTTTCTGCCGTGTTTTTTCATCAGAGAAATGCACTGCCCCACCTCTCGAGTAAAGACCCACTAGGCCACCAAGAAACAAGGAACGTTGAGCACCCCAAGGTCTCACTTCCCTCGCAGTGGCTTGTTGTGATCCTGTAGAAGTGATCTGTTGTTTTTGCTTCTGTATGTGTTTGTCCACCCAAGTTGGTGCTCAGAAGGATCATAGCTGTGAGACTTTTGGATTGATTTTCAGCCAACTTCCTGAAACCTGCTTTTTTCACCATTTTTATTGGAAAAAAACGGTCGAGTCCGAGTTCAGTCATGCTGTATGGGGAATACTGGTGACCAGGTCTGCCAGATGAAATCCCTATAACCCAATGTTGGTGCAACCATATTATACCATGAAGATGTCGGCTTAAGAACAATGACCAGTGGGTCATTGAGGGGATCTATTCCTTTAATTAAGTGATCTCAGAAGGTAGGTAGATCATTTCACAGTTGGAGGTGATTAGGTACATTATACATTGCCTTGCAAGAAAAAGGAAAATTCACACATTGATTGTAACATTTGGTTGTATCGCCTTTCGCATTCGCTGCGGCATCGTGCTGATAAGCTCATGCAATGTCACAGCATTTATTGGCGTCCAGAGTGGCATTAATTTGTAGCCAAGATCTTGTATTGATGATGGAAGAGTCGCAGCACTGTGTAAAGTCTTCTCCAGCACATTATCCCAAAGTTTAACCTCAATGGGGTTAAGGTCTGGACTGTGCGGTGGCCAATCCATGTGTGAAAATTATGTCTCATGCTCCCTCAACCACTCTTGCACAATTTGATCCCGATGAATCCTGGCATTGCCATCTTGGAATATGCCTGCTGTGCCATCAGGGGAAAAAAAAAACATTGATGGAAAAACCTGCTCATTCGGTATATTTAGGGAGTCACATGACCTCATCTTTTGGGAACATAACATTGCTGAACCTAGACCTGACCGACTGAAGCCACCCCAGATGATAACAGGCCTGCACGGCAGGTCGGGCCTTTTTTTTGGGCAAGCAGTGTATAATATTTGTGTAGTTGAGCTATTAATACTATTTCATCCGTTCCTACATTGTGTAACCGCGTGTGTTCATCCATTCTGTGTCTATTTCTTAACACAATAATAAGGTTGTCTCATTCAATGTGTGAAGCAATGAATAGCAAACACTGGAGACATGCTCGACATTCATATCATCCACCGTGAAATACAATGTAGGAATCCTGAATCGTCAGATAACGAGCCATACAATCCCCTCCACACCCAGGTTGTAAGATAAAATGTGGAAACGTTGAAGGAGGTGAATAATTCCATTCGGCGCGCTGTCGTCTAAAGTCTGGAGACATTCACTGGAATCTCTCAATATACGTGGCTTCTACTGAGAAAAAAGAATATATGTGTCTAAACCCATCGCACACCACAGACATTTATTGTTAATGAAGTTTCATGCAGCAAAGTGAAATGATCCCAGGAAATGGAATTCCTCCCCATGCGGCGAGTGATGGGCCGTGGTGCCCAACGAATCGTCACTTCTGCCGGTGTTGGTTCTGTGCCGTCTGAAAGCTCCAGTAATCAGAGGGTCATCGGCTTCCCATTTGGCAGCTTGGATGAGAAGTGGGAGTAGATTTCACGCTAGTCCCTTGCAGTCTGACAGCCTAGTGGAATGATGGATCGTTGGTTTCCCATCTGGCAGGCTTGACTATAACTGGCAAGAGAATCCCTGCTGCTTCCTCGCTGTCTGTCACTCATGTTGTTTTCGGGATCCCGTCTGGCAGCTTTGTATTAGAACTGGCAGTAGGTTCCTTGCTATCGAGCAACATTGTTAAACCTACTGGATCCATCTACTAGAGCATTGCCCAGGAGTTGGTCCTCAAGCATCACCACCAGTGGTTTTCCCTGGTTAAATACATTGACATTACAGTAAGTGATTATTATAAGAAATGCATTATTTATTCATAGTCCTAATCCGTTTAAATGTCCTTATAAGACATGAAGAGGACTTTTCTGCCTAGAGAGGTTGTCCTAACTCATTGAACTGAATAAAGGTTGGCTCTTTGTGGAAAACTAAACTATTCTGGGATATAATATTATAACATCTGATGGGTCCAAGGAGGAAGCGGATCGTCATTAACGAGCCATTAGCAAGAGCCTACTTCTATTTTGTGCCTTTTATTGGCACTATTGGAAATTGCCTTAAATTTACAGAGGATGAAATTAGAGGTTCTTTAACCATGAAACCGAAGGAACCCAGCTGGAAACTAGCAACTCATGAGACAAACAAATGACCTGAGGTCTATAAAATATGGTCAAAATTCTAAAGATAAAGGAATCCAATGTTCCTCTAGATCTATAGTGACAGCTTCACCTTTTGGAACAATACAAAGAATATCACACTCAACACATCATATAAAAAACATGAATACCACATTGACCTGTGGGTGCTCCTGCAACCCTGGAGGAACCAGCTCCTTGTTAAAGCCATAGTGAAGAGAATGGACCAGGTAGACTGTTACCGGAATCCACCTGGCTCTTTCGGGAGAAGACCTGGCCAGCGCGCACAAAGACTGACTGGACGTGAGCCTCTTCAGGAAAGGCAAACTTTATTGTAACGTCACCACTCAGCCAGGATTGAATCGCAAAGACTGAGTGCCTCTTACATTCAAACATAACATTTTATACCTTGAATAGATAATCAGGTACATCCCAATTAGCCCACCCCACGTGGGTCTGTACCTTCCCCTTACCGAATACAAACACATTCCACAATTAGGCAGTAAATTGGCATCTTTCACAGTATTTTGGCAATCGGATAGTTTACAACCCTCCTAGATCCTGCGTGTGTCTATTTTCCTAGAACGTGTTTATTGAATACTTTAGATAAGGCCCCATCTGGTCACACATCACTCATTGTTCCAGCTCCTAGCTCTCTGACCTTGTTGTAACTAATTTCCATCCTGTCACTTCGTGCCAGCGTCTGCCCGGATCTTGTTAATTTAATTGCTTGGCCTGTTAGTTTAAGGAATTCCGGAGAATCTATGCAAGCTAGTCCTAATTGAGCTAATATTTGCTATTTACATTCACGTGAACCAAAGTTCTGAACAAGATGGCCGCCTGCTCCTGGCCTGAGTCCCTTACATTCCCGCCTTGGCTAGGGTTTCAGGTTCTCCTCCTGAGACCCTTAGCCACTACACTCCACTATCACTATTCTCGAACACTTTGTACTTAGGGGGAATCGCCTTCACTGGGAACATATGTTGCGGAATCATTAAGGGTATCTTTTGTGTCCGTGTGGGTGTCAGAGCTTTCTTGCACAATGGCCATAGGCATAACCCTATGCGGTACAGCACTATCCCTATCACCAGGATCACAATCATCATTATTATCATGGATCCAATCCGTGAGATAAATCCCAGCATTGATCCAAACCAATCTCCAAATGACCCGAACCCTCAAAAAGAGTTCCAGCCTTCTGCTGCGATTTGCCTGGCTGTGTTCTGCAACTGGAAAACTTTATCTTGGTGATCTTGGATTACCTTATAATAGTCAGGAACCTCATGGGATGTGTTTCTGATGAAGGTGCAACATTCATAATGCATTGTCATCTCACAGAGCCCTTTCAATGCTCTACTTATTTGTTCTAATGCCATGTCATGCACCATCTGCAACTTTCGGATCTCACGCAACTCAAGATTCAGCAGCTGAATATCCCTACTTGTTATATTCAAAATCTCATCCATCAGCAATGAGTAATTGTTCATTCTCTTCATCAATTCAATCCCCCATCCAGTCAATGCCGGGAACCATGCCCATGCCTGGTCTCCTTTTGAAAACAGCTATCTCTTCTGTTTTTCAAACATTAGTGGATACCTAGGGTGCAGTGCAGTGTCTGATGCTGTGTCATCGCCCTGTACTCTCTGAACTGGAATCAACTTAGCTATATAGCACATCCATGTAGTTGTAGGTGGTACCCATGTGTAACACACACTCCAACAACATACCTGGTATCCTCCTGTCAGTATAAATGGGGACAAGTGAAGTGTTCCATTACGAACCTCAATCATCATTCTCACCAAGCGTGACACGAGATCTTTCGCATTCCGTTTGTCTGTGGTCACATTTGCTATTGTCAACTGTTGCTCTGATGTGAGTTTTATAGGCCTAACTATAACCATTCCCGCCCCTCTATTTGACAGAATTGTGTGTGCAGTGAAATTGAACTTGCTAGACTGGCAAGGGTTCTCGCTCATACTCAGATTATTTGTACCTATCATCTGAAAACACCAATCAGGTGGGTACACAGGGCCCGTTATCGGGTAGTTCGGCATTGTCTCATCTGGTTTTATCTGATGGTCAGCGGTAGTATGAATTGCAATATTTCTGGTCGAAAATGTACTCAAGTTCATAGGAATTGCAGCAAACGGAATATAAATTGTCTCTGGGTGCAATCTGCTGCACACCCAACACGCTTTTTGTCCTGATTTCTTTGCATAAGCGTATTTGAATTTCACGAACAGGTGACCTCTTGGCGTGGTCATGGAACCCAGGTCACGCTTCTGTCTCCACAGGGTGCGATTCTCCATATCAGGGTGAGTGCCATTCCAGATGTGGGAGATATCCACTCTTCTGGTCGTTTCTGGACAATTAGGGCAGGCCCTACGTGACAGGCCATAGATGAGATTGGCAAGGTACAGTATCAGCACCAGGAATGCTCCTAGTGTCAAAACCCCTTGGACGATTCTCTTTACAGTCATATAAACCCTATCCCTCCCCACAGGCACCTCAAGAGTGAGGGTTATCTCAGGTTGGGCCTGGGAGAAAGGTATCCCCTGAAAATTGCCCCTGGGGTCTCCCTTCAGGTCTCCCCATTTTCCACCGTTGGCAGGTGGTCAGGCATTATTATGGCCTTCAAAACACCCACTTGTTGAGTCTTTAGATGCTTGCACCTGTAGTTTTGGTCAATTTCAATTTTAGTGGGTTGGTCTTGCTGCGGATGACTCTCCACTCTGGATCAGGGTTGGCCGCAGCTGCTTTAAGTCTCGAGTGGTGTATCCACGGAACCACCTCGGCAACCTTCACTGCTGTGGGGGTGGATAACAGGACAAGGTAAGGACCCCTCCATTTCGGGCCTAGTGGATAATTTTTCCACTCCTTCACCCAAACCGAATCACCTGGACAATACTTATGCAGTGCAGGATACAAGAAATGAGGTAAATTATCTCCCACCCAGGTATTCAATTTCTGCATTGACTGACCCAACAATACCACTTGTTCATTCAGCTTTGTTTCACCCAATGCCCGAAGGTCCCCCTTAAACCATTAATTAGAGGGGTTGGCTGCCCGAACATGAGTTCGTATGGACTTAGTTTCAATTGGGGGTTGGCCTGCGTCTAATATGCAATAAAACTATCGGCAGCACTTCCAATCAGCCTAGTGACGTTTCTTGGCACAGTTTTGACATCAAAGTCTTTAATGTTCTGTTCATACGCTCAACTTTTCCCGAGCTTTGGGGCCTCTAGGCTGTGTGTAGCTTCCATGTTATGCCCAACAGACGGGCAAGCTGTTGCAAACAGTTCTGAACAAAGGCTGGGCCATTGTCTGACCCTATTTCGAGTGGAAGTCCATAACGTGGTATAATTTCTCTCATCAAACTTCCCACTACTTCTGCTGTCTTTTCTGTCCTGGTTGGGAAGGCCTCAACCCATCCCGTCAAGGTGCACACCATCACAAGAAGATACTTGTACCCTTTGCGGGGTGGTAGCACTGTGAAATCTATCTGCAGCGATGCCATTGGGGACAAGCCGATAGACTGCTTTCCTGGAGGCTGTGATGGGCCTGGTCTTGGATTATTCTTGGCACATGTCACACACTGCTGGGCTACCGCCTTACAGATCACTGACAATCCAGGAATATATAAGTGTGGCTCCAACTGTCTTTCCATCATTTCTCTTCCCCCATGAGTGCTGGCATGGAGTGCTCTCCCAATTTCAGGTGCCAGTGTCGCGGGTAGGACTATTTGTTTGCTTGCCAACTGGAACCATCCATCTTCTCCATATTCTCCCGGTTCTTCTGACAGCCATTTCTTCTCCTTTTCTGAATACATAGATATCCACTCGCTCAAGGGCGCTGGTATCAACGGAGCTATCATCGACGGTGGAGCCTTGTATCTTTCGAGTTCTTCATCCTTTCCCCACATAAATTCTTCTTTTGGCTGGTAATGTAGCCAGGAGAAGTACAGTAGGTCTTGTCTCTTCTGCACATCTCTCACCGCTGGCATGAAGAAGTTCATTGCACTTTTCTTCATTCTCGGCAGATTATGCTCAATAAGGATCTCCTTGAGGAGAAACTTCACCAGTGGGGCTTGATATTCTTCAGCTCCTAATTCTCCCAGGCTCAGCAGAACACGAGTAATTCTCAGATTATTATGAGTGTTGATTGTCAGATTGTCAAAACGCTCGGCAAAATTTTCTGCTCGTTCAACTTCAGTTATTCTCGTGTCTTCTCCATCCTCCCCCACTAATTTTACGCCAAAGAACTTCAGCATCATACTGAAAGCTCGACGGAGTCGCTGCTGAATTTCTGAGGTGTTAAACATCATATCCTTTTCTTGGGAGTTCAGTGGTTTGGAGTAGAAATTTCGGCCTTGTTCCAGAGTAGGGAACAGCCATTGCATGTAGTCATGGTTGTCTTCAAGCAATACAAAGTCTGCACTCCATCTTTGCAGAATAATTTCGATGAATTCACCATTGGGTTCGAACTTTCCCAAATTCATATAGAATTCATAGTTTGGCATTGGAACTTGGGCATCTTGCTTGCAGAGGAGGATCCCAGGGACTTGACAGTGGTGCACTGATGGCTTTGCAGCAGATTTTGCAGCTTGGTCTGCTTGTCTATTCCTTTTTGGCTATTTTGCTATCTCCTTTCTGGTGACCTCGGCAGTGCATGATACTGACAGCACCGGGTTTCCATACATCATCCAGAAGAGTGGAGATTTCAGCAGCATACTTGACTTGTTTTCCTGAAGAAGAAAGCAGGCCTCTCTCTTTGTAGAGTGCACCATGTGCATGGACAGTCATGAAGGCATATTTGGAATCAGTGTAGATATTCACCCTCTTGCCCTCGGAGATCTCCAGATCTCTTGTAAGAGCCAGTATTTCTGCTAGTTGTGCTGACATGTGGCCTGGTAAGGGGTTCGCTTCTAGCACCCCCTCCGCTGTGACGATCGCGTAGCCGGATACTTTCTTTCCATAATCCATGTAGCTGCTACCATCAGTAAAGAGTTGCAAGTCGTATTTGTCTAGGGGTATGTCTTTAAGGTCTGGCCTGCTACTGAATACGTCTTCCATGACTTGGAGGCATTCATGATCTGGATCGTCCTCACAGTCAGGCAGTAACGTAGCAGGATTCAAGGTAGCGATGAGGTCCAGATGAATCTATGGATTCTCACACATCATTGCTTGATATTTCGTCATCCGGCTATTGCTGAACCAGTAACTGCCTTTAACATCCAGCAGGGCCTTGACTGCATGTGGCACCTTGACATGAAGAACCTGTCCAAGGGTCAACTTGTCAGCATCAGAGATCAGCATTGCAGTAGCTGCCACGGCTTTGAGGCAAGGGGGTAGGCCACAGGCCACAGGGTCAAGTTGCTTGGAGAGGTAGGCCACAGGCCTTGGCCATGAGGCAAAATTTGGGAGTAACACTCCTGTTGCTGTCTGGTTGTGTTCATGCACATACAGCTGGAAGGGTTTGCTATGGTCTGGCAGTCCCAACACTGGGGCTTCCATCAGGAGGGTTTTCAGTTTCAGAAAGGCAGCCGTCTGTTCTTCTTCCCAGAGGAATGGATCATGCTCTCCTCCCTTGGTAGCTTGATGAAGGGGTTTGGCAATCTCATCAAAGTTGGGAATCCTAGGGGCTCCTAGGAATTCACTGATCTGCCTTCGTGTCTTTGGCTGGGGTATACGACAGACTGCCTCCTTCCTTTCAGCTCCCAGTGCACGCTTCGTACCTGTCAATTGGAAACCCAGATACTTTACACTTTGTTTACATATTTGTGCTTTCTTTCTGGAGACTTTATATCCTGCTTGACACAGCAGATATAACAGTGCTTTTGTGGCGGAGAGACAGTCTTTTTCTGTGGGGGAAGCAAGCAATAAATCATCCACATATTGTATTAAGACAACTTTGTCTGGCTGAGCGTTGAAGGACAGGAGGTCCTGGCTGAGCGCGCAACCAAAAATTGTGGGTGAGTTCTTGAAACCTTGCGGTAGGCGTGTCCACGTCATCTGATGACGTGCTCCGGATTTGGACTCTTCCCACTGGAATGCAAAAAGGGGTTGGCTCGCTGGAGCAAGGCGGATGCAAAAGAAAGCGCTTTTAAATCAAGCACTGTGTAATAGACATGTGCACAGCACAAAATTTAGTTTTGAACTAATGGATTAGTCCTAAAATGCAATTTATTTAGTTGCTAAAGAAATTCATTTTCAATTCTTTAGTATGAAAACTAATTTCGTTCATCCGAAAACAAGTAGATACAATTACTATTGTAGTGGTGGCTCCTCAGAGGGCTGAGATCGCTGCTTGTTACAGTATCTCTCACTCTCAGCACAATGTGGGCCATATTACATAGTTGGTGCTAACTTAACCAGAGTTGTTGTAACCTTCCCAGAGCCATTATAGCCTATGGAGGTTTTCAGTTTACAACAGCTCTGGTTAAGTTAGCACCAACATTGTGATACTGCCCCATGTCAGGCAAAGCTGTTACAGTAACTGACTGCTGCTCATCACAGCGCTCAGAGTTTCTGTAAAACTAGTAAATAATATTTTTATATATAAGAGGTTAGAACAATATTATTTCCTTGTTTTACTGAAACTCTGAGCGCTGTTACAGTCAGTTACTGTAACAACTGAGCCTGATACATTGTACTGAGAGATAATGTAACAAGCAGCCGATCTCAGCGCTCACAGCCACTGGATTTAAAGGGCTAAAAAAAAAGGCTCCTCTCTGTATAATGTTTAGAACATCGTCCTGCATTAATTAATACCCCTCTTTGTATAATGTAGATAACATCCTCCTGCATTAATGTCCCTCTCTGTATAGAACATTCTCCTCAATTTTATACCTTTCTCTGTATAATGTATATAACATCCTCCTGCATTAATACCCCTCTCTGTATAATGTATAGAACATACTCCTGCATTAATTAATGCCACTCTCTGTATAGAACATCCTACTGCATTGGCATGTGGAGGGTGCAGAACTTCGGATGTTGCGATGTTGCGATCTTCATTGCTGGTCTCCTTCACTCATCAATGTAATATCACAAAAAGGACTGAAACTAAAATGTAGTGCATTTTATTTTAGTTTCTTTCGTTTTTTGTACTGAGCAGTTTCGTTTCTCTTGAGTCATACAAAAACTAAATTATCCCAAAATTCGGACTAAATCGTTTTAGTACTAAAACGAATGCACATGTCTACTGTGTAATATTTTGTATCTCCAGGGATTAATGCCAATAAATTGTATGGATTGGGGACCACAGGGTGTAAGGTCACCGTGGCTTCATTAACCACCCTTAGATCTTGGACTGGACAGTACTCCTGAGTCCCTTCTTTCTGTACTGGCAATAACGGTGTATTCCATGGTGACACACAAAATTTCAATATCCCGTGCTCTTTCAGTCTCTGTAAATGTGTCTGGATATTTTGTTTGGCTTTCTGTGGAATATGATACTGTCTCAAAGCCACAGGCGTTGCGCCATGTTTCAGATCAACATATACTGGGGGAATATTCACGGCTAGGCCAGGCGGGTTGTCCTCCGCCCACACTCCAGGAATGCCCAGTAGTAGTGTATATGGGTCTGGTGCGACCGGCGCGGTTGGTGCCGTGCGCCATTCTTCTTCTTTGCGAATAATTACAGCAATTTTTACAGGTTCGGTCTCCTGGCTGGCTGGGTTATGCTGCTGAACAGAGCTGCCACTCTCGGGCAGGTCTAATCTAGCGTGACCCCCGGGGAGAAACATAATTTGGGCTTGCAATTTGCAGAGAATATCCCGCCCCAGAAGTTGGATAGGACATTCGGGCATATACAAAAATTGGTGCTCTACATTGTGCCCACCCAGGCTGCATTTACGTGATGCGAGGAAAGGGTATTTAGCAGATACACCCATTGCTCACATTATATCAGCCTCGTTCCCCACAGGTGAGGCAATTGGCTGTGTCACAACAGACTATTCGGCGCCAGTGTCAACTATAAAATTTTTATCTTTGTCTCCCACCCTCACCCTGGGCTCGTGGTTACCGAGTGGGATGGGCCCAGGTCTGTGTCAATATGTACCCTGCCCTTCAAATGACGTTCCTGCCAACCCAACAAACCCCGACCCAGCAGCATCATTTCTCTCATATCTGCCATTTGTCACCTGGCCATTTGATGCATGGCCGTTCGATGCCCTTGCATCTACCTAGCTATTTTGTCCTCCTTTTCTCTCAAAAAATGCGGGGCAGTCCCTCTTCCAGTGACCTTCACCCCTACAAAATGAGCACTAATTGTGCCCCAGGGGTGCCTTAGGGGCACACCTACCTCTTCCACCCCGACCTCTACCTCTATCTCCATCATGGGCACCTCTACCATTACCCATATAGGCAACAACTCCAGTCTGCCCTCTCTGTTTACGTATCTCCTCCCGCTTCTCCTCTAAATCTCTGTTATGATACACTTTATTTGCGATTTCCACTAATTTACTAAACCCTTTGCCCAAAAATCCACCCATCCTCTGTATCTTATTGCGTATATCCCTCTGCGCTTGGCTCACAAAGGAGGAGTTAACTAGCCACTGATTCTCCGCTGGCTCTGGATCTATAGGGCTATACATTCTAAATGCATCTAGCAATCTCTCTAAAAATGCCTTTAGCACGGCCGCTCGGTAGGTCTGTAGATGTGCTGTGCCTACTTTGGTATTATATGGCCATTTGGGGTCAGTTTTGGGATAGTGCTCTTCAGCCCATGCCTCTGGATTGGGTTTACTGTCCTCAACTGCCTGGGCTAGAAGGAATTTGCGGGCATTGCTATTTATACAGGCTCTCTCCTCTGTAGTGAACATGGTCAGCAGCAACTGCTGACAATCTGCCCAGGTGGGGTTATGTGTGAGCATGACTGATTCTATCATACTGGATACAGCTGCAGGATTTGTGGAGTAAAGTGGTGTATGTGTCTTCCAATTAAATAAATCTGTGGTCGTGAACGGGACATACGTGAATTGTGTTGGCCCAGGCTCCCCGTTATCCAAAGGGGGACCTGGCACCTCCCGTAAGGGGAGCTGCAGTTTACTGGGGTTGTGCTGATATATCTCCCGGGGTTTATATATATTATTATCAGCACGGGTTGTGCTCTGGGGTCAGCATCTCACACTCCATCTCTCCTGGGAGTTTCTAACCTATATATTGCTCCATTGGCCATCTCAATTTTATCTGCAGGACGCACATCATATTCTCCACCCACCGCCCCCACTATCCCGCCACCACCAGCCGGTGCCGAGGGTGCAGGCGAATACCTAGCAGCAGCCTGCCCCCCCTGCCCTGCCTGTGCAACCGCAGCACACAATGCCTGCCGGGCTGCTCCGTAGCAGTAAGGAGACTTTCATTTTATTTGGAGTAATCTGATTCCCATTCTGAAATAACCAATAAACTAAGTAACTCACAAAAATGAAATACAAATCAGGGGTCAAGTCGAGGGGGAACGCGTGGGAACAGAGTTCCTGCACTAATTTTGCAGAGGGAACGGAGTTCCCTTTGGTCCCATACTCTATAAAGCTTGTAGTCAGGTGTTCAATCATATATTTCTCTATTAAGTCACAAATATAGGATTTATCATATATTTTTGCTATATTCCACATATTTATTTATTTATAAAGTATTTTACCAGGAAGGATACATTGAGATTTCTCCCGTTTTCAAGTATGTCCTGGGTGGCGAGTGTGTACCGTTAGGTGTCTTGCCAAGGACACTTACTGGAGAGGTTGCTCGCTGGGATCGAACCCATGACTCCACAGGCTCTCTCCACGCAGAGCAGTGATGTTACCTCTACTCCACCCAGCCGGCAACATTTACATCCTGTCTCGTCATCCGGGGACCCCTGTTTCTTATTCTGCCAGCATAACAAAATGACTTTTATCTCTAACACAGTACCTCCAGATATCAATGTATGGGTACTGATCTGGATGACCATATCTCCCGGTGATCTGGGAGTGCATTTTCTGTATTAATACTGGATCCATTGATTCATGTTCCGGCCACTCGGGACTAACATTGGCCAAACTATGGTGCACAGAAGTTTAAATTTTTCCTTGCTTAATTCAACACCATAGTGGTGCGTCTCGTACAGTGCCTTAAAATTATGCACCATATAATCTAGGGGAGTTTCACCATTTTTAGCTTTCTTGGGTTTTGATGACCCGTTACCCATATTTACTCTTTTCAACAGTAACTTCTTCAAAATGCAAATATTGCTTTTCAGCAAAACAATTTGTATTGACAGTCTGGTATTTCAAGCAACAGTCCAATCATGACGTATTTGCTTCCTCCTTAGGTAGCCAACTGCAGTCGCCTGAGCTGGAAACGTACCACCAGAGTCCACTCTCAGATTTGCTTCCTTGCTAAGCAAGTAGGCGCACATTCTCTCACAACACTCTCAGCAGTCACAGCACATACTATACCAGATACATTCAGCACAAAACAATACAAAAACAGAACTTCTACTCTTTCTATTGCCAACGGCACACCATCCCGACAGGCACCTTATACCCGTGCAGTCGCCTTTATGCTACTGATCTCTAACTCTTGTCTGCTTTTAGCTATGTGTATCCCGTTCCTTATCAACACGTCTGCTATTCCGATTTGCCAAGGACACATCGCCCGCCAGGCACCACTCCTCTGCAGCTATTTACTGGCCCCAAAGCTCAAAGCTTCTCTTACCGGCCCCTTATTCAACTAAAATACACAATAGCACTGACACAGGGCTCTCAGCCCAGTCAGAGAAATCCCTCCTCCTTCCTTTTGCCCACGTGCAGCAGTTCACAACTCACAATATCAACACTGCGCCACGTGGCCACCCTCTTCAACCTAATACCTCAATTCAAATAAACCAATACCTAAATCAGTATCCGATCCCCCGGGTCCAGACACGCGCTAGCCAGGAGTCATTGAGGTGCAACTCCCTGGCTCCCGTGCTTTCGGCGGCGGGCTCGGTATACCGATGGGACCGTGTACGCGGGTCCCCTTACCCAACTATGGCCAGGCATCTGACACTTTACCAGTTTCCTTTAACAAAAATGGTACCTTACCTATCACCGCGCTAGTCGCTGTTTCCTCAGACTCGGTGGCATCTCAGCTTCCCAGGTCGGGGGTCCGTTTGAGATGAGTCGAGGTCCAATGAACAGAAAATCCTGCTTGGCACCTGCAGATGTCAGCTCACCTTCAACAGACGCCCAACCTGCAGGATCACTTGCACCTGCAGTCAACCACTACGGTTTCCAGCAGCCGTTGCTCACCCGGGGGCGGTCGGATCCCAGACGAGCCCCCAAAAATGTTACCGGAATCCACCTGGCTCTTTCGGGAGAAGACCTGGCCGGTGCGGACAAAGACTGACTGGACACGAGTCTCTTCAGGAAAGGCGAACTTTATTGTGACGTCATCACTCAGCCAGGATTGAATCGCAAAGACTGAGTGCCTCTTACATTCAAACATAACATTTTATACCTTAAATAGATAATCAGGTACATCCCAATTAGCCCACCCCACGTGGGTCTGTACCTTCCCCTTACCGAATACAAACACATTCCACAATTAGACAGTAAATTGGCATCTTTCACAGTATTTTTACAATCGGATAGTTTACAACCCTCCTAGATCCTGTGTCTATTTTCCTAGAACGTGTTTATTGTATACTTTAGATAAGGCCCCATCTGGTCTCACATCACTCATTGTTCCAGCTTCTAGCTCTCTGACCTTGTTGTAACTAATTTCCATCCTGTCACTTCGTGCCAGCGTCTGCCCGGATCTTGTTAATTTAATTGCTTGGCCTGTTAGTTTAAGGAATTCTGGAGAATCTATGCAAGCTAGTCCTAATTGAGCTAATATTTGCTATTTACATTCACGTGAACCAAAGTTCTGAACAAGATGGCCACCTGGGACTAAGATGGCGGCCTACTCCTGGCCTGAGTCCCTTACAAGACCATTGGGCAATTTATTGGGTGATGCTACGTTTCGGCACCCTGTACGCACCCTTTGCCAAGCATTGCTGATTCAATCGCATTTGAGAATAAGCAACAAAAACCCCTCTGGTCTTCTAAGAGTATACAAAAATGCTATATGGATTAGTACGTCAGCCAGCGTCTCCTCCTAACGTGTGTTCCTTCTGGTTTGGAGTTTCTTTATATTTGAAAAATAATTAAATCATGTCGAGTGGTATTAACACCTAATTACAAACAGACTCGCACCAATGGTGGCTATTGGCGTGTATCATGGCGTACTTAATGCCGTAACCATGGAAACAATGAATCAACACAACGAAAATACCAACCACAAAGCAGATATTACGTATAACCCAAAAAGGGGAGCGCGAGGGTTTAGCAGAGAAGCGTAACAAAAAATAATGCTAATAAATAATGAACCAGTGGGTAGATTTCACATCAAAACAATTTGACATCCCATAGTGCTATAGTCAAAACACTATACATATCTAAGTATAAATGCTAAAGAGCTGCCCACATTACACCAAGTAGGCGACGACAATGACAGGTACCCAGGGACCCTGTCCACTGCACGGAACCACAAGATAAGAAATGTAAATAAGTCTCGGAAGATGCGCACACGAGCCTAACGACAATAAGCAGAGTATATTACCGAGTACACAAAGAAGCTGAATAAGAATTTCTCTCGTTTAACCTTTGAGGTGCCAGGGTTCCCAGGGAAAAATAATCCTTTAGCAATTCAGTCGCACTGTCACCACCTCTATCCAGAGGAGGCACGTGGAATTTAAGTGATGGCAGAGGATGGCCTGTTTTTCGCAAAGTACCGGCCACCGGCTGAGAGTTTCCCTGACCTGCTAACGCCGCTCTAATCACTGAGCGATGATTAGCCAACCATTGGCCAATGGTTCATGGAGCCCATTACCAGTCTTGCCCACATAGGAAAGGCCACAGGGACACATGATTAATAGTATTCTTTTTTGCTATGCTTCCCTGGTAAACCCTCGTGCACGCTTTTTGGGCTATACAAAATATCTACTTTGTGTTTGGTATTTTTGTTGTGTTGATGTATTGTTTCCATGGTTACGGCGTTTGGTTCTACGTGATACATGCCAATAGCCGCCACTGGTGCAAGTTTGTTTGTAATTAGGTGTTAACTGTTATTCGTATTTATATGCTTTCTGTTCTTTCATGCGTTATGTCTTGTTAAAAGTCCAGAAGAGGACTGAAACGTTGGCCGATCTATCTTTTATTTATTTATTTATTTGCAGAGTATTTTACCAGGAAGGATACATTGAGATTTCGCTCGTTTTCATGTTTGTCCTGGGTATTTTTATTGAATATAGATTAAATTTACTGCACTTTCTATACAAGCCTTCTGGGTGCGCCTCCTTCTTTGGACTTATATGGCATATACAGCACAGAGGCAGCACCGGAGCAAGTAAAGTTTTGTATACCTCCGTACACGGGGCTCTAGTGCCACATATATATAAATAAATAGCGGATATCTGGACGCACTCCAAGACTTGAATAAAAATAAAGTTTATTAACAAATCATGTTAAAAAGCCAATGTTTCGGCCCCACACCGGGCCTTTATCAAGGGCCCCTTGATAAAGCCCTGGTGTGGGGCCGAAACGTTGGCTTTTTAACATGATTTGTTCATAAACTTTACTTTTATTCAAGTCCTGGAGTGCGTCCAGATATCCGCTATTTATATTTTTCCATTGGATTTTGGCACTCGGTAATTTACAACATTTAAGACAGAGTGCTGGTATTTTGCATATATATACATATATATATATACACATACAATATATATCTATCTCAAGGATTCAGGTGCACACAAATGCTAATGAAAACAAAAAAAGAATATTTTTTTGCGTAACATCAACGTTATATATATATATATAGTATTTCATTTGTAGTGGAGGGCATAAAGTGAGATTAAAAGCCTCCACACAGCAAATAATATAGTTTATAGCTGCAGAAAACATTTACACATCCCAGCAATTCAGAGAAACTGCTTCACAGTGCTCTTGTGCTACATTCCCTATATGCAGCAAGAACTCTGGGTAGGATATGCAAATGAAGTCTACAGCTTCTCGCTTTTTATATACAGTATATATCAATCAACTCATCATAAAGGCATGCACTCCTGGAATATTTTACCTTTTTTTTCCAAGATCTAGAAAAAGTCCCCTGTGGGACCAAAACGTTGATTTTTGTACTTCCACAATAAAAAAGCATATAGTTAAAAGACTCCAGGAGTTCACATCTTTTCATGAGTTATATGTCCTCGACGTCGGTCAGCACCGGAGCAATTAGAAGTGGATATCCTGGCTGCGGGTTGCCTGCTGAACCGATATATATAGAAAACTAAAAAAAATACAGCACATATCTCTGCATTGTTGTTGACCTGCAAACCTTTGAACTGCACCAGTTGTTAGATCTCTGGTCCCTGTTGGATGAGTGAATCACTGCTCCCATTATGCTCAGCCAGTCTATAGGCAAGACTAAATGACTGCTGGCTGGCTGAGCATTGTGATAAATAAAGTCACTAAAACTTAGAGAGGCAGGAAGGCATGTATAGCAGGACAAAATTTGCTTTGTGTGCTTTTACTTTTTTAATTCAACTATTATTATTTATATAAATTGTATTAATTTATTTATACAATTATTTATATTATTATAATATTATTTATATTTTCTATATAATAATAATAATTTATTGATGTATTTAAATTAATTTATATTATTATTTATGTAAATCGTATTCATTTATTTATACAATTATTTATAATATTATTATTCATTATATTAAATTATATTATTAATTCATATATTTATAATATTATTTATATTTTTTATACCGCTATTAATAATTTATTGATTTATTTATAGTAATTTATATTATTATTTGCAGCATTTATTTATAGGCTTTATATTCTTTGTATTAGCATAAATTTGCTTACACTATTTTTTAGATTAACTTATTAATATTAACTTATTTGATATTTTTACATATTAATAGTAACTTATTTATGGTATTATTTTATTATTAATTTATATTGTTGATTTATTTATATAATAATTTAGATTATTAATATATTTATAAAATAATTTTTCTTATTAATAATGTAAATAAATGAATATTTATGTTATTAATATGAAATTATTATTTATACGTTTTTTTTTCGATATCCTTTTTTCCCCCCTTTTTCTAGTTCTCTGCTGATGTCCCAATTTTTTTTGATAGATAATGTTTTCCTTTATTCTCAGCCAGCGTGCAGGTGAGTAACATTGGATATGGGGAAACTTTGGAATAGGGCGCCGGGGTTTCCTTTGGATATGAAGTCACGCCTGCACAGCCGTCCTTTCAGGATTAAATTCAGATTTTAATATCACTCTTAATAACCGTCAGAGGCCGGATCGGTCTCGCATTGTCACATTTCTAATAATTTAACGTGTCTTTGAGGCTTTAACCCGGCACGCGACGCTCCCTCACCTTCCAGTTTCCAGCCGCACATTATTGGACTTTCTGCTTTTCTGTGGGATTTACAAATATGATAGTATGTGTTTTTTAATGTTGTAAAAACAACCAAAAACCTCCTTATTCATAGTGGAAACCCTTGTAATTGAGCGCACACCTTTACGCCGAGACACACTCGCGCTTCTTGAAAAGGGCTAATGGCTTCCAGAGCGGCGCTCATTAATTATTTACAAATAGTTCTTGGCGGCAGAGAATGATATTCCTGCGCGTTTCGCTGGAGATGAAAGACCTTCCTGATTGGCAATGAGAAGGTACCAGATGTTCTTGGTGGCGAGGGGAAGCCATTTCTCCGCACTCATTGTTATCACATTATGCACCCTTTAAACGAGGCGCTGCAGCTTCTGTATTTCTATCAGAATAGAGCGTTTATCCTGCGTCTCGACACGTGCAGACACTGAAGGGGTTATTCACTGACCTCTGAATTGGCCGCGAATTGCGCCGAATGGTGAATTTCAGCATTTAGTGCGATTTCGGGGCAATTCGGCCATTCACAAAGCTGTCAATTTGACGAATACATTGACAGTGAAATACAGTGCAATTTGCAACAATTCACAGCAATTCGGCGGCACTGAAATTGTCCCATAGAAGACTATCATGTCTTCCATGGACAGAATGCCAAACTGCACCAAAATGCCCTGATTTTGATTGTTTCGATTCGACAGGTTTAATCAGGCGAATCAGATCCCATAGGATTAAATGTACCAGTAATAAAATTAATATCTTTTTTATTTTTTTTAAAGACCATTTTTTGTTTTTATTTTTTGCAAAAACCCTTTTTATTATTTTATTTTTTTAAAGGACATTTCTGTATTTTTTTAGACGACATTTTTGGTTTTTTATTTTTTTAAAAAGACTTCCTTATTTTGTAAAGGACCTTTTTTTATTATTTAGGAACATTTTAATACATTTTTGTTGATTTATTTCTTTTTATTTAATTTTCAGCTCGGGTTAATCTGCTGATGCCAATTCGTTGCAATTTGGCAGTTTTCGCCAACGTCTGATTACTGCTTCAGCAACTGCGATTTCGGCAAAATTACGGTGACCGTTAGCTAAATAGCGAAATCACTGTATTTTCGGATAAATGGAATCACCAAAGTGTGCCGAAATGAAGCGAACTTCATGCATTTTTGGTGCTTTGTGAATAGAACCTTGAGTGATCTCAGATCAGCACCGTAAAGCCTTAATGATAAAAATGGCTTCCCGGTTTTATTGCAGGTTAGGAAGGAAGTGGATGTAAGGGAGAGACCGCACATGATTGTGTCAGCTCTCCCTGTTAGAGGTTTTAAGAAGTTACCATGTGACTGATTTATCTGTTTGGCTCCAATTTATTCCGAAATCCATGGAATTTAAATACAATAAAAATTAGCCAATGGCGATCATTGATATCTCAGACTCGGAAGACAGATCCATAGAGTCCGTCTGTCCTTCTGCTGGGAGCCTCAATGTATTGGCAGATTGCCTGCACCTGATTGAGTGACGGAGACCCTTCGTGCTTGTGTTCCCTTCCGCAGCATCTCGCACCGTCTTCCCCCCTTTAGTGTTCAGTATAACCGTATCACTGAGCATGTTTGGCTCGTTCAGTCGGTGGATGGATTTCTCCGTAGCTCTCTCCATCCGTCTCCCCGGGGTGTCGCCATGTGACGGGTTTATCTTTACAAGCGATCCCCGGCTGAAGTTTAGCATCGTCGGTGCACGATCAATGTGTGGAGGATAACACTCCAGTCTGACGAATTTGTCAAGCGCTGCAACATATCTGATAACATTCAAACACTTTACAGCACATCTCCGTCACAATAAAATGATTGATGCGGCACAAAATGTCATGTTTTTCTGGCACTTCAACGCTGGGTTTCTTTCTCTGCTCTCCAGTGTCTTTGTACAATGTTCCGTACTCTACGTGCACTTCGATGGGGATCCCATTGAGAAGCCATTTCTTTATTTGACGGTTCTGTAACAGATCTCCTTACCCCATCCTGGTCACACCTGTTAATGCTACTTCCTTTCTGGACCTCCATTCTCCCACCAGCAGACTTTCGTGCCTTTCTCCAGCCCTTAGCCGAAGCTTAAGGACAGGTATACTGAAAGAGCGGTGATAACATTCTCCAGAAATGAGGCAGCACTCAGATCGTGAGATGGAACAGACGGACAGGAACTGTGCGTTTAATGAATAATATATACAGTGCAGTCAGGGGTCTAGCAGCCAATAGAAAATGACACCCTTGGGTCTTGGTGCACTACAACACAAATCCCTCCTGGGCATCTTGGGGCTAGATTACACACTGAACGCTAGAATAAGAATGGTATTACAGAGTGCTAGCACTATTTACCATGGGTCGATGGGTTAAAATAAAATTATCGACGCCTTAAAGCTGGTGCAAAATTATTCCACTTTTGCAGAATCATTTCGCACCCCAAAAAAAGACCCCCAATAAATCCTATACTCACCTCCCATCCAGCAGCGATAATGGTGACCTGATCTGCCTCTTCTTCTGGCCGCGAGCAGAGTGAGACTGGGAACAATTAGTCCATTGTCTCCTTGAGCGACGGTACGCAATCACGCGAGAGCTAGATGTCCACCTCACCTGAGGTGAAGCATTCTACCTACCTTGCTTCAGCATCATTTGGAACTCTCCCTGTGGAGTGCTGCCTTCTCTGAAGCTTCCTACCCGGGTACCGGTTTTTGGATCGCCTCTCACTTATGATCCTCCACTGCCTGCCGTGACTCAGCTTTGCCCCTTGGACTTCACTTTTTTGGATTACTCTTCTAGTACCTCTGACCCATCTGCGCCTCCAGCATTGAGCTCCTCTCCACCCGGCCTTCCCACCACCCAGAAGCTACAGCTTTAGAAGTAGGATAACTCTCGCACTAATCAGTCTATTCTGCAAAAAGTTTCAAAAAGTTATAAGAGTTTCAAAAACCAAAAGATTTTCTTGCTTACGTCCAAATCTGAAATGTTACAATTCAGAAGCGATCGAATATTTTACAATATTTTACAAAAATCCTGGATTTTTCCGATTTCCCTCAAAAAGTGGTTCTGAAGAAGACGCGAGATGTCAAATTTGAGGTTGTCCAAACTGGAGCGTCTTTTAATAACCTGAAATCACTCATATGGCGTCTATATTCAACGTGCCCAGAGAATCGCAATGTTTACAAATATCACTGTGTGTGTATGTGTGTATGTGTGTATATGTGTATGTGTGTGTGTGCGTGTGTATATGTGTATGTGTGTATGTGTGTATATGTGTGTGTGTCCGTGTTTGTGCCACTGTGTTTCCTCTTCCAAATAGTGATGGACTAAGTTCTCACTCGATTTGTCCATTTCTATAGGGGTTATTCAGAGAGAGACGATCTGGCCCCAAAACTGCACCGAACAGTGAGTTTCCCCGTACAGTGACATTTCGGGCCATTCGGCTATTCAGAGAGCAGGCAGTTCGCCACATTTCGGTGAATTGCCAGCAAATACGATGTCTGTTCGGCGGCAGTGAAATCCCCCATAGAGAAGTAATGGTTAATCTATTCACATTGAACAGCAGAGAAATGTCAGTGAAATGCCCTGATGTTCGTGGTTTCATTCGGCAGGTTTAATCAGGCGAATCCCATAGGCTTCAATGATAAAAATATTCCCGGTTTAATTCATTATCTAATAAACCGTTTATTATTATATTCTGCAGCAAAAAGTCTCTTTATTTATAGATTTTTTAGGATCTTTTAAGCATTTTTCGGGATTTTTTTGCAAAAAAAAATTCCGATCTTTTTTTAAAAAAAGTTATTTAAATGTTTTTTTCTTTTTTCTGTAACAGCCCTTTTTATTATCATTCATTGAATTTTATATGTAAATTGCAGGCATTTTCGTTGTGTAGTTTCTTTGTAAACAGGCTGGGGTCAGACCAGCGCATTTTTAACGTGCGTTTAGGCGCACTTAATCACGGCCGCAGTAGCAGCAAATGACGGGCAACGACGGCCAATATACGAAGCACGGGCGCACGAAAGTCCAGCCGCGCAAGGCAAGTGGCAAACGAATGCATTTTTTTGAGAACGCAGAATTGCTTGTACTGATGTACAGAGTGCGCTGCGTCCACTAGCGGCGAGTGTGTGTGATTTGGAGACGTCAGACGCTGCTCATGTCCGGCCAACATAACGTCCAGACACCCAACGTCTCCTGGTTTGGACCCGTAACAAATCACGCACAAAAATGCGCATCGTATGACCGTTTTCGCGCGTTCTGTGAAAAAAACCGGCAATGCGTTTGGACGCACTTTTTGACGGTCGCTGCGAATAATGTGTTCGTTTGAACCTAGCCTCAAGCGTACTGTTTTTCCACTCCATTCGTCTGCGGTGTCGGGTTTTTCCGGCGGCTGCTCCGCACTGTGATTGGCTCCTGCTCAGGTTTCTCCGGCGTGTTCGGCGGCGGTTAATCCAGATGTTTTTGCAGGTTTCAGGGTGCGTTCGTTGGGTTTTGCGGTGAGTGTTCGTCGGGTTTGCGGCAGCTCTTCCCTGCATTACGGCGGCCCTGTGCTGCTTGCTGAATACATCGCAGGGTCGCCGAAATGGGATCGCCGAATTACACCAATCAATTGAAGAGAACGAAAAGTCACTGAACGTGCGGTGACTTTTCAATTCTCTTTGAATAACCCTGATATTGTTTCCTGTTATTTTTACCCGTCCGCCGCTTGTCGTCATTTTTCCGGCGGCTGGTCTGCGTTATGTTCAGCGGATCCTCGGCTTTTTTCAGGGTTTTTTCTGCGGTTTTGCAGCAGATGGTTGAATTTTTTTTAGATGCGCGCGGTGTTTTTTTGGAGGTTTTGCGGCAGTTTTTTGTTCTATGCGGTGGTTTTTCAGATGCGTTCGGTGGGTTTTCCCTGCGCTTCGTGGACCCTGCGGTGAATGCTGAATTTACTAGACATGTGCATTAGTTTTAGTACTAAAACGATTTAGTCCGAATTTTGGGATAATTTAGTTTTCGTATGACTCAAGAGAAACGAAACTGCTCAGTACAAAAAACGAAAGAAACTAAAATAAAATGCACTACATTTTAGTTTCAGTCCTTTTTGTGATATTACATTGATGAGTGAAGGAGACCAGCAATGAAGAGCGCAACATCGCAACATTTGAAGTTCTGCACCCTCCACATGCCAATGCAGTAGGATGTTCTATACAGAGAGGGGCATTAATTAATGCAGGAGGATGTTATATACATTATACAGAGAAAGGTATAAATTGAGGAGGATGTTCTATACAGAGAGGGACATTAATTAATTCAGGAGGATGTTCTATATATTATACAGAGAGGGGTATTAATTAATGCAGGTGGATGTTGTATACATTATACAGAGAGGGGTATTAAATTAATGCAGGAGGATGTTCTAAACATTATACAGAGAAGAGCCTTTTTTTTTAGCCCTTTAAATCCAGTGGCTGTGAGCGCTGAGATCGGCTGCTTGTTACATTATCTCTCAGTACAATGTATCAGGCTCAGCTGTTACAGTAACTGACTGTAACAGCGCTCAGAGTTTCAGTAAAACAAGGAAATAATATTGTTCTAACCTCTTATACATAAAAATATTATTTACTAGTTTTACTGAAACTCTGAGCGCTGTGATGAGCAGCAGTCAGTTACTGTAACAGCTTTGCCTGACACGGGGCAGTATTACAATGTTGGTGCTAACTTAACCAGAGCTGTTGTAAACTGAAAACCTCCATAGGCTATAATGGCTCTGGGAAGTTTACAACAGCTCTGGTTAAGTTAGCACCAGCTATGTAATATGGCCCACATTGTGCTGAGAGTGAGAGATACTGTAACAAGCAGCGATCTCAGCCCTCTGAGGAGCCACTACAATAGTAATTGTATCCACTGGTTTTCGGATGAACGAAATTAGTTTTCATACTAAAGAACTGAAAACGAATTTCTTTAGCAACTAAATAAATTGCATTTTAGGACTAATCCATTAGTTCAAAACGAAATTTTGTGCTGTGCACATGTCTAGAATTTACCATAGGGTCAGGGAATGTGATTCCCCGAGGTGCGGGGAACGAGAGCGCACCGAAATATCAGTGACATTTCGGTGCTCTGTGAATAACCCCTTATATGCCTTTAATCGGAGATAAATGGAGCTGCCAGATCCTCCTGGACACCGAATTCATTCACGCCGATGGGCAGTGTGTGAAAAACGCAGCCCTCCAGCATGGAAAAACCAAAGACAAAGAGGAATCCCATTCCAACAGCCCTGAATACATAATCGATTTCCCTCCTGCAGCTTATGAATTATACAGACTGCAGGGCAGCAGCTTCCCGAGCTCTTTCTCTGCATAAAATAATAATAGGTGTCTAGGAAACACGGCCGACCTGGCGACGCGGCCGAACAGGGAGATCCTCCTATCAATATGAATATTTACCAAATGATAAAAATCCTAAATACCCCCCCTCGCTAAGTTAACCCCATCACTACTGCGGCGTGCGCCTCGGAAAGCAGAGGCGTGAAATGGCAATAATCTGTTTAACCACTTGGCTGCTATGGACGCGCTCAGTGCGTCCAGCCAAGTGGTTCTCCTGTGCTACGGACGCGCTCAGCGCGTCCGAGCACAGGAGGCAGCAATCCGCCGGATTCCGGCGGATTTCTGCGCCCCCCCGGTGCGGGCTGACATCTTGGATGTCAGCCCAGCACTCGGGAGCCCGGCGGGGACATTAGATGTCATCGCGGCGACGCAATGACATCAAATTCAGGCGCCCCCCCCCGCATGTGCGGAGGAGGCGCCTGAAAGGGAGGGGGGGAGGTCCTTCGGACCTCTCTCCCTCCCGATCGCCGGGGAGCAGGGGGTTAATACAGGCACTGCTTGGAAGGGCACAGCCTGCCCTTCCAAACGGTGGCTGTCATTAACCCCTGGGGAGCCGGATCACGAATCGGCGCTGAAAAGCGCTGGTTCGTGATCCTTTCCCAGAGCTGGCCGACATCTTGGATGTCGGCCAAGCCTCCGGGAACTCCCCCTGAGGACTGGCGTCATCGTGCATAGCACGATGACGCCAGTCCTGGAGTTCACCCCTAGCTGCCACCAACGGTGGAGATAGGGGGTTCCAAGATCCGTGGCAGCTAGGGGTTAAAGTTTGGTACTGTTGGATCGGACAGAGCATGGCCGTTCCAACGATACCAAACACCACTGTGAAAAAAGTTTTTTAAAAAAATAAAAATTAAAAATAAAAATAAAAAAATATTTTAAAAAAAATTATTTAAAAAAAAATAAACAAGTTTTTTTTTTTTTTTTGGTTTGTTAATGCAGCAATATTGTTCCCATTTCAATTATAATGTGAAAAATGATGCTGCACTAACGATTTTTGTATGCGGTGCGTTTGTTAAAAATCGTGTAATTTCCCCCCAAAAAAAATATAACCGCAATTGCTCGCATTTTAAAATGTGAAAAAAAACACTTTACACGTTGTAAATTATTGAAAATTCATATTTTATTGCATTTTTTGTTATAATATACAGACAGGTCATGACGTATACATATAATAATGACATATTATGAATCTGCCGAGTCTGACGGAAAGAACGATATATAATATGTCTGGGTCATATACTAAAATAAGCCTTCAAAACGCGTTTAAACATGATGAGCGAAACCGGTAAATATGACCTCAGCACAGAGGTGTGAAAAGCCTCAGCAGCGAAAGGGTTAATATAACAGTATATATAGGCGCCTGCGTTTTGATGTCTCTGAATTGGTTTTGGGACAAAATATCGGCTTTTCAGCAATTCGGATGCTTCCAAAATTCCGAATCGATCCAAAAGTTTGAAGATCCATACAGAATTATTTTGCTAATCGGAAAAAAATTGCTCCGTTTGTAAAATGATAACCCTAAGGCTGACCGTCCACTGGCACCATGGTCAGGCGACCGACTTGGTCACCCGACTACGGACAACGCCATCGGGCGATCGGGGTCGTCCACTGGAAGCGTCTGTCGATGACCTAGATAGGTGTATGGACAGGCCGCCAGGTGAAAAAAACCCTACTGCAAGGAGGAAAAAAACTGCCTTTGGTGCCGAAACTGAGTTCTAGGGATGTGCGTTTCGGGATTTCGGAATTTTCACGAAATTTCCCGATTCGTGTTTTCGGATGCGGCCGAATTTCCGAAAATTTTTAGATCCGAAAATGGCAGATCCGAAAAGTTTTCCGAGCCGAAACGAAATATTTTCGGAATTTTCGAATGGACTTGAAATGTGTCAAATCGAAATCTATTGCTTTGAAACGAGGATAACAGACATTCCGAAAAAACGAAAATTTCCGAAGTTACGAAAAGTCGATACAAAAAACGAGCAAAGTGACACGAAAATACGAAAAACGGTCGATATTCCGAAAACATGTATAATTCCGAAAAACGAAAATTTCAGAAATTACGAAAAGTCGATACAAAAAACGAGCTAAGTGACACGAAAATACGAAAAATGGTCGATATTCCTAAAAAATATGTACACGAAAAACGGGTCGAGCCGAACCGAATCGAAACAGAAATCGGTCGAAACGAGCCGAATCGAAAAGTTTAAAAATCCGAAAAATCGAACCGAATCGAACCGAAAAAAAAATCGGTGCACAAGCCTACTGAGTTCCAGGTCCAAGGACAGCCTCGGTCGAGCACAGCCGAAGCAGTGAAAAAAAAACTCGTCAGGATGCAGGGGGATTAACCCCCTGTCCCTGATGCTGAAATAGGTTTAAGCACAGGGACAGCAACGCTTGTTTATTTTATTTTATTTTTTATAGAAAACGGAACCCAAGATTTTGCCTTAAAAATTCCATAAAAATACTTAAAAGAAATATCTAAAAAAGAATCAGTAAGTGAAAAGGCTTCTGCTGCGGATTAAAAAAAATAAAGGGTTGAATAAAAAATAAAGAAAATATTTTTTTACATTAAATCATACAGGCTGTCTAACTGAATCACTTCTCTACAGAGCAATTTCTCTGCCGCGGCACGGCGCTTTAACTATACAATTCATCTTTTTCATATACATTGTACCAGATCTTACAATTTCATCTGAACAAATCCCATGAAAATTGGAAAGATCACTAGTCTGTTGGAATCACATAAAATCGTCTGAAATCGTCTGTCGGTGGTCGGATGAAGTGTTCGACGACAGTGAAATCCCCTATAGAGAAGCAATGGTTAATCTGTTCATAGACACCGAACAGCAGAGAAATGTCAGTGAAATGTCCCGCTGTTCAGTGGTTTCATTCGACAGGTTTATTCAGGAGAATCCCATAGACTTCAATGTTAAAAATATTCCCGTTTTAATTCAATATCTAATAAACCGTTTATTATATGTTTTTTTATTATTTTATGTATCTGCATCAAAAAGTCTCTTTATCTATTTTTTAGGATTTTTTTGGCATTTTTCCTCTTTTTTTTTTTTTAAATAGCGTCTTTTTTTCTGTAACAGACCTTTTTATTATCATTCATGGGATCTTACATGTAAATTCCAGATATTTTCATCCAGTAGTTTTGTTGCAAACAGCGTTTCAAATTTTGAGTTTCAATTCATATTCAGGGTTATTCGAAGAGATCCGAATTGCTTGAGAAAGGTAACCGAATGCTGAAAATCAGCGTTCGGTTACCTTTCTTGGCCATTCGGCTATCCAGAGAGCAGGCAATTCGCCAAATCCTGGCGAATTGCCTGCACATACGGCGCCTGTTCGGTGCCTGTTCGGTGCCTGTTCGGTGCCTGTTCGGTAGGCTTGTGCACCGATTTTATTTTCGGTTTGATTCGGTTCGATTTTTCGGATTTTTAAACTTTTCGATTCGGCTCGTTTCGACCGATTTCTGTTTCGATTCGGTTCGGCTCGATTCGTTTTTTGTGTACTCTTTTTTTTCGGAATATCGACCATTTTTCGGATTTTCGTGTCACTTAGCTCGTTTTTTGTATCGACTTTTCGTAAGTTCGGAAATTTTCGTTTTCTCGGAACGTCTGTTCTCCTCGTTTCAAAGCAATAAATTTCGATTTGACACATTTCAAGTCCATTCGAAAATTCCGAAAATATTTCGTTTCGGCTCGGAAAACTTTTCGGATCTGCCATTTTCGGATCTAAAAATTTTTCGGAAATTCGGCCGCATCCGAAAACACGAATCGGGAAATTTCGTGAAAATTCCGAAATTCCGAAACCCGAAACGCACATCCCTACTGTTCGGTGCCTGTTCGAGGGCAGTGAAATCCCCATGAAAAAGCACTGCTTTGGCTATTCAGAGAACACAAACCAGCAGTGAAAGGTTCCCGAATTCCCCGAATGAAATCCCCCATAGAGAAGCAATGGTTAATCTATTCACATGGAACAGCAGAGAAATGTCAGTGAAATGCCCTGCTGTTCGGTGTTTTTATTCGGCAGGTTAATTCAGGAGAATCCCATAGGCTTCAATGTTAAAAATATTCCGGTTTTAATTCAATATCTAATAAACCGTTCATTATAAAATTCTGCAGCAAAAAGTCTCTTTATTTATAGATTTTTTAGGATATTTTAAGCATTTTTCTGATTTTTTTTTTTTTTAAATAGTCTGATTTTTTTTTAACTTTACTTCTTTTTTCTGTAACAGCCCTTTTTATTTTCATTCATTGGATTTTAATGTAAATTTCAGACATTTTCGCTCAGTAGTTTCTTTGCAAACAGCGTTTCTCTTTTCACACATTCAAGCAAACTGTTTTTCTAATTTATTCCCTTCACTCGTCTGCGGTGTCTGCTTTTTCCGGCGGCTTCGCTGTGCGTGATCGGCTCCTGCTCGGGTTTTTCCGGCATCTTTGACGGGTTAATCCAGATGTTTTTGAGGGTTTTCGGCGTGCATTCGCTGGGTTTTTGCCAGGTTTTCAGCGGGTTTTCGGCAGCTTTTCCCTGCACTTTGACAGCCCTGTGGTGCTCGCTGAATACACTGCAGGGTCGCCAAAATGGGAAAGCCGATTTGCACCGAATTGAAGAGAACGAAAAGTCACCGAACGTGCGGTGACTTTCCGATTCTCTTTGAATAACCCTGTTAGTTTTTTGTTTTTTCTCTTCCGGCGGCTTGTCGGCTTTTTTCTGCAGCTGGTCGGCGCTGTGTTCGGCGGATCGTTGGCTGCTTGCGGGTGCATTTGGTGGCTGTCCTGTGGGTTGGTGGCAGCGACCGGCAGGTCCGGTGGGTTGGCGGTGGCTGATTTGCCACAGTTCGGGGACCCTGCTGAATGCACTCAGGGTCAGCGAATCGGACTCTCCGAAATGCAACGAATCAGAGAGCACTGAAATGTTGTGACATATCGGTACTCTCTGAATAACCCTGTTAGCCTTTTTTAACCCCTTCACTACCAAGTGATTTTCAAAAAAATACTCTGTCGGGAACCAGTGTTTTTTTTGGGGGGAAAATCCTTTTTAATTAATTACACAGTAAGAAATATTTGGGAATATTCCCAGTGTATTCCTATCTGGCAGGGGGATGTCGCCATCTGCTGTGCAAAAGGAGTTACTGCAGGTAGAACTGCAGCTTATGACTTTGTGCATCGGCCGATTTTTAACCAGTTTTAGCACCTCGGCCGTTATGCCCTCAAGACTAAAACTTTGGGGTCACCTTCTACAGCCCAAATGCAAACACAATGTGTTTGCAAAAAATGATTTTCCTTTGCAGTCAAAGAGCACAGCCCCAGATCATGTTACCGCTATCTCGCGCCGCTGTGTCTGCTACCGCTGATCCTGTATACGGTCATAAAAGGGTTAAGGGTTTCCGTTCCAGCCCACACACGCTACGAATCATGTAGATCACATATAACGAAGTCAGTATTTATTTATTTTTTACTTTAAAAAGCCAAATATTGATTTTGTGATAACGTTTTATATTTATGTTTCTCTCATTTGTTGGAATCAGACACTTTTGTTGCGTTGATTTGATACAATCTCAGTTTTTCCCATTTTGGACACACGTTAGTTTGTTGTATTGTGTTTTATTTTTTTCTATAAATGCCGTTTATACATAAACCCGGCGTAATGGGGTAAAATGGAGTAAAATGTGGCGGCACGTCTTTCCTGCTACACAATTTGTTGAGAAGACATTTGGAATCGAAGCCGTAGAAATCTTAAAAATAATATAAATGGCACTTTACGTGTCAGAAATCCGCAGATAGTCGCCCATCGCCATGGAAACATAAATGTCCGATCTATCCTATGTACTATTCTCACACGATTAGCCTGTCATCGCCAGACATTTTATTCTCTATTATTTTGACCATCACCAAGCGGCGGATCGGAGATGCAGACCTGGAAATTGTTGCTGTCAGTCGCTGATAACATGTTTAAAATAGCAAAGTCACAATAAAGACGCTTTTCGTCAAAGAGTTAACGTTTGTGATAGATCTTGTCATTCTTCTGTCACGGTCCCGAAGGACAATTACTGCCGAGTGACAAACCACATGTATTTTTAGGTCTTTCCCTCTTCTCTCAATTGGATGTTTCCCATTGGATGTTGATTTTATTCAGATGTTATATGTACAAATACACATAAAAGAGACATTATCAAAAACATAAGCCCTAACTAGATTTACAAAGTGTAAAACACTTTGTAAAACACTTTGTAAAACAAACACTTTGTAAAACACATTAAAAAAATAAAACACTTTGTAAAACACATAAAATGCATAATAAAACACATTATAAAACACATTATAAAAACATAAAACACATTATAAAACACAATGTAAAACATTTTATAAAACACAGCTAAATAGTTTAGAAATTTTGACCTGAAATTAGAAATACCCAATTATTACAGTTTTTGCTTTTTAACCCCTTCACTGCTGAGCCATTTCACCTCTGTGCACTGAGCTCATTTTGACCATTTTATGCTCATCTTGTTTAACTATGATTTGAAGTCCTATTTAAATACAACCCCAGACATGTCTTTTTTGAGACGATCAGGCCTTTCCAATGATACCAACCATGACCCTCTAGTTGCCACGGGTCTGGAGATATGGGGATCCAAAGGATCCCTCTAGCTCCACTTGGCAGCTAGGGGGTTAAATGTCCAACTGATGTCATCGCACACATGTCGACAACGCCAGTAGGAGGGGGGTGACCCAGAGGCTTGGCTGACATCAAAGATGTCAGCCACTTCCAGGAGCAAATCGTGATCCAGCGCCTGAAGGGTTAAAGAGAGGCACCGTTGAAAAGGGCAGACTCTGCCCTCTCCAGTGGTGCCTTTCTATTTTTTTCTATCTGCAGCCGTTCGGGAGGGAGAGGATTCCAAAGGAGCCACCCTCCTCTTTCACTTTCTTCCTTGCAGGCGCCGGGGGGCGCACAACAATGATGTCATCGCAATGACTGGAGGCCCATAAAATCATCAGGCTGACTTCAAGGAACCCTGGCCAGAAAGGTGAGCATAGGGAGGGAAGGGGGTTAAAGGACCATGATGTACATAGTACGTCCTTGCTCCTTAAGGGGAATTTTACCCGGGACATACTATGTAAGTCAGTGGTCCTTAAGACTTTAAAGTGGTCAGGATGTAGAGAGCCCCCGCTAATTAGGTGAAACCGCTGGGTGAAGCAGAGGAGTTTCCTACACCCCACCCAACGTCGCCAGCAGCTGGGATTTTGAATTTCCCAGCTGTCGGTCACCAGATCGATCACTAGTGATGTCACGCAGTGACCAATCGCTGCAGCGAGCGTTCTCAGAGAGGCAGCGATGGATCAGATCTGTGCATGCGCGTGCAGCTCCGATCCATCGCTCTGCGCAGGCGCAACAGAACTTGTGTATGTAAAGTGCGTGAGCCCCGTAGTGCTGCACATTTTGCGGCTCCTACGATACACACGTTGTATAGGGGCACAAACTGCGCAGAAAAGCTTCAGGGACTTCTGGGTTTGGGAGGAGGAGGAGCGCGTGGTGAGGGGGGGGGAAGGGGAGGAAAATCTCCTAAAATAAAAAGATACAAAAATGTATTGAACAGGGGCCGTCAGCAGGATCTGCCGAATTAATTAAGTGTAAAATAAAAACTCTGCTTTTTAATAGAATGTCCCTTTAAAGGTATTCGCCGCCGTGTCTTAAAGAAGCCATAGGGCGAGTAGAATTCTAGCAGCGCAATGATAATGCCGTGCTGTAACTGGTTACAATGTTTCATTCAGAAGGTGTAATTGACAGCAGGTTATAACATTGTGACGTCTTTGCAGTAAATGCCCAGTTTGTCCGGTATGATCACAGAATGATTGCTGCTGTTTTGGGATTATATCGCATTTATTGGCGTCTTTAATATATACGTAAATCCTTTTAAAGTTTAGTAAACGGAGCCGCTCCCTATAAAGCAACAGCTCAAAGCGCTCAGACCAGAGGAGATATATTCTCCCGCACGTATGCCTGGCAAAGCTGAACATCACCGCATGTGTTAAAGAGCCCGCGGCAAAGACACGCTATACCCCATTTATATCTGTGTATAACACTAAAGCTTCCGAGGGAAGACACCCCACGGGCAGCGGCAGCACAGGCCAGCAAAAACAGATGCTGTTACAGAAATAGGAGCCGGCTCGGGGCGACCGCGTGACTGAACGTCATGATATCCCGGCCACGTCACAACTCACATTGTATTGGATTGCGAACGCACAACCAGAGAGCTAAGAGTGCCTGGGAGCCCCAAGGAGCTGATTCTCAAGTGTCGCCCACAGCGTCTCCTAAAAAGCATTGGAATGAAACGTACACCCCGAGGTGTCGCATGTGGATCTGTGGTCGGGTCTTGTATCATCTCCTTTACCTTCACACTAAATCAACAGCAAATGAAAAAACCTGCAGAGCCACTTAAAGGGACACTATAAGGTTAAAACAGGAGGGAGCGGGAAACAGAAGGGTTAAACGGAAACCCCTCCTGACCTCCTTTTCACTCCCCCTCCTGTTTTAACCCTTTAGCATCCTTTATAATCTCCCCTGAATCCAGCACTGCTCTCCCTCTGATCTCTGCAGGATGTGACGTGCTTCCAGTTTAACATGTCATGTGATCGCATGGGGACTGGACGCTCCAGCCAATCCAGTGTCTCTCATGCACGAAGGTTTTGATCCCATTGGATGATGCTAGTACAGGAAGTACTCCAAGCCCAGGAAACCTGAGCTGAGGGTCTGGGTGGGGCTAAGCTCCGGCAACTGGTTGGCTTGGCTTGACAAAGGCCATTCTTGGATGAAACGTTGTCGCGGTCTCCATTGCTCATCCGATAAAGGCTGCACTTGTACAGCTGTTGGAGTGCCTGGATTCCCTTTCTTGTGACTCAAACAAACCTGCGGAGGCCATCATGACTTTTTTTTTGCGTTGCAGTTACATCAGCATTTATATAGCGCCAACAGATTCCACAGCGCTTTACAAGGCACAAATGTGAGACATAATAAATAATGGGAAAAAATGATATACAATACATAGGGTGTTATCTCCCAAGCATGAATATACACGCTAGGTTTAAAATACACTCACAAGCATGCTCCTGATGAAGTCTAAGTGATGAAACGCATCGAGCTGAGCTGTGGAGGACCATTTATAGAGGACCCATCCTAATGGGCTTCAAGGTTTTGGGCTGCATGTGGATTTGGGCACACCTGGAGATATGACTTATTTTTACTGATTTTATGTAAGCGCAATAAATGTTTTAATTCATTATACCGTTGACTGTCTACACTATTGTATATATTTTTTCTCTGAGGTAATTTGAACCCCAATTTTGAGGGCTTAAGAAGCATCCAACCTGGGGAAGAGGGGATAGCTGGATCCAGTTCCAAAGGGGAGCAGTATGCAAAGATACATTGATGTGACTACAATCAAATCATTATTTTAAACCTAACGTATATATTCATGTTTGGGAGATAATACCCTATGTATTGTATATTTTTTGTTGTAGAATTCTCCCATTGTTGATGATAAACAATAAAGCATGAGGAAAAGACATCCCATGAGCTTACAATATAATAGACAAAGGTATGTGAAATAAAAAAGAGCAAGGGGGAGTGTGGAGCTGGTGGCCAGAAAGAATATAGCATGGATTGAATAGGGAAGGACCAGAATCTTGGGCTTGGTAACGGTTATCAAAGTGCAAATTGAAAGCAGCTGGAAGGGAGGGCTATAAGATTAGCACAGGGACTGGGTGGGAGGATGAGACAGCAGAGTGGAAAATCTGAGGATCTGGGAGGGGGACTGAGGATGATATGATTGCTCTATGGAGAAAGAGACAGTAATATTTCACAAGAATAGGCTGGTTGTGTTTGAGGAATCTAAGACATTAATAGAGGGAGGAAGAAGCAGAAGGTGAGAATCTACCAAAAAGAGAAGGAAAAATCAAAAGAGAACGAATCAGCCAGAAATTAATAAACACAGATATATTATAAAACCATAATATTAGAGTAGAGGGGTGGGGGGGGGGGAGGTTACAGTTCATGGCTTGTTGAAAGATGGATACCTTGTTACTTCTTTGCTGGTTACAGAGTGGAAAAATGGAGGGTGAGTAGGGATGGTGTGATAGGATGATCTGAAAGTTCCCAAACTGTGCGTCCATCATCTCAACCATAACACATCATAACATCATCATCTCAACCTTCATCCCCCACATCAAGTCTCTTTCCTCCTCCTGCCGAAACCAACTGCGTAATATTTCCAGAATTCAGCCATTTCTTACCGCTGTCACCACAAAACAACTCATACATGCCCTGGTAATCTCCCGACTCGACTATTGCAATAATCTCTTATCTGGCCTCCCTCTGTCCTGCCTCTCCCCCCTACAATCCATCCTGAACGCCTCCGCCAGGCTAATTCATCTCACCCGCTGCTCTGTCTCTCCGCTCCCCTCTGCGAGTACCTTCACTGGCTCCCCATCCACTGCAGAATTAAGTTCAAAATCCTTATCCTTACCTACAAAACCCTCACTAACTCAGCTCCCCACTACCTGTCCTCACTAATCACCAAATACACCCCAGCCCGCTCCCTAAGGTCAAACAGTGACCTGCGCCTAGCTTCTCCCCGCATCACCTCTTCCCATGATACACTGCAGGATTTCTCACGCGCAGCCCCCACTCTCTGGAACGCTCTCCCTCGTACTGTCAGACTTTCCCCTAACTTCTCTTCCTTCAAACGCTCCCTGAAAACATTCCTATTTAGGGAAGTCTACCACCCAACTCACTGACACAACCATCAATCACTCTCACCTTACAGTCCTCTCCTCCTGTTTCCAACCCCAACCCTCCTAGATTGTGAGTTCCTATGGGAATAGGGCCCTCATCTCCTCCTGTACTGTTTGTCAAATGTTGTTCAATGTATTGTAACCCTGTCTATACTGTGCTTATTGTACAGCGCTGCGGAATATGCTGGCGCTTTATAAATAAAGAATAATAATAATAATAATAAATTCTTCATCCAGATCGAAGCCTCGGTTTCCGGATCTCACTGTCGATTATTGACTCGATCTCATCTTTGCTAAATTCAGTGATTTCGACTGGAAACGGAGACGGATCTGCATACGTTCCATTCATTTAAAGAACGGCCTCATTAGATCCACACGGCCACCAGTTTATCCGATGTGACGATGACAAAACGCCCAAAATAGGCTATTGTTTAGCAAAACGCACGACATCATCCATCACTGCACAATAAATGGCGGGTCGCGACACTTCTATAGGTCTTAGCGGTCCCTGATGTATGTTTTTAGAGAGACGCGTATTTTACCTGCTCTTATTTCGCCCTTTAAAAATGTATCACATCAATTCATGTGACGTCCCGTCTACAGATACTTGTGATCGCCCTCTCGCCCGTGATCGCCCTCTCGCCCGTGTATCCGGAGACACAATTTGATGACTTGTTGCAAATGTTTTGCTACAAGAATGAAACCACCGAGAACGGGATTTCTTAGATTAAATTTCCTCCTCTTGGTGTTTGAGAGAAATTTGTCCTCTGGATTTTATTCGGTCTCCCTCGCACAAAGCAGAGCATGGATTAATCCCTTCATACCTTAAAGGGCCAGTACAACAAACAGATGACATGTCCTTAATGTATTTATTTTTGTTGCTGCTATCTGCTTTGTTTTTCTCTTGTATGTTTAGAAAATATTTCCCTCTATATGTGTCACTGGGTGCATCCATTGTGTGATATTTTCCTCTATATGTGTCACTGGGCGCATCCATTGTGTGATATTTTCCTCTATATGTGTCACTGGGTGCATCCATTGTGTGATATTTTCCTCTATATGTGTCACTGGGTGCATCCATTGTGTGATATTTTCCTCTATATGTGTCACTGGGTGCATCTATTGTGTGATATTTCCCTCTATATGTGTCACTGGGTGCATCTATTGTGTGACATTTCCCTCTATATGTGTCACTGGGTGCATCCATTGTGTGATATTTTCCTCTATATGTGTCACTGGGCGCATCCATTGTGTGATATTTTCCTCTATATGTGTCACTGGGTGCATCCATTGTGTGATATTTTCTCTATATGTGTCACTGGGTGCATCTATTGTGTGATATTTCCCTCTATATGTGTCACTGGGTGCATCTATTGTGTGATATTTCCCTCTATATGTGTCACTGGGTGCATCATTGTGTGATATTTTCCTCTATATGTGTCACTGGGTGCATCCATTGTGTTGATATTTTCCTCTATATGTGTCACTGGGTGCATCCATTGTGTGATATTTTCCTCTATATGTGTCACTGGGTGCATCTATTGTGTGATATTTCCCTCTATATGTGTCACTGGGTGCATCTATTGTGTGATATTTCCTCTATATGTGTCACTGGGTGCATCCACTGTGTGATATTTTCCTCTATATGTGTCACTGGGTGCATCCATTGTGTGATATTTCCTCTATACGTGTCACTGGGTGCATCCATTGTGTGATATTTTCCTCTATATGTGTCACTGGGTGCATCCATTGTGTGATATTTTCCTCTATATGTGTCACTGGGTGCATCCATTGTGTGATATTTTCCTCTATTTGTGTCACTGGGCGCATCCATTGTGTGATATTTTCCTCTATATGTGTCACTGGGTGCATCTATTGTGTGATATTTCCTCTATATGTTCACTGGGTGCATCCATTGTGTGATATTTTCCTCTATATGTGTCACTGGGTGCATCCATTGTGTGATATTTTCCTCTATATGTGTCACAGGCGCATCCATTGTGTGATATTTTCCTCTATATGTGTCACTGGCGCATTCATTGTGTGATATTTACCTCTATATGTGTCTCTGGGCGCATCCATTGTGTGATATTTCCTCTATATGTTTCACTGGGTGAACCCATTGTGTGATATTTTCCTCTATATGTGTCACTGGATGCATCCATTGTGTGATATTTTCCTCTATATGTGTCACTGGGTGCATCCATTGTGTGATATTTTCCTCTATATGTGTCACTGGGTGCATCCATTGTGTGATATTTTCCTCTATATGTGTCACTGGGTGCATCCATTGTGTGATATTTTGGGTCTTTCCATCACTTGCTCCTCAATGTGTGACTTTGGCCATAGAATGGAGTTTTCGGGTTAGGTTACTATGGGTGCTTGTGTTAGAGTTAGGGTTAGGTTACTATTTATGTTTGTTTTAGGGTTAGGTTATTATTTGTGCTTGTTTTAGGATTAGGTTACTGTTTATGCTTGTTTTAGGGTTAGGTTAGTACTTGTTTTAGGGTTAGGTTACTATTTGTGCTTGTTTTAGGGTTAGGTTACTGTTTATACTTGTTTTTAGGGTTAGGGTTACTATTTGTGCTTGTTTTAGGGTTAGGTTACTATTTGTGCTTTTTTTAGGGTTAGGTTACTGTTTATACTTGTTTTTAGGGTTAGGGTTACTATTTGTGCTTGTTTTAGGGTTAGGTTACTATTTGTTTGTTTTTAGGGTTAGGGTTACTGTGTGTGCTTGTTTTAGGGCTATGTTACTGTTTGTGCTTGTTTTAGGGTTAGGTTACTATTTATGCTTGTTTTAGGGTTAGGGTTAGGTTACAGTTTGTGCTCGTTTAGGGCTAGGGTCAGACGAACGCAGTGTGAACGCGCGTACAGCTGCATTTTATCACGGCTGAAGTAGCAGCAAATGACGGCCAATGATGGGCAATATACGAAGTACGGCCGCTCGAAAGTACGGCCGCGCAACGCAAGCGGCAAACAAACGCATTTTTTTGAGAACGTGATACCGCTAGTACTGACGTACAGAGTGCGCTGCGTCCGCTAGCGGCGTGTGTGCGTGATTAGGAGATGTCAGACGCTGCTCATGTCCGCCCAACATAACGTCCAGACGCAAAAAGGGTTTTATTGATGATCCGTACAAAATCACGGACGGAAAATGCGCATCGTATGACCGCTATCGCGTATTCCGTTACTGTTTGTGCTTGTTTCAGGGTTAGGTTATTATTTATGCTTGTTTTAGGGTTAGGTTACTATTTATGCTTGTTTTAGGGTTAGGTTACTATTTATGCTTGTTTTAGGGTTAGGTTACTATCTGTGCTTATTTTAGGGTTAGGGTTAGGTTACTATCTGTGCTTATTTTAGGCTTAACCCGAGCTTTAAAATTCTGCTCCATTTCTAGGCACCAGATATATTTCAATTATTTTTTAAAAATGTGCAATATAATTTTTTGTCCCCCCCAAATTTTTTTATATGTATTACCCCCAGTTTTGGCACTTTTTTAACCGGGTGGGGGCACACTCTAGACTTCTGTGCTTACAGGCTCCGGCCCTGTCATTGACAAGATGATCCCATCATCTCAAACGGAAATAAAGCGCTAAATGATTTATTAAAACGTTTTTTTCGGTGACTGTTTTATTTTTATTTTATTCCATAAAAAAAGGGGTTTAATTAATGTTGTGTGAAACGACGGAGGAACGTTCAGCCCGAGCGGCTGCTAACGTGACATCCTGCAGAAAAAAAAGCCCATTTTTACTGGCGAACATGCGGGTGTGAGGAGTGTATTCAGAATTTAGCAGGTGCTGCTGGAATATTTCTGTTGGCTGGTGGAGGATCGCTGCCGATAATTAAGATTTAATTCCTGCTCGTGCTCCGCCGGGCCGTGGAGACGGGGAATATCTAACTGCTCTGCCATAAGGTTAAGTAACTACATTTAGTGCAATCCATATGGGAGTAAATAAAGCAACCTGTTTGATGCCTCGGGCTTTCCACGTATTGCACTGGGAGACATTTACAAAATACAAATAAACAACGTAACTAACATAACATATTGCAGACCTTGGATTATACCGAACATCAGATAACGACACTGCCGCGTCTGCCGGGCTGCTGGTTATTGAACCGGCGTAGAACCCGGCGGAAGAAACATTTGGGGTCCTCGGGGGACCTGCTTCAAATTGGAGCTATGGTAAATAAGCAGCGTGTTATAATGTATCACCCTGAAAGTATAAATAAAGAGGCAATTAAAAGGGTTTTCCCATTGGTTAGTGCATAAATAAATACAGACTGCAGTGCAAAAACAATTAATGATACAACAAGGGCAGGTCCTGTCACACATTGAATATAAAGTGTTATTTATTTATTGATGTACAGATAACGCAGAGACGTATTCATTGTGTCGCGGGAAACCAGCAGTAACATTTCCCTAAAGTCAGTGATACCTTTGGGTTTTATCGGGAACAGAATAAGGAAATTATAGAGACTTTCCCTAAATCAATGCAACCTGTTTGAGCAAGCAGTTTCCTCATTTACATCCACTGCTTATTCCCTGCCATGCTCTCACTCCTGCTTCTGCTGTGCACTCCTATGTGACTCGCTAGTAGGTTTAGGCGGGGGGGTTGCAGACCTGTCTTCTTTTTTCTTTAGAAATGTTGTCATTTTGCAAACAAGTACAGCAGGGCTCAAAATTTCAAGTCCCAAACTACTAGCCAGGCCATAACAGTTACTTAATGATATTTAAACCAGGCCATTATAGTTACTCGCCACCAATTGCTCCACCTAACCCCTAACCAGCCCTTAACTCTGCCCCTAAACACACCCCCTTAAATTATCTTATGAAATTACACTGTTGAAAGGTTTTATTTAGAATAAAGTTACAAAAATAACATTAATACCCAGACATCGGACCTCAGATACATGTATACCCAGACATCAGATCCCAGATACATGTATACCCAGACATCAGACCTCAGATACATGTATACCCAGTCATCAGACCCCAGATACATGTATACCCAGACATCAGATACATGTATATCCAGTCATCAGACCTCAGATACATGTATACCCAGTCATCAGACCCCAGATACATGTATACCCAGACATCAGATACATGTATACCCAGCCACCAGACCCCAGATACATGTATACCAAGACATCAGAACCCAGATACATGTATACCCAGTCATCAGACCCAATGTGAGCAGAGCGAAGAGGCAGGGAAGCTCCTCTCCACCCCCCTGCCAGTGACAGAGACGAGCTTGGTCAGGTTAGGCAGCTGATCTCTGCCACCATGCAACTTGGGGAAGGGGGTCTGCACAGTGGCACCGTTGTAATACGCAGCATGAAATAATTTATTGTGCTGCCTGCATGTACATTTCCATCACTTAATTTCCAGACTTCAAATGCGAATAGGCGAGTGGAAACTTTGAGCCCTGAAGTATAGTATACATCATCACGGCCAGAGCATCTCTCCAGTGAGTGTCCTTGGGCAAGACACCTACGGTCAGGGGTGCTATCAGAAATCTTGGGTCCCCTTACTAAACCACTTCCTGCAGCCCCCCTTCCCTCGGCCCCCCTTCCCGCAGCCCCCTTCCCTTGGCCCCCCTTCCCTCGGCTGCCCGAAATGTAATCAGAATCAGACGGGTTCACTCAAGACGAGGCCGGACCGGACACGAGCAAGGATTGTCTGAACACGAGTCTCTTCAGGAAAGGCAAACTTTATTGTGATATCACAACAGATGCTCAAACAGGATTCAATCGCAAAGAATGAGCCCCGAGTCCCTCGTGACATCCAATCTTATACCCCAAATACATTATTAGGTACATCCCAATTAGCCCACCTCCCGATGACACTCTCCCACCCCACGTGGGTTAATACCTCCCTTTGGCTAATTCAAAGACATTCCATTAAATTGGATATAAATTGGCAAACTTCATGTTAGTTTCAGTGAATCATAATTAGTTGCTCTCACTGTTCCGGGCTGCGCCCCCCTCCCTAGATCCTACAATTACTTGTTACAGATGGCACCTGGTCTGATCTCTATACTCCTTTGTATTTCTGCGGGCCCCAACGACCTTGGAGTATCTACTTCGCTTTTCTCCTCCGTGCCGGAAACAGCAGAGATTTTTCATAGGGCTTTAATTGCTTTTTATGCTAATCTAAACACATTCCTAAGTTTCTACGTATACCTCATTCTAGTTTCAGCTACAAACTTGCCTGGTTATTTTCAAACGAACCAATATTCTGAACAAGATGGTCGCCTGGCTTATAATGGCAGCCATCTTCCAGTCTATTTCCACTTCATTACCCCCTTGGCTCAAGCCTCAGGCTCTTCTCCTGAGACTTGTAGCCATTACACCTCACTAGTTTTATTATACTTTGGGGGGCCTATTTTCGTTGGGAACATACCTTGTGGGATGATCAGTGGTATATTTTGTGTCTGTGTGGGTGTCAGTGCCCTCTTGCATAGCGGCCATAGGCAAAGCCCTATACGATACAGTAATGCCCCTACAACCAAGATCACCACTACCATCAGAATCATAGATCCAATCTGTGAAATAAATCTCAGAATGGATCCAAACCAATCTCCGATTGCTCCGAACCCACGAAGTGGTTTCCAGCCTTCAGCAGCGATCCTCCTTGCTGTGTCCTGCAACTGTGCTACCTTTTCTTGGTGATCTTGAATTACCTGATAGTAGTCAGGGACATCATGTGTAGCATTCTTGATGAATGTGCAACATTCATAGTGCATCGTCATCTCACACAACACATTCAGAGCTGCACTAATCTGTTCCAGTGCCATGTTGTGTATCATTTGCACCTTTCGTATCTCTCGTACTTCCAGATTCAACAACTGGATATCCCAACTAGTCTTATTCAAAATCTCATCCATCAAACTGGCATAACTGTTCATTCTTGCCATCAACTCTCTTCCCCATCCAGTCCAGGCCGGAAGCCAAGCCCATACTCGATCCGCTTTCTTAAACAACTCTCTCTTCTGCCTCTCAAACACCAGTGGGTACCTAGGGTGAAGTATTGTGTCTGAATTAATGTCTTCTCCCCTCACCCTCTGGATTGGGATCAATTAAGTCATATAACATTCCCGTTACTGTAGGTGGTACCCATATGTAACACACTCTTTCACCGCACACCTGGTACCCTCCTTTCACTATAAATGGTGACAAATGTAGTGTTCCCTTTGATATTTCTATCATCAGTTGTCTCAGTCGTTTCATCATATCCAGTGCACTCTGCCTCCCATTCGTCACATTCGCAATCACCTCCTCCTGTTTTCTTGTGAGCTTTCTACATCGTATGTATAGAAAATTTGACTGCTCCTTTGTATTAAATGTGTAAATGTATGATGTCCAGTTGAACTCACTTGAATAACATAACCCACCCCCGTTATTTATCTCCTTATCTGGGCCTAATTGAAAACACCACTCTGGTTGGTACACTGGTCCTATTATAGGATGCCCAGGACTGAATGGTTCTGGTTTCTCCCTTGACCTATCAACTGCCTGTACTGTAACATTTTCTGATACAAACATACTCAAATTCATTGGGACAGAGGCGAATGATATATGAATTGTCTCTGAGTGCAATCTACTACACACCCAACACGTGGTTTGCCCAAACTTTTTAGCATAGTCATATTTAAATTGCACAAGTAAGTGTCCTTTCAGCTGGGTTCCAGATAGCGCCTCTCGCTTTTGTCTCCACATGGTACGGTTCTCCATCACCGGGTGTGTACCATTCCGAATTTTTGGTGGTGCTTGGGCACTTGGGGCATGTTTCACGTGACAGTCCATAAATCAAATTTGCAAAATACAAAATCAGTACCACAAATGCCCCAAATATCAAAATCCCTTGGGCAATTCTTTTCACAGTCACATAAACCCAATCCCTCCCCACCGGAATTTCAAAAACAAAAAAAAACATTTCCATTTCCGGCAATTTCTGCATTGATTTACCTAACAGTACAACCTGATCATTTAGTTTAGTTTTCCCCAATGCCCAAAGGTCCCCCCTTAGTCCATTAATCAGAGGGGTAGGCCGTCCAAAAATAAGTTCGTACGGACTTAGCTTCAATTGGGTGGTTGGCCTGCACCTAATGTGCAATAGGACTATCGGCAGCACATCCAACCAGCCTAATGGCATCTCTTGGCACAGTTTGGACATCAAAGTCTTTGCGGTTCATTCTCTCGAATTTTCTGCTCGTTCAACTTCGGTTTCTTTTGTATCTTCTCCATACTCCCCCATTACTTTTACGCCGAAGAATTTCAGCATCATTTTGTATACTCTGCGGAGTCTTTGCTGAACTTCTGAGGTGTTAATCATAAAACATGTCTTTTAAGGGTTCAGAGGAGTGGAGTAGAAATTTCGGCCTTGGGACCAGATTGGGAAAAACCATTGGATATAATTATAATTGAGTTCTAATAGTTCATAGTCATTGTACCATTTGTGCAAAACAATTTCAATAAATTCGCCTCCAGATACAAATTTTCTCCAATTCATATAGAATTCATAGTTTGGCATGGCAGGTTGGTCCTCTTGCTTGCAGAGCAGGACTTTGGCTTGATCAGTTGTTAGCAATGGTGTTGCAGCAGCCTTTGCGTCCTGGTCAGCATGCCTGTTGCCTTTTGGGATTTCATCATGACCTTTCTGGTGGCCACGACAATGCATAATACTGACAGCACTTGGTTTCCATACAGCCTCTAGAAGGGCTGCGATTTCAGCCGCATACTTGATTTGTTGTCCTGAAGAAGTAAGTATGCCTCTTTCTTTGTAAAGTGCACCATGTGCATGGACTGTCATGAAGGCGTACTTGGAATCAGTGTAGATATTCACCCTTTTGCCTTCAGAGATTTCTAGAGCTCTGGTTAGGGCTGTTATTTCAGCCAGTTGTGCGGATGTGTGGCCTGGTAGTGGATTTGCTTCGATAATCTCTTCTGCTGAAACTACTGCATAGCCGGAGACTTTCTTCCCGTCATTCATATAGCTGCTACTATCAGTGAATAGCTGTAGATCGTATTTGTCTAGGGGTACGTCTTTCAAATCTGGCCTGCTACTGAACACTTCTTCCATGACTTGGAGGCATTCATAATCTGGATCCTCTTCGCAGTCAGGCAGTAAAATAGCAGGGTTCAAGGTAGCAATGAGGTCCAAATGAACCTGTGGATTCTCACACATCATAGCTTGGTACTTCGTCATCCGGCTGTTGCTGAACCAGTAACTTCTTTTCACATCCAGCAGGGCTTTGACAGCATGGGGCACCTTGACATAGAGAACGTGTCCAAGTGTCAACTTGTCTTAGGTTGGGGTATTCGGCATACTGCTTCTTTTCTTTCTCTGCCCCCAGTGCACGCTTGGTACCTGTTAATTGAAAACCTAGATTTTTCACAGTCTGTTTACATATATGTGCTTTCTTTTTGGACACTCTGTAACCTGCATGTCACAGCAGATGTAACAGAGCTTTCGTGGCAGAGAGACAGTCTTTTTCTGTGGGAGAGGCCAGTAATAAATCATCGACATACTGCAACAAAACAACTTTGTCTGGCTGAGCGTTGAAGAACAGGAGGTCCTGGCTGAGCGCGCATCCATTGTAGATACCTCCCACTGAAAAATAAAAAGGGTCTGGCTTGCCGGAACCAGACGGCTGCAAAAAAAACACCGTGTAATATTTTGTATCTCTGGGAATTAATCTTGGACTGGGCGGTACTCTTGTGTGCCCTCTTTCTGTACTGGCAACAATGGTGTGTTCCACGGTGCCACGCAGAATTTCAATATGCCGTGGTCTTTAAATCTCGGCAAATGTGTCTGGATATTCTGCTTGGCTTTTTGTGGGATGTGATATTGTCTTAAAGTCACAGGCATTGCACCAGGTCTTAAATCAACGTACACTGGGGGAATATTTACAGCTAGTCCGGGCGGGTTTTCCTCCGCCCACACCTCAGGAATTTCAAGGAGTAGTGTGTGCGGGTCCGGGGCTGCTGGCGGGGTTGGTGCCGAGCGCCATTCTTCATCTCTTGGCATAATCACTGCAATTTTTGCGGGTTGGATGCACTGGATGACTGGGCTGTGCTGCCGTGCAGAGCTGCCACTCTCAGACAGATCTAATCGAACATATCCCCCGGGGAAAAAAATATATAATCTGGGCTTGCAATTTGCAAAGGATATCCCGCCCCAGGAGCTGGATGGGACATTCGGGCATACACATATACACATTGTATAAACAATATTCACAGAGGTCTCTCTCCCGTAGCCAAAACGGGCTCTTAATACCACATCGGAAAAGAAATAAAAATAAAAATAAACCATTGCATTGTCATAAAATCACTCCAAATATTTCATCAGTAATCATCTAAAATAATCCCATAACAATAAAATAACTATCCCATCAGAAATCAAATAAAAATATATTTTTAATTGAATTATTAATCATAATTTTGCTATATTTTAACTATATAGAACATAAAAACAGTATAAAACTACTTTAATTATTTCTCAAACTGCTCTTTTAATATTAATTTTCTAGCCGTTTCATATATTTCCATTTAATTTGTTAAATTGTATTATATTTTGGTAGACAATATTGTATATTATTATATACTTATTATTGTTATAATCTGTAACAATATAAAAAACAGAACTCCTTTTTTTTTTATTTAATTCTAGCTCTGTGAACAAAACTAGGGTTTTTGGAATAATATCAACACAAAATATAAACATACATCTTGCACTCAACAGACTTCATACATTCTATTGTAGCACACATTAAAAATTAGCTAAACATAGTAATTTTTCTTCTTCATTTCTCTTTAATTTGAATTCGCTGCACAGACACACAAAGGGTTACTTTCTCTGTCTATCAGAGAGCAAAAAGCCGACTCCCCCCTTTCCTCCTCTCCGCGCAAACAGTGTGTCAGAAAAGAGGGGGGAGGAAACAAGTACGGAGAATCTCACTACCTCTCAGCCATTCCACACTCTAAATTAATTACTTATCACACTTTACTTTTAATTGAACAGTTTGATAGATCAATTATAAACACAATCAGACAAAAACATTCTACCATATATCATTCGATACAGCACTGTAATTATTATTATTTATTTTTTTTAAAACCAAATGATCATCTCATTTTCTTCTGGCCCAGGGGGAAATGGGGGCTCCCTGAAACTCCTGAAAATCATTACATAATCCACACACAGAACTTGTAAATTATCTTTATTTTACTGGTATATTAAAACACTAAATATATATAGACTTATTTTCACACTCATCATTATCATCACTGTCCTCTTGGTCTACCAATTTATATATGCTCCTGTCGGGCATTCCGATCTTTCCTGGTGGGACCTCTCTGTCTCTTCCACACACTGCCCCCTCATTTTCCTCCGCAATCCCGCTCGCCGGAGCGAAATAAACCGGCGGAGCAGTAGCAGCCGCCCGCCTTCGCAACCGTGACACACAAAACTTCTCTAGCTGCCCCATAATATGATGGATAGGGCGGGGGCAGGGAATCAATCTCCTCCGGTTGTTCTACCAACACCGGTCTTTTCTTTTTATTATTTTCTCTATTGGGGGGCACCTGCTTCTTGTTACGTCCTGCCATCATTATAAAATGACTTTTATCCTTTAAACAATACTTCTATATATCTATATATGGGTAGTGCTCAGGATATCCGCATTTCCTGGTTACTTGGGAATACACTTTCTGTATTAGCTCCGGGTCCATTGACCCCTGCTCTGGCCAGTCTGGAACTAGCAATAGCCATACAATTGTACACATTCCTGTTAATTTTCCTTTAGTTAACTTTACACCATAATCATGTGTTGTATATAGTGCTTCAAAATTCCGCACCATATACCCTAGGGGCGTCTCACCCTTTTTTACCTTTCTTGGCTTGGATGATCCATTACCCATTGTTACTTTTAAAAGCAACAACCTTTTTACAATACTCTTTAGCAAGAACACTTAGAATTTACTGTCTGGTACTACAGTCAACAATTCATATATATGTAGCGCTGTGGTAAAATCTTGCTGTGGCAGTACCTATTTTTGGCCACAAGATGGAGACTATCGCGATCAGAGATACTGGATATTGGGACTACAATGCCCGGCATGCTTTGCAAGAAGGCAGGAAGTGGGTGGGGACTGGAGACTTACATCCTCTGCCTCGTGGAGAAAGTTCCAGAGCGCGCCAGGGAAGGGAAGAGAGCAGACGCATCGAAGAGATCACGAGAGGGCCTAGGCCAGAGACCAACAGAGACAAGAGAGACCAAGAGAGACCTGTTAGTCCAGAGAGGATCACCCAAGCTGAGGAGAAGAAGACCCGCCGGGATCCAGGCATTGCTGCAGACCGGAGGAATCGAACGGAGAGCAGGCGGTGAGCTGGAAAAGCTGTGTGGAGTCAGACAACGGATCGGGCCGCTAGTATCCCCAGTCAAAATCGGGTGGAGAGACGTCCTGGGTCAGCGGAGCCTAAAGAAATCGTCGGATGGGTGAGAGGCCTCCAAGGCTGTTTTATGATTAAAGAGAAAACAGCAGAGCGTCCTTTAAAGTCCACAGGGCCCCAACTGACTAGTCGAAGACCTTCCTTTAATAAACTCACTGGCCAGTTGAACAGTACCCGGGTACCACACACACACAGATACACTTTTCACATTCTGGGACTTAACCTGTGCAGGACTCATTTCCTTTTGCGAATCGGAACGGGGGTTAAAGACAAAGATACGTTCCGAATACATTTTTCTCTTTTTCCGCTGCGCGTTTGCCGTAATACGAAGGGATTGTATGTTTGGGGTTTTGCTACGTGACGTGTTCCTTTTTCTGAACTATCGGGAAATTGCATTGCTTTTATGTTCGGTTGCGAATATTTTATATTCCGAAATACGAAGCCTCGTGTTTCGTTTCTTTTCCGCTACGCGTTTTACCGGGATACGAAAATACTGTAATAATACTTGTGAATACCGTGTCTCAACATCTGCTCAAATATTTTAGTAAACTATATAAATATAAAAACTCACAACTGTGTTGGAGTATATTTATTCCCTAGTGCGGGGAGACTGACCCGTGGTTCATTTTCAGCGGCTCCTCCGGGAGTGAGCGCTACATATATCTGACCCGCTTCCTCCGTCAGTAGCTGGACTGCAGTCGCCTGAGCCGGAAACGTACCTTGGGAGTCCACTCTCAAGTTTGCTTTCTCGCAATGCGAGTAGGCGCTCGTTCACTCACAGCAGTCTCAGCAATCATTCATAAGCCATACTGTACCAGATACTTTCAGCACAAAACAATACATAAACAATTCAACTCGTTCTACTAGCCGAGGGCACACCGTCCCTCCTTTTGGCTCCTTATACCCCGCTAATTGAGCTCTAACTCTTGACTGCTTGTAACTATGTGCACCCCGTTCTATAACTACACTCCCGTCTGCAATTCCAATTTGCCTATGAGTAATTCTACCCACCCGGCACCACTATCTCTGCAGCTACCACTGGCCCCAATGAGCCCTTTTCACTACACGACGTACACACTAGCACTGACAAAGGGCTCTAAGCCCAGTCACAGAAATCTCTCCGCCTTTCCTTTGTCCACGTGGTGAAGCTCTATTTACAAACACTGACTATGACAACGCAACTCCACGCGGCCTCTTCTCCCTCACATACAGACTCTACCCCTTGGTCAACATCCGATCCCCCGGGTCCAGACACGCGCTAGCCACTCTGGCTCCTTTGCTTGACCGTGCTTTTGACGGCGGGTTCGGTATGCTAACGAGACCGTAGCCACGGGTCTCCTTATCCAACTTCGGTCGGATGTTTCCCTTTATACTGGTATTTCCATTAGACATACAAACATAGAAGACACTTTACCTATCGCCGCGCTGTTCGCTGTTTCCTCGTACTCAGGGGTGTCACAGCTTCCCGGGCTGGGGGTCCGTTTGGGACGAGACGAGGTCCACTGTACAGGAAATCCTGCTTGAGCCTGCAGATGTCAGCTCACCTTCAACGGACGCCCAACCAGCGGGATCACTCGCACCTGCAGTCAACCGCTACAGTGTCCAGCAATCGTTACCGTGCCAGTAAGGGCCCATATCCCGGCTATAGAGCCCCCAGAAATGTAACCGGAATCAGACGGGTTCACTCGGGACGAGGCCGGACCGGACACGAGCAAGGATTGTCTGAACACGAGTCTCTTCAGGAAAGGCAAACTTTATTGTGACGTCACAGAATGCTCAGACAGGATTGAATCGCAAAGACTGAGCCCCGAGTCCCTCATGACATCCAATCTTATACCCCAAATACATAATTAGGTACATCCCAATTAGCCCACCTCCCGATGACACTCTCCCACCCCACGTGGGTTAATACCTCCCTTTGGCTAATTCAAAGACATTCCATTAAATTGGATATAAATTGGCAAACTTCATGTTAGTTTCAGTGAATCATAATTAGTTGCTCTCACTGTTCCGGGCTGCGCCCCCCTCCCTAGAGCCTACAATTACTTGTTACAGATGGCACCTGGTCTGATCTCTATACTCCTTTGTATTTCTGCGGGCCCCAACGACCTTGGAGTATCTACTTCGCTTTTCTCCTCCGTGCCGGAAACAGCAGAGATGTTTCATAGGGCTTTAATTGCTTTTTATGCTAATCTAAACACATTCCTAAGTTTCTACGTATACCTCATTCTAGTTTCAGCTACAAACTTGCCTGGTTATTTTCAAACGAACCAATATTCTGAACAAGATGGTCGCCTGGCTTATAATGGCAGCCATCTTCCAGTCTATTTCCACTTCAATATCAGTAAATTAATTACTTTCTCTTCAGCAAAGGGATATAAAGTATTTCGGTCTGCACCTCTACATGGGGCCGAGCATTCTAATCACTCCCTCAGAGCTCTTAACAGTCCCGGATGCTGCGGCGCACCGGGAAATATGTTGGTGTCTCTGTTTACCAGTTAAAGGTGGCATGGAGGGACACTTACTTCTATAGAACTTGCACAAGCTGCACAGTGTTTGTCAAATGCCAGGGGCCCCTGGAGCCTTTGGGCCCTTGACCATGTCATGGGTTGTCACCCCCTGATGGCAACCATGCCCAGGGCCGGCGCTACACACCAGGCAAGACAGGCGTCCGCCTAAGTGAGCTGCAGGTAGGGGGCGCAAATCCCCTGGCATTTTTGGCCAACCACAAAGCTGTGCTCTTACAGCTGCACTCATGCCAACCCCTCCGTGCAGGCTCTGTCCGCCCCTTCCAGGCAGAGTCCGGGTCCGCCCCTTCCAGTCAGAGTACATGTCCGCCCCTTCCAGGCAGAGTCCGGGTCCGCCCCTTCCAGGCAGAGTCTGGGTCCGCCCCTTCCAGGCAGAGTTCCGGGTCTGCCCCTTCCAGGCAGAGTCCGGGTCCGCCCCTTCCAGGCAGAGTCTGGGTCCGCCCCTTCCAGGCAGAGTCCAGGTTCGCCCCTTCCAGGCAGAGTTCCGGGTCCGCCCATTCCAGGCAGAGTCCGGGTCCGCCCCTTCCAGGCAGAGTCCGGGTCCGCCCCTTCCAGGCAGAGTTCCGGGTCCGCCCCTTCCAGGCAGAGTCCGGGTCCGCCCCTTCCAGGCAGAGTCCGGGTCTGCCCCTTCCAGGCAGAGTCCGGGTCTGCCCCTCCACTGTGACAGATTCTGTGCAGCCGATGTGAAGAGTGAGAGCACGTGGCTTCCTGCTTCCCCACCTGGCTCCTCCTCTTCCATCAGCATCCTGTCCCGCCCTGCTCTCACTGCATCATGCACCGGGGCTGCTGAGGAGGAGACAGGCTGCAGCTACAGAGCAGGGACAATAGGGAGGACTCGTGGGGGCACAGGATATGTAAGGATTTCTCTTTTTATATCTGCCCCTGCATTCACCTGTCACAGTATATATGTGTGTGTGTGTGTGCGCTGCTCTTTGTAAAGCTGTCATTTCTTTCCCTCCTCTCTATTATCATGCCTCACACATTCTTTCTTTTAACCCTCTCTCTCCCTCTTCCCAGCTCACAGTCCCCACCTTTTGTTTTAGGTAAAATGCTGCCCCCCTGCCTCCCACCCTGTATCTCATGGCAACGTCAGACTGGGGGGGGGCTGTGTTAATTTCTGGTAACTCTTAATGTCTCCTATTATAGCTCACACACATCACTCCCACCACTCACAGCCAGTCCATACATTGCGTCCCATCACAGCCAGTCCATACACCGCTCCCATCACTCCCAGCCAGTCCATACATCGCTCCCATCACTCCCAGCCAGTCCATACATCACTCCCATCACTCACAGCCAGTCCATACATTGCTCCCATCACTCACAGCCAGTCCATGCATCGCTCCCATCACTCACAACCAGTCCATACATTGCTCCCATCGCTCAGAGGCATCACATCATACACAGGCAGGCCATATGTCACTCACAATACTCACAGGCAGCCCAGAAACCACTCATCGCACTTACAGACAGGCTGGGGTCACACTATCGGGGTTATTCAATAAGTGCCGGATTACCACCGAATTGCACCTAACAATGAATTTCCTTGTACAGTGCAGTTTCGTGGCAATACAAAATACTGGCGAATTGCCAGTGAAATATGATGCAGTTTGCCTCATTGCAATTCGACGACTTTCCACGACATTGAAATTCTCACCTAGAGAAGTAATAATCTATCAGAGAACATTGAACGGCACCCAAGTCTCTGTGAAATGGCCTGATGTTCGGTGCTTCCATTCGACAGGTTTAAAAAAGCAAATCCCATAGGTTTCAAATCGAATACCAAAATATTGGTTTTCTTATTTTTTTTATTCCTTTCATTTGCAGCAAAATGTCTTTTTATTTATTTTATTTTTTAGGTGAAATTTTTGATTTCCATTTTTTTAACCATGTTTATTATTTCCATGAATTTTTTTGTTTTAAATGCCTTTTTCAAAAAAAAAATTCTTTACCCTTACTTCGGCAGCTGATACGCTGTTTTCTGTGGCTGCGTTCGGCAGATCATCTGCCGGTTGATTGGCAGATCCCTTCAGCACAGGTCGGGGACCCTCCAGTGAATGCTTAATTTACAGCTGGGTCAGCGACTTGAACTCGCTGAAGTTTGCCGAACGAGAGAGCAACAAAATTTCAGTGTTCTCTGACTGAATAGCCCTTAAGTGTTTCTGTTGTCCCCCCCCCCCTCCCTCATGCTGGTCTTATCATTACGATGGATCGACTGGGAGACGCACACAATGTAACTTGCGTACTAGCAGGCAAGCGTCACATGAACGCAGTCATCACATCCGAGTCGCCGCACAGTTTAACGTCTGTCATAGCATTGATTTGTGATCAATAGAGACCAACTTCCTTACGCACGCACCACGCAGGTAGCAACGGACGCCATTTAGGCTGGGGTCAGCGAAAGCAGTATTAACGTGCGTTTAGCAGCACTAAATCACGGCCGTGCTAGCAGCAAATGACGTCCAATGCCGGGCAGCATACGAAGAACGCAAAGAACGCAATGCAAGTGGCAAACAAACGCTTTTTTTCTAGAACGCAGAAACGCTAGTACGGACATACAGAGTGCGCTGCGTCCGCTAGTGGCGAGTGTGCGTGATTAGGAGATGTCAGACGCTGCTAATGTCCGGCCAACATAACGTCCAGACGCAAAAAGAGTTTTATTGATGATCCATACAAAATCACGGACGAAAATGCGCGTCGTATGACCTCTATCGCGTATTCCGTGAAAAAATACGTCCATTCGTTCGAACGCACTTTTTCACGGACAACGCAAAAAATACGTTAGTCTGACGCTAGCCTTAGGCCTCGACGTAAAAGCGCTACGATGGACGCCCAGAGTGCGCCGTGTCCACGTAGCGGCCTGTGTATGTGATGATGTGTGCGATGTCAGACGCAGCGCATTTGCGACGTCCATCGCGTTGATGCTCAGAAGGTTTTTTTTGGTCTGGCTGGCTGTACCTGTCATTTAATTTTAATTAAGTTTGCTTCCCATATTTCCCTTTTTTTTTCTACATCCGTCAAAAAAAAAGGATCGTGTGGTGTCTACAGTATCTTCCGTCAGTACGTCTGTCCGTTACGCACGCGCGCAGAGTGCGCTCAGACTGTGTTCATCTGACATTAGCCGTAATGTGCATTACCAGAGACGTGCCGTTTCCCTCCCTATCCAGCCGCTACGACAGACAGCAGACGGGTCTACAAAGCGCGATCCTCCATAAGAGGCTTGTCACAGTGAAGCGGCCGCATGGACATCTGTGTGAAAAGAAGTCCATTCTCACGTTCTTTCTGTGCTCGTGTGGCTCCAGCCTAATACACTAATCATAAATAGCGCACACTGACAGCACTCACTGACAGCACACACTGACAGCACTCACTGACAGCACACACTGACAGCACTCACTGACAGCACACACTGACACCACTCACTGACAGCACACACTGTCACCACTCACTGACAGCACACACTGACACCACCCACTGACACCACTCACTGACAGCACACACTGACACCACTCACTGACAGCACACACTGACAGCACTCACTGACAGCACACACTGACAGCACACACTGACAGCACACACTGACAGCACACACTGACACCACTCACTGACAGCACACACTGTCACCACTCACTGACAGCACACACTGACACCACTCACTGACAGCACTCACTGACAGCACACACTGACACCACTCACTGACAGCACACACTGACAGCACACACTGACAGCACACACTGACACCACACACTGACACCACTCACTGACACCACTCACTGACAGCACACACTGACACCACTCACTGACAGCACACACTGACACCACACACTGACACCACTCACTGACAGCACACACTGACAGCACACACTGACAGCACACACTGCCAGCACACACTGACAGCACTCACTGACAGCACACACTGACACCACTCACTGACAGCACACACTGACACCACTCACTGACAGCACACACTGACAGCACTCACTGACAGCACACACTGACAGCACACACTGACAGCACTCACTGACAGCACACACTGACACCACTCACTGACAGCACACACTGACACCACTCACTGACAGCACACACTGTCACCACTCACTGACAGCACACACTGACACCACTCACTGACAGCACACACTGACACCACTCACTGACAGCACACACTGACAGCACACACTGACAGCACACACTGACACCACACACTGACACCACTCACTGACACCACTCACTGACAGCACACACTGACACCACTCACTGACAGCACACACTGACACCACACACTGACACCACTCACTGACAGCACACACTGACAGCACACACTGACACCACTCACTGACAGTGCACACTGACACTACTCACTGACAGCACACACTGACACCACTCACTGACAGCACACACTGACAGCGCACACTGACACCACTCACTAACAGCACACACTGACAGCACACACTGACACCACTCACTGACAGCACACACTGACAGAACACACTGACAGCACACACTGACAGCACACACTGACACCACTCACTGACAGCACACACTGTCAGCGCACACTGACACACTCACTGACAGCACACACTGACAGCACACACTGACACCACTCACTGTCAGCACACACTGACACCACTCACTGACAGCACACACTGACACCACTCACTGACAGCACACACTGACAGCACACACTGACACCACTCACTGACAGCTCACATACTCACTTCACTGGCAGAGCACACACTCACTTCACTGGCAGAGCACACACTCACTTCACTGGCAGAGCACACACTCACTTCACTGGCAGCTCACACACTCACTTCACTGGCAGAGCACACACTCACTTCACTGGCAGCTCACACACTCATTTCACTGACAGAGCACACACTCACTTCACTGGCAGAGCACACACTCACCTCACTGGCAGCTCACACACTCACTTCACTGGCAGAGCACACACTCACTTCACTGGCAGAGCACACACTCACTTCACTGGCAGAGCACACACTCACTTCACTGGCAGCTCACACACTCACTTCACTGGCAGAGCACACACTCACTTCACTGGCAGAGCACACACTCACTTCACTGGCAGAGCACACACTCACCTCACTGGCAGCTCACACACTCACTTCACTGGCAGCTCACACACTCACTTCACAGGCAGCTCACACACTCACTTCACTGGCAGAGCACACACTCACTTCACTGGCAGCTCACACACTCACTTCACTGGCAGAGCACTCACACACTTCTATGCTGCCTAGAGAACCCCACACTTAGTCCCATTTCACGCACACCACTAGTCTGTGCACACTTACATGCATATGTCCGTTCATTGGGAGGGGGGGCGGCAAAATGGATGTCTGCCTGTGTACCCAAAAATGCTTGCACTGGCCCTGACCATGCCTACGGTACATATGTATTTGCCTCCCACATAATTTTGGCTGTGGAGTCCAGTGGTAACATCTCTGCTATTCGACCATGAAGAAGCAAGTCAAATGCCAGTCCGTAAATACAGAAAAAATGGCGTCGCGCCCATACTCACTTATTTTCGGAGGGGCAGCAACTGCCAGGAGTAACAGCCCAGTCAATGTATAAAACATAACAAGGAAAAAGAGTGTCATCTGCGCTCGTCTCTATGTATTCCATGTACAACAAAAATGAGGTTTTTGTTTGTTTCAATGGCCATTGCAACGTAAGCCCACTCGCCACTTCAAGGCACCTCTTTAGAGTGGGTACCTAACAATTGTGACCAAAAGGCCGCTCTACTGAGCAGCTCCAAGCCCCTCCAGCTGCTTTTCAGCGAAGGAGAGGCAAAGATGGTGGCTTTTATTTATACACGCACCAAACACTTCCCATTTGGGATCAAAAACAAAAACATGGAAAGAGGAACAGCTGCAGAACGACGGACTGGTGTTACAAGCATGATATACATAAATACAGAAAAAATGGCGTCGCGCCCATACTCACTTATTTTCGGAGCGGCAGCAACTGCCAGGAGTAACAGCCCAGTCAATGTATAAACAAACAAAAACCTCATTTTTGTTTTACATGGAACACATAGAAATGCCAGTCAGTACATTGTGGAGAAGCAAGTCTTGTAGTGCGTGCAGGACGAGCTCCAGAAAAAACCAACAAGCTGACAAATGGGGTAAAAAAACAATATGATTGAAAGTCTCTAAATTGCATTTTTTTCTTTTACCCCATTCGGCAGCTTGTCGTTTTTTCCGGTGGCTGCTCTGCGCTGTGATCGGTGGCTCGTCTTGCACGCACTACAGCGTGTGACCGTCCCCATCGAAACGTCATAATGCTGTGACAGGTGTCGGTCGGCACGTCAGTACGGCACACATAGTGCGCTTGTCTGACACTGACCTGAGCGGGATCGAGTCGGCTTTCCATGATTGTAGATCAGCGTCGACCTGGTAGAGAGGTTGAAGCCGTTGTGGTATGTTCTTTTTTCTCTTTGATCCGTTTTACGTTGGCACGGATTTGTCTGTACACACGGATTTGTCTGTACACACGGATTTGTCTGTACACACGGATTTGTCTATACACACGGATTTGTCTGTACACACGGATTTGTCTGTACACACGGATTTGTCTGTACACACGGATTTGTCTCTACACACGGATTTGTCTGTACACACGGATTTGTCTGTACACACGGATTTGTCTGTACACACGGATTTGTCTGTACACACGGATTTGTCTGTACACACGGATTTATCTGTACACACGGATTTGTCTGTACACACGGATTTGTCTGTACACACGGATTTGTCTGTACACACGGATTTGTCTGTACACACGGATTTGTCTGTACACACGGATTTGTCTGTACACTGGCACTTACCTTTTAGGGAGAGACTATCTCTGAAACCCCCGGGGGCCATATACTACTTGGCTACTCTGGTTCTCCAGGATCTGCCTTCATCCTTATCATATGTTGCGACTAACTTCTCTTTTGTATGTTGGTTCTGTATCTTGCTTGAAAATATTCTATTACTGAGCTTCTTTACTTTTTTGTTTATAAATCTATGTCTATCAGGGTTATTCAAAGAGAGTTGAAATGTCACCGCACGTTCGGTGCCTTTTCGTTCTCTTCAATTCGGTGCGATTTGGCGATCCCATTTCGGCGACCCTGCGGTGTATTCAGCGAGCACCACAGGGCCGCCGTAATGCAGGGAAAAGCTGCCGCAAACCTGCCGAACACTCACCGCAAAACCCGGCTAAGGCACACTGAAACACAACAAAAACATCTGGATTAACCCCGCCGAACACGCCAGAGAAACCCGAGCAGGAGCCGATCACAGCGCAGAGCAGCCGCCGGGAAAAACCGACACCGCAGACGAATGGAGTAAAGAAAAAATACCAGTACGCTTGAATGTTTGAAAAGTGAAACGTTGTTTGCAAAGAAACTACAGAACGAAAATGTCTGAAATTTACATATAAAATCCAATGAATGATAATAAAAAGGGCTGTTACAGAAAAAAGGAAACGATTTAAAAAAAAAAAGAACAAAAAATTCGCAAAAAAATCCCGAAAAATGCTTAACAGATCCAAAAAAATCTATAAGTAAAGAGACTTTTTGCTGCAGATTAAAATAATAAACGGTTTATTAGATAGTGAATTAAAACGGGAATATTTCACTGACATTTCTCTGCTGTTCAATGGGAATAGATTAACCATTGCTTCTCTATGGGGGATTTCACTGCCGCCGAACTGGCACCGTATGTGCAGGCAAACTGTCTGCTTTCTGAATAGCCAAATGGCCCGGAAATGTCACCGTACGGGGAATTTCCTCATTCGGTGACATTTCAGTGTCAGATCGACTCTCTCTGAATAACCCCCGCAGTATATAGTCCATGCTGGACGAGCGCTGTGGTGTTTTTCTTTAAAATATTTGAGCTGGATTACAAACTTAATGCTAAAATGTGAACGCCTACCTGAAAACCTGTTCCTTGTAGCGTCCCCATGTTAGCCTGAAATTCCCGGGTCAGGCGCTAGCTCAGCACCTTGCCCCAGAACGCAGCGCTATCCTTAGTGATACTCGTGCAGCACTTCTACGCCGCCGCGAGGATCACCTCCTGGAGTCCCTATGACTCCATGGAGGGTTTTGCTGCCAGGCTGAGAGCCCTGCGTTATCTCGATCTTGCGAGGTCTTGCAACGCCGCAGAGTGATCGCAGAGGCAGACTGGGAACTATTTGTCCCCAGTCTCACTCTGCACACTACCAATGGCGGATCGTGCCACCGTTCTCATCTGCAGGATGAGAGGTGAGTATGGGAGTTATTGGGGGGGGGGTTAGGGGGCGCTAAATGATTCTACAAAAGTTTAATCATTTAGCGCCAGCTTTAGAAACATAGAAACATAGAAACATAGAAACATAGAAAAATGTGGGCAGATAAGAACCTTTCGGCCCATCTAGTTGCCCAATTACATGGATACTTTACCTGGATTTATCTTTTGTTTAGGATAGCCTTATGCCTATCCCATGCTTGCTTAAATTCAATTACTGTTTTGGCCTCTACCACTTCTACTGGAAGACTGTTCCATGTATCCACCACCCTCTCAGTAAAATAATGCTTCCTGATGTTACTTTTAAACCTTTGCCCCTCTAATCTAAGACTATGTCCTCTTGTTTTGCTACTTTGTTTCCTTTTAAATATACTCCTTTCCTCTACCTTGTGGATTCCCTTTACGTATTTAAATGTTTCTATCATATCTCCTCTGTCTCGTCTTTTTTCCAAGCTGTACATGTTAAGATCATTAAGCCTTTCCTGGTAACTTTTCTCCTTCAAGCCGTACACCATTTTAGTAGCCCTTCTCTGAACTCTATCTAAGATGTCTATATCCATTAGTGCTAGAGATGTGCACCGCTAAAAAATTTGTTTTGTTTCGGGTTTTTTTTTTTTAGGTGTTTTTTTCGTTTCGGACCGTTTTCGTTTCGGTGATTCGATATCGATTCGAAATTTTGGGTCAAATTTCGAATTGATATAATATTCTCGTTTTAATTCAATATCTAATAAACCGTTGCTTATAATATTCTGCAGTAAAGAGTCTCTTAATTTTTTGATTTTTTTAGGATCTGTAAAGATTTTTTTTATATCAATCCGAAAATTTATATCAAATTCAATAGTTGATATCAATTTGAATTTTGGATCACTAAATAAAACCCCAATTAATTACATTTTGCTTTTAAAAGGGTTAAATATTAAGCTGTTTCACGGATTTTGTACTTGAGTCAAATTAAGTAGTGAAATGAAATTAATTTTTTTCATAAAGTTCTCTGCTGACTATTACTTGTATTGTAAATTAAGATCAATTTGATAGTTGATATCAAATTCGACAGTGTGAGAAATGTTTTATCCCATAGGCTTCAATGTTAAAAATATTCCCGTTTTAATTCAATATCTAATAAACCGTTTATTATTATATTCTGCAGCAAAGAGTCTCTTTATTTTTTAGATTTTTTAGGATCTTAAGCATTTTTAAAAAATTTCAATTTTTTTATATCAACTGGAAATTTGACCCGAAATTTCGAATCGATCCAAAATTTCGAATCGATCCGAAATTTTGTGTGGTCGACATTTCAGATTTGGGATGCCCTCGGAAGCACGAAAATGGTAAATTTCGTAGGAAAACCAAATCTGTACGAAACGAATTGCACATCACTAATTAGTGCGGTAATTAGCGCTAGCGCTTTGTAATACCTCACTTATCCTAACGATAACTAATGACGGCGCTTCCCATGTTAAGTATAAGATGCGCAAAGTACGGGAAGCTCTCGCAATCATCGATGCACTAATGGATTTCTCACGGGTTTAGTGTCAGGAATGTAATATGGGGGGGGGCATGTGTTAAAGTCACTTATCCTGGCGGTAACGCTTACATATCAGACGGTAACGCCAAGACTGTAAGTTAGCCCTTTGCGTTTATTCATAAATTCTCACCGTTTAAGCCTCGCAGGACTTTGTCAGGAAAACAAACTAACACAGTGAACACTTTTAATTTCTTGCCATCGAGATTTATTGATTTTATCTTATTATAGGTTATCTGGGGAATGTGCGTATATAAAAATACACATAGCTCCAGGCAACAATGGGCGGAAAAGAAGCAAGTCACTGTATTCCCACGGTCTGTTATTAATACCGATTCAAAATAGGGTGAAAATAATGCAATTTAAAGCAATTTATAAAAGTGTCCAAACAGGTAAAACATCCGCCTCGACTCACAGTGTCAATTAGTTCCCGCGGCGGTTCGTCAAGCTGGTCGCTGGTTCACGTTTTTTAGCTATTGTATTTTTATATGTTAAAAAAAAATATATTTTTTAAATATTTTGTTTCTCTGTTAACCCCTTCACAAAGTCAAGTCAACTCAATGTTGCATTGTAATACAATTAAAACCACTCCTTTTTGTATCAAAGCCAATGTCATCCCTTTTAAACCAGGATTAATGTGAAATCTTGTAAAAAAAACAATATCCACTGAGTTATCTCTCTCCAGGTATCATGCAGAGAGATAAAACAAGCTGCAATTAGGAGCACCAATCCTCACTGTACCAAAAAGTTCAACAAACTTCAATGCAGCATTCCTGTAGCCAGTGGTTTGGCAGAAAACAGGGAGAGCTTTGGGGTCAGTCACTGCTGTACAGGGATAAGATTCAAATGGTTATAATGAGTGTAAATCCCTGTACAGTACAGATACAAGGTGTTGCTGTAATTGCCATACACAGGCATTATGCGGCACATAGAGATACAAGGTGTTGCTGTAATTGCCATACACAGGCATTATGCAGCACATACAGATACAAGGTGTTGCTGTAATTGCCATACAACAGGCATTATGCAGCACATACAGATACAAGGTGTTGCTGTAATTTCCATACGCAGGCATTATGCGGCACATACAGATACAAGGTGTTGCTGTAATTGCCATACACAGGCATTATGCAGCACATACAGATACAAGGTGTTGCTGTAATTGCCATAACAGGCATTATGCAGCACATACAGATACAAGGTGTTGCTGTAATTGCCATACACAGGCATTATGCAGCACATACAGATACAAGGTGTTGCTGTAATTGCCATACACAGGCATTATGCAGCACATACAGATACAAGGTGTTGCTGTAATTGCCATACATAGGCATTATGCAGCACATACAGATACAAGGTGTTGCTGTAATTGCCATACACAGGCATTATGCAGCACACACAGATATTACATTGCTAATAATCTCATTCTGATCACTACATCCCCATAAGCAGGAGATCTCACCAATTTATTATCTGTCGGCAGCACATTTACTGTGTCACGTTTCCGCATCGCAGCCAGGCCCCCTGGTGGTGAGAGACAACACTCAGCAGCTCTTGTGGGTTATTGGGCTAGCCTCTGCAGATCATTTCCCCTGTAGCTGATAGTCTGTGGTCACATGACCGGCCCTGCTCTATATACAGGTATATGGCCAGCAGTGGATCAGATCTTTGCTTCAGGATAGGTCTTCCTTACTGAGTGCTGCATCTGTGATATTGTTTCTGTTATTCTGGTGTTTGACTATTGGTGTGTTTTCTGGTTATTTTCTGTCTGTTCCCTGTACCGCATATTCTGATATCCTGTTGCTGACTTCGGCTTGTATGACCTGATCTTCTGGCTCCTGATCCTTGGTTTCTGGCTGACATCCTCCCTGGCGTCTAGACCTGGCTGTTCCCTGACTATTCTTGTTATTCTTGTTTATGTTCTGTATGTCATATTCTGGTCTGGTCAAGTTTTGTTGTCCAGCAGCATATTGTAGTGTATATATTAGAGGCCATTCAAAGGACCTCATACATAGTGCAGGGTTCTGTTTTGCTGCTGGACGTTTTGGTTGTGTCTTCTAGCGAACTCTGTTGTGTATTGTATTGTTTACCCTGAACCCTGTATTCTGTATTAGTATAGAAGGCTACTCAAATATCTTTTTCCCAGTTGCAGGGCCTCCCCCTTGTGTCTGTAATTCTGTCCTGTCCTCTCCTGCTCTGGTTCTGCATATTGTGTACTGGGTTCTGCATAATGCAGGCAACATACCTGCCTAAAGGGCTTAATGGCACTCAGTACCATGGCATCCGCCCCGGACGCCCATGACATACTGACACAAAGGCCATTTCTGCCTGTATGTTGAAAATGCAGACTCCTTGTAAGCAGGAGATCTCACCATTTTATTATCTGTCTGCAGCACATTTACTGCATCTGCCTGTATGCTGATAATGCAGACCCCGTGTAAGCAGGAGATCTCACCATTTTATTATCTGTCTGCAGCACATTTACTGACACAAAGGCCATTTCTGACGGTATGCTGATAATGCAGACCCCCTGTGACACTATGTCAGAGAAGGGACTTCATCTAGAGTTTAGAACCTTTCATCCCAGTGATATTTTTGTAAAGGACAAACCAACGCATGAAAAATTCAAAATGGGCAAATCTACATTATTTTAAATTCTTAACTATCTTAGAACAACAATTTTTATTTCACTGGATATTTAATCGTTAACTTCACATCCCATGTTTATAATAATAGTTATATATTGTATATTCTGCCCTCTTCCTGGCTGCTGGAATGCAGCAGTAAAGTTTGTTGAGCTTTTTGTTACAGTGAGGTTTGGGGCTGCTATTTGCAGCTTGTTTTACAGTAATACACAGATGACCAGTGAGAGAGAAAACACTGAATTTTGTTTCTCCAAAGGGGGTGCACCAATCATGCTTTAAGAAGTTAAGCAGATGGGTTTTGATAGTCTAATGATTGCTTTTCAATTTGTTATGAATGAAAATCATTTTGATTTTGGCAGTGAAAGGGTTACGCAAGGCTTTTGGTCAAAAATTGCACCAAAATTATGAATGCGAGGTGGGTTGTTACCATCGACTTGTTTTTGTCACTTCCCATGGATTATAATACTGACAGGCTTTTGCTGCAGCTGACTGACATTGCACATCATTTCCCAATATTCTCCCTCATTATTCCCAAATGCTTCTCAATGCTGTGATCGCTAGCACAGATCCCCAAAATGCATAACCTTACATTTATCAATGGAGAAAATCCTCTCGCCTGCTCTACAAATTACATGTGACCCTCAGAAGAGAAGTAATAACCTGCTCAGACCTGTCTCCTAGATCAGTGCCATTTGCAAATATCACTGTGGGACTTTAAACGATCTTTTAAATATCATTAATTAATCACTTTAAAGGGAAGCGGAGCCGGGACAGATGCTCATTAATAACCTGGCCGCCGCTCTCTGAATCGGCTGCAAGTGGTGGTGGCTCTCGGCACATGGAATCCTACGCGGAGTCGTTTACATTAATCCTATTCCGGGTCAGTAAATCAGCCTGATTGCGCTGGGTGTACGATAATCCTCCATTAATATGTGGAATAATGAGCGGCGCGCGTTCCACGGCCACCTGAACGACGAGCAGGAATGGAAGGAACGTCCAAAGCCCACTTTAATGAGATCTTCATTGTGTCTATGTTAACGAGGATTAAATAAATATAGACTGTCATATGATGAATAAATACGCCCTGAGAGCAGCCGGAGGCAACGCGCTGAGAGGGAACGTTTAGGCTCTCACAGGTTCCTCGCACTTAACCTTTCATTCTCCCTGCAGACTGCAGAAAGGTCTTCAGATTTAATGATTGTGCCGGCTGAGTGCTGATTACGAGACGCACCGCCCCGGGCTCTGCAGAGCCTTATATTGCACTAATTATCCCGCCAGAGCGCCGGCACTTATCTGTGTTATTATATTTACTATACACGGCGGTATATGTTATGGAAACTATACAAAACGAGAACCACAAACTCTGCCGGATATTCTTTCCATACGTGGGATTCCGCCCCGAGATGGAACTGAAGGAACGCTCTACTTATCCTAACCACTCTATAGTCTTAAAGTGGTCAGGATGTAAAGAGTGGCCCCCTTCTGCTCCACCTCCTTCCCCAATTTGGTTAAATCACTAGATAAAGCAGAGGAGTTTCCTCCTCCACTCAGCATCACCAGCAGCCGGGATTTTTGAATTTCCCAGCTGCCGGTCACCAGATCGGTCACTAGTGATGTCACACACAGATCGATCGACATCACCCTCTGATACCAGTCACTGTAGCGAGCCTTCCCAGAGAGGCAGCGATGGGTCAGATCTGTGCATGCGCGTGCAGCTCCGATCCTTCACTCTGCGCAGGCGCTACGGGACTTGTGTACATATAGTGTGCGAGTCCCGTAGCGCTGCACAATTTGCGGCTCCTACACTACACAAGTCGTATAGTATCACAAACTGCGCAGAAAAGCTTCAGGGACTTCTGGGTTCGGGAGGAGGAGGAGCAGCGTGTGGCGAGGGGGGAAAAGGAGAGGAAAATCACCCAAAAATTTGTGCAATTGGGCATTCTGCCCAAATATTTTTTACTTTTTTTTGCTGAACGTGCACCAAAATTACCTAAGTTTGTGATTTCTATTTGACGGAATGACACAGATCAATCCCATGTGTTTTAATGTAATAACTGGAATATCTTGTTTAAGTTATTGTAAAAGACCGTTTACTATTTTCATTTTATTACAAAAACCCTCTATTCTTTTAAAGACATTGGGCCCTATTACATTCTTCACGCAAAAAAGTGCGCGTGCATAAAACGCATTAACGCGAGGGGCAAAACCCTTTACACAGAACGTCGTATTACAACATTAACAATGTGAGCGCAAATGCGTTCATGCGCTGGTACGCGGGTCGTATTACAATCGATGCGCATCTTTTTACGAAAGACGTTTGCGCGCAAATTTTAACGTCTTTGAAAAGCTGGTGGTAACGGCGAATCTGAACGTTCTGGCCGAAACAAAATAAACCAGCACCAAAAAAAAATCCAGCACAGTATAGTTACACATTCTACACATACCCAAACAATAAAATTGTGAATTCGTGTGTGTTTTTTTTTATTGCTGCAGCATATATACTCAGATTTACTTTGACAGGCGCAAAAACGTAACGGGAGACAATTAAGATGAATTGATGTCAATTAAGATTCTTAGTTCTGATTGGCTGAATCCCGTAAAAAAAACAGTCCGTACACTGACTTACATGCGCAACGTTACTGCGCGCGTATTACTCTTCGTTTTGCACGTCGTTTTTACGAACGTTCTTTTTTGACGGATGAAAAAATGCATTCGGATCGTAATACCACCGTTAATTTTCGCGCGATAACGCTTGATGCTGCGCGCAAAAAAAATTGTGCTGCGCGTACGAATTTGCACGGGGAATGTAATATAGCCCATTTTGTTTTTGTTTTATTTTTTAAAAGACGTTTATTATGCTACAAGAAAAAAACTGTCACCTGCGCTCATTTCTATATATTTCCTTGTGAAACAAAACACAATCAGAGGTTTTGGTTTACTTGAATGGCCATTGAAGTTTAAGCTCACCTGCCTCGTCAAGGCACCTCTTGGTAAGGTGAACATGTAGTTGCTCAGGGGAGCGGCTTCTAGTTTCATTAGGTAGGACTCACCTTCCCAGAGGTGCCTTGACAGGGCAGGTGAGCTTACACTTTAATGGCCATTCAAGTAAACCGAAACTTCTGATTGTGTTTTGTATCACAAGGAAATATATAGAAATGAGCGCAGATGACACTTTTTTTCTTCTTACGCTTCATATATAAACTGGTTTATTTTGCAACGGCATAAAGAATAGGGATGTGCGTTTCGGGTTTCGAAATTTCGGAATTTTCACGAAATTTCCCGATTCGTGCATTCGGATTCAGCCGATTTTACGAAAATTTTCAGATCCGAATTTTCCAAAAACGAAAGGGTTACGAAACGAAACGAAAATTTGTTCGGAATTTTCGAATGGACTAGAAATGTGTAAAATCGAAAATCATTTTCGTTGCATTCGTAATTTCGGCTCCATTCCTGATTTCGGTTCCATTTCAGTAATTTCGGACAACATATGTTTTTGGTTATATCGCTGATTCTGTAATTTTGTATCATTCCCATCTCAATGTATCCTTCTTGTAAAACATGAGAAATCATAATGACGGAATTATCGTATCGACAAAATTATCGTATCGACAGAAATATCGGATCCGAAAAACCATTAGTTTACGTCAAAACGAATAGACACTTTGAAACGAGGAGAACAGACGTTCCGAAAAACACGAAAATTTCCGAAATTACGAAAAAGTCGATACGAGAAACAAAACGAAAACGAAACGAACTGAAACGGAAATCGGCCGAAACGAGCCGAAACGAAAATTTACAAAATAAGAACGAACTGAACCGAATCGAACCGAAAAAAAAATCGGTGCAAAAGTCTAATAAAGAATTTGATTCATCATACCGAATCGAGCTGAATCGATTTGTTATATCCCGAATCATTTCGTTTTGGACGCAGTTGATACGCGCTTCGTATTTCAGAAGTACTTCCGAATATATGAATATACGAAATTTAGGACTAATTCCCAAAAGGTATCACACACGTCTCGATCTTTTTTTACTGTCAGGATCATTTAGTTTCAAGGAATATAAAAGTGATTAAATCGGGAAATTAACATTTCAATAAGGTAATTGACTGTCAGCTTGGTCCTGTGTAAATCACGTGAAATCTATAAACGCAATTTGCTAATTACCCTATCATTCAATTATTCTTCGTCACCCGGCCATTGCTTTTAGCTGCACAAGATAGCTTTATTTTCCTCTTATAGATTTATTTCCTTAGGGGTTATTCAGAGAGCACTGACATTTCGGTGCGCTCTCGTTCCACGCACTTTTGGAATCAAATTCCTCGACCTTGTGGTGAATTCAGCATTCACCGCAGGGCCCCCGAAGTGCAGGGAACAGACTCAAAAAAACACTGCAAATCCGCCACAAAATGGCCAAATACCTGCCGAAAAATGGCCAAGAACCGCTACCGATCCGATCCGAAATGTCAGATCACTTCATGGAATCAAGTTCCTCGACCCTGTGGTGAATTCAGCATTCACTGCAGGGTCCCCGAAGTGCAGGGAATGGACCCAAAAAATCCACTTCAAAACCACCGCAAAATGGCCAAAAATCTACCGAAAAATCGGTACAAACCGTTGCTGATACGATACGATCCGAAATATCAGATCACTTCGAACCGCTTTAAAAAAAACTTCGGACGCGTCCAAAAAAAGCCAATGATCCACCAAACTCAATGCTGACCAGCCGCTGGAAAAAGCCAACAAGCCGACAATCGGGGTAAAAAAAAAATCAACAAAATGATTGAAAGTATCAAATTTGAAACGCTGTTTGCAAAAAGCTACCGATCAAAAATGTCTGGAATTTACATAGAAGATCCTATGAATATTAATAAAAAGGTCTGTTACAGAGAAAAAAACGATATTTAAAAAAATAAAATAATATAAACTAATCGGAAAACAAATTGCCCAAAAAAATCCGAAAAATGCCTAAAAGATCCTAAAAAATAAATAAAGAGACTTTTCGCTGCAGATTAAAATAATAAACGGTTTATTAGATATTATATTAAAACGGGAATATTTTTAACATTGAAACCTATGGGATTCGGCTGATTAAACCTGTTGATTGAAACCACCGAAAAGCAGGGCATTTCACTGACATTTCTCTGCTGTTCGGTGTCTGTGAATAGATTAACCATTGCTTCTCTATGGGGGATTTCACTGTCGAACAGGAACCGTATGTGCAGGTAATTTGCCAAAATTTGGCAAACTGCCTGCTCTCTGAAAAACCGAATGGCCCCGAAATGTCACCATACGGGGAAATTCACTGTTTGGTGACATTTCGGAGTCAGATCGTCTCTCTCTCTGAATAACCCTGCTTGTGTTTTTTATTGTTTCTAAAGCCACTTGACAAGTAGGATGATTTTCTCGCCGCTCGATGTGGACAGATGGCGTGCTTTAGGACATGATATACGATACAGGAGGGAGGCGTAACGCATGCATGTTTGCGTGAAGATAAAAATATATATATATTTCAGATTTTTTTTATTCATTCCCGATCAGCCTTGACTTTCTGTACAAACAAGATATTTTATTTATGCGCTAGAACGTATCAGGACGTATTTACTCTAGCCGGCGTCCCGCGATGGAAGCAGGAAATTCCTGCTCGGAGAATTTGCGCTCCTCGCTAAGCATCTCACAGGCCTGCAGGGCAGATGGCGTCCGCCGAAAAAAAACATGAGAAATACCTTCTTGGGTCCAATTATTGTAATATGCAAACATGCTATAATTTCAGCGAGAGCTTAGAGATTAAAAACACACAGTTACACATTCATATTATTAATTACGTTTGGCCTGGAAAGCTGAAAAAGCCCGCGCTCGGCACACACAACGGAATTAACAAATGCCCGTAACAGCATCTGCTCCAGGATACGCCCGCGTTACGTACAGACGGACTTAATAAATTAAGGAGTAACAAGGGCGAGCTGTGAGAAATCAGCATCAGAATATGAAATGATCGGGACGCTCCGAGCGCAGAAATCAGCGGATATGGAAAGTTTTCTCGAGCAAACACAATCAATCGCCCTGTGCTCGGAGCTCAGATGTTAATTAATACACGTTGCGGTAATAAAATACCCTGCGAGCAAAAACATGACATGACGCTCAATAAACATGGATCGGAGTGTAAGGAGAAGGAAAAATAATGACACGATAGATAGAGGATGTCACAGTCGGATGTCCCTTTTAACCCCTTCACTAACATGCAGTTTCCCATGAAACCATTGGCAGGAACTGGTGGTTTGAACCTCTTAAAAACCAAGAGATTTTCCAGAAATTTGCTGCCGGGAACTGATGGATCTTTGAAAAATCCTTTTCCATTAATGATAAGGTGGGAATAGTCTCAATGTATAATTAATGCATGATTTACTGTACTAGTCCCATGTGGCAGGGTGACGTCACCATCTGCTGGCCAAAAGGAGCTATTGCAGCTGTGGTTCTGTGCTGCAGCGAGTGACTATCTCTGTGATACACTGATATTCACTTGTAAAAACTGTTGTAGCACCTTTGGCTGTCATGTATTGGGTGCTAAAACTTTGGGGGGCACTTTCCGTTGAATAAACAAGCATCCTATTCATATTTACCAAAACATGCATCCCAGAAGACTTCTGTATCTGTCATGTAACCGTGGCAAGCGCAACGCAGCACAAACATTAGCTAACGGGAGAGCAATAAGACATCCACACAATATGCAGAGTACAACTGCTCTCAGCATTCTTCTGTTTATCAGGCTCTAATATAGAACACAAGGGTGTGGTACAACAGCCAATCATGAAACAGATCACATCAGAGATGAACAACACGGTCAGCCCACAGGCACTTCTTATTACCATATGTGGTTTACATTTAACTCCTAAATTTAAACAAAAACATTCTTTATACCCACAATCACGTGTCGTAGAAAGGGGAGATGTAAGGGGGGACTTGTCTGAATAGTACCCATCTGTAGCTTCAAAAGGATACAGTAAACTAACATTTCAAACTGGGCCAAAGGGGGCATGTCAACAAAGGGAAGCTTTCATACATGCTTAAGATACATGCTATTAAAAGATAATTATTTTACACTGGAGCCCAAATGCAAACAAAAATCAATAGCAATAAACAAATTTCATTTGCAATGATACAGCATAGCTCCAGATTGTGTTAACACCATCTCAGGCTGCTGCTCGTGTATACAAAATCAGAGAGGTGAAGCTGTTTAATAGCCCAGAGCCAAATTGCTGCTCGATACATTGTGAGTCCTTTTCCTTCTTTATGATTTGATGTCAAACATATCTTTAATCCCTTCACTACCAGGTTGCTTTGTATAGACCCACTGGCAGGACCCAGTGGATTTGTGGAAAACATCTTTCAATTGCAAACAGTGTAGAGATGAAAGTACCCTTCATAAATTACATTGCAGAGACATTAAGCTTATTTATCAGAGGGCTCCACCTACTGGCCAAAAAGTGCTACTACATGTATAATAATACAACTGCATTTGTAAACGAAAAACAGAACTACGAGCTGTTGAGCACCTGCACTTTGGATGACATGTCCAAGGTGCTGAAACTTTGGGGGCACATTCTGGAGCACACTTTCAAATTAATTAAATTTCTGGTAAACAAAATTCCCTTGCATTGCTCCAGAATATGATCAGATTTACTCGAAGTTGGGCTGCTTCAGGAGCTTTTGTACACTGAGCATACTTGTCCATGGCAGTGAAGGGGTTAAAATGGTTAATCATATACCATAAACCTCTGCATACTTGTATTTTATAATAATATATTCGCACTTGTGGGTTATATTATGTTAATAAAATGCATCACTAAACCGACACTGGTGATCGCACAGGGTTTGCTTTCGGTCATTGTACACTGTGGAGGAACGCAGGTGCATTTCAACGATGTAAGAGCATAGAGTGGGTGAGGTAGAGAATACACTGCTACCAACACACAAAAACATGAAAGAGAACGCGGGAATAATAATAATACAGTGGAAAGACAAAGTCAAAATCAGATCATCTTCTGCTTAACCCCTTCATGTCGCACTCTTTCCTTTAGCTCAGAGTCTGTTTGTTGTGTAGAAAATGAAAATTTTTACCTAGGACACAACAAATGTCTCATCACACCTTGACACAGGAACCTCAGCAACATCTGGTAGACAGCTGGTGGCTGGTGAAGACCATTGTCTTCTGGAATTTTGTATGTGAATGTTACATGTTAACCTGTGATTTTCCACTTTCTAATTTTGTGCACCTACACATATTATATACCTTTTAATGCAGGACAGACATAGCAATTAGAGGTATGCATTCGTTTCATACATGAACTTGAATGCGGTTGAAAATGTGTTAATTCGTATTTCGGAAGTACTTCCGAAATAACGAATTGAAACGAAAATGAAACGAAACAGTATATAAGAAAATTGATTTTCTATACTGTTTCACAAGAGAGCCATTGATTGAATGATTCCTGAGCAGGATTTGATTTATTGTTTTTTTATTTTTTATTTAGTGATCCAAAATTCAACTCAATATCAAATACCGAAATAATCCCAAATTACAATACAAGTACTACAAACCGCATTATGAAACAAATCAGATTCGTTTGACTGTTTCACAAAGCACCCCATACCTGTAAATTGGCCTGTGGTGCTGAATCAGTAGTATTCAGCACCACAGGCCAATGGGGAGCTCAATATTTAACCTTAGCTTGCCGTTTATCAGCAGGATTTGAATTATTGTTTTTTTTTATTCGGTGAGTGATCCAAAATTCGACTCGATATCAAATATTGAATCAATCGCAAATTACAATGTTTTTTTTTAGTGATCCGAGATACCAAACGAAACGAAACTAAAATACAAAACAAAATTCCGAAACAAAATTCTGAAAACTAAATTATTTTGAAACGAAACAAACTTTCTTGCACACCTCTAATAGCAATTTATTTATATTCAATATATATATATATATATATATATATTTAAATGTAATTATTTGTCATGAAAATTAAAGAGGAATGGTAAAAAACATTTTTCACTGTTTTGAATGTAGTAATTTGTGACTCACTTTTTTTTCATTTTCAACATGTGTTGATTGATTCAGAGATTTTGTACTGAATGTGGGTAAATTTCATGTATCCAACCTGAATGTCTGTCCATTTTTAACACTTACACTCCATATGTCAGTAGATGTTTATTACTGTTTTAATATTGAAATTCCACATATTCGATAGGTTGTCACAGTGATCGCTCCGCAACTGACAACCAGCAACTTGGCACGTGCAATTTGTCTCGTTTTCTCAAATAATTTGTCTGAATTGATTTTTGGACGGAATTTTCAGCTTTTTGGCAATTTGGGAGCGTCTAAGATTTCAAAACACTGATATGCTGAATGGAGCATAAATTATAAAAAAAAATCCAGATTGATCCAAAAATGTTCAGATCAAACTGGAATCATTTTTTTAATTGAAAAAATTTGCACTCTTTGTGTAATACTAACCTTAACCCTAATGCAAACATAAAGAGTAACTGTAAACCTAACAGTAATCATAACCCTAATGCAAACATAAACAGCAACTGTAACCCTAACGCAATCATAAAAAATAACTGTAACCCTAACAGTAACCCTAACCCTAATAGAAACATAAAGAGTAACTGTAAACCTAACAGTAACCCTAACCCTAATACAAACATAAAGAGAAACTGTAAACCTAACAGTAACCCTAACCCAAACATAAAGAGTAACTGTAAACCTAACAGTAACCCTAACACAAACATAAAGAGAAACTGTAAACCTAACAGTAACCCTAACCCTAATACAAACATAAAGAGTAACTGTAATACTAATAGTGACCCTAACCCTAACAGTAATCCAACCCTAGACGTAACCCTACTCCTAACCCTAGACCAAACTCTAACTCTAGTCTTAACCCTAGCCCTAGTACATGTACAACAGAAACCCTAATCCTACCACAAACATAACCAGTAGCCTAACAGTAACCCTAGAAGTAACCCTAATCCTAACCCTAGACATAACCCCAACTCTAGCCCTAACCATAATGCTAATTCATACATAAATAGTAATAGAAACCCTAATCCTAACTGTAACCCTAATCTTAACCCTAGCCCTAATCCTAATGCCAATACATGCATAAATAGTAACAGAAACCCTAATCCTACCACAAACATAACCAGTAGCCTAACAGTAACCCTAGAAGTAACCCTAATCCTAACCCTAGACATAACCCCAACTCTAGCCCTAACCATAATGCTAATTCATACATAAATAGTAATAGAAACCCTAATCCTAACTGTAACCCTAATCTTAACCCTAGCCCTAATCCTAATGCCAATACATGCATAAATAGTAACAGAAACCCTAATCCTACCACAAACAGAACCAGTAAGCCTAACAGTATCCCTAGAAGTAATCATAATACTAACCCTAGACATAACCCTAACTCTTGCTCTAACCCTAATACAGTTGTGTTCAACATTATTCAACCCCCACTGAAATTGAGTGTTTTGGCCAGTTTGACATTGATTTTGATCATTCAGTCATCTTGCTTACAATTAAATCAAAGAGGCACGTGTAGGTCAGACAAATATAACATAACATTTATAATGAAATAACCACAAATGTCTTTTCTGTGCTCACATCATTATCAGTTTTATTCAACCCCCACGTGACATTCAATCTTAGTACTTAGTACAACATTCTTTTACAGTTATAACAGCTTTTAAACGTGAAGCATAGCTTGACACAAGTGTCTTGCAGCGATCTACAGGTATCTTCGCCCATTCGTCATGGGCAAAAGCCTCCAGTTCAGTCACATTCTTAGGCTTGCGCACTGCAACTGCTTTCTTTAAGTCCCACCAGAGGTTCTCAATCGGATTTAAGTCAGGTGACTGCGATGACCACTCCAAAATGTTCCAGCCTTTAATCTGCAACCATGCTCTAGTGGACTTGGAGGTATGCTTGGGATCATTGTCCTGTTGAAAGGTCCAACGTCTCCCAAGCCTCAGGTTTGTGACGGACTGCATCACATTCTCATCCAATATCTCCTGGTACTGAAGAGAATTCATGGTACCTTGCACACGCTGAAGCTTCCCTGTAACTGCAGAAGCAAAACAGCCCCAAAGCATGATTGACCCCCCACCATGCTTCACAGTAGGCAAGGTGTTCTTTTCTTCATAGGCCTTGTTCTTCCTCCTCCAAACATAGCGTTGATCCATGGGCCCAAACAGTTCTAATTTTGTTTCATCAGTCCACAGAACACTATCCCAAAACTTCTGTGGTTTGTCCACATGACTTTTGGCATACTGCAGTCGACTCTTCTTTTTCTTTGGAGACAGCAAGGGGGTGCGCTTGGGAGTTCTGGCATGGAGGCCTTCATTACGCAGTGTGCGCCGTATTGTCTGAGCTGAAACTTCAGTACCCACATCTGACAAATCTTTTCTCAGTTCCTCAGCAGTCACACGGGGACTTTTCTCCACTCTACGCTTCAGGTAGCGCACAGCAGTCGAAGTCAGCATCTTCTTTCTGCCACGACCAGGTAGCGTTTCAACAGTGCCCTTTGCCTTGAATTTGCGAATGATGCTTCCTATGGTCTCTCTTGGTATGTTTAACATCTTTGCAATCTTCTTATAGCCATTGCCCTTCCTGTGAAGAGTAATCACCTCTTCTCTTGTCTTCCTGGACCATTCTCTTGACTTCACCATGTTTGTAACCACACCAGTAAATGTCTAGAAGGAGCTGAGTATCACAGTCATTTTAAAGCTGCCTAATTGGTGCTTATTATGCTTTATTGCTGCTCCGTGACATCCACAGGTGTTTTCAATACCTGATTGAAAACACTTGAATGAACCTCTGTTCTTCAGAGTGGTAGTCTTTAAGGGGTCGAATAATTGTGTCAATGAAGAATTCACAAAAGAAACATTTACTACTGTATTACAAAACCAATTGATGTCATTTTAGTTGCATATGGTTCTTTAAAAAGTCCTTGTAGGATTTCATTCTGAATACAATTACAAATGTAACTAAATTCCCTAAAAACCTTTACAGCATTGGGGGTTGAATAATTTTGAACACAACTGTACATGCAATAATAGTAACATTATAATTAATCTTACACTAACAGGGCTTGTTACTGCTATGTTTACTAGCTCTAACAGTCACCCAAACCTAGAATTAGCCCTAATCCCAATCTTAGATCTAACACTAATGTTAACCCTAACTAACATTTAGGGGTATAGAGGTGATAGTATAGAGGGGGAGGGTTTAGCGGAGATAAAAAGTGAATATAGGGGGAATATAGAGGGGTTATAGGGGCTAAAAATGCATGCAAAACCGAAATTACAGACATTCCGAAAAATTTCCACATCGATCTGAAGCAGCAAATTCTGAAAATTCTAAAATCAAAAATCTTGAATTCCGAACTGAAACTTTGGCTTGCGCACATGTCTATCAGCAAGAAATGTGATTTCCCTGCAGTCCGCAGCTCAGAATGGGGATTTCAGAGCATGACGGTCTGTGCTGCCCGTGGGAGTTAACGCACCGCTCTGTGTGACATCATAGAGCGTCTTAAAGCCTTTAATCGGTTAAACAGTACTCGACTTTACCTTGTTTGTTTTTTTTTTACATTTGCCGGCTCTGAATTCTCTCTTTGGATGTATGCAGTACTTAATTCCGTAGCACATGGAGAGACTGCCTTCCCAACACTATAGGAAGGCCTCGGAGTCTGACGATGAAATGCTGGCGTGTGATGGGTCGACAGCTAGTATCTATAGGATAAAATATACATAACAAACAAAACAAGACAAACCCTGATACTTTGTTGCCAAACAGTCTCCCGAGGTCCAGCACATCCTTTGTCATCTTGAAATGATTTGTAGATATTTTGGCACATGGTGTTAATTACAAAAACAAAGGGCCGTTGATCAAAACACACAAACTCCATCAAAACAATCAAAACAAATAAAGTACAATGTATCAAACCATGAAGTCATGTCTAGCCTTGTCCCGGAATCTCGCCAAGCCGGAGACATAAGTCATAAATACTCTACGCACACGTTTGTACGGACCAAATGTCCAGCGTCGTATCAATGGAACCTCCTCACTTTACGAGACGACTTTCCATGAAAACAAGATGAGTTCAGAGCGGTCGCTTCACTATCACAAAGAGTGTTTTGAAGGACAGGATATGATAACTGACCGCATTGAGTAACTTTAAAGAGACACTAAAAAGAACACAATCTGTAACTAGATTACGTGTGCATTACAAATAAAAGTGCCTTATGAAACACATTATAAATCACATTATGAATCACATTATGAATCACAATATAAATCACATGATGAAGCAAAGGACATTTTCTACTAAACTTTAAGTTTACAAAATATTCTGGAAAAAAACAGTTTTGCGCAGTGAAAAATAATGTAATTGGTCATGGCAGTGCCCTGTGCCCGGGGAATTCATCGTCCCATGCCTCTCCAGTACCATATTCATGTGATCAATGTGAGGAATCCCAGTGCATTTCGAGATCTCCATGTCCAGGCGTCAATCATGTCAGCGTTTATATATTTTTTGACCGAGATGTTAATGGGGGGAGACTGGGCTCCAGGCACACCATGGCAGGGCTTCTCTAATGGTCCTGATGGGAGCCATCCATGGTGTGAGCGAGGAGGCTCTTCAGAATCACAATGCATATGGGAAGAGCTGATCGTTAATGGGCCAACTGCCAGGATAAAGGTTGGCCGTGGGTCAAACCTTAAACCCAAAACTGACCGAGTGGCTGCACGCACCATCTCACGCTCCGGCACCATCACTGCTCAGGTTACAGTTCCATTAAAGGAACACTCCAAGCTGAAAATCACCCCCATTTTTTTTACTTTATATTAAACCTATTGCCCTAACTAGTCATTCAGTACATATATATATTTTTTTTACTGTTATACTTACCCTAAAAATTACACTTTTCCAACGGCGTTTTTTTTTTTTTCACTCACCTCCCTCCTCTTCCGCTCCCGTCGTGTTAAAGTTGGAACTTGGCTTAAGGTTTACGTGCAAAGCGCGCATGCGCGCCTATCACGTAAACCAGCCAATCAGCTCATTCAACCGCGCATTCGCGGAGCAGCGCACGTTCACGAGCGGCGAGGTGAGCTGAAGTTCACCCCGCCTGCTCGTCTAAAAACTTAGGTGGAGGAGACGGCAGCAGCTCCAGCTCCTTCTCCTGCGCGTTCCCGCGACTCGGCCGGAGTGGTGGGACGTCATCGCGCTTCTAGCGCGATGACATCCCAGCTTTGCCGAGAGTTCCAAAACGCGGGGACCTTGAAACCCGATCGGCTGATTGACAGCTGGGAGGGCGGAGTAAAGTCCACCGCTTCTCAGCCGATCGGGAAAAGATAGAAGGCTGGGGAAAAAATGGGATACTTCAGGCAATATGACCACCTTAAAAAGCTGAGGTGGTCATATTGCCTGGAGTATCCCTTTAAATTCCCTTGCATGTACTTAGAAACATTTGGTTTTATGCTTTTTGGGGCATTTGCCGTGTTTATAACTTGTTCCGGAAAGATCTCACATGCACGTGTTCTTATTGTGTTATTGTTGTGGGATCTCTGTCCTCGTTGATCTGCTGCTGGGAGGTCAGGTCTTCCAGGACCATTCCTTGGAAGAAGGACCAGTATGGACGTTATGTAAAGCAGGGGTCATCAACTTCTGGTTACCAAGCATCATGGGAGATAATTCTGAAACATCTGGGGGGCCAAGGCTGCTGACCCCGGCTCTATAGAGTCCCCTAAGCCTTGCTCGCAGTCCAGGATCATCTCTTTGGGTTTGTGTCATTTTGGGAGAGATTTATGTTATTGTGTACTTTGTGCACTTTGTGTGCTCTCGCAAACTCATTTTATTTAAAGTTTTTCAGGGGTCAAATCGAGAGGGAACGAATGGGAACGCTGATCCTCCACTGATTTGACAGAACGCGTCGGTCCCACGCACTATAAAGCTTGTATCCAGGTGTTCAGTCATATGTTTCATGTTAAGTCACAATAAATAATATGTGTGATTTATAGGAACCATTTTATAAAACTCTCTGGGCTTCATTACATTCTCAACACTAAAACGGGAGCGCAAGGGAGAAAAAAACGCGCCCACAGTTTTCTCCCTACCGTCCCTGTTTTAACGTGAGATTACAATGCAGGCACTTAACAAGCTGCCTGCATTGTTAGCAGGCGCTACACCCCGGGATGCTCGCCGCTAAGCGCCGCCGCGAGCATCCACTCGATGGATTAGGGATGGGCTGCCGGTTCGATTCGAACATCGGCTGTTCGAAAGTTCGCGAACTTTGAACTTTTTGTTATGTTCGCGGAAAGGTAGCGAAAAAAAAGTTTTAAAAAAGTTCTAAAAAATGCTTAAAAGATCCTAAAAAAATCTAAAAATAAAGAGACTCTTTACTGCAGAAAATAATAATAATAATAAACGGTTTATTAGATTTTGAATTAAAACGGGAATATTTTTAACATTGAAGCCTATGGGATTCATAAACATTTCCCACTCCTTGTTACTCAAACATTTCCCACTCCTTGTTGTTCAAACATTTCCCACTCCTTGTTGCTCAAACATTTCCCACTCCTTGTTGCTCAAACATTTATCACTCCTTGTTGCTTAAACATTTCCCACTCCTTGTTGTTCAAACATTCCCACTCCTTGTTGCTCAAACATTTCCCACTCCTTGTTGCTCAAACATTTATCACTCCTTGTTGCTTAAACATTTCCCACTCATTGTTGCTCAAACATTTACCACTCCTTGGGCCGCATTACAATCCTAGCGTTAAAACGTGTGCGCAAGGGAGGAAAAACTGCGCCTGCAGTTTTACAATTTGCGCCTGCGTTTTAACGCTGGATTACAATGCAGGCGCAAATAATGCTGCCTGCATTGTTTGCGGGCGTTAACCCCCGGAATGCTCGCGGCAAAAACAAAATGATTTAAAAAGGTAACGAACTTTGAACTTTTTGTTATGTTCGCGGAAAGTTCGCGAAAAAAAAGTTTTAAAAAAAGTTCTAAAAAATGCTTAAAAGATCCTAAAAAAATCTAAAAATAAAGAGACTCTTTACTGCAGAAAATAATAATAATAATAAACGGTTTATTAGATTTCGAATTAAAACGGGAATATTTTTAACATTGAAGCCTATGGGATTCATAAACATTTCCCACTCCTTGTTACTCAAACATTTCCCACTCCTTGTTGTTCAAACATTTCCCACTCCTTGTTGCTCAAACATTTCCCACTCCTTGTGGCTCAAACATTTATCACTCCTTGTTGCTTAAACATTTCCCACTCCTTGTTGTTCAAACATTTCCCACTCCTTGTTGCTCAAACATTTCCCACTCCTTGTTGCTCAAACATTTATCACTCCTTGTTGCTTAAACATTTCCCACTCATTGTTGCTCAAACATTTACCACTCCTTGGGCCGCATTACAATCCTAGCGTTAAAACGCGTGCGCAAGGGAGGAAAAACTGCGCCTGCAGTTTTACAATTTGCGCCTGCGTTTTAACGCTGGATTACAATGCAGGCGCAAATAATGCTGCCTGCATTGTTTGCGGGCGTTAACCCCCGGAATGCTCGCGGCAAAAACAAAATGATTTAAAAAGGTAACGAAACTTAACTAAACGAATTTTTCAGCGATGCACATCCCTAATAATAATTATTATTATTTATTAAGTGCCAGCACATTCCGCAGCGCTGTACAAGGTGCAATGGGTAAAGACAGGACAATTCAACAATACATACAGGAGAAGGTCAGTATTGCTGCCAGCCAGGGCTGGACTGGGGCAAAAATTCAGCCCTGGACTTCATCCAGACCGGCCCACTTTAATTATGCAAACGCACAAAAATAGTATATAAACCAATCAGATCATTCAACCAATCATTCTACAGATACCGGAGTTGCTGCAGAGCGATTGGGTAAAGCAACACAGCGGTGCAGAGTGCGCAGCATGTCTTAACCACTTCGCTGCTGAGGACGCGCTCAGCGCGTCCTCAGCAGTCCCGCTGGTGTGCTGAGGACGCGCTGAGCACGTCCTCACATTGGGGTCAGCGTTCGGCCGGGTTCCGGCCGATCGCTGGCCCCTCCGGTGCGGGCTGACATCCTGGATGTCAGCCCGGCATCCGGACCAGCAGCCGCCAGAATTAGGTGTCATCGCGGGGGCGCGATGACACCTAATTCAGGCGCCCCCCCCGCATGTGCGGAGGAGGCGCCTGAAAGGGAGGGTGGGGAGGTCCTTCGGACCTCTCTCCCTCCCGATCGGCGGCGCACAGGGGGTTAACCCAGGCATCATTTGGAAGGGCACAGCCTGCCCTTCCAAATGATGCCTGGCATTAACCCCTGGGGAGCTGGATCGCGAATCGGCGCTGAAAAGCGCTGGTTCGCGATCCTTTCCCGGAGCTGGCCGACATCTTGGATGTCGGCCAAGCCTCCGGGAACTCCCCCAGAGGACTGGCGTCATCGTGCGTAGCACGATGACGCCAGTCCTAGACTTAACCCCTAACTGCCACCAACTGTGGAGATAGGGAGTTCCAATGAACTCCCTATCTCCCGATCCGTGGCAGCTAGGGGTTAAATTTTGCCGTTTTTTTGCATGGCCGTTCCAACGATACCAAACACTACAGTGAAAAATTTTGTTAAAAAAAAAAAAAATTAAAAATAAAAATTAAAAAAAATTAAAAAAAAAAATTAAAAAAAAAAAATTAAACACTTTTTTTTTATTTTTTGGGGTTTGTTAATGCAGCAATATTGTTCCCATTTCAATTATAATGTGAACAATGATGCTGCACTAACGATTTTTGTATGCGGTGCGTTTGTTAAAAATAGTGTCATTTTCCCCAAAAAAAAATGTAACGAGACCCCATCTCTAATTTTTTTAACAAGCGCACCCCATACAAAATATAACCGCAATTGCTCGCATGTTAAAATGTGGAAAAAAACACTTTACACATTGTAAATTATTGAAAATACATATTTTATTGCATTTTTTGTTATAATATACAGACATGACATAACGTATACATATAATAATGACATATTATGAATCTACCGAGTCTGACGGAAAGAACGATATATAATATGTCTGGGTCATATACTAAAATAAGCCTTCAAAACACGTTTAAACATGATGCGCAAAACAGGTAAAAATGACCTCAGCACAGGGGCGGGAAAAGCCTCAGCAGCGAAAGGGTTAAAGTGAGGCAGATTCGCAGCAGGTCTCACCTACACGGAGGCTCCAATATGAGAAAATGACAGACTGCGACTGTTTTACAGATGGTGAGGAAGTTCTCTCCCAATAAAGGTTGTGCACGGTGAAGCAGCATTCACACTGGCGCACTGAGCCATCGGCCCACCGGGAATCTCCCTGTAGTCCCTATGGCCAGTACATGCCTGCTGTCAGCAGATACTGGAGGACGTGAGGGCCCTATTGCCGTGGGAATTTACAATCTAGATGGGTGAGGGTTCCCTGTACAGTACAGATACAAGGTGTTGCTGTAATTTTCATACACAGGTATTATGCAGCACATACATATACAAGATGTTGCTGTATTTCCATACACAGGCATTATGCAGCACATACAGATACAAGGTGTTGTTGTAATTTCCACACACAGGCATTATGAGCACATACAGATACAAGGTGTTGTTGTAATTTCCACACACAGGCATTATGCAGCACATACAGATACAAGGTGTTGTTGTAATTTCCACACACAGGCATTATGCAGCACATACAGATACAAGGTATTGTTGTAATTGCCATACACAGGCATTATGCAGCACATACAGATACAAGGTGTTGCTGTAATTGCCATACACAGGCATTACGCAGCACATACAGATACAAGGTGTTGCTGTAAATGCCATACACAGGCATTATGCAGCACATACAGATACAAGGTGTTGCTGTAATTACCATACACAGACATTATGCAGCACATACAGATACAAGGTGTTGCTGTAAATGCCATACACAGGCATTATGCAGCACATACAGATACAAGGTGTTGCTGTAATTGCATACACAGGCATTATGCAGCACATACAGATACAAGGTGTTACTGTAATTGCCATACACAGGCATTGTGCAGCACAGACAGCTATTGCATTGCTAATAATCTCAGTCTGATCACTACAAACCCCCATAAGCAGGAGATTACCATTTTATTATCTTCTGCAGCACATTTACTGCATCTGCCTGTATGCTGAGAATGCAGACCCCTTGTAAGCAGGAGATCTCACCACTTTATTATCTGTCTACAGCACATTTACTGCATCTGCCTGTATGCTGATAATGCAGACCCCGTGTAAGCAGGAGATCTCACCATTTTATTATCTGTCTGCAGCACATTTACTGACACAAAGGCCATTTCTGCCTGTATGCTGATAATGCAGACCCCGTGTGACATTGTGCCAGATAAGGGACGCCATCTAGAGTTTACAACCTTTAATCCCAGTGATATTTTTTTTGTAAAGGATAAACATATACATGAAAAAGTAAAAATGAGTAAATGTACATTATTTTATTTATCTCAAAAATTTAATTTATCTTTATAACAAAATTTCTATTATACCCTGTATTTAACCCTTTCCTGATGCAGGATGTTCTATGACACCCTCGTGTCGGTGGACCTGAAAACTGTGGGATGAATAGCACGCCCCATTTGTTTCAACAGACACCTACTGGTCAGCCCGCCCACCCGCACGTGGTATGTCATCTGTGTATGCAGGCCGGAGTCAGCTCCAGAAAGCCGTGGGGCATGTTGTTACACCCTGACGACTTTAAGACGCACCCACCAGGCACCACCCGCCCAGCAGCAAAAGGTTAATTGTTCACTTGAAATCTCATGTTTCAAATAAATGTTATGATATACTTTTTTTTAAAAAAAGTGCTTGTAGTGAAGGGGTTGACAACAGAATACACAGAAAGAGAATGTTAGTGACTGAGGCGATGTATCTATCGAGTCGTCAAGAAGCTGCTCATCTTCCCATTACAGACAATGCTTTAGGTTGTCCTTGTTTTGTTATGTTTGTTTTCCTTGTTTCGTTATGCTTGTTTTTTTTTCCCTGACTCGTTATTTTGTTTCTGTTGTCCTTGTTTCGTTATCCTTTTTTTTTGTTGTCCTTTTTTCCTTATGTTTGCTTTTGTTGTCCTTATTTCGTTATCCTTTTTTTGTTGTCCTTGTTTCGTTATGTTTGTTTTTGTTGTTCTTGTTGCATTATGTTTGTTTTCCTTGTTTCGTTATGTTTGGTTTTTATTTCCCTCATTCGTTATCTTTGTTTTTGTTGTCCTTGTTTCGTTATCCTTTTTTTGTTGTCCTTGTTTCATTATATTTGTTTTTGTTGTCCTTGTTTCGTTATCTTTGGTTTTTTGTCTTTATTTCGTTGTTTGTTTTTGTTGTCCTTGTTGGGTTGTTTGTTTTTGTTGTCCTTGTTTTGTTATATATTTTTTTTTTCCCCTTTTTTGTTATGTTTGTTTTTCTTGTCCTTGTTTCCTTATGTTTGTTTTTATTGTCCTTGTTTCATTATGTTTTTTTTTTTTTCCTTGTTTCGTTATGTTTGTTTTTGTTTTCCTTGTTTCGTTATGTTTGTGTTTGTCCTCTGGTGATTTGAAGACGTCTCCTAGAAAACACAAGCAGTGTGACGCGTGGACGTCTCCTTCTTCAAGTCGACTCCATTGTACTCCAGAATTTTGATTGTCTTAAATGAATATGTGGATTTTTGGGCTGTCAAAAAAAAAAAACCTTTTGAAAATTGGACAAAAAAAAAGGTCAGGCATTAGAGGAAGGCTCATCAATCAAACATAAATCAGCATAAATCTTTTCGTGTCATCAGCAGGATTTTGGAAAGCTGCTAAGATGTACAGTATAGAGAGCTGATAAGTGGCTTTAAGAGCTGGAAGGCGGCCAACTGCCAGTGCGCCGGCAACAAGGACAGCAGCGGAAATGGCCATTTCAATCATTACGTATCAGCACGAGAATATCCACCATTTATTTCCGTGGAAGGTCGCATGCCGGTATGCTTTATGTATCGATCTGGGAGCCATGCAGTAAATGAAGACATACTGTAACGATACATGATATGAGCATCTGCCTCTTTTTAATTATCCAGTAAAATGGAGGGAAAATATATATTTTTTAATTAAAATCACTGAAAAAATTAAACAAGTTAATTAAATTTCATTAACAATAAAACACAAAAAAATCTATGTACACAAAATGTATTAACAATGGCGCATATCAGTGCATAAATTCCATATAGCAATGGATTCAGTAGGTTCCCAGATACAGTTGGGTTCCTGGAGCCCTGATGAAGTGAGAAGTGGACTCTCACGAAATGCGTCGAGCAAAATCTTCTGTGGAATTGGGCAGTGTGCTTAGAGGTCCCTAAGTCGGATGGTTCTGGGTTCTTTTTAAAACCTTCGGTTTGCAGATCATGGACGGTTCTGGACGAGAATTGCGGGAGGTCTGAGCCATTGCAGCAAATGTTCACATGCACATTTTGTGTGTGCTTTGAAAATTGTGAGTTTTTTTTTGTCACTGTTTTTAAGAGTTTTTTATTTCTAAAATTACTGCACTATATAGCTCTCCACGTTTTTCCAGATTGGAGTGAAGGTGAACTACAAAAAAGTAGGAACCAACTGTATCTGGGAATCTACTGATTCCATTGGTATATGGAATTTATGCACTTACCTGCGCCATTGTTAATACGTTTTGTGTACTATTTTAGTATACCCCGGATTTTTTTTTTATTTTTATAAAACACACTATGTTAATATTGTTTTATTATTATTTATTTATTTTTTAGTTTTGTTTTACATTTACACCAAAGCTAGTTTTTTTTTTTTTTTGTGAAAGGATTTTACCAGGAAGGATACATTGAGATTTCTCTCGTTTTCAAGTATGTCCTGCGTGGTGAGTATGTACCGTTAGGTGTCTTGCCAAGGACACTTACTGGAGAGGTTGCTCGCTGGGATCGAACCCATGACTCCACAGGCTCTCTCCATGCAGAGCGGTGACATTACCTCTACTCCACCCAGCCGGTAGTTATGTTTGGTATCATTGGAAAGGCCATGATCAGGCCTTTCCATTGATACCAAACATGACCCTTTAGCTGCTACGTGGATCCAAATGATCCCCCTACCTCCACTTGGCAGCTAGGAGGTTAACTGACCAAATGATGTCATCGCATATACAGCGACGACGTCATTGGGTGGAGTGACCTGCAGGCTTGGCTGACATCCAAGATGTCAGACCTTTCCAGGTTCCAATCGCGATTCAGTGCCTAAGGGGTTAAAGAGAGGCACCGCTGAAAAAGGCAGACCCTGCCCTCTTCAGCAGTGTCTCTCTCTTTTTCCTAGCTCCAGCCATTTGGGAGGGAGAGGGCTCCAAACGAGCCCCCCTCCCTTTCACATTATTCACTGCAGGCACTGAGTGGCATCTGGCAATGACATCATGGCTGCCCCTTTTAAGGTAGTAAAGTGTTAAGACATTTGTTCACTTTTATTCTTTCACTTAAACCTGTATCACATGCAGACACCTCTATGCTACAACTCACCTTGTTTCTTGGGCTTTTGTAATGTTTATAAATTTTTTGATTCATGATTTTTTGAAATAATTTTAAGAGAAAATAACATTACTATCACTTTTACTATTGTAGCGCTGTATTAGTTGGCTCGATGTAATTGACTGTTACTGCCACTAGAGGGAGACAGAGCCTGGAGACATTATGGGCTATGCTGGACTAAAAAGACTTCATCTCCCAGAACCCTTGGCAAAGGGAAGTGGGTGTACTGGCACAAGGAGGGACATCCGAAGCCTCGTGCAAGACACAGGCAGAGCGAGTAGAGCGACGGAAGGAGTAGGATGCACGCAGGACACTGTCAGGGATCGCAACCAGGTCAGCGTGTGGACGCTGCCATATTCGGTGCTGGAGATCGGGGACAGAGATTGTGCTGTCACCTATTGCATTCTACTAAGCAACCAGAAGGACCATTAAGTTCCAGCAGGACCCCGAGTGAGGAGGCCACAAGGATAGAATGGGTGTGCAGGCGGTGGATCAATTCTGGTTGCAGAGAACGGCGATCGGTAGAGCAGATTCGTTGGCACCGGGTTCCAGTCGCGGAGAGAGATCCTTGGTTGAGTCATCGGTTCTTGACACTTTGTTCGTCAGATGGGTGAGAGGCCTCAAGGCCTACGGTTCCGAAACGAAAGTGTGCACTTGGTTAATTGCTTCAATCCACAGGGCCCCAACGTTGACTAGTCGAAGATAATTTTGTTCATTCACTGGCCAGTTGAATATAGTACCCGGGTACCCTAAGACACTATCTTTTGAGCCATTTTGAACAGGACTTAAACTTGCAAACTGAGGGGTATTAACCGTTTCTTTTCCGCCATGTGTTTTTCCTGTGTTGCGCAGTCCTGTCATTTTTCTCAACGTACATTTGTATTATATGCCACTTTATTGATCCAGTAAAGTATATAACTTAGAAAATCCACAACAGTGCTGGTGTGTAGTGATTCCTAGTGCGGTGAGACTATCCTGGGGTTATTCAGCGTCTCCTCCGAGATGAGCGCTACACTATATTCAAGTCTCACGAGATATATTTTGCATTTCAGGATATTTGAACCAACTTTTTCACGGAGCTGAACCTCCAGTCGCTTTGACGTTTCAGTCGGACTTTGTCTGCCGCATACTAGAGTTGCTGCTATATTAGTAACTTTGTTTCTACATTATTTTATCAGGGTTATTCAGACAGCACCGAAATATTACGAGATTTTGAAGCTCTCCTGTTCGATTCACCGACCCAGTATTCAGTATTCACCACAGGGTCCTAGAAGTGCAGTGAATCGACCTGCCAAACAAATCCAAAAACCAACGCTGAATTGATTCAGACAACCGACGAATGCATCCGACGATCTGCCGCAAAACCGCCGAATAGATCCGAAAAAAGCCGACGACCAGCCGCCAGAAAAAGTCAGCAAGCCGCCGAAAAAGGGTAAAAAAAAAAGGCAACTTTTAAAGGGCATTTTCCAAAAAAACTACTGCATGAAAATGCCTGAAAATAATACATAAGATCCTATGAATAATAATAAAAAAGTCTGTTACAGAGAAAAAAACATCATTAAAAAAGCTAATAATAATAATAATAATAGAAAAAAAAATTGCTGAAAAAAATCCCCAAAAAATTTAATAAATTAAAAGACTTTTGCTGCAAATGAAAAGAATAAACAGTTGAATAAATATTTAATAAAAACGAGAATATTTTTAACATTGAAGCCTATGGTATTCGCCTGAATAAACCTGCCGAATGAAAACACCGAACATCAGGGCATTTCAATGACATTTCTCTGCTGTTCAATGTGAATAGATTAACCATTGCTTCTCTATGGGGGATTTCACTGCCGTCGAACAGGCACCGTATTTCGCTGCCAATTCACCAATATTTGGCGATTTGCCATCTTTTTGAATAGCTGAATGGCCACGAAATTGCACCATATGGGGACATTCACAGTTTGGTGCAATTTATGGACAATTTGTTGTTTTTTGAAGAACCCTGTATGTTTTTTGGGATCTGTTTTAGTTTGAGATTGTTACTGGTCAACGTCAACTGTAACAAGTTTACGTATTTATGATCAGTTCAATCATTCGCACTTTTCCCATTTGTTTCTGGATGCTTGCATCACTGTGAATCACCGGAATGACCACCGATTGAAGGGTACAGCAGTGATTTCTAGTTGAGGGTCTTTTAAGAGTGCCCCTACATTTATCACCGGAGGAATTTTTACCTTAGCATAAAAATGGTTTATTTTTAATCCATGATGCATTTTGGGAATTGTCTCGTGTGCTCATCACGCGCCGTTATTTTCCGCTCTGTTACAGGAAGCTTTATTCACGCGGTTTGGGAATAAAAATGGAAAATAAAGTCCAAGGTTTTTTTTCTTGCCGCACTATTTAATGAGGTAAAAAAAATCCAAATTAACAACTTTGTATCAGTGAAATTCGCTGCTAAATTTTAATTACTTGGTAAAACAAATTATCAGTAAAATGAGGGGAGAGACGAGAATGCGATACCTGCAGCTTACACCGCGTCTAATTAACATTTATTACTAATTTATTACAATGCTCAGACGTTAATGAGCCGTCCCACTCACGTGTATTATTTATTATTATTTAATGAGGATTCGATGATAGACCTGGTTTATCACCCTCATGGGTTAATATCAATTCATCTTTCCATCAGGCACAAGGTATAAAGAATTTTAGCCACTGATGAAGCTCTAAAAAGCGAAACGCGTCTCAGTTTATTGTAATTAATAAAGCACAAATTTATTTACATCTTTTGGCTGGAACCTTGTTTTTGGTGGTGGCACCGAGGTTCTAGATCATATTGGTTTTTCCACTACAGGAGACCACATAGATGTCCAAAGACTAGATGCTGAGCACATCCATTGAGCTGGAATATTTTCAGGCTCTATATCATCGATGGCATTGAGGCGCCAAGTCACGGATGACCAATGGGGAGCAGGGATCATTTTGGTTCTGGGAGTGAGAGGATAATAGAGTGACTTACTGAGCCAAGAGACATTCAGGCTCTGGACCATGTGAGTTCTATACTGCGGATATATATTGGTTGGTTATACCAGTTTCACCCTTCTATTTGAGATTACGGATATTGAAGAAGACGTGGGGAAGGTTCCACCCTAGAATTGAAATTCACTGAGTGATCAATGAGATCAATGATATTTTGATGGCTCAGTAAAATGTGACTTGTATGACAAAGGACCTTCTATGAACTTATGGTGTTGTTACTATACTGTACCATTGGATATATGTGGGGGTTTATCTCTATATGTTTGAGACATTGTTGGTGGAATTTTGCAGAAAATCAGTGTTATAAGACAGGTGATTGTATACTTAACCATTCTATTACACACAGGGCGAAGGTTCCTTATGTGTATTGTGGTGAGATTGTGCTGTATATGCGATGCGCCATATCATCTTTGATTGTTTCCTTTTTTTTTCATGTCAGATCATTTTGGTGACATTTTTTTCGTTTCAGTTCAGTTTGTTACAAAATTTATTTCAATTTTGATCGTTTTGTTCAGTTTTTTCATCATTTTGTATAATTTTCGTTCCGTTTTATTTCATTTAGGTCCCATAACGAAATGATTTTATGTGCGTTGAAACTTTAATTCGGGAGTTCGTATTTTCGGGCAGTCGATATTTTGTTTCGGAAATGCTCCCGAAAGAACGAAAATGGTAAATTTTGTGTGAAATTCAATTCGGTACGAAACAAATTGCACATCCCTAATATATTTATTTATATAAATAATATATATATATGCAACATTATTATTATTACTCCATTGAGGCTTCTCCTCTGCCGGTCACATGACCTGCAGGATCTTGCCTCGCGAAATCCGGCAGGTCGGCGTAGTGATTTGCAGAAGGAGACTGAGGGACTTTATCCCTCAGTCTCTCTCTGCTCCCGGTGGCAAGAAGGAGCGGATGGAGTCGCCGTTCTCGCCGCGGGATTAGAGGTGAGTATGTGATTTTCCGGAGGGAGTTTCTGCTGGTGCTGACGGATTCCGCAGAAGTTTCAATTTTGACACTTTCAATCGTATTGTTTTTTTTTACCCGTTCGGTGGCTTGTCGGCTTCCTTCTGCTGCTGTTGGTCAGCGCTGTGCTCGGCGGCTACATTTGGCAGCTGTCCGGAATGTTTGCGGCTGATGTTCGGCAGGTTGGCGGCGGCGGGTGACGTGTTTGTGGCTGGTTGGCCGTGGGATTCGGTGGCCGAGTCCGTGCACTTCAGGGACCCTGCCGAGAATTCTGAATTCACTGTAGGGTGGGGAAATTTGATTCCCCGAAGTGCGGGAAACGAGAGAGCACCGAAATGTCGGCGACATTCCGTTGCTCTGAATAACCCCCTTTGTGTTGGCTTACCGTTGACCCAAAACATAGGATTACCCATATCCATGGTAAAGCCTAACCCTAAACTCAACTCTAACCATAAACCTTAACCCTAACCTTAGCCCTAAAATTTACTTTTACTCAGGGAGAGTTGGTTAGTCTGCAATTTAGCCGGATAAAACCTGATGTCCGATTTCATTTTCGTCTTTACCTAAAGCTAGATACGACTAACCAGTGGTACATAAAGAGTAGTGATGGGCCGAACACCCCCGTGTTCGGTTCGCATTCGAACACGAACATTTGAAAAAGTTCGAATTCGAACGCGAACACGATTCGAACTCAATGCAAGTCAATGGGACTCAAACGTTCGAATTTCAGAGTGCCCTCCAAGAGGGCATATATGCAAGATATTTGCCATAAAAGGTGTATGGGGTCCGGGTAGTGCCCTGGGGGACAGGAAACAAGGACAAAATTTAAAAAAAAAATCATTTTTAAAGGAACAGTGATTTTTCCATGACATAAAGGTTAAGAATAAAAACGAAAATTCCTTCAAATATTGTGCCTAGGAGGTCCCCATAACCTGCCTGTGAAGTGGTGGATTTGTAGGATGTATAGAAACATTTAAAAAAAAAATGACATTTCAAATAACGGTAAATGGTTTTCCTTTAATCTATTCATAAACAACTGCTTGGGGCGGCAGCCTGTATGAAAAGAGGAGACGTTTTAGGACACACAGAACAAGTTTAGTGATTTTGTGGCTAAATTATGGTGAAACATATGCAGGCTTTGGATGAAAGTATCAACAGGTGCATTAAAATTGGACCTTTGGTGCAAGCTAGTGCCTTCACACCGTAACCCCTCTGTGGTAATGTGGAAGAGTGCAGGGGTGGACCCTGCCATCAAATATTACAATGATATGAATCTGGTACAGGCGTCAGTGCACCCAAATATTGGGCCTTTGGTGCCAGCTAGTGCCTTCACACCGTAACCCCTCTGAGGTATTGTGGAAGAGTGCAGGGGTGGACCCTGCCGTCAAATATTACAATGATATGAATCTGGTACACACGTCAGTGGCAGTGCACCCAAATATTGGGCCTTTGGTGCCAGCTAGTGCCTTCACAACGTAACCCCTCTGAGGTATTGTGGAAAAGTGCAGGGGTGGACCCTGCCATCAAATATTAAAATGATATGAATCTGGTACATGCGTCAGTGGCAGTGCACCCAAATATTGGGCCTTTGGTGCCAGCTAGTGCCTTCATAACGTAACCCCTCTGAGGTATTGTGGAAGAGTGCAGGGGTGGAGGTTTTGGGAATGCAGAAGAGATCCCCGATCTAGTCAGTTACATCAGCATCAGGGGAGTGATAGCTGCTGCTGATCCAGGTATGATTCATTTTTATAAATGTCAGCCGGTCTACAGAGTTGGTGGACAGACGCACTCTTTTGTGACAAAACCTTTTGTGACAAAACCTCCAGCGGCACTGAACGTCCTTTCAGAAAGCACGCTGGATGAAGGGCAACCTAGTAGCTGCATAGCATATTGGCTAAGTTCTGGCCAGTGATCCAATCTCAACACCCAGTAAGCCAGTGGATCATCTGCTGTAAAGGTATCCAGGTCTGCCCGTGCCCCTAGGTAGTCCTGCACCATGTGGTGAAGACACTGGCAATGGGTGCCTACATTTGACGTCTCTGGGCATCGTGGACTAAAAAAATTGCAAAAGGCATCAATCAAGCGGCCCCCTTCACCGCTCTTCCTCTGATAAACCGCAGCCTCAGAAGCATGTGTGTCATCACTTTGTAACCTACCAGTGCCTGGAAAGGTGTTACACAAGTGTCGCTTTAGAGCATCCTCAAGTTGTTTCATCCTGTGCTCCCTCTGTGAGGGCAGGATGAGCTCTGCAACCTTCCCTTGTATCGTGGATCAAGAAGGGTTGCCAACCAGTAATGATGCCTCTCATTGATAGCACGAATCCTGGGGTCCTTTAGCAGGCTTTGCAGGATAAGGGAGCCCATGCAGCATAGGTTGGAGGTGGCATTAGTTTCCGAGTGTTCCTGGTCGCTGAGGATAACCGTATCGTGCACTACCTCCTCCCAGCCACGTACTAGTCCTTGGGTTTCTGGAGACACAAAACCTTCCCTTGAGGAATCCCCACCTTCAATGCCCCCACAACTTAAATATTCCTCCTCCTCTTCATCCTCCTCCTATCTGATCTGAGGACCTGCAGGAATGCTGTCTGCATAAAGACTGGGGCCTTGAGAGCTAGGGAAGTCCTCCTCTTCCTCCCGCTGCTCTGCCTCTAGTGCCACATCTATAATTCCCTGCAGAGTGCGCCCAAGGAGGAATACTAAAGGAATTGTGTCACTGATGCATGCACTGTCCCTGCTCACCATCCTCGTTGCCTCCTCAAATGGTGACAGTACAGTGCATGCATCCTTGATCATCAGCCACTGCGGAGGGGGGAAAGCAAGTTGACCTGAAACTGTCCTTGTGCCATACTCACACAGGTACTCATTGATGACCCTCTGTTGCTTGTGCAGACGCTGCAGCATTGCCAATGTCGAGTTCCACCTGGTGGGCAGGCCACAGATCAGACGGTTTGTGGGAAGTTGGAATACTCTTTGAATTTCTGCCAGGCGAACACTTGCTGGGAATGACCGTCTGAAGTGGCTGCAGACTTTTCTGATCTGGCTGAGAAGCTCTGCCAGCCCTGGGTACCTGGTTAGGAAATGCTGTACCACCAGATTTAGGACGTGTGATAGGCATGGTACATGCATCAATTTACCCAGGTGTAGGGCGGAGAGAAGGTTGCCGAAATTATCACAGATGACCATTCCCAGCTCAAGCTGGCGTGGTGTTAACCATCTCTGCGCCTGCCCCTGCAGAGCTGACAGAATTTCTGGCCCGGTGTGGCTTCTGTCCCCTAAACAAACCAGCTGAAGCATAGTATGGCATCTTTTTTCTTGAGCCATTCCGTAGCCCCTGCCACGCGTCGGTTTAACTGCCACTTCGCCAGAGACAGAAAAGGAGGAGGAAGAGGTGGTGGAGCAGACAGACCTCATATAAGCAGCTTTCTGGAGGTGTGGTGGATGAACAAGCTCCAGCACAGAGCCCCATCCTGGATCCCTCCCAGCTGCAAGCAGAGTTACCCAGTGTGCCGTGAAGGAAATGTAACGGCCCTGTCCATGCTTGCTTTACCACGTATCTAAAGTAATGTGCACCTTGCTGCTGAGCTGACTGCCTTTCCCAATGACTCCATAACACGGTCTTCCACGTGCTGGTATAGTGCTGGAATGGCCTTCCGTGAAAAGAACTGGCGTTTTGGAACCTGCCACTGTGGTACAGCACATTCAGCAAATTCACGGAAGGAGGCAGAGTCCATCAGTTGGAAAGGTAGCAGCTGTAATGCGAGTAATTTTGCCAAGCTGACATCTAGACGCTGTGCAAGGGGATGGTTGTGACTATATTTTTTCTTAAGCTGCAGCAGCAGCTGGGGCAATGAAATCTGACTGCGTATATCTGCAGCTGATCGGATGCTGTCAAATTCTGAGGAAGGACCTGATACACCCATTACTATAACATCATCCCTGTCAGTGGAGGTTGTAGACATGGCATGACATATAGTGGGGTAGAGACAGATGAGGAGCGATGGGAAGTGTTGTGCCAACAGGATGCATGACAGGTGGTCATATGTTACTTCAAGCATGTGGTACCCAAGCGGCTGATGTTTCTCCCACGCTTGATCCTCTTCAGACATAGCTTACAAATAGCAACGCTGCGGTCTGCTGCACATGTCGCAAAGAACTTCCAGACAGCAGAGTTCCTGGATGTGTGCTTAGAGACAACAGCACTCTGCACCTGAGCAGCTCTGACATCTGATGCCATGGACTGGCTATGGTTGCTCATAGAGGACATTGTGCCTAGTTTTTGTTGTGCCTCCTCCTCCACACTTGACTCCTCTGTTCGATCAAGCACCCAGGTGGAATCAGTGACCTTATCATCGTCATCACCCCTTATCTCCTCGTCACTGGAGCCAACTTGGCAGTATTATGCAGCTGCTGAGGGAATATGAGTGCCAGTTCTTTGTGTGTCACTGGCACCCCCTCCCTTTAGGCTGATTATACTCCCTTCCTCAACCTCAGAGTTTGAATCAGAGCACTGGAGTTGCTGCGCATCCTCAAGCAGCATGTTGCTGTCATTGTAGTGAAACAATTCAGCTGACTCCTCCTTGTATGATGGTGAGGCTATGGCAGGAGTAGCTGTGGACATGGAGACTGCAATAGATGTTTTGGCAGCTGAGGTGGACTGTAAACCAATACAAAACTGGCTGGCAGAGGACTCGGAGGATGAAGTTGGCCTGGTTAGCCAATCCACCAAATCCTCTGTATGCTGCTGCTGCTTAAGTCGGCCAGCACCAGTTAGAAAGGACAAGCAGGCCCCTGCAGAGGATGCACCACATCCACGACGACCAGGGGCACAGCCTTCCAACACAGAGGCTGCTTGCCCTCTTAACTGTGCCTGGGAGCGTCTGCCTGTCCTTTTTGGTCTTTCTGACATGGTGAGTGATACATAGATTAAAGATATACAGAACTCTGATTCAACTCTGGTATAAAGATTGGAGATATGCAGAACTCTGATTCAATTCTGGTATATAGATTAAAGATATTCAGAACTCTGCTATAAGTCATCGATTTCACTGATATTTTCCCTGCAAGGCTACCAATGTCCTCTACTCTCTCTCTGTTTCACTTCCTTTCCTGCAGGCTGCAACACCCTGATAGCTGATAAGACCCAGATTCAACTCTGAATACATAAAGATACAGATTAAAGATACAGATGAACTCTGATTCAACTGTGGTATTTTATGGTATCTAGAATTAAAGATATACAGATTTTCCAGAACTCTGCTATAAATCAGTGATACTCCCTGTCCCTGATAGCTGGCAGTGCCAAGACACAGATTAAAATTCCCAGAACTCTGGTATAACTCAGTGATACACCCTGATAGCTGGCAGTGCCAAGACACATATTAAGATTCCCAGAACTCTGGTATTACTCAGTGATACACCCTTGTAGCTGGCAGTGCCATCACACAGATTCAAATTCCCAGAACTCTGGTATAACTCAGTGATACACCCTGATATGCAACAATCTCCTCTCCTCTCTGATTCACTCCTGCAACAAACACATGCTGAGGCTGCGGGGGAAGCCTTATATAGTGTGCTGCGGGACTTAGCTCTGTGAGCCCGTGATTGGGCAAAATTTGCCCAATCAGGACTCTGAGCCCTGATTGGCATAGTCTTGCACCTGTCTTGCACCTGTGGTCAGGTGCAAGGCTGTAGCCAATTACAAGCTTCAGGCCAGTGGAAAAGTGCATTGTGGTCCATTGTGGTGCATTGTGGGCGAACACGCGGCGAACACGCAGAAATGTTCACTGTTCGACGAACGGTCAATGTTCGATGCAAACTTATGTTCGCATCGAACCATCAACCCATCCCTAATAAAGAGTAAACCAGTATCAGATATGTATAAAGTGTAAATATATACAGTATATATTATATACTTAGCTATTTATTTATTGATATGTAATTATTATATATATATATTGAATATACTCAGGTATGTTGGTACTTATTGATACGTATAAATTTTAAATATATATATATATATATTGTATTCAGCGCTGTTCTTCCTGCGTTGTGGAGTCAGCAGCTTTCTTGCCCCTAATTGATAACTCAAAAAGAAGGGAATGTAAAAGCCACAGAGACCACAAGGCACACTGTTTGCCTGCGGCACTTTCTGTCCATAATTCTGTGTGTCCACCGGGGATGGTGAGATCTCTGGCTCTCTATATCTGAGGAAATGGAAGCAGACCGCGGCGAGGACGGCCTGATCTCTGCCAGAAAAGATGATAAGACACAAAATAACACACAGCGTCCCGTCCGCGATCAGGGGGGAGAGCGCTATACACAAAATAACACACCATCCCGTCCGCGATCAGGGGGAGAGCGTTATACACAAAATTACACTCCTTCCGTCCGCAATCAGGGAGGAAAGCGCTGTACACAAAATAACACACCATCCCGTTCGTGTCCCGCGAACAGGGAGGAGAGCGCTATACACAAAATAACACACTTTCCCATCCACGATAAGGAAGGCGAGTGCTGTACACAAAATAACACACCGTCTCGTCCGCGATCAGGGAGGAAAGCGCTATACACAAAATAACACACTGTCCCGTCCGCGAACCGGGAGGAGAGCGCTACACACAAAATAACACACTGTCCCATCCACGATAAGGAAGGAGAGCGTTGTACACACAATAACACACCATCTCGTCCGCGATCTGGGAGGAAAGCGCTATACACAAAATAACACAGCATCTCAATCTGCGATCAGGAAGAAGAGCGCTATACACAAAATAACACAGCATCTCATCTGCGATCAGGAAGAAGAGCGCTATACACAAAATAACACACTGTCCCATCCACGATAAGGAAGGAGAGTGCTGTACACAAAATAACAGACCGCCTCGTCCGCGATCCGGGAGGAAAGCGCTATACACAAAATAACACACCATCTCATCTGCGAACAGGAAGGAGAGTGCTGTACACAAAATAACACACCGTCTCGTCTGCGATCAGGGAGGAAAGCGCTATACACAAAATAACACACCGTCCAATCCGCGATCAGGGAGGAAAGCGCTATACACAAAATAACACACCGTCTCGTCCGCGATAAGGAAGGAGAGCGTAGTACACAAAATAACACACCGCCCAATCCGCGATCAGGAGGAGAGCGCTATACACAAAATAACACACCGTCCCATCCACGATCAGGGAGGAGAGCGCTATACATCAAATAACACACCATCCTCTCCGCGATAAGGGAGGAGAGCGCTATACACCAAATAACACACTGTACCATCTGCCAGGGCCGGATTAATATAGGGGCAGATGGAGCAGCAGCTCCAGGCCCATGCCTCAGAATAGGCCCAGAGAAAGGATAACTATGTTTGCATTTGAACCCCTGTATCTCCAACTCCATAGCAGCTACAGGTGAAGTATCACTGGAAAGGCCAGAGAATGACCTTTCCAATGATACCAAACATGACCAGGTTTAAGTAACAAAAAATAAAATAATAAATATTAACTCTTTCTTTCCAACAGTAATATTTTTCAATTTTCAATTATAAAGTAAACAATGATGCTGCACTAACTCACCATCACATTTCTCATGTCACCAACAAGTGTGGAGGTGTTGGTACATGGTACAATCCATTGTTACGAATTGTTACATCAAAAACCTAAACCGCCACACTGCAGCGAAGAGCACTGCGGGGAACTTTGGACCCCTGCGTCACTAATCTTAACACCACACAAGGTCAAGTGAGGTGTCAATGGACAGGGCAGAGTCTGGCCTTTGCATTAATACTAAACCTGACCATGTAAAATCTAAAATAAAATATTTTTAAAAAATATATTTTTAGTTCCAAAGTGATGGCATTGTCTATTCGTCTCGTATAAAATGAGCAATACCCCTGCCACTACTCACCTTCTCATTTCTCACGCTGGGAGCAAGGTCAGTGTTTTATACATAGTCATATTACTCGTAAAAAATCACAAGGGAAATATTTCCTTTTTTTTTTTTCATTTTTTGGTTCAAATTTTATATTCTCTCAGAAAAATGCAGTAACAGGTTCCCATTTCACTTTAATGTTAACAAGAACGCCATATAGAATATGTAACCACAAAGGTTTGGATGATAAAAGGGGGAAAAAAAAATGACACTCTTTAAATGAGTGAAATCTGAATGAAAAATGAATCACACAGGATCTGCCTGGTTAGATATACTCGTATCTGCACTAATAAATAACCAAAAATATGTTTTCATTTCACTAAATTACAAAAAAAGCCACCAAAATATTCAGCTCCCGCCCCATAGAGATCTTAATCCGGGCCTACTTTCCGCGATCAGAGGGGAGAGCGCTATACACAAAATAACACACCGTCCTGTCCGTCCGCGACTATTTAGAAAGCAGTCAGTTCACCAAATGTTGGTGAATTGCCTGTGAATACGGCGCCTGTTCGGCGGCAGTGAAATCCCCCATAGAGAAGCAATGGTTAATCTATTCACATTGAACAGCAGAGAAATGTCAGTGAAATGCCCTGCTGTTCGGTGCTTTCATTCATCAGGTTTATTCAGGCGAATCCCATAGGTTTCAATGATAAAAATATTCCCGTTTTCATTCAATATCTAATAAGGCTAGGGTCAGACTGAGGCAGTGCGAACGCGCGTTCTGGCGCACATAATCACGGCCGCACTAGCAGCAGATGCCAGGCAATGACAGCCAATATACGAAGTACGGTCGCACAAAAGTCCGGCCGCGCAACGCAAGTGGAAAATGAACGCATTTTTTCGAGAACGTTAAACCGCTGGTACTGACGTACAGAGTGCGCTGCGGCCGCATGGCAGCGTGTGTGCGTGATTAGGAGACGTCAGACGCTGCTAGTGTGCGGCCAACATAACGTTCAAACAGGCGGATTTCCCTAGACTTCTTTTTACCCCATCGTCATGAAATACGTCCAGAATTGCGCATCGTCTGACCACTTAAGCGTATTCCGTGAAAAAATGCGTGCGCACGCATCGACGTACATTTTGACGGTGGCCGCAGAAAATGCGCTCATCTGTCCCTAGCCTAAACCGTTAATTAATTTAAGCTGCAGCAAAAAGTCTCTAATTGTTTTTTCTTTTTCCTGTAACCGCCCTTTTTATTATTATTCATAGGATCTTATATGTAAATTACAGACATTTCCGTTCTGTAGTTTTCTTGCAATCAGCGTTTAAATTTGAAACTTTCAATGTTTTTTTTTTTTTTTTTAAACCTGTTCGGTGGCTTTTACCGGCGGCTGGTCGGCGATTTGTTTGGCAGATCATTGACTTTTTACGGATGTGTTCGGGTTTTTTTCGGTGGATTTGCGGCGGATGGTGAGTTTTTTTCAGATGCGTGCAGTGTTTTTTTTGCGGTTTTGGGTGCTTTTTACGTTCAACGTGGTGGATTTTTGGATCCGTCCCCGTAGAGTCAAGGAAACTGATTCCCCGAAGTGCGAGGAACGAGAGAGCAATGAAATGTCGGCGACATTTCGGTGCTCTCCCAATAACCCTGATATTGTGTGTGATATCATTATTGTATTTATACTTTCTGATCCTAGGAGATAAGAACACGTAGAGTTGTCCATGCGGCCGGCCTGATCATCGATGCGTCAGTCATTGTGTCTTTTTATGGAGCTGGGGGGGGGGGGTGTTGCGCGTCTTGCGGTGCAGAGTTCCCTGTGTTTTCTCATGTTGCTCTGTAAGTGAGACACACATGTGGATTTATTCTTTCCCGGCCTCCTGCCGCTCAGTGAGTCTGGATGCTGTCCATCTATGTCAGCCACCTGCTGTGTCTGTAACCGGCGGAGGTTGATAGGATCTGCACCCGGCGCTCGTTAATGCACTGTAAATGGCTGCCCTCTTAATGTGGCATTCATCCATCACCAAACACACCTGCAATAAAGCCAACATATACATCCGTACGACAGACATACAGAAACATCAGCACAGCCGCGCACGTACATAATATATGAAGGGACCCCACGCCGCTGCAGATCCTCCCTGCAATAACCCGCAGCCCGGCTGCACATGTATTAATTACAGTCTGGAGCGCAAACCGCTTAAATGAAATATATTTAATGCACGTCGGAATGTCACGCCTGTAAACAACTTCACACACAAAAAAAAAGCGACACAAACCGGAACATAACAAAAAAAAAAAAGAGCACAAAATAATGTCAGCCATAGAATAAACTGCTAATGTGAAGCAGACCGAAGCAGGTCCTCCAGCGGTTTGATATGCCAGTAAACTTTATTTCTGCAAACACCTGTCATACGGAGCTCCCGCAATTCAGGGGGACGCATGACACCAATCTTAATGGATGTGCAAAGTCCTTTGCATGCTGGGAGAGGAAGGGCTGAAATGTAGGGATGTGCGTTTCGGGTTTCGGAATTTCGGAATTTTCACGAAATTTCCCGATTCGGGTCTTTCGATTCGGCCGAAAATCCGAAATTTTTTAGATCCGAAAAAGTCGAATCCGAACAGGTTTCCGAACCGAATCGAAAAATTTTCGGAATTTCGAATGGACTTGAAATGTGTCAAATCGAAATCTATTGCTTTGAAACGAGAACAGACTTTCCGAAAAAACGAAAAGTTTACCAAATCGAAAATTTTCGGAATTTCGAATGGACTTGAAATGTGTCAAATCGAAATTTATTTTCCCTCTATTCATGATTTCAGTTCCATTCGGGATTTCGGTACCATTTCGGTAAGTCTGGACATCGTATATTTAACTAGTATCGGTTATATGGCTGATTCTGTAAATTTTTTTATTGTTTCCAAAGATCCGATCAGAATATTCGTATTTTGGTCAGATCCGATTCGTCCGCGGGTCGCGCATGCGCGCGCGCGCACATGTCGTAACTTTATTGAGCCAGTTTTATTGACAACTTTTTGAACAAATTTTTTTTTTTTATTATTCTTCATAATGGCCGCTGCCAGAGAGGAGACCTCCTCGTCATCTCTTGATGAAGAAGTTCCACCTGCAGTGCCTGCACCCAGGAAAAAACGCGCCCAAAATATGGCGTTTGAGGAGATGTTGGAGCTGGTCCGCATCTTTGATACCAAAGATTACGATTGCCAGAAGGGACCTTACCGCAGCAAGAATAACGCCAGGAAGGATCGTATCCTGGACAAGCTACGCGCCACCATTTTGGAGAAGTTTGGGAAGGACCGGACGAAGGACCAGCTACGGAAACGCTGGTCTGATTTAAAAGTACGCGAGGAGGAGCAGTTGAGACGCATCCGCCGCGTCATAGCGAAACGTAAGTGTCATGTTATATTGTAAAGCGCTGCGCAAACTGTTGGCGGCGCTATATAATCCTGTATAATAATAATAATGTGCTTGCATGTGCTAATGTGCGCAGAAATACGCTGATTTATGTAGTCCTTTTTTCATGCAATGTGATTGTGTATAGCTTTGCGTTTTCACGACTCGTCATACATGCATTTTTGCCATAGCTTTTCTTTTTTGTGATTTTACGTATTCGTGAAAATTGTGATATTTGATGTATGTAGATGAAGTTACAATGCTGGATTTCTTTTGGCACTGTGTGTATAGTCTGTAGTGTGCTGGGGGGGGTTGTTGTGATTGAGTGATGCATACAAGATGACCCGCAGCTTGCCCAATATTGACTCCCACCTGTGCATCAATAAAAATCTCTGCGTCTTTGCTAAGTTATAGGATGGGACATGTAGTTCTTCTGAAAGTGCATCCAAACAGAGCTGCGTTCAATACAGCCTCAGCAGCTGCTGCAGCAGTGTCATTGAATGCTTTAGATGCAAATTTCAAAACAAAATGGTGGATTTCTGTTGTTGTTTCTGCAATATCCAGTTTTATTATTCGCAGAAACTGAAAGTGAAACTGAGGCTGAGGCCTTCTATAAAATAACTAAAAGCAGTCGCACAATGCGCTTTGTACGCACACAACACAAATAATAGTTTTTATTGAATAAACGTAATGTTTACTTCTGAAAAAAAATATATAAATGAACGGTAATATATGTCTGTGCAGAGGAAATAAATAAATATTTTGTGACTTTAGACCTATGAGATGGGAGTAGTGGGGGGTCAAGCTGGTAGTGGGTAGTGGAGGGGTCTCGCAATACTTTCGGCAATATATTGTATAGATATACCATTTTTTCCAGTCTGCATTATTTACGTGTTATATTTTTTGGATTTGGCAGAAGACAGGAAGAGGGCACAGGACGCCGAATCTGCCCGGGCAGGGACCAGTGCCCCAGCGGAGGAGGAGGAGGAGCCACGGGCGTCCACCAGCGCTGGTATATACTGTTTTATTTAGCAACGACTTTTGGTCAAAAACAGAAACATTTTTTGTTTACTGTATTTTTTATTTCTTTAATTTCTTACATATAGCACTGGATATACAGACGGTGGTGGTGGGGGAGGAGGAGTCGGAGAGGAGCAGGAGGAGGCCGCCAGCTCTGGTATATACTACTGTTATATTTTTTCAAGACTTTCAGTCAAAAATAGAAACCTGCTTTACTTACTGTATTTTCCTTCTTTCATTTATTGGATATATCGAAGAAGCCAGACCGAGCAATCAAGAGGCGATTGGCGAGCTTCGCCTGGCAGTCAGGACACTGGATTCCATCCATGAACTGCTGCAGGAACTCCGGGAACACCTTACTAACACCGCGGACATCCTGCAGCGGCAGTAAGAGTCAATACGGATGTGCCTCAGCTGCTCCTGCTCGCCTGCTTTGAGGTCGGACCAGCGTTTTCTGATCTGGTCCTTCGTCCCGTCTTTCCCAAACACCTCCAGGATGGTGGTGCGCGTAGCTTGTCAATGATACGATCCTTCCTAAAATTATTCTTCCTGCCATAAGGGCCCTTACTGCAGTCATAATCTTTGTAATCAAAGATGCGGACCAGCTCCAACATCTCCTCAAATGCCAGTAATTCTAAAATGTATGTTTGTTTGTGTTGTTTGTGCCCCTGTTGGGCAGTTTGCCATCCTTGGCATGTTCCCTTCCCTTCCCCATTTTGTAAATAAATTTTCTATTTTTTCTATATTTTCCTGTTTGTGTGCGTTGCTTTACGTTAATAAGTTAATTATGTATTGCTTGGTTTCCACACTGTTAAACACGTCGATGCGGAGGACGCGCTCAGCGCGTCCTCCGCATGGCTGCTGGTATGCGGAGGACGCGCTGAGCGCATCCTCCCTTTGGGGTCAGCGTTCGGCCGGGTTCCGGCCGATCGCTGGCCCCCCCGCTGCGGGCTGACATCCTCGATGTCAGCCCAGCATCCGGAACCGCCGCCGGTGAAATTAGGTGTCATCGCGACCTCTCTCCCTCCCGATCGGCGGCGTTGCGGGGTTAACCCAGGCACCAATTGGAAGGGCACAGCCTGCCCTTCCAAATGATGCCTGGCATTAACCCCTGGGGAGCTGGATCGCGAATCGGCGCTGAAAAGCGCCGGTTCGTGATCCTTTCCCGGAGCTGGCCGACATCTTGGATGTCGGCCAAGCCTCCGGGAACTCCCCCTGAGGACTGGCGTCATCGTGCGTAGCACGATGACGCCAGTCCTAGAGTTAACCCCTAACTGCCACCAACGGTGGAGATAGGGAGTTCCAATGAACTCCCTATCTCCCGATCCGTGGCAGCTAGGGGTTAATGTTTGGTATGGTTGGATCGGCCAGAGCATGGCCGTTCCAACGATACCAAACACTACAGTGAAAAAAGTTTTTTTAAAAAATTAAAAATAAAAATATATTTTAAAAAATTATAAAAATTAAATAAACATTTTTTTTTCTTTTTTTTGGTTCGTTAATGCAGCAATATTGTTCCCATTTCAATTATAATGTGAACAATGATGCTGCACTAACGAGGTGCTGGGGCAATATCCACGAGGAGCTGGGGCATGTCCACGAGGAGCTGGGGCATATCCACGAGGTGCTGGGGCAATATCCACGAGGAGCTGGGGCATGTCCACGAGGTGCTGGGGCATGTCCACAAGGAGCTGGGGCATATCCATGAGGTGCTGGGGCAAATCCACGAGGAGCTGGGGCATATCCACGAGGTGCTGGGGCAATATCCACGAGGAGCTGGGGTATGTCCACGAGGAGCTGGGGCAATATCCACGAGGAGCTGGGGCATGTCCACGAGGTGCTGGGGCATGTCCACGAGGAGCTGGGGCATATCCACGAGGTGCTGGGGCAAATCCACGAGGAGCTGGGGCATATCCACGAGGTGCTGGGGCAATATCCACGAGGAGCTGGGGCATGTCCACGAGGTGCTGGGGCATGTCCACGAGGAGCTGGGGCATATCCACGAGGTGCTGGGGCAATATCCACGAGGAGCTGGGGCATGTCCACGAGGAGCTGGGGCATGTCCACGAGGTGCTGGGGCATGTCCACGAGGAGCTGGGGCATATCCACGAGGTGCTGGGGCAATATCCCAGAGAGCTGGGGCATGTCCACGAGGAGCTGGGGCATGTCCACGAGGTGCTGGGGCATGTCCACGAGGAGCTGGGGCATATCCAAGAGGTGCTGGGGCAATATCCACGAGGAGCTGGGGCATGTCCACGAGGAGCTGGGGCATATCCATGAGGAGCTGGGGCATATCCATGAGGTGCTGGGGCAAATCCACGAGGAGCTGGGGCATATCCACGAGGTGCTGGGGCAATATCCACGAGGAGCTGGGGCATGTCCACGAGGAGCTGGGGCATGTCCACGAGGTGCTGGGGCATGTCCACGAGGAGCTGGGGCATATCCACGAGGTGCTGGGGCAATATCCACGAGGAGCTGGGGCATGTCCACGAGGAGCTGGGGCATGTCCACGAGGTGCTGGGGCATGTCCACGAGGAGCTGGGGCATATCCATGAGGTGCTGGGGCAATATCCACGAGGAGCTGGGGCATGTCCACGAGGAGCTGGGGCATATCCATGAGGAGCTGGGGCATATCCATGAGGATGTCGGATGTCGGCCAAGCTTCCGGGAACTCCCCCTGAGGACTGGCGTCATCGTGCATAGCACGATGACGCCAGTCCTGGAGTTAACCCCTAGTTGCCACCAATGGTGGAGATAGGGGTTCCAATGAACCCCCTATCTCCCGATCCGTGGCAGCTAGGGGTTAAAGTTTGGTTCCAACGATACCAAACACTACAGTGAAAAAATTTTTTTTTAAAAAATTAAAAATAAAAAAATATTTAAAAATTTTTATAAAAAAAAAAAAAAAAAATCTTTTTTTTGGTTTGTTAATGCAGCAATATTGTTCCCATTTCAATTATAATGTGAACAATGATGCTGCACTAACGATTTTTGTATGCGGTGCATTTGTTAAAAAATCGTGTAATTTCCCCCAAAAAAAATGTAACGAGACCCCATCTCTAATTTTTTTAACAAGCGCACCCCATACAAAATATAACCGCAATTGCTCGCATGTTAAAATGTGAAAAAAAAACACTTTACACATTGTAAATTATTGAAAAATCATATTTTATTGCATTTTTTGTTATAATATACAGACAGGTCATGGCGTATACATATAATAATGACATATTATGAATCTGCCGAGTCTGACGGAAAGAACGATATATAATATGTCTGGGTCATATACTAAAATAAGCCTTCAAAACACGTTTAAACATGACGAGCAAAACCGGTAAAAATTAGCTCAGCACAGGGACGGGAAAAGCCTCAGCAGCGAAAGGGTTAATTAAAAACACGATAGAATCGCCAGAATTATCGTATCGACAGAATGAATTATCGGATCCGAAAAACAAACCAAAAATTTATTATAAAAAATATATAAAGTAGTATTAAAAAAGTAAACCATAGTAGTTTTCATCAAAACGAATAGAGTTAGACAGCTTTGAAACGAGAACAGACGTTCTGAAAAAACGAAAAGTTCGGAAAAACGAAAAATTGTCGATATACCGAAAACCATGTACAATTCCGAAAAACGAAAAGTTCCGAAATACGAAAAGTTCCGAAATACGAAAAATTGGCGATATGCCGAAAACCATGTACAATTCCGAAAAACGAAAATTTTCCGAAATAACGAAAAGTCGATACAGAAACCTAGTAAAGTGACCCGAAAATACGAAAAATGGTCGATATTCCGAAACATAAATGTACCCGAAAAACGAATCGAACCGAACCGAATCGAAACGGAAAGCAGTCGAAACGAGCCGAATCGAAAAGTTTAAAAATTCGAAAAATCTAATCGAATCGAAAAAAAAATCGGTGCACATCCCTACTGAAATGTAGGTGCAGCTGCTGCTATGGGCCACAGGCTGGAAGAGGCAGGGCTGAAATGCAGGTGCAGCTGCTGCTATGGGCCACAGGCTGGGAGCGGCAGGGCTGAAATGCAGGTGCAGCTGCTGCTATTGGTCACAGGCTGGGAGAGGTAGGGCTGAAATGCAGGTGCAGCTGCTGCTATGGGCCACAGACTGCGAGAGGCAGGGCTGAAATGCAGGTGCAGCTGCTGCTATGGGCCACAGGCTGGGATGCAGGACACAAGTAGGGATGTGCGTTTCAGAATTTCGGAATTTTCACGAAATTTCCCGATTCATGCATTCGGATTCGGCCGATTTCTCCGAAAATTTTAAGATCCGAACGAATTTTCGTGCCAAAAAAATCGGTGCACAAGCCTAGACACAAGAAAAAAGTTTTGTTAAAGTAACGCTGGACTTTGAAAAGGATGAAGAACAATGAGATCAATTCATAGAAGATGCGATGGGTTACGGCTGTCTATTAAAAACGGAAGATGAAAAAAAAATTAAAAAAAAAAATCAGCACATCAATCTTAGGTGTCCATTAAGATTGGTGTCATGTGTCCCCCTGAATTGCAGGAGCTCCATATGACAGGTGTTTGCAGAAATAAAGTTTACTGACACGTCAAACCGCTGGAGAACCTGCTTCTGTCTGCTTCACATTGGTGTTGTTGGGGCTGCGGTGCCCAATGTATAGCTGCAACCTCGCGGTTGGGGAAGAGGTGGGCTCCCATCAGACAGAGTTGGATCGTGGCAATTTCTGTTTTCATAGAATAAACTGCTGACATGTGGAGACGGGGGGAAAGGAAATACAGCGAAACGGTAAAGCTTGCTACAGCGATTGGAATCAGAGGGTGACGTCGGCCGCTCGCTGTGTGACATCACTAGTGACTGATCTGGTGACCAGCAGCCGGGAAATTCAAAAATCCCGGCTGCTGGAGATGCTGGGTGGGGTGAAGGAAACTTCTACACATTACGCAGCATTTTCTCCAGATCGGGGAGCTGGGGGGGGGGCTAGGGATGGGCTGGCGGTTCGATTCGAACATTGCCCGTTCGGCGAACATTGAACATTTCCGCGTGTGCACCGCGTGTTTGCTCACAATGTACCACAATGGACCACAATGCACTTTTCCACTGGCCTGAAGCTTGGAATTGGCTACAGCCTTGCACCTGACCACAGGTCAGGTGCAAGACAGGTGCAAAACTATGCCAATCACGGCTCAGAGTCCTGATTGGGCAAATTTTGCCCAATCATGGGCTCACAGAGCTAAGTCCCACAGCACACTATATAAGGCTTCCCCGCAGCCCCAGCACATGTTTTTTTTTGCAGGAGTGAGAGGAAATTGTACTTTCAGTGTGTCTCACAGACGTCTAGCAGATTTCTGAGAATTGTAATCTGTGTCTTCTCACTGCCAGCTATCAGGGGGTCCCACATACTTCTAGCCGATATCTGGGAATTGTAATCTGTGTCTTCTCACTGCCAGCAATTGGGGTCTCACAGACTTCTAGCTGATATCTGGGAATTGTATCTGTGTCTTCTCACTGCCAGCTATTGGGGTCTCACAGACTTCTAGCAGATATCTGGGAATTGTAATCTGTGTCTTATCACTGCCAGCTATCAGGGGGTCCCACATACTTCTAGCAGATATCTGGGAATTGTAATCTGTGTCTTCTCACTGCCAGCTATTGCGGTCTCACAGACCTCTAGCAGATATCTGGGAATTGTAATCTGTGTCTTCTCACTGCCAGCTATTGGGGTCTCACAGACTTCTAGCAGATATCTGGGATTTGTAATCTGTGTCTTCTCGCTGCCAGCTATCAGGGGGTCCCACATACTTCTAGCAGATATCTGGGAATTGTAATCTGTGTCTTCTCACTGCCAGATATCAGGGGGTCCCACATGCTTCTAGCAGATATCTGGGAATTGTAATCTGTGTCTTCTCACTGCCAGCTATCAGGGGGTCCCACAGACTTCTAGCAGATATCTGGGAATTGTAATCTGTGTCTTCTCACTGCCAGCTATAAGGGGGTCGCACAGACTTCTAGCAGATATCTGGGAATTGTAATCTGTGTGTTGGCACTGCCAGCTGTTGCCAGGCTATCAGGCTGTATCACTGATTTATAGCATTGTTCTGCAAAATATGTATATCTTTAATCTAATTCTAGATAGTTTAATCACAGTTCATCTGTTTATCTATTCAGAGTACAATCTGGGTGTGGCCAGCTTTCAGGGTGTATCACTGACGTATAGCATTGTTCTGGAAAATATGTATATCTTTAATCAATATATCACTCACCATGTCAGAAAGACCAAAAAGGACAGTCAGACGCTCCCAGACACAGATAAGAGGGCAAGCAGCCTCTGTGTCGGAAGGTTGTGCCCCTGGTCGTTGTGGACGTTGTGCATCCTCTCCAGGGGCACACTTTTCCTTGTTTCTAACTGGTGCTGGTCGTCTTAAGCAGCAGCAACATACAGAGGATTTGCAGTATTGGCTAACCAGGCCATCCTCATCCTCCGAGTCCTCTGCCAGCCAGGCTTGTAGTGGTTAACAGTCCACCTCAGCTGCCAAAACATCTAATTCAGCCTCCATGTCCACAGCTACTCCTGCCGTAGCCTCACCATCATACACGGAGGAGTCAGCTGAATTGTTTGACTACAATGACAGTGACATGCTGCTTGAGGATGTGCAGCAACTCCAGTGCTCTGATTCAATCTCTGAGGTTGAGGAAGGGAGTATAATCAGCCTAGAGGGAGGGGGTGTCATTGACACACAAAGAACTGGCACTCATGTTCCCCCAGCAGCTGCAGCACACTGCCAAGTTGGCTCCAGTGACGAGGAGATAGGGGTGATGAAGATGATGAGGTCACTGACTCCACCTGGGTGCCTGATCGAACAGAGGTGTCAAGGGAGGAGGCACAACAAAAATGAGGCAGAACGCCCTCTATGAGCAACCGTAGATAGTCCAAGGCATCAAATGTCAGAGCTGCTCAGGTGCAGAGCACTGTTGTCTCGCAGCACACGTCCAGGATCTCTGCTGTCTGGGAGTTCTTCACAACATGTGTAGCAGACTGCAGCGTTGCTATTTGTAAGCGATGTCGGAAGAGGATCAAGCGTGGGAAAGACATCAGACACTTGGGTACCACGTGCTTGAGGCAACATATGACCACCTGCCACGCATCCCGTTGGCACAACACTTTGCATAGGTCCTCCTCCTCATCTGTCTCTACCCCCACTATATGTTCTGCCATGTCATTGCCTACAACCTCCACAGACAGGGATGATGCTACAGTAATGGGTGTACCACGTCCTTCCTCTGAATCTGCCAGTATCCCATCAGCTGCAGATTTATGCAGTTAGATTTCGTTGCCCCAGCTGCTGCAGCGGAAGAAAAATATTGTCGCAACCATCCACATGCAAAACATCTAAATACCAGCTTGGCAAAATTACTCGCATTACAGCTGCTGCCTTTCCAGCTGGTGGACTCTGCTTCCTTTCGATAATTTGCCGAATGTGCTGTACCACAGTGGCAGGTTCCAAAACGCCATTTCTCTTCACGGAAGGCCATTCCAGCACTATACCAGCACGTGGAAGACAATGTTATTGAGTCATTGGGAAAGGCAGTCAGCAGCAAGGTGCACATTACTTTAGACACGTGGTCCAGCAAGCATGGACAGGGCTGTTACATTTCCTTCACGGCACTGAAGTTACACTGGGTAACTCTGCTTGCAGCTGGGAGGGATCCAGGACGGGGCTCTGTGCTGGAGCTTGCTCATCCACCACACCTCCAGAAAGCTGCTTATATGAGGTCTGTCTGCTCCACCACCTCTTCCTCCTCCTTCAATGTCTCTGGCGAAGTGGTAGTTAAACCGATGCATGGCAGGGGCTACGCAAAGGCTCAAGCAAAAAGATGCCATACTGTGCTTGAGCTGGTTTGTTTAGGGGACAGGAGCCACACCGGGCTAGAAATTCTGTCAGCTCTGCAGGGGCAGGCGCAGAGATGGTTAACACCACGCCAGCTTGAGCTGGGACTGGTTGTCTGTGATAATGGCAGCAACCTTATCTCTACTCTAAGCCTGGGTAAGTTGACGCATGTACCATGCCTAGCACACATCCTAAATCTGGTGGTACAGCGTTTCCTAACCAGGTACACAGGGCTGCCAGAGCTTCTCAGCCAGACCAGAAAAGTCTGCAGCCACTTCAGACGGTCATTCCCAGCAAGTGTTCGCCTGGATGAAATTCAAAGAGAATTCCACCTTCCCACAAACCGTCTGATCTTTGATATGCCCACCAGGTGGAACTCAACATTGGCAATGCTGCAGCGTCTGCACAAGCAGCAGAGGGCCATCAATGAGTACCTGTGTGAGTATGGCACAAGGACAGGTTTAGGTCAACTTGTTCCCCCCGCAGTTCGGGTCTGAATCCGAACCCGAACTCGAACTCCATGCAAGTCAATGGGGCTGAAAATTCGGTTTTTAGTGTGCCCTCCAAGAGGGCATATATGCTAGATATTTGCCATAAAAGGTGTATGGGGGTCCGGGTAGTGCCCTGGGGGACAGGAAACAAGGACAAAAAGTTTTAAAATAACGTTTTTAAATGGACAGTGAGTTTTCCATGTAATAAGGGTTAAAAATAAAAACCCAAAATTCCTTCAAATATCGTGCCTAGGAGGTCCCCATAACCTGCCCGTGATGTGGCGGATTTCTAGGATGTATAGAAACACTTAAAAACAAAAAAATTACGTTTTAAATTACGGTAAATGGTTTTCCTTTAATCTATCCATAAACAACTGCTTGGAGCGGCAGTCTGTATGAAAAGAGGAGACATTTTCGTACACGCAGAAAAAGTTTACTGATTTTTTTGGCTAAATTATTGTGAAACTTATGCAGGCTTTGGATCAAAGTAACAATAGGTGCTTCAAAATTGGTCCTTTAGCGTCCCCAACAGCCGGCACACCGTAACCCCTCTGAGGATATGAATCTGATACAGGCGTCAGTGGCAGTGCACCCAAATATTGTGCTTTTGATGCCAGGCCTGCAAGTACTATCATACAGTAACCCCTCTGTGGTATTGTGGAAGAATGCAGGGGTGGACGATGTGGTCCTATATTGAAAAGATATGATTCTGGTCAAGGCGTCAGTGCACCCAGATATTCTGCCTTTGGTGCAAGACTGCCAGGCCACCAAGTATCATCATACAGTAACCCCTCTGTAGTATTGTGGAAGAATGCAGGGGTGAACCTTGCGGTCCTATATTAAAAAGTTTTTTATCTGGTAATGGGCGTCAGTGCACCCAGATATTGTGCCTTTGGTGCCAGGCCAGCAAGTGTCATCATACAGTAACCCCTCTGTGGTATTGTGGAAGAATGCAGGGGTGGACCATGTGGTCCTATATTGAAAAGATATGATTCTGGTCAAGGCGTCAGTGCACCCAGATATTCTGCCTTTGGTGCCAGGCCTGCAAGTGCCATCATACAGTAACCCCTCTGTGGTATTGTGGAAGAATGCAGGGGTGGACCATGTGGTCCTATATTGAAAAGATATGATTCTGGTCAAGGCGTCAGTGCACCCAGATATTCTGCCTTTGGTGCAAGACTGCCAGGCCACCAAGTATCATCATACAGTAACCCCTCTGTAGTATTGTGGAAGAATGCAGGGGTGAACCTTGCGGTCCTATATTAAAAAGTTTTTTATCTGGTAATGGGCGTCAGTGCACCCAGATATTGTGCCTTTGGTGCCAGGCCAGCAAGTGTCATCATACAGTAACCCCTCTGTAGTATTGTGGAAGAATGCAGGGGTGAGCCTTGCGGTCCTATATTGAAAAGTTTTTTATCTGGTAATGGGCGTCAGTGCACCCAGATATTGTGCCTTTGGTGCCAGGCCAGCAAGTGTCATCATACAGTAACCCCTCTGTGGTATTGTGGAAGAATGCAGGGGTGGACCATGTGGTCCTATATTGAAAAGATATGATTCTGGTCAAGGCGTCAGTGCACCCAGATATTGTGCCTTTGGTGCCAGGCCAGCAAGTATCATCATACAGTAACCCCTCTGTGGTATTGTGGAAGAGTGCAGGGTTGGACCCTGCGGTTCAAAAAATTAAAATGATATAAATCTGGCACAGGCGTCAGTGCAGCCAAATATTGTGCCTTTCATAGCAGAAAGTGCCTTCACACGTAACCCTTTTGTGGTATTGTGGAAGAGTTCAGTGCTGGAGGTTTTGTGAATGCAGAAGAGGACATCCCCGATCTATTCCATTACTTCAGCATCAGGGAATTGATAGCTGCTGATCCAGGACTGATTAATTTTTATAAATGTCAGCCAGTCTACAGAGTCGGTGGAAAGACGCACTCTTTTGTCTGTGACAAAACCTCCAGCGGCACTGAACGTCCTTTCGGAAAGCACGCTAGATGAAGGGCAACCTAGTAGCTGCATAGCATATTGGCTAAATTCTGGTCAGTGATCCAATCTCAACACCCATTAAGCCAGTGGATCATCTGCTGGAAAGGTATCCAGGTCTGCCCTTGCCCCTAGGTAGTCCTGCACCATATGGTGAAGACGCTGGCAATGGGTGCCTACATTTGACGTCCCTGGGCGTCGACGACTAAAAAAATTAAAAAATGCATCAGTCAAGCGGCCCTGGCCTTCACCACTATTCCTCTGATCACCCGCAGCCTCAGAAGCACATGTGTCAGCACTTGGTAATCTACCAGTGCCTGGAAAGGTGTTACACAAGTGTCGCTTTAGAGCGTCCTCAAGTTTTTTCATCCTTTGCTCCCTCTGTGCGGGCAGGATGAGCTCTGCAACTTTACCCTTGTATCGTGGATCAAGAAGGGTTGCCAACCAGTAATGATCCCTCTCCTTGATAGCACGAATCCTGGGGTCCTTTAGCAGACTTTGCATCATTAGGGAGCCCATGCAGCGTAGGTTGGAGGTGGCATTAGCTTCCGAGTCTTCCTGGTCAATGAGGATGACCGTATCGTGCACTTCCTCCTCCCAGCCACGCACTAGCCCTTGTGTTTCTGGGCACACGAAACCCTCCCTTGAGGAATCCCCACCTTCAATGCCCCCACTACTTAAATATTCTGCCTCCTCCTCCTCCTCCTCATCCTCATCCTCCTCCTGTCTGATCTGAGTAGGACCCGCTGGAATGCTGTTTGTGGAAAGACTGGGGCCTTGAGAGCTAGGGAAGTCCTCCTCTTCCTCCCGCTGCTCTTCCTCTAGAGCCACATCTATAATTCCCCGCAGAGTGTGCTCCAGCAGGAACACTAAAGGAATTGTGTCACTGATGCATGCACTGTCCCTGCTCACCATCCTCGTTGCCTCCTCAAATGGTGATAGTACAGTGCAGGCATCCTTGATCATCAGCCACTGCGGGGGAAAAAAAAACAAGTTGACCTGAACCTATCCTTGTGCCATACTCACACAGGTACTCGTTGATGGCCCTCTGCTGCTTGTGCAGGCGCTGCAGCATTGCTAATGTCGAGTTCAACCTGGTGGGCATGTCACAGATCAGACGGTTTGTGGGAAGGTGGAATTCTCTTTGAATTTCTGCCAGGCGAACGCTTGCTGGGAATGACCGTTTGAAGTGGCTGCAGACTTTTCTGGCCTGGATGAGAAGCTCTGGCAGCCGTGGGTACTTGGTTAGGAAACGCTGTACCACTAGATTTAGGACGTGTGCTAGGCACGGTACATGCCTCAATTTACCCTTGCGTAGGGCGGAGAGAAGGTTGCTGCCATTATCGCAGACAATCATTCCCAGCTGAAGCTGGCGTGGTGTTAACCATCTCTGCACCTGCCCCTGCAGAACTGACAGAATTTCTGGCCCGGTGTGGCTCCTGTCCCCTAAACAAACCAGCTCAAGCACAGTATGGCATCTTTTTGCTTGAGCCATTGCGTAGACCCTGTCAGGCGTCAGTTTAACTGCCACTTCGCCAGAGACAGAGAAGGAGGAGGAGGAGGAAGAGGGAGAGGTGGTGGAGCAGACAGACCTCATACAAGCAGCTTTCTGGAGGCGTGGTGGATGCACAAGCTCCTGCACAGAGCCCCGTCTTGGATCCCTCCCAGCTGCAATCAGAGTTACCCAGTGTGCCGTGAAGGAAATGTAACGACCCTGTCCATGCTTGCTGGACCACGTGTCTAAAGTCACATGCACCTTGGTGCTGACTGCCTTTCCCAATGACTGGATAACATTGTCTTCCACGTGCTGGTATAGTGCTGGAATGGCCTTGCGTGAAAAGTAATGGCGTTTTGGAACCTGCCACTGTGGTACTGCACATTCAGCAAATTCACGAAAGGGAGCAGAGTCCACCAGCTGGAAAGGCAGCAGCTGCAATGCGAGTAATTTTGCTAAGCTGGCATTTAGACGCTGTGCTTGGGGATGGTTGGAACTATATTTTTTCTTTCACTGCAGCAACACAGATACAATACACACATACATAAACACACATACAAACAGATACACACACGCACACATGCGCACGTTAAACCAATAAACACTAAACAAACTCAATTACCACTTAAGGAGAGGCAGGTGATGCCTGTCAGTAGTGGGTTAACTCTGGTGAGGTGTACACAGGTGCTGCGCGAGTTGCTGACGCGCATCATTGGCTGCAGTTGGCGGACTGAGTTCAGGCTGTCTCTCTGCAGCCAATGGCGTGTGGTGCGTGCCGGCTGCGGGGAGGAGCCGAGGAGGCCCATTGAAGACAGCGGGGCGTACTTCTACGCCCTACGTCTCCAAAGCCCTGCCGCTGCGAGGACGGCATAGCATGTCCCACACGGGCAAAGGGTTAAACAGACATACACATTTTAAACACATACACACACATTAAATATATACACATACATTAAACAAATACATACACACATACACACAGTACACAGGCTCACCCTGCATGTTCATACATTCATTGCGGTTCCTACTGGATATGTGTGAGGATCCCTGCCAGTGTGATAATGTGCATAATGGGACCTCGGGGAGGCAGCGCTGGACAAACAGCAAAAAACTCAATCCCATCTAAACAATATATCAAACAACAAAAGTACTTTGTTTACAAAAAGGATAATGTGTCCTCTCCACTTAGGCTGCGATGCTGGTAAAGACGATCTAATGGTTCTATTAAATATGATGTCTGCGCTCGCTAAATTATTCAATGGACCTGCAAGCTCGCTGGAATCCACCACAATTTAATGTGCGGCTCGGCCCAGGTTTTACTGAACATAACTTCCTCCGATGGGCAAACATTTACCCAAACAAGGAACAATTAACACCTTCACCATCTCGGAATGAGTGCCTTCCTGAGCCAACCAATCAGAGGCTGCCTTCCTGAGCCAACCAATCAGAGGCTGCCTTGTGAATGAGACGGCAAAACGAGATTAGAGAAGGGACGCTCTATTCATCCTGACAACGTTATTGGTTTAAAGTGGTCACGATGTGAGGAGTGGCCCCCTTCTCCTCCTCCACCTCCTTCCCCAATCTGGTGAAATTGCTAGATGAAGCAAAGGAGTTTCCTTCACCCCACCCAACATCACCAGCAGCCGAGATTTTTGAATTTCCCAGCTGCCAGTCACCAGATCGGTCACTAGTGATGTCACACACAGAGAGTGGCCGACGTCATCCTCTGACTGAGACCAATCGCTGTAGCGATCGTTCCCAGAGAGGCAGCGATGGATCAGATCTGTGCATGCGCGTGCAGCTCCGACCCATCGCTCTGCGCAGGCGCCATGGAACTTGTGTACGTGAAGTGTGTGAGTCCTGTAGAGCTGAGCAATTTGCAGATCCTACACTACACAAGTTTTATAGGAGCACAAATTGTGCAAATAAGATTCAGGGACCTCTGGGTTTGGGAAGAGGAGGATCTGTGGGCGGTGATGGGTAAAAGTGGAGTAAAAATACCCCAAAAAAAATAAAATAATTATAAAGCAATTGTGCAGAGGCTGTCCATAGAATCTACCTAATTATTTATGAGTTAAAAATAGGGTTTGTCTATTTTTTAATAGCGTGTAATATCCATCACCAAACGGGGAGAATATGAGTCATTTACCTAAAAAAGCAAGTGTGGGAACTCACTGGAGACTCATCCTATATGAACATGGAAAGACATAATTGATACCAAAGTTAGAGACGCTTCATAGTGCACGGTCGAAATTAGTGGTGGAACTGCTATCCCACCCACTTGACCTCTGTTCCAGTTCCATTATGTTCTAAAAAATCTCTGGAACCGTCAGTATAGACACAATATCAGCCAGGAACAAGGGGACGATTGGACAAAATATCTGAAAGCTTTCCTGTAGCTGGAAATTGGACGCTCTCAGATATCAGAATGGACAACGCCCTTCAATGACCATTAGAAACATAGAAACATAGAAAAATGTTGGCAGATAAGAACCTTTCGGCCCATCTAGTCGCCCAATTACATGGATACTTTACCTGGATTTATCTTTTGTTTAGGATAGCCTTATGCCTATCCCATGCCTGCTTAAATTCAATTACTGTTTTGGCCTCTACCACTTCTACTGGAAGACTGTTCCATGTATCCACCACCCTCTCAGTAAAATAATGCTTCCTGATGTTACTTTTAAACCTTTGCCACTCTAATCTAAGACTATGTGTTCTTGTTTTGCTACTTTGTTTCCTTTTAAATATACTCCCTTCCTCTACCTTGTGGATTCCCTTTACGTATTTAAATGTTTCTATCATATCTCCTCTGTCTCGTCTTTTTTCCAAGCTGTACATGTTAAGATCATTAAGCCTTTCCTGGTAACTTTTCTCCTTCAAGCCGTACACCATTTTAGTAGCCCTTCTCTGAACTCTCTCTAAGATGTCTATATCCTTCTGGTACCTTCATACCAAAATAAGGGACCCAAATGGAGTAAAGACAACAGCAAGGTTACAGCTGGTTCAAATCATTTCCAGAGCCTTGATAAACTTACCACAACTCCATTTAAAGGGCACATAGTATCAGTGACACTGCTACATGTCTCACCACAACACAACGACGGGGAGTTCATTATTTAATACCTGCATGGAGGGAGTCTATGTTAGTAGCGTTTGGTAAATGGAGCCCTTTGTTTGGATTGCCTGTATATCCTAAACATCTTTAAAGGTTGACACAACTGGGCAAATGATGATGAGGCCACAGTGGCCATGGACCACTGACCAACTGGGGAAACAGAAGGATCTCCATTGGCAACTGAGAGATGCCTTGCAGTGATCCAGGCATTCCTGAAGGAATTGTAGTAGTTGGACCCTCCAACCTCATTGATGCCCAACAAACAAATGGACCCACAACCCAACCCACTATCCCAGTCCAATTTATAGCCTTAATCGAAACCTGTTTCAGGTTGTCCACTTTTGGCCATTCAGAACTTGTTCTACAGGAACGTACAGTATACCTGTGAATGTACTAATATCCAAACAACTCTTCCTTCATCAAAGTAGACATTTTCAAGCCGTAACACGGAGGATTCAAATTTCCTGCCAAAATGGCCAAAAAAATGGAACCAGCGTCCGACTCAGCTTTTTAGCTATTTATCCTAAAATGATGGATTTTCGTTTCGGTTTGTCATTTCTGTTCAACCATCTGTTTAGAGAATAAATCCCACTATGATCGTCATCTGACTTTTTCCATCACGACTGAAAGGTTCATTAAATGCTCGGAGCGCAACGACTGTAATTAATAATTTAATAAATGCATCAGGCAGGAGGGTTAGAAATTAACCCCTGTCTTAATATCTGCCTGACCTGTGCTCGGAGTAATAAGAGGAAGCCCCCGGGGGGATTATTTCCAATATATTTCACGTCAAACCTTGAGATGTTACAGTGCAAAGTGCAGCGCGCGGATCAAGCCGATTGATTGATTAATTGATTAACCGGAGAGTCGGTTTTCTCGTAGAACCTGACGGCGAACGCAAAACAAGATCTGCCGGAAAAGCCTTCAGGTCGAGATGGAAAAAAACACTCGTTGAATCCAATCCCGTTGTCGTTTGCCTCGAGCAAAACGTATAAGTTAATTTTACGTAACATTCATGCAGGGTACGACGTTTAATCAAATATGTTGCTGCAGGCTGCGGCGCAGCACCTTCTCTCCATCTCCTCTCCAGGGAAGATCGCAGGAAGAAGCCGCGCATTAAAACGAGACGTTTTCTGCACATTACAGTTTTTGTTTTTTTGGATTTTTACCTTAAACACTCTTTTTTTGAGAAAAATATGTGAACAAACTCCTTGTTGTATCACAGCGTTATTCCACGTCCAACAATCAATGTCACAACTATTTACGCAAACTGTGCTCGCATGAAACTGGGCGTCTCATATAAAAACGTCAGTAAAGGTGCATTTTGAGGAGCAATATCCATCTTGGTAATTACAATGCGTCCTATAATCAAGCGGAAGATCTGGAAGTGGCGTAAAATAGAGGTAGATGATAAAAGAAAATATAATACCGTGAAGAAATTATAGAAATACTACAGTGGATTTAAAAACATTGGGCTCGATTTAACCCCTTCACTGCTGAGCCATTTCAGCTCCGTGCTGAGCTCATTTTTACCATTTTTGCTCATCATGTTTAAACGCGATTTGAAGCCACGTTTTATTATACGACCCAGACACATTATATATCGTTCGTTCCTGCAGATTCGGCAGATTCATAATATATCATTATTATATGTATACGTCATGTCCTGCCTGAATATTAGAACATAAAAATGCAATAAAATTTGGATTTTCAATCATTTACAGAGTGTAAAGTCATTTTTTTCACATTTTATCATCCGAGCCTTTGCGGTTATAGATTCTATGGGGTGCGCTTGTTAAAAAAAATTAGAAATAGGAACTCTGGGAAATTATGTGATTTTTAGCTTAAACCCCCCCTTAGAAAAAATTGTTAGTGCAGCATCATTGTTCACATTATAATTAGAATGGGAACAATACTGCTGCATTAATAACAGAAACACACACAAAAAAATATGTTGTTTTTTTTAAAAAAAAATATTATTATTTTATTTTTATTATTTTTAGTATTTTTTTCTTAATTTGAACATGGTCAAGTTTGGTATCATTGGACAAGCCATGCTCTGGCATTTCGAATGACACAACAAATGACCCTCTAGCTAACACTGATCTGGAGATATGGGGGTTCAAAGGAACCCCCTATCTCCACCATAGGATTTCCCTAGGAAATCCCCAGGCAGCTCGGGGTTTCCCAGCTAACTGACGTCATGTTTCACACACCTCATCCAGCCCATGCTCTGAGCTTTTCTTCTGCCCTGCACTGCTATAGAATGCGCTAAGTTGCTCGATAAGTAAAACTCACCTATTAATATTATTACTCATCAATATCCCTATAAGCCTTTTTCATCTCATCTCCTGCACATTTGTTCCTGAGCTGGCTTTTTATCCTCACCCAGCCCTAATACTATTGTGGTCTTAACTCACCACACTTTATAAGACACCCCCCCCCTCCGAGCTGCTCCTGAAAGTAGATTTCCTCAATTCGGAATAATCTTACCTTACATCAAGCTGTTACGTCTGTATCGTTTCGTTATATATCTTTATTTTGTCATGTTCCACTTTTTACTGTATTGCAAAGCTCCAGTTAAAGGCTGGTCTTATTGATACTGACATGATATGATTAAATACTGTACAGTAACTGTTGTGTTCTACCAGATTTTTTTCCCGATCTCATCTCCGCATCAACCCACCTTCTTCTTCATATCATTCAGCATTATTTTCTCATCCTTCACACCTTTCCACCTTCCTCTGATCCCTTCTCGCCAATTTGCTCTCTTCCTATCTCTGCTTTTTAATTATTGTCTCTTTTCCATCTTATCTTATCTTCTTCTGAATCATCCTCCCCAACCAAATCTTCCACCAGTTGTATAAAGATACTGTCAAGCACCCTTGGCTTTCAGTCCATAGCAATGGTCACGATTTTCTTCTCTGATATGATAAGATAAAGTATCATGCAACATTACACTGTCAGTCCAGACTAATAAGCCACAGAAAAAGCTGTGCCGCAGGTCTGTGTTTGAAAGGCCACATCTACATCCATTTCTAAGATCCACCACTATGGAGACCAATTGCCCAACATATCTTTGGTTGCCCAATTGAGGTTCTGTTTGTGCTGATCCATTGGCGCTATATTGTTCCTGAACTCCCTTTACTGACCCGGCATTGTTTCCTAGACTATTCAGATCTCTGGCGTCCCTTGACCTTGGCTTGTATCTTGCTGTTGTGCTTTTCTGATTGCCATTGACCTCAGACATACTATTGTTTATTACCAGCCACTTGTAGGACTGGTGTTGTGCTCCTTGTTGTGTTTCATTCTCTGCATGTTAGGTCACCCATTTCAGTCACCATTGAGAAGCCCAGCTACTGCAAGGACTGGTAGCGCACCTTGAATAAAGGTTTTCTGGTTTCGCCCATAGGTTTGACCAGGCATATACCGGAACTCTTACAAGATGAAAGCGCCCATGTTGATACTGGACCTGAAAAGGTTAAATATTGTGTACAGGTGTGTTTGATTAAGACTGTGCCCTTATCATATCTATCAACCTTCCACTCTCTTTCTTACCAGTCAGCATTATTTCATCATCCAGAGTCAAAACTACTCATAAATTACCAAGATCCACCATTAACGGGACCCTCCATTATGAAGATCAGTTGACCAACCAATATTTGGTCAGCACAGCAGCCAAAATCTTCCATTCACCTCAGAGAAGCTTTTATTTACATTAGAAAAGAACAATCACCCTTTATTTCCTTCTGATATAACAGAATTGATCATTGTGTTGAGTAGTTCCAGTTGACGGCCATTTTGAAACCAAACCCAAAATGTAAATATATGGTGAGTGTAGCTCCCATTTTCTCCAAAAATGCTGCCCTGGATGTTTTTTTATGAATGTTTTTCCAGCTTACCTCTGCCTTTGCCTCATTTTCAGAATATACTTTTAATTTACACGAATCTAATAGCGATTTTATTAGACTTTATGCCGTTCTAAGATATGTGTTTCTTTTTCTTCATTTTCGAGCCATTCATTTGTGACAAATGTCTTTCACCTCGTTTTCAGTCTCTGCAAAGTTCTGAAAACAACTCATTTAAGGACATTAAATGGCAAAACGGAACAATTCCACCTATCCGGGGTAGTGAATGTGTAATGGCTCACAGTCGCGATCTTGCCCGTTGTTCGTCTTAATTTCCATACAATACATCGCTCGTGGCTTTCAATCAATCATTTTAACATGCTTGAAATTGAAATTCTTTTCGAAAATCTAATTATGTCATTATGAACGTTTAGTCGTTTAAATTCAATTTATTAGCGCTTTATGCGTCGATTGATATTATTAAAACCTTTATTAGCCTTTCTTATTAGAGTTTCGAGGTTTTTTAACTCTTGCATTCCCAGTCTTTGAATACAGAGTGAGCCACGGGCGGTAAAAATAGCTTAAAAATGTTTCGTTCCGAGAGCCCTGAGCTGTCAATCTTTAATAGTTTGGACTTTTCACAAAAGGAATTATACGGTAATTGACTGGTAAGTCATAGATCACACCAGAAAGAAAATGACTGATTCCAACCGGCACGGGCAGATTACAGGAGGTGTTCTGGTACCTCATTAATTTTAATGCATGTCTTTACTGTCAAAGGCAGTTCGCTTTCATTGCTGCTGCACTAGAACCAGAGTCTCCTGCGCTACGTATGGTGAGGGGTTGATTTAGATGATCCGTCTTTCCATTTCTTGGCCAGAGCACTTAGAGGGTCTTTTTTATTAATAATGGTGGAATTTATTCCCTCTTGATAGTAATTATTTTCTAGATACTAGACTCCGCGCACTCATTTTCAAATGAATCGTGATTTGCCGATTTTTCGAATAGCAACAAAACAAGCCACCACATGGACACAACAAACTCATAACAAACCACCGCAGCACTCGCCGAACCTGCATTTTTATCGATGAGGTACGTTTGTGACCATTACTTCCCGATATTCTTGGGTACGGTCGGCCATTTTGAACTATGTTTCTATGCTGAAATATTAGACCTATTCTGTAAATTCCACATAAAGGAAGTTATTTCAGTGCCCTCCCGCTCATACTAAGGGCTCTATTACATTCGCCACGCAAATTCGTACGCGCAGCGCAATTTTTTTGCGCGCAGCGTTAAACGCTAACGCACGTAAATTAACGCTGGTATTACGATCCGAGCGCATTTTTTCATCCGTCAAAAAATAACACGTGTAAAAAAGACGCGCAAAAAACACGCACGCATTAGGCTAGGGTCAGACGAACGCATTTTTCGCGTCGACCGTGGAAAAGTGCGGTCGAACGAACGGACATATTTTTTCACGGAATACGCGATAGCGGTCATACGATGCGCCTTTTCGTCCGTGATTTTGTACGGATCAACAATAAAACACTTTTTGCGTCTGGACGTTATGTTGGCCGGACATTAGCAGCGTCTGAAGTCTCCCAATCACGCAAACACGCCGCTATGCGGCCGCAGCGCACTCTGTACGTCAGTAGTAGCGGTTTGACGTTCTCGAAAAAATGCGTTCGTTTGCCACTTGCGTTGCGCGGACGAACTTTCGTGCGGCCGTACTTCGTGTGTTCCCCGGCATTGGACGTCATTTGCTGCTAGTACGGCCGTGATTTCGTGCGGCTAAACGCACGTTAAAACTGCGTTCGTCTGACCCTAGCCTTAACGCTGCGCGCAGAAATCGGTGGGCAGACTGTTTTTTCACGCGATTCAGCCAATCTGAATTAAGAACCACAATTGTCTCCTGTTCAGTTTTGGCGCCTGTCAAAATCAATCTGAGTATACTGTATAAGCTGCAGCAATAATAAAAACACGCACAACTTCTCCATTTTATTGTTTGGGTATGTGTAGAATGTGTAACTATACGTTGCTGTATTTGTTTTTTTCGTGCTGGTGTATTTGGTTTCGACCAGAACGTTCAGATTTGCCGTTACCACCAGCTTTTCAAAGACGTTAAAATTATGCGCGCAAACATCGTTCGTAAAAACTTGCGCATCGATTGTAATACCATCCGCGTACCAGCGCACAAACACATTTGCGCTCACAATGTTAAGTATGGGATGCGCGCAAAAATTGCGCTTGCGCAGGGTCACTCTCGTTAGACGTTAACGCGCATCTTATGCGCAAACGTCGTTATACAACGTTCAGCGCGAAGGGTTTTGCCCCTTGCGTTAATGCGTTTTTGCGCACGCGCACATTTTTGCGCGAAGAGTGTAATAGAGCCCAGAATGTTAGATCTCTCACCAAGTAAAAAAAAAAAAGACTAAAACCCCCAAACAACGAGGAATTCAATGTATTTCTACAAAACTCATCTGTTAAATCACCTTTTCTGTACTGTTAGGGCCATATTACATTCTCTGCTTAAATGTGCTCGCGCAGCGCAATTTTTTTTGCGCGCATTTTCCAGCGTTATCGCGTGAAAATTAACGTGATATTCGGATCCGAACGCATTTTCTCATCCGTCAAAAAATAACGTTAGTAAAAAAAACGCGCAAACGAAGTGTAATACGCGCGCAGTAACGTTGCGCATGTAAATCAGTGCACGGACTGTTTTTTTCGCGGGATTCAACCAATCAAAATTAAGAACCTTAATTGACATCAATTCACCGTAATTGACTCACTAACGTTTTTGCGCTTGTCAAAATAAATCTGTATATACGCTGCAGCAATAAAAAAAATATGCACAAATTCACCATTTTATTGTTTGGGTATGTGTAGAATGTGTAACTATACTGTGCTGTATTTTTTTTTTTTCGTGCTGGTGTATTTGGTTTTGGCCAGAACGTTCAGATTTGCCGTTACCACCAGCTTTTCAAAGACGTTAAAATTATGTGCGCAAACGTCATTCGTAGGAAGTTGCGCATCTATTGAAATACCATCCGCTTAACGCATTTGCGCTCGCAATGTTAAGTATAGGACGCGCAAAGTTCATAACGCTCGCACAAGTCCATCCGCGTCAAACGATAACGCTCATCGTTTGCGCGAACGTTGAAATACGACGTTCTGCCCAAATGGTTTTGTCCTCGCGCAAATGCGCATTTGCGTGCGCGCAAAACCGATGCGCGAGGAATGTAATATGGCCCTAAGACTTTTACCTATGATAATAATCGTATGCCTTCTTCAGGAAGGATAACGGTCTAGAATACAGGTGTACAGGAAGCAAGAATGGAAGGGTTGCAAGCCAAAGACATCATGTGCTGGTAGCCTCATAACACATGAACTTAGAGAATGATGCTTTTGGGAGGTGAGGGATTTTGGGTTTCGGTAGGCCTGATATTTTATATTTTCAAAAACCCTCTCCCATGACCACGTCACCTTTTGTAGGGACAGAGTGTTTGTGATTTCTGTGCGGTATCCCCTGATGTCTGAGTTGTATTATTCCCTGATGTATTTATTGTAGAGTGCCGTGTTGTATATGCTGTGCGGTTTCCCTGATTTTGAATGTGTAATTAATGTTCCTTTGTTATGCTAAATGTTATTCCAGGTTCCCTTCTAGTCCCCAAGAGCTGAGTAAAACTAGATCTCTGCTTCCTCACCCAGGTAGTGGTGGAAGCTAATTCTGTAACCTCACCTTTCTCATTTTTGCTATGCTGAGTGTAACGTTGGGAGCTTCCAGCCCTACCTGTGTGCTTGAGGGCAGCATGTCTGATGCTGCTCGCTGACCAATGCCCGGTTTAAATGGAGACAGGCAGGGAGGTGGTTGCATGAGGCGCGGCTTGAGTGGGGGGCGTGGCCTGGTGAAGGTCTTTAAAAACCCTCAGTGTATTCTCAGCAGTTGCCAGATTGTGGTTATCCATACCTGAGCTCCTTGTACCTGACTGCTATATTGAATTAACCCGTTATTGACCTCTGCTTGTTTCTGACTATTCTGCCTTCTGTTGCCCTAGACCATTTTCTTGTACTACGCCACTGCTCTGATATCGACCCAGCTATTCCATTTGACCATTCTGAACTCTGTATTCCTGATTCTGGCTCGGCTGACTACTCCCTGTGTTGTTAACCCTTTCTGTCTAGCTAGTTTACCTGGCCAATTCTAAGGACCAGACAGTTAGAGCTCTTTCACGGCTACTCTGTTGGTAGCTTCTGGGCTCTGTGGAGTGTGGGGTGTTAAGTACTGCGTGGTGGGATCTGGGAACCGTGACATTACGATCTGGCCACTATGGATCCCGCAGACTTAACACAGCACTTGGCTAACTTTGTATCCAGACAGGATGAGCAGGATCATAGGATGGATCAGTTTGCTATTGCCTTACAAACTATCCTGACTCGTACGGCTCACCTGGAACCAGCTGGGGTTGCACCCCCGCTTGATATACCTGTGTCCCCTGTCGTTCAGACATCCCAGGTACACATGACCGCTCCTATGAGGTTTGACGGTACTCCCTCAGAGTGTCGGGGATTTTTGGTCCATGTGGATATTCATTTTAAATTAAATCCACAGATGTTTTTCTCTGACGTTGCCAAAGTGGGGTTCATTATTAATCATCTGTCTGGCAGAGCATTGACATGGGTGACTCCGTTATGGGAGGCAGAGAAGCCTATCATACGGGATTATAAAGAATTCATAGCCGAGTTACAACGTACATTTAATCCTACCAGAAAGGCCACGGTAGCTGGCAAATCCTTGTTCCACATACGTCAAGGGAACAGGACTGTTTCTGATTATGCCATAGAATTTAAAACCTTGATCTCTGATGTGAACTGGACAAATGAGACACTGGTTCTGGCTTTTATGGAGGGGTTATCAGAGTCATTGATGCATGAATTGGCTCCACGTAAACTACCTGAGGTATTGTGTGAACTCATTGATTATTGTATAGATCTGGATAATCAAATAAGGGACAGAAGGACTCCAAGAGAGAAGCCCAAGAGACCGTTACCTAGGTTGGCCCCTGTCTTTCAGGCACCACCAAGAGAGTTATCTCCTCCCTCTGAGCCTATGCAACTAGGCCGTACTAGGCTTACAGAGGAAGAGAGAACAAGGCGTTTTCGTGAGGGATTGTGCCTGTATTGTGGTTTGGGGGGAAATGTACGATTTCAATGTCCTACTTGTCCTAAGATGCATGATAGGCCGGAAAACTACCGCACCTAAGGCAGCTGAGGAGACAGGCCTTGGGTATGACGTGCATGTCTCCTGTCAAAGACACTAAACTTATGTTACCAGTATCCTTGGCTTGGGAGACCAAGACCACACATACTACCGCTTTTTTGGATTCTGGGGCTGCTGGCAACTTTATCGATGTTAACTACGCTTCTTACATTTCTCTACCTCTGGTTGTAAGAGAGACACCCTTAGCCGTCGAAGCCATAGACGGCAGACCGTTATCCTGCCCTAGGATTACTCACGATACGGTTACAGTGGTTCTTACCACTGGTCTCTTGCATAAAGAAGAAATCATATTTCAAGTTATCCATTCACCTTCCAATCCTGTTGTACTTGGTTTCCCTTGGTTGGTGGAACATAATCCTGTTATTGATTGGGCTAAGGGAGAGATACTGTCTTGTAGTCCTGCTTGTTTTGGGACTTGTTTAATACCCATTCAGCATGTCGGTGCCCTGAACACACCCACAGCACCTCCATTGTCTACAGAGGTTCCTGACCAATATGCCGACCTCAGGGCTGTATTTGATAAAAGAGAGGCAGAGAAACTGCCTCCACATAGACCAAATGATTGTGCCATAGATATTCATCCTGGTACCATGCCTCCTCGAGGCAAAGTATATCCTCTTTCCATAAAGGAGAACCAAATTATGGAAGAGTACATAAAGGAGAATTTGGAGAGAGGTTTTATCCGACGTTCCTCTTCGCCAGCAGGGGCTGGGTTCTTTTTTGTGTCTAAAAAAGAGGGAGATTTACGCCCGTGTATCGATTATAGGGGGCTTAACAAGATCACCATTAAGAACGTGTACCCTATCCCTCTCATCTCAGAACTGTTCGACAGGTTAAGGGGGTCAGCAGTATACACAAAACTTGATTTAAGAGGAGCTTACAACCTGATACGTATAAAAGAGGGCCTTGAGTGGAGAACAGCATTTAACACCAGCAGTGGGCATTATGAATACTTGGTCATGCCTTTCGGTCTTTGTAATGCTCCAGCGGTATTCCAGGATTTTATTAATGATGTGCTCAGAGATTTCTTACAAACCTTTGTTATAGTAAACAAAAAAAGGGGAAAAGTCGGTGTTCGACGTGTCCGCATACGCGGTAGGGGGAAATATCTAATACTAAAACGAAATGAACATGCAATGATTGTAAGAGGAGATAACATACAATATAGACAGCTGGGTTAGATGACTCGAAGTTCGTCAAAATGTTCCTAAAAAGGAAAAAAGAGTATAATAGTGAAGTCCAGTCATTAAAAAATGAGAAAATGAAGGGGGAGATGGATCCACTCACACTTTCCAGAGCCTCGTTAGGCTCGATCACCTCGCCTGTGGGTGTTTACGTGGCTCACCCAGTAGCTCTCAGGGGTAGACCCGTCTCACAGCCTTGGTGTCCTTTCAGGATCCTGGGTCATCCACAGGTTCTCCAATATTTAGGTGCCAATGGTTCTCAACAACTCACTTATCTCAGGCCTTGGCATTCCTTTGGGGTCCTGGGTGTTCACAGGTCGTAACTTGTAATAGCTTGTAGAAATCGTCATATGAAATGTCTTTTTTTTTCTTTTTAAATGTTTCTTGTAACGGATGCCGCTACTCGGAGGGAGTAGATCCACCTTAGATGCCGGGGTAGCGCTGCAATGAGCAGAGGTAGCGAGCCGGCGTCAGGTTCCTTGCTGGAATATATTGAGTCAGCCAGGAGGAAATACCTAGAAGATAATCACTCTTCCCAAATACTCGTTGAGATGCAGTATAGGTTGTAGGTAAATCAGAGTGACTCTGATTTACCTACAACCTATACTGCATCTCAACGAGTATTTGGGAAGAGTGATTATCTTCTAGGTATTTCCTCCTGGCTGACTCAATATATTCCAGCAAGGAACCTGACGCCGGCTCGCTACCTCTGCTCATTGCAGCGCTACCCCGGCATCTAAGGTGGATCTACTCCCTCCGAGTAGCGGCATCCGTTACAAGAAGCATTTAAAAAGAAAAAAATAGACATTTCATATGACGATTTCTACAAGCTATTACAAGTTACGACCTGTGAACACCCAGGACCCCAAAGGAATGCCAAGGCCTGAGATAAGTGAGTTGTTGAGAACCATTGGCACCTAAATATTGGAGAACCTGTGGATGACCCAGGATCCTGAAAGGACACCAAGGCTGTGAGACGGGTCTACCCCTGAGAGCTACTGGGTGAGCCACGTAAACACCCACAGGCGAGGTGATCGAGCCTAACGAGGCTCTGGAAAGTGTGAGTGGATCCATCTCCCCCCTTCATTTTCTCATTTTTAATGACTGGACTTCACTATTATACTCTTTTTTCCTTTTTAGGAACATTTTGACGAACTTCGAGTCATCTAACCCAGCTGTCTATATTGTATGTTATCTCCTCTTACAATCATTGCATGTTCATTTCGTTTTAGTATTAGATATTTCCCCCTACCGCGTATGCGGACACGCCGAACACCGACTTTTCCCCTTTTTTTGTTTATTTGGTGCGGATTGGGACCGCACTTGTGGTGCTTTGGGCGACGGGGTTATATTTCGTATTTTTCATTTTTGCTCTAAGTGTTCGTTCTCCACATTTTTTTGTTGTACTTTGTTATAGTATACCTAGACGATATATTGATTTACTCTCCCGATCTGAAAACCCACCATGCACATGTCAGACAGGTATTAGCAAAATTACTGGACAATGGTCTTTATTGCAAACTAGAGAAGTGTTTATTCGACATTACTACTGTGAAATTCCTTGGGTATATTATCACTCCAGAAGGTTTTGAGATGGATCCTTCTAAACTCACGGCCATCTCAGAATGGCCTCTCCCTCAAGGTCTCAAGGCCATACAGAGGTTTCTGGGGTTTTCCAACTATTATAGGAGATTTATCAAGAATTATTCCGCTGTAGCCTCCCCTATCATTAATATGACACGTAAAGGTCTGAAGAACCAGATCTGGTCTTCTCAATCCAAACAAGCATTCGAGGCCCTCAAACAAGCTTTCACTTCCACTCCCGTGTTACGGCATCCTGATCCCAGGATTCCGTTTGTTCTTGAGGTTGATGCTTCCGAGATAGGCATTGGGGCTGTCCTGTCTCAAAGAGAGTCTCCAGGAAAACCTCTACATCCTTGTGGGTTCTTTTCAAGAAAATTATCACCAGCAGAACGCAATTATGATATCGGTAACAGAGAATTGCTTGCTATTGTGTCTGCCCTATCAGAGTGGAGACATTTGTTGGAAGGTACTCTTGACCCTTTATTGATAATTACTGATCATAAGAACCTTACGTACATCGGGGATGCTAAACGTTTGAACGCGAGACAGACCAGGTGGTCATTGCTACGGTCTCGGTTTAATTTTGTATTGACTTACAGACCAGGTGACCGCAATGTAAAGGCTGATGCCTTATCTCATCAAAATGACCGTATGAATCTAATACACAAGACCACAATCCTATAGTTCCTCCTGAACGTATTGTGGCTTCCACAGTCTTGTCTGTCTCCTCGCCTTTCCTGGAACGCCTCCAGGCAGTTCAAGTAGGGGCTCCACCTGACAAGCCTCCAGATATGTTGTTTGTACCTGAAAAGGAAAGACAAGAATTACTCATAATGTTTCATGATTCTAAACCAGCAGGTCATCCTGGTATTACTAAGACTCTTACCAGTATCTCCAGACAGTTCTGGTGGCCCACCATGCGACAGGACGTACGTCTGTTTGTTTTGGCTTGTCAAGTCTGTGCCAGAAGCAAAACCAGTAAATCCTTGCCTGTCGGTCTATTGCAGCCTTTACCCATGCCTAAGAGGCCTTGGTCTCATCTATCTATGGATTTTATTGTGGACTTGCCGAAGTCCAAGGGTCATACTGTGGTTCTGACAGTTGTAGACCGCTTCTCCAAAATGGCTCATTTTGTCCCTCTACCTAAGCTTCCTACAGCCAAAGAACTGGCGGTTGTATTTTCTAGAGAGATTGTACGAATACATGGGGTTCCGTCTGAAATAGTCTCTGACAGAGGAGCCCAGTTCGTCTCTCGTTTCTGGAGGGTTTTCTGTGCAGAGATGGGGGTGCGATTGGCCTTCTCTTCAGCATATCATCCACAAACCAATGGGGCAGCAGAGAGGGCAAATCAGGGTCTCGAGCAGTACATACGTTGCTTTACCACACAACAACAAGACAATTGATCGGAGTTGTTGCCCTGGGCTGAGTATGCACGTAATAACGCCGTTAACGAGACCACTGGCCACTCTCCTTTTTCTGCCATCTATGGTTTTTTCCCTCCGGCTCTACCGCTTCAGTTTACTGAACAGGTCATCCCGGCTCTCGATGACCATCTCACTCAACTGCAAGAGATTTGGAGACAGATTCTAGAAAATATGGAGCGCAATGTTGCTGTCCAGAAACGCAAGGCTGACAGGCATAGGTTACAAGCTCCCTCCTATAACGTGGGGGATAGAGTTTGGTTGTCCACTAGGAACGTGAAGTTGCGGGTGCCTTCTATGAAAATGGCACCTCGGTTTATAGGTCCATATAGGATCATTCGCCGCGATAATCCTGTGGCTTATGCTCTTGCCCTTCCTAAACATCTTCGCATGCACAACGTCTTCCACACATCCCTACTGAAGCCATTGTTGTGTAACAGGTACACGCGGGTCGTTCCTCCTCCTCCACCTATTCAGGTTGATGGTGAATCTGAGTATGAGGTTAGGAGGGTTTTGGATTCTAGGCTGTGCAGGGGCGCTCTGCAGTACTTGGTCGATTGGGTGGGTTATGGTCCAGAAGACCGGTCCTGGATTCCAGCTTCCGACATGTCTGCCTCTAGGTTGGTCAGGGCGTTACATGCCTCACACCCCGATCGCCCTGGTGGTCGTCCTGCCACTCGTCCTGTTGGTTGTCCGGTGGCCTCCCGTGGAGAGGGGGGTACTGTAACGTTGGGAGCTTCCGGACCTACCTGTGTGCTTGAGGGCAGCATGTCTGATGCTGCTCGCTGACCAATGCCCGGTTTAAATGGAGACAGACAGGGAGGTGGTTGCATGAGGCGTGGCTCGAGTGGGGGGGGCGTGGCCTGGTGAAGGTCTTTAAAAACCCTCAGTGTATTCTCAGCAGTTGCCAGATCGTGGTTATCCATACCTGAGCTCCTTGTACCTGACTGCTATATTGAATTAACCCGTTATTGACCTCTACTTGTTTCTGCCTTCTGTTGCCCTAGACCATTTTCTTGTACTACGCCACTGCTCTGATATCGACCCGGCTATTCCATTTGACCATTCTGAACTCCGTATTCCTGATTCTGGCTCGGCTGACTACTCCCCGTGTTGTTAACCCTTTCTGTCTAGCTAGTTTACCTGGCCAATTCTAAGGACCAGACAGTTAGAGATCTTTCACAGCTACTCTGTTGATAGCTTCTGGGCTCTGTGGAGTGTGGGGTGTTAAGTACTGCGTGGTGGGATCTGGGAACCGTGACACTGAGGAGGGGAGTACCTTTGTTACATCAGGACATGTATATGGTAGAAGGGTGACTATTTAGTATGGTAATGCCGGGCTTGTTTTCACCTTTGTTCATCTGCCCATCATGTATGTGTGTTGTCCCATTGAAAAGTCAAAATAAAGCAGTTTTGACTTCAAGGAGCTCAGGCTATTAACTGAGTGGGATTGAGCCATGGTTGGTAGTTTTAGGGCTACTGAAGACAAGAGGAAATCTTTCTCCATAGGGATACCCACCCTGGATACTGATGTCTGTTACACTTCTCATGAATATGATGGATCAGATATATCTTTCTAGCCAAGAGAACTAATCATAGGTAAGAAGAAGATAAGGATGAGTGAGAACTGTCAACTCCATGCAAGAGACTACAACTACAAGTAAGATGCAGTAATGTTACCACACTGTCTACATCCACTAATCAGTCTAATGAGGAATGATGTGTTATGGATTTTTTTTCTCTTTTAACCCCTTAAGGATCACTGATGTATATAGTACGTCCAGGGGAAAACTCCCCTAAAGGAACAAGGACGTACTATGTACGTCATGGTCCTTCATCCCCCCTCTCTCCATATACTCACTTCTCTGAAGTCTGCCCAGTGTTTTTGTAGGCCACAGCCGTCACGATGACGTCATTGCTATGCGCAATGATGTCACTTTTAGGCATCCCCCTGCTCCTGCAGGAGGACACTGAAAGGGGAGGGTGGGTCCTTTGGACGCCTCTCCCTCCAGAATGGCTGAAGCTGGAAAAAAAAAAGGAATGGTATTGCTGGAAAGGGCCAGAGTCTGTATTGTTATTCTTCACCAATCGGCAAAAGATCGCGATTCGCACTTGGACATCCAAGATGTCAGCCAAGCCTCCGAGTCACCCACCACACTGACATCATCACCATTTCTGCGATGATGCCAGTCAGCCAGTTAACCTCCTAGCTACCTAGTGGAGCTCAGGGGATCCTATGATCATGCCTGATCATGGCCTTTCCAATGATACCAAACATGACTAGGTTTGGTGTAAAAAAATAATACTAATAATTTTAAAAAAAGTGTTTTGTTTTAAAAAAAACTTGTCTGGGGATATAATAAGATAGGACTTCAATTGACGTTTAAACATGATGAGCATAAAACGGACAAAATGAGCTCAGCACACAGAGGTGAAATGGTTTAACAGTGAAGGGGTTAAAAAGCAAACATGTAAAAATTGGGTATTTCTAATATCAGGACAAAATTTAGAAACCATCTAGCCGGGGTCTTTTTTGGCAGTTGTAGATTTTGGATATTAAGTTTTGAAAAAGTGTGGGCTCTATTGCAATCCTATTGTTAAAACGCGGGCGCAAGGGACGAAAAACTGCGCCCGCAGTTTTCCCCCCCTTGCACCCGAATTTAACCCTAGGGCACTTTCGTAATGACAATGGTAAACCACCCAGTCACTAAGGGGATAAATCAATATAACTATAGCAATTTATTACATATTTGACAAGTGCAACTTTGTGTTTTATTTTACGTTCACACATAATATACACATTGTTTACACTGTTGACTTTGAAGTGGCCTGTTCCACAAAGAGCATTTTAAATCTTTCCGTCGCACTTATACGAGTTGTACTGCATCAAAGCGCGGCGTCTGGAAGCCATGCTCATGGCGTAAATAACTCACGAGCAACATACAAAGGATCTCCCCGAGATACCAGTCACACCTCTGCTTAAATTATCGTTTCAGGTTAAAAAATAAATAAGTCTCGGCATGCTGCGGCGTGTTCAATATGTCTTTTATGGTATCCCTACTTCTGTACAGAACAGGCTGGAAAAAAGGAAAACAATAAAATGTGAGGATGACCACAAGCTGTTACTGCCTGGCGGGGTGCTTTCAAGAGTGTCAATTACTCTGAAACACACATGAATATTTTATTGAGATGGTATGGATTGGTGAATTATTATTCTAAATTACAGCATCCCGTGCTAACAGTTCTGTGGATACTCGGAATCAGCGCTGTCGGCACCGGGCGCTTATTGCACGTTTCTGCACTTTCAACCTCATTCAGAAAAGACACTTGGACTTTTCTTTCCTCTTACTTTGCTTATGTTGCATTTGTTTGTGGATAAATGTGCTATAAGGTATTAGTGCCGACTCTTGTTGCTGCAGTGCACTGCTGTGTTTAGACTCCTAGGACCAGCTATCATAGCCAGCATTTAGGTCAGGATGGAGAAGTCTGCAGACTCTACCTTTGAATCTGGAATTCCTGAAAGGAGGAATTAAATAATAGATAGTGTAGAGTAGGGATGTGCATGGCTGAAAAATGTGTTTTGTTTTATTTCGTTACATTCTAAATAATTTCTTTTCGTATTTCGTTTCACTTTGTTTTGTATCGATTCGAAATTTCAAATTGATTCGAATTTCATATATCAATTCGATCGTTGATATCAATTTGAATTTTGGATCACTAAATAAAACCCCAATTAATCAAATTTTGCTGTTAAAAGTAAAGCTAGGGTTACATTTTAAGCTGTGTCACAGATTTAGTATTTGAGTCAAATTAAACAGTGAAACAAAATTCATTTGTTTCATAAAGTCCTTTGCTGATTATTACTTGTATTGTAAGTTAAGATCAATTCGATAGTTGATACAATTATTCAAATTTTTCATTTATGATGATGAAACACTGTAAAACGAAATAAATTGTGTTATATATTGTTTCATTTCGAATTTGTATCGTATCGATTCGTTATTCGGAAGTACTTCCGAACTACGAATTATCAAATTTCGTTCCAAATTCTGAATTTTTTCCGAAACGAATGCACATCTCTAGTGTAGAGGACTGCAAGGATGGGTGATATGTATCACCCCTTTTCGGGTTGTGGTCCCTTTAAGGACAGCCGCAGGGTTTAAAGGTCGGCAACTCCCAGAGAGGAGTGTTGGAGTTCAGGAGGAAGTGACCAACTGTAGCGGTGTGTAAATGGGAGACTTGCTGTATTGCTGTACCTTGCTGGAAGGACTTCTATTCCTGGGAAAGGATCCCCCCCAGGTTTGGGACTTTTTAACAAGTCGGTGAGACACACTTATTTTCTGTTACTCGTGCTGAAGACTTGGACTTTACATTGAATTCGCTGAGGATAAGCTTGTTATTTTATGTTTACCGCTTTGGCTGCCCTGAAAGGGGACAATAAAGCTGTTTGTTTCATTCAAAACGTTGTGCAAGTGATCTGTGGGCTCCCCAACATCACTATGGAAATGTAGGAAAATGGTTGTTTTCACATGTGGAAAGAGGTGGGAGAAGGGCCTCGACACTGCAGAGCTTGGTTGCTTTCTGCTCCCATCCCCACACAGCACAGGTGCTTTCTGTAACTGTACTTACTGTATTTGACATTTGTCTACCTAACATATATTTATAAATTCCACTTTCTGCCTTATGTGACGAATCATATTGATTTTTCCTTCTGTTCTACTAATTCACTAATAAATACTATGAAAATAATATAAGAGGACTCAGAGGTCCAAAAGTAATTTTATAAATCAATGAAATATTGATGATTTCCCCAAAGAAAGTCAAATACGTCTACTAAAATTGATATCACCACAGACGATCATGGAGACGCGAGACAACTCAAAAAAGGTTGTTGGTCGGAAAGTAGACTCACTCTACTAGTTTCATTGTGGTTTCTCTATGACACAAGACCTCAAAACCCATCTTGGTGATGAAGACCCAAGTCTCCAGAAGGTCCACAAGTGGTTTCGTAGATTCAAGTCAGGACATCTTGACGTCTGTGATGAACAAAGAGAGAGACGCCCCTGCACGTCCATGGATGAGACCGTGGTGGCCAAGGATGAAGGAATTTCTGGATCAGGAACCTCAAACAATTTTGAAAAAGCTTGTGGAAAAGTTTGTCATTCCAAAAACAAGCATGTGGAGGATTCGTCATGAGAAGTTTGACTTTACCCCACTGGGTTACGTTATTGTAGAATGCAGAACAAAAAAACTGCTCAGGTTGGGTTTGGTCATGTTTAGGGATGAGCTGTTCGGTTCGATGTGTTCAGAGTTCGATTCGAACATCGCCAGTTCGTGAACTTCGAACATTTCCGTGTGTTCGCCGCATGTTCGCCCACAATGCACCACAATGGACCACAATGCACTTTTCCACTGGCCTGAAGCTTGTAATTGGCTACAGCCTGCACCTGACCACAGTTTAGGTGCAAGACAGGTGCAAGACTATGGGCAAATTTTGCGCAATCATGGGCTCACAGAGCTAAGTCCCGCAGCACACTATATAAGGCTTCACACAGCCTTCAGCACGTGTTTTTTGAGAGGAGATTGTTAGTGTGTGTTCTCACTGCCAGTCTGCCAGCAGCTATTGGGGGGGGGTCTCGTTTCTGCAAAATATCTGGGAATTGTTCTAATCTTTGTGTTCTCACTGCCACCAACTATTTTGGGGGTCAGTCATTTCTACAAAATATCTGGGAATTGTTCTAATATTCCACAATACCACAAAAGGGTCACGGTGTGAAGGCACTTGCTGCCACCAAAGGCACAATATTTGGCTGCACTGACACTGACGCCTATATTACCAGATTCATATCATTTTAATATTGGACCGCAGGGTCCAACCCTGCACTCTTCCACAATACCGCAGAGGGGTTACGGTGTGACGGCACTGTTGCCAACAGTAAAGGCACAATTTTAAAGCACCTATTGTTACTTTCATCCAAAGCCTACATAAGTTTCACCATAATTTAGCCAAAAAATCACTAAACTTGTTCTGCGTATCCTAAAATGTCTCCTCTATTCATACAGGCTGCCGCCCCAAGCAGTTGTTTATGAATAGATTAAAGGAAAACCATTTACCATCATTTGAAACGTCATTTTTTTGTTTTTAAGTGTTTCTATACATCCTAGAAATCCGCCACTTCACAGGCAGGTTATGGGGACCTCCTAGGCACGATATTTGGAGGAATTTTTCGTTTTTATTCTTAACCTTTATTTCACGGAAAACTCACTGTTCCTTTAAAAACTTTTTTCAAAAACTTTTTGTCCTTGTTTCCCGTCCCCCAGGGCACTACCTGGACCCCCATACACCTTTTATGGCAAATATCTTGCATGTATTCCCTCTTGCAGGGCACTCTAAAAAATCTGACTTTTGAGTCCCATTGACTTGCATTGAGTTCGGTTCGTGTTCGAACTCGAACTTTTGAAATTGTTCGAGTTCGAATACGAACCGAACACGGGGGTGTTCGGCTCATCCCTAGTCATGTTGGAAGATAGGAAGTCTGCAGACTTCAAGGCAATGGTCACTGAAGATGAAGCTATGTTGACAGAGAATGATTTTGCAAGTGGTTGCAACGCTTGAAAAAATTCCTGGAGATTGGCGACGTTTATGCTGAATAAACAAACTTTGCTTAAACACACAGGGTAATTGAAAGAGAATCGAAAAGTCACCGCACATTCGGTGACTTTTCGTTCTCTTCAGTTCAGTTCGTTTTGCCGATTCCATTTCGGCGACCCTGCGGCGTATTCAGCAAGCACCACAGGGTCCCCGAATTGCAGGGAAAGGTCACCGCAAACCCAACGAAAACTAACCACAAAAACCCGACAAATGCACGCCGCAAACCCGCAAAAACATCTGGATTAACCCGCCGAAAACGCCGGAAAAACCCGAGCAGGAGCTGATCACACGCAGCGAAGCTGCCGGAAAAAGCCGACACCGCAGACGAATGCAGTGAATAAATTAGCAAAACAGTTTGCTTGAATGTGTGAAAAGTGAAACGCTGTTTGCAAAGAAACTGCTGAGCGAAAATGTCTGAAATTTACATATAAAATCCAATGAATGATAATAAAAAGGGCTGTTACAGAAAAAAATAAGTAAACTTAAAAAAAATCTGAATTTGTTTAAAAAAAAGATAAAAATCCAGAAAAATGCTTAAAATATCCTAAAAAATCTATAAATAATGAGACTCTTTACTGCAGAATAAAATAATAAACGGTTTATTAGATATTGAATTAAAACTGGAATATTTTTAACATTGAAGCCTATGGGATTCGCCTGAATAAACTTGCCGAATTAAACCACCGAATGGCAGGGCATTAGGGGAACCTTTCACTGCTGGTTTGTGTTCTCTGAATAGCCGAAGCAGTGCTTCTTCATGGGGATTTCACTGCCCTCGAACAGGCACCGAACAGGCACCGTATGTTCAGGCAATTCGCCAGGATTTGGCGAATTGCCTGCTCTCTGGATAGCTGAATGGCCAAGAAAGGTAACGGAATGCTGATTTTTAGCGTTCGGTTACCTTTCTCCAGCCATTCGGATCTCTTTGAATTACCCTGATAATATTTTGCGTTAGCATCATTATTTCATGGATTTTAACTTTACTTTAGGACCTCCCCTCATATTTGAAGAAAATGAACACCATGTGACAAGGGTCTAGTCCTAAAAAAATATTTTTTTTAAGTTATAAAGCTACCATTGTTCCAAGTAATTGATTTGTGTATTAATTTTCAACGAATGGCCAAAGAACACACCGAGAAGAAGCAACATGGAAGAAATGAATGAAGAACAAATTGTGTAGCGGATGAATTAGGGAGCGGGCTGGGGTGTATTTGGTGATTAGTGAGGACAGGTAGTGGGGAGCTGAGTTAGTGAGAGCTTTGTAGGTCAGGGTAAGGATTTTGAATTTAATTCTGCAGTGGATGGGAAGCCAGTGAAGGGACTCGCAGAGAGGAGTGATGGGCTGCAAGGGGGGAGTGATGGACTGCAAGGTGAAAGTGATGGACTGCAAGGTGAGAGTGATGGACTGCAAGGTGAGAGTGATGGGCTGCAAGGTGAGAGTGATGGGCTGCAAGGTAAGAGTGATGGGCTGCAAGGTAGAGTGATGGGCTGCAAGGTAAGAGTGATGGACTGCAAGGTGAGAGTGATGGACTGCAAGGTGGGAGTGATGGGCTGCAAGGTGAGAGTGATGGGCTGCAAGGTGAGAGTGATGGACTGCAATGTGAGAGTGATGGACTGTAAGGTGAGAGTGATGGACAGCAAGGTGAGAGTGATGGACTGCAAGGTGAGAGTGATGGACTGCAAGGTGAGAGTGGTGGACTGCAAGGTGAGAGTGGTGGACTGCAAGGTGAGAGTGATGGGCTGCGAGGTGAGAGTGATTGATGGTTGCGTCAGTGAGTTGGGTGGTAGGCTTGCCTAAATAGGAACGTTTTAAGGGAGCGTTTGAAGGAAGAGAAGTTGGGGGAAAGTCTGACAGTACGAGGGAGAGCGTTCCAGAGAGTGGGGGCTGCGCGTGAGAAATCCTGCAGTCTATCATGGGAAGAGGTGATGCGGGGAGAAGCTAGGCGCAGGTCACTGTTTGACCTTAGGGAGCGGGCTGGGGTGTATCTGGTGATTAGTGAGGACAGGTAGTGGGGAGCTGAGTTAGTGAGGGTTTTGTAGGTAAGGATAAGGATTTTGAATGTAATTCTGCAGTGGATGGGGAGCCAGTGAAGGGACTCGCAGAGGGGAGCGGCAGAGACAGAGCGGTGGGTGAGGACGGTGGATGGGGAGCCAGTGAAGGGACTCGCAGAGAGGAGCGGCAGAGACAGAGCGGCGGGTGAGGTGGATGGGGAGCCAGTGAAGACACTTGCAGAGGGGCGCGGCAGAGACAGAGCGGTGGGTGAGGTGGATGGGGAGCCAGTGAAGGGACTCGCAGAGAGGAGCGGCAGATACAGAGCAGCGGGTGAGGTGGATGAGCCTGGCAGAGGCATTTAGAATGGATTGTAGGGGGGAGAGTTGGGGGAGATGGAGGCCAGATAAGAGATTATTGCAATAGTCGAGTCGGGAGATTACTTGTATTAGTGCTATCACAATATTTTTAAACAGACAGTGTTTGGCATGGAATGGGTTAAGCAAACGAAAACCAAAATTCCAAAATTCATAATGCGGAATCAGGGAAAAAGTTGATAAAACTTTTTTTGACTTTTTAACACACAAAAAAATGAAGCATTTCTAGCACAAATTATAAAAAAATCCCCAATACAAAAAGTGGACTCCCCGCCATCCACGTTCCCGCGTCTTTAAGGTATTTAGCTTTTATTATTTGTAAAATCTGCTCTTAATAAGCCTCCGGCACAGCCTGGAATGTTATTATATTTCTCCTCAAACATAACCAGCGAAATCACATTGATCATATCTCTGATGTGCCGGACCGCGGGGAATTACGTTTCAGAAACACTTCAAAAAGTTGACCCGATCTAAAAAAAAAAAATTGAAATGAAATGAAATGAAATGCTGCCCGATGTGTTTTTATAAACTGAAAGGTTTAGGATAGAAACTTAAACAAAAAGACACAATAAAAAGGCTTTCATGGAGGAAAAATAAACAGTAAAAGAACGCAATTCAATACCGCAACAATTTCCTTTGTTAATAAATTAACAAACTGAAAATAATTCCGTGTAAAACAAGCTCGGGGTTAATTGGATGCGTTTTATGGAGAGAAGAGAAAAGCAGCGATTTCCTGCTGGGAAATATTCTCTGTGTGAGAAACACTGCGACAACTAACAATACTAATGAAAAAAAAAAACACACAACCTGCTTTAAAATGGGCTTCATTTTACTATCCTATGGACGAAACGTACGTGAGGCTTTTTTTGTTGTATTTTTAAGTAAAAAAAAACGAAAGAAAATAAAAAAGCGAAGAAATGTCCGTGTAAATAATTCATCCTATGTTTGTGAAAGTTATGTGTTAAATCAGGTAAAAATACTTAAAAAATGGAAGCAAATTTAACAAGAAATACATCATGTGTGCACACTAAAAAAATACAAAATAATATATTAACCCCTTCACCACCAATATCGACTATACTCTGTCTGCGAGATGCCTCTTGGTGTCCTGATATTGCGTATGTTCAATAAATTCAGAGAGCACTGAAATGTCACCTTCATATTGATCACCGACATTTCGGTGCTCTCCTGTTCGCCGCACTTTGGCAAGTTAAAGTCGCCGAACCTGCAGAGAACTTAGCATTCACCGCAGGGTCCCTGAAGTGCACCCGCAGCAATACCGCTGAAGAAACGCCAAACGAATTGAAAAACCGCTAACTCGATCAGAAAACAGGCAACAAGAACGACCGAATCGATCACATAACCTGTCGAAAAAATGCTCAATGCATCCGAGGATTTACCGAATCGACCCGCCGAATGCATTTTCAAACCGCCGAAAAAAACGACAAACAAATTGAAAAACTGCCAACTCGATCAGAAAAACCGCTGCAAAAATCACACAATCCAGTGTTTCCCAACCGCGGTCCTCAAGTACCCCTAACAGGCCAGGTTTTAAGGATCGCCTTTGGGAAATACAGACTGAATCCTGCAATCACTGAGCTGCAAATCTTATCACCTGTGCTGAGCTTCACATGTCCTGCAAACCTGACCTGTTGGGGGGACTTGAGGACCGCAGTTGGGAACCACTGACATAACCCATCGAAAAAAACACAGAATGCATCCGAGGATCCACCGAACAGACCGCCAAATCGATCCAAAAAAAGCCGACCAGCTGCCGAACAGGGGTAGAAAAAAACCCCACCTCCCATAACTTTTAAAAGGCGTTTTCAAAAAAATACTGCATGAAAATGCCTTGGAAGAATATAAAATGTCCTATGGATAAAAATAAAAAGGTCTGTTACAGAAAAAAGAAAAACGGTCTTTTTAAAAAATTTCCCTTTGAAAAAAATCCCGAAAAATGCCTAAAAAAATTCCGAAAAAAAATCTATAAATAGAGGGACTTTTTGCTGCAAATGAATAGAATAAACGGTTTATTAGATATTGGATTAAAACGGGAATATTTATTTATTTTTCTTTCAATATATAAAACGGGAATATTTTTTTACATTGAAACCTATGGGATTCGCCTGATTCAGGCCGGCGTCGGACAAACGCAGTGATCGCGTCCGTGTTGCCGCACAGTTTAACGTCCGTCATAGCATAGAATCATGATCAATAGACCCACACACAAAGTGCGTGCGCACCGAACTGGCAAACGGACGCAAGTTAGGCAAGAACATAAAACCGCTAGACGGACGCGCAGAGTTCGCCACGTCCGTATAGTGTTCTGTGTGAGTAGGGATGAGCTGTTCGGGTTCGGACGGTTCGGGGTTCGAGTCTGGTGCAAGACTGGTTCAACACTATGCCAATCACCGCTCAGAGTCCTGATTAGTCAAATTTTGGCCAATCATGGGCTCACAGAGCCAAGTCCCCCAGCACACTATATAATGTTTCCACGCGCCGATTCTGCACGCGTTTCAGAGGAGATTTCAAAGGAGATAGTTGTGTCTTGTTACTGCCGGTCTGCCACGCTACTGAGGGGGGTTCTGGGGGGTCTCATTTCTACCAAATATCAGGGAATTTAGGTGATGTGTGTCTTGTCACTGTGCCAGCAAGTTTTTTTGGGGTTTACAACTTTCTTTAAAACATTTGTGAATTAAGGTGATCTTCTGGGTCTTGTCACTGTGCCAGCAAATCTTTTTGGGTCTCATTTCTACAACATATCAGGGAATTTAGGTGATGTGTGTCTTGTCACTGTGCCAGCAAATCTTTTTGGGGTTTACAACTTTAAAACATTTGTGAATTGAGGTGATCTTCTGGGTCTTGTCACTGTGCCAGCAAATATTTTTGGGGCTCACTAATTTCTTTAAAACATTTGTGAATTAAGGTGATCTGTGTCTTGTCACACAGCCAGAAAGTTTTTTTGGGGCTCACTAATTTCTTTAAAACATTTGTGCATTAAGGTGATCTGTGTCTCGTCACACAAACAGTACCACGCATTATTTTGGGGCTCACTAATTTCTTTAAAACATTTGTGAATTAAGGTGATCTGTGTCTCGTCACACAAACAGTACCACGCATTATTTTGGGGCTCACTGATTTCTTTAAAACATTTGTGAATTAAGGTGATCTGTGTCTTGTCACACAGCGAGAAAGTTTTTTTGGGGCTCACTAATTTCTTTAAAACATTTGTGCATTAAGGTGATCTGTGTCTCATCACACAAACAGTACCACGCATTATTTTGGGGCTCACTAATTTCTTTAAAACATTTGTGAATTAAGGTGATCTGTGTCTCGTCACACATCCAGTACCACGCTGTATTCGGGGCTCACTAATTTCTACAAAACATTTGTGAATTGAAGTGATCTGTGTCTTGTCACTGGCTGCCAGCTATCAGTGTGTCTCACTGAGTTATACCAGAGTTCTTTAAATCTTTATACCAGAGTTAAATCAGAGTTCTGTATATATTAATCTATATATCACTCACCATGTCTGAAAGAACAAAAAGGACAGGTAGACGCTCCCAGACACAGATAAGAGGGCAAGCAGCCCCTGTGTCGGGAGGCTTTGCCTCTGGTCGTGGTGGACGTGGTGCATCCTCTGCAGGGGCATGCTTGTCCTTTATAACTGGTGCTGGCCATCTTCTTAACCTGCAGCAACATAGAGAGGATTTGGTGGATTGGCTAGCCAGGCCATCCTCATCCTCCGAGTCCTCTGCCAGCCAGGTTTCTAGTGCTTTACAGTCCACCTCAGCTGCCAAAGCATCTAATGCAGCCTCCATGTCCACAGCTACTCCTGCTGTAGCCTCGCTATCACACACGGAGGAGTCAGTTGAATTGTTTGACTACAATGAGAGTGACATGCTGCTTGAGGATGCGCAGCAAGTACAGTGCTCTGATTCAATCTTTGAGGTTGAGCAAGGGAGTATAATCAACCTAGATGAATGGGGTGCCAGTGATGACACACAAAACACTGGCACTCATGTTGCCCCAGCAGCTGCAGCATACTGCCAAGTTGGCTCCAGTGATGAGGAGATAGGGGGTGAAGATGACATTGATGATGAGGTCACTGACTCCACCTGGGTGCCAGATCGAACTGAGGAATCAAGGGAGGAGGATGAGGAGGAGAAGGCACAGCAAACACGAGGCACAACATCCTCTGTGACCAACTGTAGCACTAGCCAGTCCAAGCCCTCACAAGTCAGGGCTGCTCCGGTGCCGAGCGCTGTTGTCTCAAAGAACACATGCAGGAACTCTGCTGTCTGGGAGTTCTTTAAGAAATATTTGTAATCTATGTCAGATGAGGCTGAAGCGTGGGATAAACACCGGACACTTGGGTACCACATGCTTGAGGCGACATATGAACAAGTGCCACACATCCCGTTGGCACAAAACTTTGCGTAGGTCCTCCTCCTCCTCATCTGTCTCTACCCACACTGTATGTCCTGCCATGTCATTGCCTACAACCTCCACCGACAGGGATGATGCTACAGTAATGGATGTACCAGCAGGTCCTTCCTCACAATGTGACATCATCCCAGTAGCTGAAGATTTACGCAGTCAGATTACGTTGCCGCAGCTGCTGCAGCGAAAGAAAAAATATAGTCCCAACCATCCCCAAGCACAGCGTCTAAATGCCAGCTTAGCAAAATTACTCGCATTGCAGCTGCTGCCTTTCCAGCTGGTGGACTCTGTTCCCTTCCGTGAATTTGCTGAATGTGCTGTACCACAGTGGCAGGTTCCAAAACGCCATTACTTTTCATGCAAGGCCATTCCAGCACTATACCAGCACGTGGAAGACAATGTTATCCAGTCATTGGGAAAGGCAGTCAGCAGAAAGGTGCATGTCACTTTAGACACGTGGTCCAGCAAGCATGGACAGGGTCATTACATTTCCTTCACGGCACACTGGGTAACTCTGATTGTAGCTGGGAGGGATCCAAGACGGGGCTCTGTGCTGGAGTTTGTTCATCCACCACGCCTCCAGAAAGCTGCTTGTATGAGGTCTGTCTGCTCCACCACCACCACCTCTTCCTCCTCCTCCTTCTCTGTCTCTGGCGAAGTGGCAGTTAAACCGACGCCTGACAGGGTCTACGCAATGGCTCAAGCAAAAAGATGCCATACTGTGCTTGAGCTGGTTTGTTTAGGGGACAGTAGCCACACCGGGTCAGAAATTTTGTCAGCTCTGCAGGGGCAGGTGCAGAGATGGTTTACACCACGCCAGCATGAGCTGGGAATGATCGTCTTTGATAATGGCAGCAACCTTCTCTCCGCCCTACACAAGGGTAAATTGACGCATGTACCATGCCTAGCACATGTCCTAAATCTGGTGGTACAGCATTTCCTAACCAAGTCCCCAGGGCTGCCAGAGCTTCTCATCCAGGCCAGAAAAGTCTGAAGCCACTTCAGACGGTCATTCCCAGCAAGCGTTAGCCTGGAAGAAATTCAAAGAGAATTCCACCTTCCCACAAACCGTCTGATCTGTGACAAGCCCACCAGGTGGAACTCGACATTAGCAATGCTGCAGCGTCTGCACAAGCAGCAGATGGCCATCAACGAGTACCTGTGTGAGTATGGCACAAGGACAGGTTCAGGTCAACTTGGTTTTTTTCCCCCCGCAGTGGCTGATGATCAAGGATGCATGCATTGTACTGTCACCATTTGAGGAGGCAACGAGGATGGTGAGCAGGGACAGTGCATGCATCAGTGACACAATTCCTTTAGTGTTCTTGCTGGAGCACACTCTGCGGGGAATTATAGATGTGGCTCTAGAGGCAGAGCAGCGGGAGGAAGAGGAGGCCTTCCCTAGCTCTCAAGGCCCCAGTCTTTCTGCAGACAGCATTTCAGCGGGTCCTACTCAGATCAGACAGGAGGAGGATGAGGAGGAGGAGGACTATCTAAGTAGTGGGGGCATTAAAGGTGGGGATTCCTCAAGGGAGGGTTTTGTGTGCCCAGAAACAGAAGGGCTTGTGCGTGGCTGGGAGGAGGAAGTGCACGATACGATCTTCCTCATTGACCAGGAAGACTCGGCAGCAAATGCCACCTCCAACCTACGCTGCATGGGCTCCCTAATGATGCAAAGCCTGCTAAAGGACCCCAGGATTCGTGCTATCAAGGAGAGGGATCATTACTGGTTGGCAACCCTTCTTGATCCACAATAGAAGGGGAAAGTTGCAGAGCTCATCTTGCCCGCACAGAGGGAGCACAGGATGAAAAAACTTGAGGACGCTCTAAAGCGACACTTGTGCAACACCTTTCCAGGCACTGGTAGATTACCAAGTGCTGACACATGTGCTTCTGAGGCTGCGGGTGATCAGAGGAGTAGCGGTGAAGGCCAGGGCCGCTTGACTGATGCTTTTTTAAATTTTTTTAGTCCACGACGCCCAGGGACGTCAAATGTAGGCACCCATTGCCAGCGTCTTCACCATATGGTGCAGGACTACCTAGGGGCAAGGGCAGACCTGGATACCTTTCCAGCAGATGATCCACTGGCTTTCTGGGTGTTGAGATTGGATCACTGGCCAGAACTTAGCCAATATGCTATGCAGCTACTACGTTGCCCTTCATCTAGCGTGCTTTTGAGGTTTTTGAGGTTTTGTCACAGACAAAAGAGTGCGTCTGTCCACCGACTCTGTAGACCGGCTGACATTTATAAAAATGAATCAGTCCTGGATCAGCAGCTATCAATCCCCTGATGCTGAAGTAATGGAATAGATAGGGGATGTCCTCTTCTGCATTCACAAAACCTCCAGCACTGAACTCTTCCACAATACCACAAAAGGGTTACGGTGTGAAGGCACTTGCTGCCATGAAAGGCACAATATTTGGCTGCACTGACGCCTGTGCCAGATTTTTATCATTTTAATTTTTTGAACCGCAGAGTCCAACCCTGCACTCTTCCACAATACCACAGAGGGGTTACTGTATGATGATACTTGCTGGCCTGGCATTAAAGGCACAATATCTGGGTGCACTGACGCCCATTACCAGATCAAAAACTTTTCAATATAGGACCACAGGGTCCACCCCTGCACTTTTCCACAATAACACAGAGGGGTTACTGTATGATGATACTTGCTGGCCTGGCATTTAAGGCACAATATCTGGGTGCACTGATGCCCATTAACAGATAAAAAAAACACTTTTCAATATAGGACCACATGGTCCACCCCTGCATTCTTCCACAATACTTCAGAGGGGTTACTGTATGATGATACTTGCTGGCCTGGCATTAAAGGCACAATATCTGGGTGCACTGACGCCCATTACCAGATCAAAAACTTTTCAATATAGGACCACATGGTCCACCACTGCATTCTTCCACAATACCACAGAGGGGTTACTGACTTACTGTATGATGATACCTGCTGGCCTGGCATTAAAGGCACAATATCTGGGTGCACTGATGCCCATTACCAGATCAAAAACTGTTCAATATAGGACCACATGGTCCACCACTGCATTCTTCCACAATACCACAGAGGGGTTACTGTATGATAGTACTTGCATGCCTGGCACTAAAGGCACAATATCTGGGTGCACTGCCATTGACGCCTGTATCAGATTCATATCCTCAGAGGGGTTACGGTGTGACGGTGTTGCCGACGCTAAAAGCCCAATTTTAAAGCACCTACTTACTTTCATCCAAAGCCTGCATAAGTTTCACAATAATTTAGCCAAAAAAAACACTAAACTTTTTCTGCGCGTCCTAAAATGTCTTTTCATACAGGCTGCCGCCCCAAGCAGTTGTTTATGGATAGATTAAAGGAAAAGCATTTACCGTCATATGAAACGTCATTTTTTTTGTTTTTAAGTGTTTCTATACATCCTAGGAATCCGCCACTTCACGGGCAGGTTATGGGGACCTCCTAGGCACGATATTTGAAGGAATTTTTTGGGTTTTTTTTAACCCTTATTTCATGGAAAACTCACTGTCCCTTTAAAAACGTTTTTTTTAAAGTTTTTGTCCTTGTTTCCCTTTCCCCCAGGGCACTACCCGGACCCCCATACACCTTTTATGGCAAATATGTAGCATATATGCCCTCTTGGGGGGCACTCTAAAAAACCGAATTTTCAGCCCCACTGACTTGCATGGGGTTCAAGTTCGGGTTCGGGTTCGAATCCGAACAAATGGGAAGTTCGGGTTCGGGCTCGAACCGAACTCGGGGAGTGTTCGGCTCATCCCTATGAGTGAGGAGGAAACATAGAAACATAGAAAATGTCGGCAGATAAGAACCTTTCGGCCCATCTAGTCGCCCAATTACATGGATACTTTACCTGGATTTATCTTTTGTTTAGGATAGCGTTATAGACATGTGCACAGCACAAAATTTCGTTTTGAACTAATGGATTAGTCCTAAAATGCAATTTATTTAGTTGCTAAAGAAATTCGTTTTCAGTTCTTTAGTATGAAAACGAATTTCATTCATCCGAAAACCAGTGGATACAATTTACTATTGTAGTGGCTCCTCAGAGGGCTGAGATCGCTGCTTGTTACAGTATCTCTCACTCTCAGCACAATGTGGGCCATATTACATAGTTGGTGCTAACTTAACCAGAGCTGTTGTAAACTTCCCAGAGCCATTATAGCCTATGGAGATTTTCAGTTACAACAGCTCTGGTTAAGTTAGCACCAACATTGTAATACTGTCCCGTGTCAGGCAAAGCTCTTACAGTAACTGACTGCTGCTCATCACAGCTCTCAGAGTTTCAGTAAAACTAGTAAATAATATTTTTATATATAAGAGGTTAGAACAATATTATTTCCTTGTTTTACTGAAACTCTGAGCGCTGTTACAGTCAGTTACTGTAACAGCTGAGCCTGATACATTGTATTGAGAGATAATATAACAAGCAGCCGATCTCAGCGCTCACAGCCACTGGATTTAAAGGGCTAAAAAAAAAGGCTCCTCTCTGTATAATGTTTAGAACATCCTCCTGCATTAATTAATACCCCTCTCTGTACAATGTATAGAACATCCTCCTGAATTAATTAATGTCCCTCTCTGTATAGAACATCCTCCTCAATTTATACCTTTCTCTGTATAATGTATATAACATCCTCCTGCATTAATACCCCTCTCTGTATAATGTATAGAACATCCTCCTGCATTAATTAATGCCCCTCTCTGTATAGAACATCCTACTGCATTGGCATGTGGAGGATGCAGAACTTCGGATGCTGCGCTCTTCATTGCTGGTCTCCTTCACTCATCAATGTAATATCACAAAAAGGACTGAAACTAAAATGTAGTGCATTTTATTTTAGTTTCTTTCGTTTTTTGTACTGAGCAGTTTCGTATCTCTTGAGTCATGCGAAAACTAAATTATCCCAAAATTCGGACTAAATCGTTTTAGTACTAAAACGAATGCACATGTCTATAGCCTTATGCCTATCCCATGCCTGCTTAGGCTGGGGTCAGACGAGCGTAGTATTCACGTCCGTGATTGCGCCTAAAAGTACGTCCGTGATAGCATGACAGAAAGCTCATCGGAGCCCGTTATACGAAGTACGTCCGCACTGAACTGCGGAAGCACAACGGCCGCGGCCCACGGACGCAAGGCAGGCAAGAACGTACAACCCCTAGAACGGCCGCACAAAGTGCGCTGCGTCCGCAACGTCCGCATAGCTTTGTGTGTGAGTGATGGAACGTGGTCAGACGGACTGCATTTATACGTCCAGCATTTTTCACGGACAAAATGTTTTTGCTTTTTAATTTATTTTCCCACCTACATCCGTCAAAATATACGTCAGTGAAAAAACGGACTGTGTGGCCACTACTGCTCCTTCCGTACTAACGTACGTCCATGTGCACGGACGTACAGTCCGTAGAAATCACGCTCGTCTGACCCTAGCCTAAAATTCAATCACTGTTTTGGCCTCTACCACTTCAACTGGAAGACTGTTCCATGTATCCACCACCCTCTCAGTAAAATAATGCTTCCTGATGTTACTTTTAAACCTTTGCCCCTCTAATCTAAGACTATGTCCTCTTGTTTTGCTACTTTGTTTCCTTTTAAATATACTCCCTTCCTCTACCTTGTGGATTCCCTTTACGTATTTAAATGTTTCTATCATATCTCCTCTGTCTCGTCTTTTTTCCAAGCTGTACATGTTAAGATCATTAAGCCTTTCCTGGTAACTTTTCTCCTTCAAGCCGTACACCATTTTAGTAGCCCTTCTCTGAACTCTCTCTAAGATGTCTATATCCTTCTGGAGATACGGTCTCCAGTACTGCACACAGTACTCCAAGTGAGGGCTCACCAATAGGGATGAGCTGAACACTCCCGTGTTCGGTTCGCAATCGAACTCGAACAATTTCAAAAGTTTGAGTTCGAATGCGAACACGAACCGAACTCAATGCAAGTCAATGGGACTCGAAAGTTCGTTTTTAGAGTGCCCTCCAAGAGGGCATATATGCTAGATATTTGCCATAAAAGGTGTATGGGGTCCGGGTAGTGCCCTGGGGGACAGGAAACAAGGACAAAAAGTTTTAAAAAAAGACATTTTTAAAGGAACAGTGAGTTTTCCATGAAATAAGGGTTAAGAATAAAAATGAAAAATTCCTTCAAATATCGTGCCTAGGAGGTCCCCATAACCTGCCCGTGAAGTGGCGGATTTCTAGGATGTATAGAAACATTTAAAAACAAAAAAATGACATTTCAAATGACGGTAAACAGTTTTCCTTTAATCTATTCATAAACAACTGCTTGGGGCGGCAGCCTGTATGAAAAGAGCAGACGTTTTAGGACACGCAGAAAAAGTTTAGTGATATTTTGGCTAAATTATTGTGAAACTTCTGCAGGCTTTGGATGAAAGTAACAATAGGTGCTTTAAAATTGGGCCTTTAGTGTCGGCAACAGTGCTGTCACACTGTAACCCCTCTGGTATTGTGGAAGAGTGCAGGGTTGGACCCTGCGGTCAAATATTAAAATTATATAAATCTGGTAATATAAGCGTCAGTGGCAGTGAACCCAAATATTACTGCGCTATAGTGTATGGCAGGATGGAAGCGCACCAGCAGTAACAAGCAGCGGAATATACCAGGCAGGGGCACAGAGTGAGAGTAGTTGTTATAACAAAACCAGCTCAACAACGTTTAGGCACTAGTACTGCGCTACTGTATATGGTGAGAATTGGCGCACACCAGTCCCGGCGGCTCTGCGTCATCACGCCACCCCCTGCCCCCTGATCACTCACAGCTGCACCGGGTGCCGCCGGAGCTCCTGGCATTCGGCCAGCTGGCGGCACCATGCGTCCGGGGCCCCCCCCCGATCACCACCCGGGGCCCTGGATGTCACAATATTACAATCCAAACGCAAACGGGTTAGGCTAGGGTCAGACTAACGCATTTTTCACGTTGTCCGTGAAAATGTGCGTTCGAAGAATGGACGTATTTTTTCACGGAATACGCAATAGCGGTCATACTATGCGCAGTTTCATCCGTGATTTTGTACGGATCATCAATAAAACACTTCTTGCATCTGGACGTTATGTTGGCCGGACATTAGCAGCGTCTGATGTCTCCAATTCACGCACACACGCCGCTAGCGGACGCAGCGCACTCTGTACGTCAGTACTAGTGGTTTAACGTTCTCGAAAAAATGCGTTCATTTTCCACTTGCGTTGCGCAGCCGGACTTTTGTGCGACCGTACTTCGTATATTGGCTGTCATTGCCCGGCATCTGCTGCTAGTGCGGCCGTGATTAAGTGCGCCAGAACGCGCGTTCGCACTGCCTCAGTCTGACCCTAGCCTTAAGTAACCAAATTTGTAAGAAGAATAATTAATGCAGCACATGAATCCTCACACTGTCGGGCAGCACCTTAAGGCCCGGTTCACACCTAAGCGCTTTACAGAGCATTCCTGCACGCTGTAAAACGCATAAACAGGGAAATCCCTTTATTTGCTATGGGACCCGTTCATACCTGGGTGTTTTACACCGCGCAGGAACGCGCTGTAAAACGTCCTACGCCCAAAGAAGAACAGGAACTTCTTTGGGGCGTATTGCAGCGCGTTCACTCTGCAGTCTATGGCCGTGAACACTCTGCAATGCGCGTTCGTCTGTTTTTTACGTTTGCGCGATACGCGCGTTAAAAAACATGCGTATTGCGCGTGTAAAAAAAAACGCAGGTGTGAACACAGCCTTACAGTATAATTAATGCAGCATATGATTCCGCACACTGCCGGGCAGCACCTCTACAGTTTGTGGATACAGGAATCATGTGAGTATTAGAAAGAAAAAAAAAAGTTTTATTTTATATAGCTGGGGACGTTTAAAAATGTCCTCGGATTTTATTTTTTTTAAAAAATGTGTCGCCTTACCTTAGCCTGGTGGTCAGTGGGGGCTCCCTGGATCCTGGTTGTGGGGAAGGGGGGGTCTGCCGTTGCTCCCTCCCTGGAGTCCCTGCGCCACCTCTCTGCCACATGCACTCGGCTGGTCAGCCCGCACAGTCGCAGCTCTGTAATCTTGCGGCCGCATGCTCCTCAAGGGGTCCTTGGGAGGGAGGCCCAGACGGGCTGCCCTCTACAGTGCCTGATTTAGAGGGCCTCATCTGCCTGATGTTTTAGCAACAAGAATGTTTTATCCCATAGGCTTCAATGTTAAAAATATTCCCGTTTTAATTCAATATCTAATAAACCATTGCTTATAATATTCTGCAGTAAAGAGTCTCTTTATTTCTCGATTTTTTAATCATTTTTTTATACTTTTTTAAAAAATAAATAAATTTTGAACTCGAACCGAACACGCGGAAATGTTCGTAGTTCGCAAACTTTCGAACGGCCAATGTTCGAATCGAACTCCGAACCGATCGAACCGAACAGCTCATCCCTACTCACCAGTGCTCTGTACAGTGGCATGAACGCTTCCCTTTTCCTACTGCTAATACCTCTCCCTACACAACCAAGCATTCTGCCAGCATTTCCAAGCATTCTGCCAGCATTTCCTGCTGCTCTATTACATTGTCTACTTACCCTTAGATCCTCTGCAATAATAACCCCTAAATCCCTTTCCTCAGATGTTGAGGTTAGGACTGTATCAAATATTCTATATTCAGCCCTTGGGTTTTACGTCCCAGGTGCATTATCTTGCACTTATCCACATTAAAACTCAATTGCCACAACTCCGACCATTTTTTTAGTTTACCTAAATCATTTGTCATTTGGCTGATCCCTCCAGGAACGTCAACCCTGTTGCAAATCTTTGTGTCATCAGCAAAAAGACATACTTTTCCATTAATACCTTCTGCAATATCACTAATAAAAATATTAAAGAGAATGGGTCCAAGTACTGACTAAGGATGAGCCGAATATCCCTGTGTTCGGTTCGTATCCGAACAGCCGAAATGTTCGAATCCAGGTGAGGTGCAGGACTTTGCCCAATCAGAGCGCAGCATGAAGATGAGCTTTAACCAAGCTCTGATTGGTTAAAGCTCTGCCCCATGCCTCATCTTCATGCTGAGCTCTGATTGGGCAAAGTCCTGCACCTGACCTGGACTTTGCCCAATCAGGGCTCAATATTGAATTAGAGCCCTGATTGGGCAAAGTCCAGGTCAGGCGCAGGACTTTGCCCAATCAGATCATTTTGCATGAAGACGTGGGGCAGAGAGGAGCCGCGGCCAGACGGATCGGAGGAGTTGACAGACCGGGGAACAGGAGGCCGGGACAGCTGCAGGACAGGTGAGATACGGGGGCCGGGGGCCGCAGCCACAGGTCTCCTTTAGGAGACCTGTGGACACTTTTTTTATTATGGAATGTCCACGATCGAAAAAAACCGCGAACATCCCATAATGTTCGGCGTTCGCCGAACACTCGAACGGCCAATGTTCGATTCGAACTCACGTTCGAATCGAACCAAACGCTCATCCCTAGTACTGACCCTTGAGGTACCCCACTGGTAACAAGACCTTGCGCCGAATAAACTCCATTTACCACAACCCTCTGTTGCCTGTCACTCAGCCACTGCCTAATCCATTCAACAATATTGGAATCCAAACTCAAAGATTGCAATTTATTGATAAGCCTTCTATGCGGAACAGTATCAAAAGCCTTACTGAAATCTAAATAAGCAATGTCTACTGCACCACCTGTGTCTATTATTTTTGTTAACCAATCAAAGAAATCAATAAGATTAGTTTGATCTCCCTGAGGTAAACCCATGTTGTTTCTGATCCTGTAATCTATGTGTTTTTAGATGTTCAACAATCCTTTCCTTTAACATGGTTTCCATTAATTTCCCCACTACTGACGTAAGACTAACTGGCCTATAGTTCCCCGATTCCTCCCTACTACCCTTCTTGTAAATGGGCACAACATTTTCTAATTTCCAGTCTTCTGCGACAACTCCCGTTAACAAGGATTGGTTAAATAAATCTGTTAACGGTTTTGCTATTACACCACTGAGCTCTTTTAATAACTTAGGGTGGATCCCATCAGGCCCCATTGACTTATTTGTCTTTACTTTAGACAGCTGCTGTAGAACCTCCTCCTCTGTAAACTGATATGTAAATGTCTCGTTAATGTTTCCTCCTAACTGAGGTCCCTTTCCTTCCTTTTCTTCTGCAAAGACTGAACAAAAATATTCATTGAGGCAGTCAACGAGACTTTTATCCTCTTCTACATACCTTCCTTCCTTTGTTTTTAATCTAACTAATCCTTGTTTTACTTTTCTTTTCTCGTTTATGTATCTAAAAAATGTTTTGTCCCCCTTTTTTACTGACTGAGCTATTTTCTCTTCTGCGTGTGCTTTGGAAGCTCTTATAAATTGCTTTGCCTCTTTCTGCCTAATCTTATAGGTTTGCCTATCTTCTTCACTCTGAGTTTTTTTATAATTATTGAATGCTGTCTTTTTGTTCTTCACTATTTTGGCCACTTCTGCAGAGACCACAGTGGTTTCTTCCCTTTTTTGTTTTTGCTAACAAGTCGAATGCAATTGCCTGTGGCCTTCAATAATGCCCCCTTTAAATAATCCCATTTCACTGCATTTGCGACGTCCACCACCTTGACGCACACAATGCCTTTTCATATCCTTTTCAAATATTTATAATTTTTCATATTAAATTACTTTCCCATATTTCCCTTTTTTTCCTACATCCGTCAACAAAAACGGACCGTGTGGTGTCTACACTATCTTCCATCAGTACGTCTGTCCGTTATGTACGCACGCAGAGTGCGCTCAGACTTCATTTGTCTGAGATTAGCCTAAACCCGCCGAATGAAAGCACCGAACATCAGGGCATTTCACTGACATTTCTCTGCTGTTCGGTGTCTGTGAATAGATTAACCATTGCTTCTCTAGGGGGATTTCACTGCCGTCGAAGATCAACATGTTTCAATGGCAATTCGCCAATATTTGGCGAACTGCCTGCTTTGTGAATAGTCGAATTGCCATGAAATTGCACCGTACGGGAAAACTCACTGCTCGGTGCAATTTTGTGTTCTATGAATAACCCCTATGATGTTCCGCAGCAGCGATGCAAAGGGATCTTGTGTATTGCAAATAAAAATCATTTGCATTCGGGTTCAAAAACATGACCTTAAAATTTTAGCAGCCTGGCATGATGCCTGACGTGCCAACACCTTTCAGAACCAGCTCTGGATGTGTCTGAATTACATCTCCCTAGCTGATATCTTAGATTGTAAGCTCTCGAGCAGGGTCCCCTCTCCTACAGTTCCGTGTGTGTAACATGTATGTATATTTGTTTTCCTGTCTCTCCCATTGTATAGCGCTACAGTACTTGTTGGTGCTGTATAAATACTTGTAACTGTAACCGATCGTGCACGGAGACCAGAACTGCAGTAACTTCTTTTGGCCTACAGATGGCGACATCTCCCTGTCGAATAAGTTATTACACTAAGGAATACACTGGGGATATTCCCAAATATTTCTTACTGTAGGATTAATAAAAAAATTATTTTCCGGAAGAAAAAAAAAACAAAACACTGATAGCTGACAGTGGATTTCTGGAAAATCTCTTGATAGTAAAAGGGTCAATATTAAAACCAGATCGATGAATAATCAGTGCATTTTATGGGGATTTTCCATTTGTTTATTTTACCGTCCTTCAGAATGTTCTACTTGATAAACGCTTTGGGCAGATGGTGGAGTAAATCCACTTGCAATCCAAGTGTGACTTACAACAGATAAAGAACGCAGGTTACATTTGTGTCCAGCATGGCCGTTTTTACAATTAGGCAAAGTAGGCTTGTGCCTACAGGAGGCCACCACAGGGGGTGCCTTGCTGTGTAGACACAAAATAAAAAAATAATAACCACCCTGTGGTGGACGCCTTTCTCTGTTAACCCCTTCACTGCCAATAGAGATATCTTGGGTATCAAAGGCACCACCTGGTGCCCCGATATCGAGATCTCGATGTGCTGTTCTACTGCCCAAAAGTAAATTCAATTTGTTTGCTGCAAACAAATTTCGTTTGCTTCTGGGCTGCAGAAGGTGCCCCCAAAGATTTAGCCTTGTGAGCATAATTCCCAAAGAGTTAAAACCGTGTAAAATCAGCAAAAATGAATGTCTGACATCGGCATTCAGCAAGCTGATACAATGTAGCAGTGAAACACTCACTGCGACTGTAACTCAATTTGGCACCATCTACTGGCCAAATATGTTAGTACAGTTAAAAAAAATCATTTGGAGTATTTTTCAATATTTCTTTCAGTATAATTAATTAAAAATTATTCTTAAAAAAAAACCCACTGGTTTCTGACAATGTTTTTTTGGAAAATCGCTTAGTAGTGAAGGGGTTAAATTGTAAAAAAAAATGAATAATAATAAAATAAATGTTTTATTTAAAATTCTTTAAAACCCTTTATTTTGATTTTTTCGCTTTGCAAAAGTAAACCGGTAAAAGTAAAGTGTATAAAAAAGTAAAAGGCCAGCAAAGTATCGGCATTAAAAGGGGAGTTCACTCTCGGGATGAAAACATAATTTTGCCTCTGTATAAATCAATGGTCAGGCCGCACCTTGAATATGCCGTGTGATTTTGGGCACCTGTCTTAAAAAAGGATATTATAGCGTTAGAAAAAGTGCAGAGACGGGCAACTAAATTAATAAGGGGAATGGAAGGGTTAAGTTATGAGGAAAGACTAACAAGCTTAAACCTGTTTAGTTTAGAGAAATGGAGTATTTTTCAATATTTCCTTCAGTATAATTAATTAAAAATTATTCTTCAAAAAATAAAAAACAACACTGGTTTCTGACAATGTTTTTTTGGAAAATCGCTTAGTAGTGAAGGGGTTAAAGTGTAAAAAAAAACAGAATAATAATAAAATAAATGTTTTATTTATAATTCTTTAAAACCCTTTCTTTAGATTTTTTCGCTTTACAAGAGTAAACCGGTAAAAGTAAAGTGTATAAAAATGTAAAAAAAAAAACACACTTTACAAAATATCTATTTATATTGAAACCCTTTTTTTTTTGTTTTCGTTTTGTTTTTGGTAGGATGGCGCTCCAGGTTTCTGGTCCTACAGGCTCCTGAGATGTAAATCTAGCCCTGGCGTCCAGTAGATCTGGATTCAAGACGCGGTTGTTGGGCTGTTTGTGAGTGTATTAACGTCACACGTTTTTTATTGTTTACGGATCTACTCGTATTCCTTTTCTTCCTCTGAATAAATTCACTCCTGTATTTTATTACAATTTTTTTTAATAAATTGGGCGTTTTCTCAGCAGCGCATTTCTTTTATTGACGCTGATAAGAAGCGTCCCCCGACATGTCGCTTCTCATTTCGAAACAGGATGTCCGCACCTCGTGCCGGCGTGTGACGGCGACCTACTCCGTCAAGGGGATAATCACATTAAGAATGTAATATCGGGATCACAGCTGGTTCCCAAAACAGAAACCTATAAGAAACGCATGATACATTAACTCCTCTGAGCGCCAGAGCACCGAGAGGAAATCACACGGATCCCCCAACAAAAGCAGCGATAAAGTTCAAAGAGCCGGCGTCAGGCGGCAATCAAAGCATGGACAGAGCGGCACAATATTAGCGCCAGGCCTGGAATACGAGATGAAAGTGCTCGGCGCGGTTAGAGAGTTCAAAGCACAGGAGAAAAAAATCCATTATGTCGGTGCAGGGGGGACGCGAGGACATGAAAGTAAAGGGGCTGGCAGAGGAATTTGCCGCTAATATAGAACAGCTTCAAATATTAAGAAAATTCCGCACCTCCAGATTAAGCGGGATGTGATCAACATGGAACATTCACATTCAGGTCTTTTCCTCCTATACCATTAACCACTTCACTGCCAAGGGATTTTTTTATCATAACATTTATTTGAAACACAGTATACGGAGGTATCAATTGAACATATGGGGAAAAAAAATCAACATTTTTGCAGAGAGTTTTTTGTTCTGAGATAGCAAATTTACATAATTATTTTTTTAACAATTTTTCATGAATTGGTTTCTCCTTTACAGAAATATTTGCTGGGATGAAAGGATGTAAACTCTAGAAGGCGTTCATTATCTGGCACAATGTCACACGGGGTCTGCATTAGGGCTGGCCTGGCCCTCCATGGAGCTGGGTGGAGCAGCTGCTCCAGGTGGCCCTTTGTCAGGGGTGGCATTTTGCCACCCTTTCAAGGGATGCTGCAAGGAGCACCCGGTCTGGACAAGGCACAGCCCTCCAGTAGGCCACGAAGTCAGGCTGTGCCTGCCCCTCTCAGTGGGCCGGCACCCACCCTATTCACTCCACTCGAGCGGGTCGGCTCCCGCTTCCTTCACTCGAGCGGGCTGGTACCCACCCCTTCACTAGAGCTGGCCAGCACCCACTCCATTCACTCGAGCTGGACAGCGCCCGCTCCCTTCACTCGAGTGAGCCGGCACCCATCCCTTTCAGCAGGCCAGGCCTCGACGAGGCCCGGCGATTTTTGAAGCCCTCCAGCTAGGCTTTAGACCAGGCCGGGAGCCAGACACAGCCCAATTTTCTGAATATTAATCACCCAAATATTTCACACCTTTCCGATATCTGATTGGTGCCAAATTTTCGGATCAGTCCCAATCTGAAATTACTTAATCTGAACTATTTCAAAGTTTGAACAGAGCAGGGTTTTTCGCTGCTTGATGGTTTCTAGACATGTGCACAACGAAAAAATTGGTTTCCTTTCGGATCGTTACGTTTTTAAATTTGTTTCGGTGCGTTCGTTATGTTACCGTTATTTTAGATATTTCAGATTAATTCGTTATTTCAGACGATCGATATTTCGTATTTCGGATCGTAATTTCATGTTTTTTTTATTGGTAATTCTTATTTCGGATCAAAATCGTTATTTCATTTTTATTAGTTATTTCGGAATGTGAAACAGATGAATTAATTCCTTAGATTAGGGAGGAAAAAAGATGCCTAATCCTCTGTTATCCTTCGTGCTGAAACCCATTCATCACCAAGGACAACAGCTCCATGGGACTCCAGAGCCCCATGAGGCTGCTGTCCTTGGTGCTGAATAGGCTTCAGCCCCGTAGAGAGCCCCCCACCGAATGCAGAGAGACTGAAGGAAATATTAAAAGCCTTGTTTTAAAATAATTAGGAATACAAGAAAAATCCCAAAAAACACATTAGTGAAATACTAAAAAAATCAATAAAGAGACTTTATCCAAGTAAATCACATCCACTGCGACCCCCTGATCTGTACTTCTACTTACTTCTATGTTCTATGAGGAAGTAAGTAGAAGTATAGATCAGGGGGTCGCAGTGGATGTGATTTACTTGGATTTTGCCAAAGCTTTCGACACAGTTCCACACAAAAGGTTACTATTTAAATTGAGAAAAGTTGGTGTAGATGAAAATACTTGTTCTTGGATAGAAAACTGGATAAAAGATAGGGTACAGAGAGTGGTCATAAATGGTACATTTTCAAGATGGACATCAGTGGTAAGCGGTGTCCCTCAGGGGTCTGTTATAGGACCAATACTATTCAATTTATTTATAAATGACCTTGAGATAGGCATTGAAAGTCATGAATCAGTGTTTGCAGATGGCACAAAGCTAGGAAAAGAAATACAATGTGAGCAGGATGTTACTTCGCTGCAGAGGGATTTAGATAGATTGGGGGACTGGGCATTTAAATGGCAGATGAAATTTAATCTAGATAAATGCAAAATTATGCACTTTGGAGTGAAGAACACACAAGCAATTTATACCCTAAATCAGAGGTTCTCAACCTGTGGACCCTCAGGACCCACAATTGTCTTTGGTCATTAAGTCGCGACCCAAAAATAATGTGGTTTCTGAAACATTATAATATTTATTCCACTAAACAACGTGTGCAATATTCTACAATGTATGCACTTTTTAAACAATTTTGTAAACAAACAGGGATTCTTTCCAAAACGGATAGTGCAGTAATCATAGCACTAGCGAAAACTAAAGTGTTGCTGTAAAATAAACTAATTGAAACATATGAAATTAATTAGAACTCATGGGAAAACTGGGGATGCTTCTTGCTCTTAGAAGTGTCTCAAAGTCCGGGGTGATGGCAGATAAAGCAACTCTAATATATATCACTACTGAATGTTAAAAAAATTATAATATTTTATTCAAACTCCCCTGCTCCATGCTCCCCCGCCGTCTGTCTCTGCGCAAATATTTTTGCACCAGCCTGCCCTCCCTGAGCCTACGCAATTTGCATAGCTGAACGCTACGCTAATCGCATAGGTTCAAGCTTGCCAAAAGATTGAGGGCTGCAGTGCATGTCTGGCACCGCCTACTTCTTGAACCTACACTCTGCAGTGCCTCAGAGGGACTGAAGAACAATGGAATAGCTTGGACCACTGGGAAAGCACCATTGCTCCAAGCCATTCAAAAACGCCTCCATGGGAGGCTGGCCTCCCATGCATTGATTTGACGCAGGACAGTCATGTGACTGTCCTCATCTCGCACAGTCAGTGGGTGCGGGGCTGTGCTCAGGGTGTGACTGTTCACTGTGTTGGCACCTCCTCCCTGGAGTGGACGTCGCAGAGCCTGGGGAGCACTGAGAGCAGCCAGAGCCTGGGGAGCACTGAGAGCAGCCAGAGCCTGGGGAGCACTGAGAGCAGCCAGAGCCTGGGGAGCACTGAGAGCAGCCAGAGCCTGGGGCACTGAGAGCAGCCAGAGCCTGGGGGGCACCGAGAGCAGCCAGAGCCTGGGGGCACTGAAAGCAGCCAGAGCCTGGAGGGCACCGAGAGCAGCCAGAGCCTGGGGGCACTGAGAACAGCCAGAGCCTGGGGGGCACTGAGAGCAGCCAGAGCCTGGGGGGCACTGAGAGCAGCCAGAGCCTGGAGGGCACTGAGAGCAGCCAGAGCCTGGGGGGCACTGAGAACAGCCAGAGCCTGGGGGGCACTGAGAGCAGCCAGAGCCTGGGGGGCACTGGGTGCAGCCAGAGCCTGGGGGGCACTGAACCTACGTAACCTGTGTATATCTGGCTCTGATACTAGCCTCATCAGCCTCTGACCTCACCGCACGTCCCTGTATGCAGGGAGGCCGGGATCAGGAAGCAGTGTGTGATTCTGCTGAGCCTTCTCAGTGTACAGTCTGGTTTTCTGCAGGGATTATCACATCAAGAGGAAGGCAGGAAAGGAAGAGTGAGATTTATAAAGTAAAGGGAGAGAGTGATAGAGGGAGAGAGATTAGGAGAAATGGAGAGTAAGACATGGCTACAAGGACAGATGGAAAAATACACAGAAGGACACACAGATATAGACTGACAGAACAACATTCAGAAAGAAGGCTGCATAAATAGGTAAAAGGACAGACTAACAAAAGGACAGAGAAAAACACAATTGGATATACATAGGGAGCCCCCCCTTACCCAACAGCCTTTTTCTTCACTGTAATGTGCATTGTGCAGTGACTCATGGTGTTGGGAGTACAGAGCTGCTGCCAGGCACTGAGTCCCACCACACCTTCCCATTACAGATTCCCCCCCCCCACCTTGTAATTACAGAGTATTTTACCTGATGCAGCAGGCCCCAGGTGGCACCTGGGAACATTCAGAGGTAGCAGCGCAGCCTGGGACCTGCTGCAGCAGGTATGATGCATCAGCGGGTCACAGGCATTAGAGACATGGGGGGGCACTTGCCCCGCGACCCAGTCCGCCCCTGGACGTGACCCACTTTTGGGTAACGACCCACCACTTGAGAAACACTGCCCTAAATGGTACGGAGTTAGGGAAATCCAAGCAGGAGAAGGATTTGGGAATAATCATAGACTTCAAACTAAGTAACAATGTGCAATGTCAAACAGCAGCCGCCAAGGCCAGCAAAGTATTGGCATTAAAAGGGGAGTTCACTCACGGGATGAAAACATAATTTTGCCTCTGTATAAATCAATGGTCAGGCCGTACCTTGAATATGCCGTGCGATTTTGGGCACCTGTCTTAAAAAAAGATATTATAGCGTTAGAAAAAGTGCAGAGACGGGCAACTAAATTAATAAGGGGAATGGAAGGGTTAAGTTATGAGGAAAGACTAACAAGCTTAAACCTGTTTAGTTTAGAGAGATGGCGCCTTAGAGGGGATCTGATAACCTTATATAAATATATACGGGGCCATTATCAACCATTGTCTGATAACCTATTCATTAACAGGACTATACATAGGACAAGGGGTCATCCATTTAGACTGGAAGAAAGAAAATTTAGCTTAAAGCATAGGAAGGGTTATTTTACGGTGAGAACAATAAAGCTGTGGAATTCTCTGCCTGTTGAGGTGGTTGGGTCAGAGACTGTACAGACTTTTAAAAAACGACTGGATGACTTCCTGCAGACACAGAATATTAAGGGTTATAATATTTAATATGTGGGTAAAAGCTTCTTGATCCAAGGAGAAATCTGACGCCATCTGGGGGCAAGAAGGAATCTTTCCCTTCAGACTGGGTTTTTTGCCTTCTTTTGGATCAACAGCAGTAGGTGTTGTGTGCGAGGCTGAACCCGATGGATGCATGTGTTTTTTCAGCCTATATAACTATGTAAACTATGTAAAAACGGGAATATTTTTAACATTGAAACCTATAGGATTCGCCTGAAAAAAACTGCCGAATGAAACCACCGAACATCAGGGCATGTCACTGACATTTCTTTGCTGTTCGGTGTCTGAATAGATTAACCATTGCTTCTCTAGGGGGAATTTCACTGGCGCCGAGCTGCACCAAATGGCACCATGGTGCTGTCCATGGCCTGTGGTGCTGAATACAACAGACTCAGCACCACAGAAAATGGACAGGATCTTGGTGCTGAATCTAAGCGACATGTCACAATGAATCGATTAGTAAAAACTGAATCAATTTGCTGTATTTTGTTTCGTTACGTTTCGTTTTCATTCGACTTTGGACGGATCCAATTCATTATTTCTGATGTGCGTCCGAAATACGTATCGGCTAATTTCGTAACAGATTTTGACTCAGGGTGAAACGCACATCTCTATTGGTTGCCTTTTAATGAACATGAGATTATCGTGTCACATAATGCAATTAGAGGCTGAAAGGCAATTATTTATAATCCACAGAGATTTCCAAAGGGCATGATAAAAAAACTGGGGATTAATAAAACAATGCTATTACGCACAGAACAGTGTGAAAATGAGACCCTGCGCAGAGGAGCTCACAATCTAAGAGGATAGGGTTAATTGGAAGGGCTGGAAATAAAAAATTACGGAATGTGGGGGGGCTGTGTGTGATGTAGAGCGGGTGCGGGGCAATAAGGAGAGGAATTATGGGGCGAGCTGATAGGCCTCTTTAAAATAATGCACTTTTAACGATGTCTTGAAGGACTGGAGGCACGTGGGGAGAGCAGGACGTTGCGAGGGAGGGAGCTGCACAAATAGGTGGCAGCTCGGGAAAAGTCCTGAAGGCGAGAGCGAGGAGAGCGGGCGCGAGGACATCTTGCTCTGCCTCATTGTTTGGGATGTGGCTCTCTACACCTGATATCTGTGTTCATTTATAACTAGGGATGGGCTGCCTGATTGAATCGGTTCGAAGTTCGATTCGAACATCGGGTGTTCGAAAGTTCGCGAACTTCAAAGTTTTCGGGACGTTCGAGGAAAGTATTAGAAAATTTGGTTTTTCAAAAAAATTCCAAAAAATGCTTAAAAGATCCAAAAAAATCTATAAGTAAAGAGACTTTTTACTGCAGAATATTATAATGAACGGTTTATTAGATATTGAATTAAAACGGGAATATTTTTAACGTTGAAGCCTATGGGATTTGCCTGAATAAATCTGCCGAATGAAACCACTGAACAGCAGGGCGTTTCGGCAACTTTTCACTGCTGGTTTTTGTTCTCTGAACAGACGAAGCATTGCATCTCTGTGGGGATTTCACTGCCCTCGAACAGGCACCGAACAGGCACCGTATGTGCAGGCAATTCGCCAGGATTTGACAAACTATCTGCTCTCTGAATAGCCGAATGGCCAGGAAAGGTAACTGTACCCTGAATTTCAGCGTTTGGTTACCTTTCGGCCACAATTCGGATCTCTTCTCTTTGAATAACTGTAACGGCGCGCTGATGGCGCTACCCTGGAGTAGCATTTATTTGGATTCTTTAGGACAGATTCATAAACACAGACATCAGGAAAGGCTGTAGTACCTTGATTCCCACACCAGGGAGGTATTACAAAAAACCTTATTACCACCTCAGCGCCAAATGGCTTCGTGGCCAGGAGGTCGCTGAGCGAAAACACATTAACTATCTGCGCACTGATACAATGACTAAACGTGATACAAGAACAACGTGAACAAGATTGCTGAATAACAATGGTCGACGAGTTGTGCGGCGTGCAGGGCAGTCACACAATACCTAGAAATACACAGATACTGAAAACACAGACAAGAGATGCAAGACTTTACTTGTGAGACATACAGAGTGGGAACTTACACAGTTCAATAGCCTGCAGGGAAGGCCTTCAATCAGAGATTGGATTCTGTTTGTACTCAGCTATACAGAGGATGAACTTACACAGTTCAATAGCCTGCAGGGAAGGCCTTCAATCAGAGACAGGCTTCTGTATAGCGACCAAGAAAACACAGATACAAGACAGGATTCAAGACAGTAGATATATTCAGCAATAGACTGGACAGGACTTAAATCTAGAAACTAGGAAAATCCACAGAACTGGATGCCTTGTGATTAGGCCTAGAAACCAGACAGACAAACGGACATGAAAACATGAACCAGAAAAACCAAACTAGGAACTCCGATACATGAACTAGAAACAACCAGGACTTGAACTAGACAGATTCTAGATAACAGGATTACAGGAACTAGGACTCCACTATACTCCAATTTACTCCCCGACAGCCCCAGGAGCAGATCCTCTTCCACTGCTTTAAAGGCTGGTGGCGTCTTGCAATTATGCTAAGCCCCTCAGATGCCATTTTGCCATCTCTCAGTACTGGCAACAGGCTAGCCAGCGATGCCACCGGGCACCCTGACCCCCCAGGAAGCGCTGCGTGGGCCAAGGATGTTACAATACCCTGTTAGACTCTCATGCACCACCGACTAAGACACAATTTTTCTGTACTTGAATGTGACAGATGCATCATTTCAATATTTGGCCGCAGGGTCCAACCCTGCACTCTTCCACAATACCTCAGAGGGGTTACGTTGTGAAGGCACTAGCTGGCACCAAAGGCCCAATATTTGGGTACACTGACCCGTGTACCGGATGCATACAGGGCAGCCATCAGAAATGATGGGCCCTTTACTGAACCTCACGATGGCCCCCCCCCGTAAACTTCAACCCGTAACAGTATTTCACCCCCTTTCAAAACAAAAAAGGACATAATACAGTTCCACAGCAATAAAACTCACAGTAATGTGTGGTGTGTATAAGCATATCTGTCACGTCTGGGGCTCAGAGGGGGTCATGGCGGCGCCATCGACAAGCCGGGTGCAAGGAGTTGTGCCGGCTTCCGGAGCTCGCAGGGCTGGTCAGATGGTGGGGCGCAGCATGATGACGCGTGCCCGCCGGGTTTAAATACAGACAGCGCGATCCGGCTCATCGCCCTGTCGTAGAGTTTGCTTCCCTCAGTGCTGAGCGTCTCCTGGCGATTCACTACTTGGTTGATTTTTCAGTCTCCGTTGTTACCTGGCTTGTATGAGAACCCCCCCCGTGTACCAGTCCTTGGCTATTCCTTGACCACTCTAACAGTGATAGATTTTTGGCTTATATGATAGATACCCCTCGTGTACTGTTTTGGCTATCCCTGACCACTCCAACACTGATCGATTTGGGCTTGTGTTAGAATGCGTCCTTGTATACCATCTGGCCTATTTCAGGTATACCCTGTCCTGTGTGTTGGTCAAACATTTCCCACTCATTGTTGGTCAAACATTTCCCACTCATTGTTGGTCAAACATTTCCCACTTGTTGTTTGACAACCTTTCTCACTCATTGTTGACCAAACATTTCCCACTCGTTGGTGATAAAAGATTTCCCATGGCTTCAAATCACGTTTAAACATGAGCAAAAGCAGTAAAAACTAGCTCAGCGCACAGCGGTGAAATGGCTCACCACTCAGCAGTAAAAGGGTTAAAAATGTTTTTTTTTATTTTTCTTCATTGTTTCCTGACCCCCAGGGCAGTACCCGGACCCCCATTCACCTTTTATGGCCAATATCTTGCATATATGCCCTCTTGGAAGGGATCCTAATTTTCGAACGTTCAAGCGCCTTTGACTTGCATGGTCTTCGCATTGTGTTCGAGTTTGCAGTCGAACATTTTCGGGTCTTTGACATCGAATGCGAACTGAACAAGGGGGTGTTCGGCCCATCACTATTTATAATGTCAATATGAATGACGCATTTGGAACTTGTTGCTCCTTTATCGTATTTTTCTCCGTTACCCCCCCCCCGTTTATTAAATGAGCCCCGTGGAGACGACGTCACATAATAAAAATCAGCAGATTATCGAGCCGCTGACACCTAATGCTATGATGGAATGCACATTAGATATTAATATTCAGAATTATGAATTTTTTTCCTCCCATGGGATTTGAAGCGCTGAACGCTCACGGGTTTTACCAGCGTCCGCTGCTGGTAAACAGATCACATAACGCTGTCATTACCCGCACGCTTTTAAAGGGAGCTTGGAAATAGGTCACATGAGAATTATTATAGATTTGCTTATATTTTGTTTTAATTACACAGATTCAAATAATATATAATATACACACACACATCTGGAACCTGTGAACGGTGATGTGGATTTTTCTTGATATAAACAGTTATATATATATATATATATACAGTTGTGTTCAAAATTATTCAACCCCCCCTGAAATTGAGTGTTTTGGCCAGTTTGACATTGATTTTGATCATTCAGTCATCTTGCTTACAATTAAATCAAAGAGGCACGTGTAGGTCAGACAAATATAACATAACATTTATAATGAAATAAGCACAAATGTCTTTTCTGTGCTCACATCATTATCAGTTTTATTCAACCCCCAAGTGACATTCAATCTTAGTACTTAGTACAACATCCTTTTACAGTTATAACAGCTTTTAAACGTGAAGCATAGCTTGACACAAGTGTCTTGCAGCGATCTACGGGTATCTTCGCCCATTCGTCATGGGCAAAAGCCTCCAGTTCAGTCACATTCTTAGGCTTGCGCACTGCAACTGCTTTCTTTAAGTCCCACCAGAGGTTCTCAATCGGATTTAAGTCAGGTGACTGCGATGGCCACTCCAAAATGTTCCAGCCTTTAATCTGCAACCATGCTCTAGTGGACTTTGAGGTATGCTTGGGATCATTGTCCTGTTGAAAGGTCCAACGTCTCCCAAGCCTCAGGTTTGTGACGGACTGCATCACATTCTCATCCAATATCTCCTGGTACTGAAGAGAATTCATGGTACCTTGCACACGCTGAAGCTTCCCTGTACCTGCAGAAGCAAAACAGCCCCAAAGCATGATTGACCCCCCGCCATGCTTTACAGTAGGCAAGGTGTTCTTTTCTTCATAGGCCTTGTTCTTCCTCCTCCAAACATAGCGTTGATCCATGGGCCCAAACAGTTCTAATTTTGTTTCATCAGTCCACAGAACACTATCCCAAAACTTCTGTGGTTTGTCCACATGACTTTTGGCATACTGCAGTCGACTCTTCTTATTTTTTGGAGACAGCAAGGGGGTGCGCCTGAGAGTTCTGGCATGGAGGCCTTCATTACGCAGTGTGCGCCGTATTGTCTGAGCTGAAACTTCAGTACCCACATCTGACAAATCTTTTCTCAGTTCCTCAGCAGTCACACGGGGACTTTTCTCCACTCTACGCTTCAGGTAGCGCACAGCAGTCGAAGACAGCATCTTCTTTCTGCCACGACCAGGTAACGTTTCAAAAGTGCCCTTTGCCTTTAATTTGCGAATGATGCTTCCTATGGTCTCTCTTGGTATGTTTAACATCTTTGCAATCTTCTTATAGCCATTGCCCTTCCTGTGAAGAGTAATCACCTCTTCTCTTGTCTTCCTGGACCATTCTCTTGACTTCACCATGTTTGTAACCACACCAGTAAATGTCTAGAAGGAGCTGAGTATCACAGTCATTTTAAAGCTGCCTAATTGGTGCTTATTATGCTTTATTGCTGCTCCGTGACATCCACGGGTGTTTTCAATACCTGATTGAAAACACTTGAATGAACCTCTGTTCTTCAGAGTGGTAGTCTTTAAGGGGTTGAATAATTGTGTCAATGAAGAATTCACAAAAGAAACATTTACTACTGTATTACAAAACCAATTGATGTCATTTTAGTTGCATATGGTTCTTTAAAAAGTCCTTGTAGGATTTCATTCTGAATACAATTACAAATGTACACTAAATTCCCTAAAACCCTTTACAGCATTGGGGGTTGAATAATTTTGAACACAACTGTATATATGTATAGTTATATATATAACCACAAGTATAGCAGTAGTAGTGATACTTTTTTTATTGGGCTAACATTACATTTTTAAGACAAGCTTTCAAGAGGATTCCTCCCTTCTTCAGATCTGGACGGTATCCTGAGCAAAATCATAGAATTGAACATTACGGGGCACAATGGTGGGTGGGGGTTAGATGTTGTAAATTGTGAGAGTAAAATAATATTGTCAACAAGAGAAAATAAACACATGAAAGATCTTAGGCCCATAAAACAACAGAGATAAGATTTAACTTGATAGAGGAAAAAAACAGGGAAGGCAGAAAAAGAAAAAAAAAACTAGAAAAAACAAAACATAAGCCAGAATTCTGAATGGTTAGGTGTGTTTATAATAGTGGGTTAAAAATCCAGAGTCTACATCGAGGCCCTCCTTAATGGTGTTAAAATATGTGATCGTTTTTTGTTTCTTATATCTTTGTAGGGCGGCTGTGGGAAGTCGGGGAGTGTACGAATATAGGTTTAGTAAAAATATATATATATATTGTGACGGGTTCACTCGGGGCAGGCTATGTGAGGGCCGGTACCTGAGTAGACGGCTGGAAGTAGCCACCTTCCCAGTTCAGGGTTAACTGAATGATTGCTCATTTACCACAGCTGCCCCACCCTTCCCTATAAGAAGTCTCAGTTCCTTCCAGTTCATTGAGGGGTTTGGAGACAGAAGGAGGAAGGAGTTGGAGACTGTGGTGGAAAAAGTAAGGAATCTGTTATATTGGAAAGTGTGTTTTGTTTTACTGGGGGAACCCGTTTAGTGGGCCCAGGAGTAGACAGGTTCGTCTGTTGTTAGTTAGTCTCCCAATAGGGAGTAGGATTTCTTTTTTTTGTTGTTTATTTTCTCTGTGGAAAACCCCTTTGCTGCTGCAAATAAAAAAACGCTTAGAAAACCCACGTTGCTGTGTCCGCCGTACCTGCTTCTCCACAAGTGGTGGCAGCGGTGGGATTTTGTACCTGCTGTGCGCTGGCAGTAGCAACAAGGGTACAGAACCCACAGTTACAATGGAGGACTTGTTAAAAGCACTGGTAAGTGCCACGGCAACGCAGCAGGAGAGCAACCGCCTAATACAGGCGCAGATTGGGGCCATGATGGAGGCCCAGAAAGCTGACCACAAGCTGCTTAAAGCAACTGTACGAAGTTTGGTGACGCAAGCACCCCCTAGCCAGGAGACCAGGATTCGAGCTAGTTGCTACCTTCAGAAGATGTTGCCTGAGGATGACGTGGAAGCGTACCTCCGTGCCTTTGAGCGCACTGCTACTCGGGAGGCCTGGCCTGCAGACAAGTGGGCGGGGATTATCGCACCCTTCCTGATTGGAGAGGCCCAAAAGGTCTACTATGACCTGGAGGAAGTCCAGGCTACGGACTATAAACTCTTAAAGGCCGAAATCCTGGCCTGGTTCGGAGTAACAAAAGCTGTGAGAGCGCAGCGCTTCTCTAACTGGACGTATGAGGAGAAGACACCACCCCGGACGCAGATGTTCGACCTAATGCATTTGGCTCGGAAGTGGCTTCAACCTGAGCACCAAAGCCCCACGCAGATAGTGGAAACCCTGGTGTTGGATAAGTTCCTACGCGGACTCCCACGCAGCCTCCGTGAATGGGTGGGACAAGGAAACCCGGGTACCTATGATGACATGGTGGCCCAAGTAGAGCGCTACCTGGCTACCAAAAACTTCGAGGACTCGCCCAGGAGGTCTCCAAAAGTCGTTTTGGGGAGCATCCCCACCCATAGAAAAGAGCAGCCTCAAAAAGTCTTCGGCTCCACAACTAGGTCAAGCGGGTCGGCAATCCTGCCAGCACCTGGGGGACCAGTGCGTTACTCAGACCACAGCAACACTTTTCGAAGAGGGAATGAGCCCCAAAGGAACTCGATACAGTGCTTTGAGTGTGGCGAACTGGGACATATTAGAGCCAGGTGCCCTAACACGTCCGAGCCCATGCAGTGTGGGCTGGGTGAGGACCCCAGGAATTTCTGCGGACTGATATGTCTGACTGGCCTGGTGGAAGGGACTCAGACTGAACGGACTACAGGCAGTGGCACTTGCGGACTCCGGTAGTGCCATAACCTTGGTGTCAGGCAAACTGGTGGGCCGGGCCAACTTACAGAAAGATAAGACTGTGGGAGTGTTGTGCGTACATGGTAGTACCGTTCGTTATCCCACGGCGCTAGTCGCTGTCTCTGTGGGGGCGAGGGTACGGTCTGTTCCAGCTGTGGTGGTACCCAAGTTACCCTATTCCCTTGTCTTAGGGAGGGATTTCCCGGACTTTCAGACCATATTGCAGGGGTTATCCGTTGGTACGGCCACTGCCGACCTTGATGAGGGTATTAACGACATCACCGAGGTGTTCCCATTCCATGATACGTCTTTTTGTCAGAAACCTCCTAAACCCCGGAAAACACGCAGAGAGAGGCGAGAAGCCAAGCACGGCTTTACCAGAGCTCGGGCTGAGGCTCTGGTGAACACCCCGGCCAAAAGATCTCGAAAGGGGGTGGCCACCCAGGTGACAGAGACAGAATTGGGGGTCCCTGTAACACATACGAGTGAGGAGGTGAATGAGGCTCCTAACTCTGGGGGCTCTACCTCTGATGGGAATGACTCAGGGGGAGGGGTTTCCGGGAACACTGTTTTTGGGAACGACCAAGCTAGTGATCCTTTGTTGCAGACTGCAAGAAGCAGGGTGATTGAGGTGAACGGGGTGCCGGTGGAAGGGGCAATAAAGAGTTATCCGTACTTTATTTTGAAGAGTGATCTGTTGTACCGGGTCATTATGGAGGGAGGTCAGGAAATTGAACAGTTGGTGGTTCTGTCCTCTCAGACCAGAAAGGTACTCGACTTCGCTCATTCCCATGTGCTAGGAGGGCACTTAGGGGTTGAGAAGACCCAGGAGCGGGTCCTGCGCAGGTTCTTCTGGCCGGGGGTTTATGAGGCGGTGAAACGGTACTGTGCCTCATGCCCCGAATGTCAGTTGGCATCTCCTAAGCCACACTTGAGAGCCCCTCTCATACCCCTCCCGGTCATTGATGTCCCCTTTGAAAGGATCGCAATGGACATTGTGGGTCCGTTGGAAAAATCCGCACGTGGACACCATTACATATTGGTGATCCTGGACTATGCCACCCGGTATCCTGAAGCCGTTCCCTTGCGCAAAGCAAATGCAATAAACATTGCCCGAGAGTTGCTTCAGGTATTCGCACGAGTGGGCATCCCGAAAGAGATCCTGACCGATCAGGGTACTCCTTTTGTTTCCCGTCTGATGAAAGAACTGTGTCACTTGTTAAAGATACAGGCGCTAAAGACCTCCGTGTATCACCCGCAGACGGATGGGCTTGTCGAGCGGTTCAACCGCACCCTAAAGGGGATGCTGAGGAAGGTTGTTAGCAGGGAAGGAAAGGACTGGGACATGTTATTGCCATACTTGTTGTTTGCTATACGTGAGATTCCCCAGAGCTCGACCCGCTTCTCTCCGTTCGAACTCCTATATGGCAGGCACCCACGTGGTCTGCTGGATATACTCAGAGAAACTTGGGAGGGGCAGGGAGTGACCGGAACCAACCCGATACAATATATTGTAGGCATACGCGAGCGGATGGCTTGGGTTATCCCCCTGGTACGTCAGCATATGGAAAGGGCACAGGAGACCCAATCCCATATCTATAACCAGAAGGCCACCGCAAGACGGTTCTCGCAAGGGGACAGAGTGATGGTACTGGTTCCGACTGCAGAAAGTAAACTTCTGGCTCATTGGCAAGGACCATATGAGGTCCTGGAACAGACAAGCCCTGTCAACTACAAGATTAGGCAGCCTGACCGCCGGAAGAAGGAGCAGATCTACCATGTCAATCTCCTGAAGCCATGGCAAGACAGAGAGGCCTGCGTGTCCCAGACCGGCCATGCCCAGTCCGGTCCTCAGGCCCCAGAGCCTGGGGTGGCTATTTCCCCTGAGCTGACTCCTTGCCAAGTAGAGGAAGTCAACCGAATGGTCGAGAGGAATAGGAATGTGTTCTCACCGGTACCGGGTAGAACACATGATGTGTTTCACGACATTGTGACCGAACCCGGTGTAGCGATCAGACTGAAACCCTACCGGGTACCGGAAGCCAAAAGAGAGGCAGTCAGACTAGAAGTCAAGAAAATGCTAGAGCTTGGGGTCATTGAGCCATCCCACAGTAATTGGTCCAGCCCCATCGTTTTGGTGCCAAAGCCAGACGGCTCTACCAGATTTTGTAACGACTTCAGGAAGTTGAATGAAATCAGCAAGTTCGATGCCTATCCCATGCCCCGTGTGGATGAGCTGGTAGAGAGATTGGCAAAAGCCAGATACCTCTCGACTCTTGATCTGACGAAAGGGTATTGGCAGATACCCCTAACCGGAAGGGCCAGGGAGAAAACCGCCTTTGCCACCCCAGACGGGTTATTTCATTACAAAATTATGCCCTTTGGCCTTCATGGAGCCCCAGCCACCTTCCAGCGGCTCATGGACAAGCTGCTCAGGCCTCACGTCCAGTACGCTGCGGCATACCTGGATGATGTCGTCATCCATAGTACGGATTGGGAGTCCCATCTGCCGAAGGTTGAGGCTGTGCTCGACACGTTCAGAAGGTCCGGTCTAACAGCCAACTCCCCCAAGTGTTTTATTGGGCTGGCGGAGGCTAAGTACTTGGGCTATGTGGTTGGGAGGGGATCGGTGAAACCCCAAGTCCATAAGGTGGAGGCAATACGGAGCTGGCCTCAACCTCTTAGGAAAAAACAGGTGAGGGCCTTGAAGGGATTTCGGGATGTCACCCTTAATTCCCCTACACAATTAAACATCCAGAAGCCCTTATGTATCTAAATAATATATTGCTGTAGTTTAGGAATGCGGCCCGCGGCTGTATCTCTGTAGAAGGTCGCGCATCTTCTTTTATTATCTTTGCAAACAGCTCACGTCCTTGCAAACTATGTCCTTGCACGCAAAGGCAGTAATCAGCTTAACCACAACACATAGAAAGGACTGTGGTCAATGTGTCTGCACAGCTAAATACTTAGAAACTATGATATGTACTTTAGATAACTTGTTAAGAATGTGCATTTCTGGTGTGCATATAAACTGATATGTAAACTCATTAAAACTAGAGAGACTATACCAACCGAGCATATCTTGTCTGAGTGTTCTTTCTGGTCCATTCTCTCTCCCAGCGCTGGACGAGTTCTTCTTCTACCGAGTGTCCGTCCCACCAAAAGGGTCAAACGGCCAGTTAACCCCTTCAGGCCTTCCTAGGGATTGTCGGCTACTACCGCCGATTCATACCCCATTTTGCGACTAGGGCAGCGCCGCTAACCGACCTTATTAAAGGCAAAGGCCCCGATATGGTGAGATGGGACGGTAAGGCTGAGGAGGCCTTTGACGATCTGCGCTCTGCGTTATGTGACCGGCCCATCCTCGTGGCACCGGACTGAGTTCTTCCTGCAGACGGATGCCTCAGAGGTTGGTTTGGGGGCTGTGCTCTCGCTCATCTATGTGGATGGTGAGGAGCATCCGGTATTTTACCTGAGCAGGAAACTGCTGCCCCAGGAACAACGCTATGCCGTGATCGAGAAGGAGTGTCTGGCGATTAAATGGGCCACAGAGATGCTACGGTACTATTTACTGGGCAGGCAGTTTACCCTGGTCACCGACCACGCCCCTCTGAGGTGGATGCACAGTAACCGGGACCGCAATTCCCGGATCCTTCGGTGGTTCCTCTCCTTACAGCCCTTCAAGTTTGTGGTGCAGAACAGGGCAGGCCTTCTCCACGGCAACGCCGATGCGCTGTCTCGGGCCCATGGGCTCTCCGCTATGGTCGCTTCTCACCCTGGTGTTGCGCTGGGGAGGGGGATGTGTGACGGGTTCACTCGGGGCAGGCTATGTGAGGGCCGGTACCTGAGTAGACGGCTGGAAGTAGCCACCTTCCCAGTTCAGGGTTAACTGAATGATTGCTCATTTACCACAGCTGCCCCACCCTTCCCTATAAGAAGTCTCAGTTCCTTCCAGTTCATTGAGGGGTTTGGAGACAGAAGGAGGAAGGAGTTGGAGACTGTGGTGGAAAAAGTAAGGAATCTGTTTATGGCGGAATGGAGTATCCGCCTGCGGTCCTGCTCTATCTGACCCCCTCTTTGGTGTTGCCAAGCCCGACTACCGAGTGGCACGGCACCCGGCATCTCGAGCGGCTTGGGTAGAAGACCACGTGGCGGTGAAGATCTGGAGAGTAGATGGGGCACCCACGGTGGAAATCCACCCGACTACCGAGTGGCACGGCACTCGGCGTCTCGAGCAGCGGATCTACTGACCATTGAAGGGCTGGAGACGGTCTGCGTGGCGAACCGCGGTTCGGTAGAGTCTCCTTGCAGATGCAGGGACGGCGCTCAGCCGAGGTCCCGATTCGGGGTGGTTGCGGTATCCCAAGATACCGATTCAAGGTGGCGCAACGGCGCGGCGAATCGATGTTCTGCTGCGGAGTTAGAGTGACCCGTTCCTGGGTGGTGGTGATATGTAGCCGACGTAAAATGACAACACCAGGCAGAGCTGTATGTTTCAAACACTCAGATGAACTGACTCTTTTAATGAACAACGCCACTATTTATGCTGAAGTATAACAGTCACAATTTGCATACCCATACTAATTACTAGCACACCCATCTAATTAGATTATGTCAGTTATTTACAATCAACATTCTTCACATTCTCTTAGCCTTCAGCGCACACAACATTTGTATATCCATTGTTCCAGCACATCAGATTAAACACACACTATCAGAGATCCCTTAAATTAAACATGTACCTAGATAATGGGGAAAATCCCTGACGCATAAATTACACAGCAGCAAAACTTGTTTACTGGCTACAGAAAAACACATTTACCTACAGGAATATAAGCATGTTTTAAAACCAAAGCTATGTCATTTCACTAAACTAAATTAAACTAAAACCAAACGACGTAAAGTATATTTAAAATCACACAGGGTACATCTTAATACAGCACATCAAGTAATACCACATCTAGCAAGGAAAATAAACTGTTCATACATTGAAACGCACACTGCAAACGTTCAAAGGAAAACATGGTCCTTTTAAAAATGTCTTGGGTTTGAGTCCTGGGTCTCGCTGCGCCGAGCCCCTATGTCCCTTCCGTGACACTCCTCCCCCTTTCCAAAGTCCGACGAGCCCGGTTGGACCCACACGGGTCGTATAGGGGGAGTCGGTGCAGTCTCTGCGGCCCATAGTCCGTGGGCAAGAGGCGAGCCGCCAGGCTTCTCCAGTGGTGCTCGCGGCCGTGCCTGGCAGGTTGTAAGTCCTTCGGGGTACCCCCTCCGGAATAAGTGTCCCGTGGTTGGGGAGAGGTGCCATCTCCAGTGGTCTCGGGTACTCGGGGAAAAAGGGGGCTAAAGGCAGGCGCCCCATGTGCCTTGGTCAGCCGTTGATAAAGCCGGTGGCGGCCGAGGGCCTCCGGGCCAAAGGGTTGCAAGGAGGGGCAGGTTGGCAACCGGCTATGCTCCGCCACCAGTGCGTCGGCTGGGGTGGTGAATGCTGGAGAAGACTCACCCGGCAGGAGAAGGACGTCCTCCATCTCGGGTGAGATCCGTGGCTGCGGGATAGGTAGCCCGAGGGTATCCCCCTTCTGCTCCTTGGGGCGGATAGTAGGAAATGGGCAGAGGCCAGCGGCCCTCTGCCCCGTTGCCAACTCTTCTAGTGGGGGGGTGGGTGCAGAAATAACAATCAGGGGGTCGGACGAAGCAAGCGGCTGTGAGAAAAACAGCTCCAGGGTATCCCCCTCCTGCCCCTCGGGACAGCTGGGAAAAGGTGGGCAGAGGCCAGCGGCACTCTGCCCTGTGGCCAGCTCTTCGGCTGGGTGGGGGCCTCCTTGTGGGAGGGTGGTTTCTTCCATCCCCATGGCGGTCAATGGCTGCGAACAACCCAGCCCGGGGGAACCATCTGTCTGCTCCTCCTGGCAGACTGTGGGAAGTGGGCAAAGGCCAGCGGCGCTCTGCCCCGTGGCCAGCTCTTCTGCTGGGTGGAGGATAACTTTCTCTGCTGCTGAGGGTGGGCAGAGGCCAGCGGCGCTCTGCCCCGTTGCCAGCTCCTCCGCTGGTCCCGTGGGCACGGACACCGTGTCATCCTGCGAGTTGAAGGGGGTAGCTTCTTCTGCTGGGGCCCCAACGGGGACCGAAGAGCAGCACGTTTAGCAGGGACCCATGGGAGCATCTCGGCCTCCCATACTTCCAAGTCCTGTGGACTGTCGGTTCCTTCCGCCGACCCGTCCCAGTACATGGGACTCAGACCCGACTGCGGAACGCTGTCCAACAATCTCCTGTAGGCCTTCTCGAGCTCCCACTCTCGCTCTGCTAGGAACTCCAGTTCCTCGAACTCCGAGTCCCTGCTGTCGTACGGGAGCTCCTGTTCCCGTCGCTCCAGTATCTCCTCCGACCGCTCTTCTGTCTCTTCTCCAAACCCAGGGTCTGTGGCCATGCTCTCGTAGAGCAGCCCCGTGCCACCATAGCGGGGCCCTGCGGTGGAGGAGCTGTCAATGGTGCGGGGTATCAGGGGGCCAGCTAGCCACCGGAGCGCGCGGTACGCGGCGTCCAGTGCAATCTCCTGCTGCACCAGGTACTGGAGCTCTGCCTCCCACTCCTCCGGGGCCCGATCTTGCAGGAACGCTGCTCGAGCGTCATACTGCACCCGGTGGATGACAGCGTCGGAGGGAACATAGACGTCATGGTAGTCCCTCTCATGGTACAGGGCCTCGTACCAAAGTTCCTGGCGGATCTCGTCTCGCCACTCGTACCCGGTGGGCTCCACTGTGGACCCATGGTACCGGACCAGGCCCTCCTGCAGCCTTCTCGGGAATTCCACCCTCGAGTCCGCGAGGGTGCTGAAACAGTGGCACTGCCACTCGCTGGGGGGTGTGGCGTCCTCGGATGCAGCTCCAGACGAGCTGTAAGTCTCCATCCAAGGGTCGCTGGGATGTGCGATGTCCCTAATACAGGCTCCAGGCGAGCTGTAAGTCCCGAAAGGGTGATCACTGGGGGGTGCACATTCCCGGGGTGAAGCTCCAGTCGAGCTGTAAACCTCGACCCAGGGTTCTACGGGTTTGGGGACAGGGTTAGACAGTTCATCACTCCTCATACAGAGCGCCGCCATCCGCAACTCATGCTGACGGACCTTTTCTTGCTCCTCTTCCTGTTGAACCTCCTGGATCACCTTGCTTATGTCCGCCTCCGATGGGGCAGCTCCGAGTAGGGCGATCCGTTGCCGTGCCTTTCTGACGAAGGCATCTTCCGATTTCTCTGCGAGGACAGGGGTGGGGGCGGGTGGCTTCACCGTCGTCGCGCCCACCCGGCCTAGGACCTGCAGCTCCTTGATCAAGGTCTTCTTACGTTTAGAGCCTGGGGTACCTCCCCGATTCTCTAGCATGCCCCGCAGGGTGTCCCTGTTGTAATGGCTGTACACCGCCATGGTGTAGGTCTCCTTGCTGGGGGGTTGCAGAGAGCTATCCCACCGCTGCCACCAGTATGGCGGAATGGAGTATCCGCCTGCGGTCCTGCTCTATCTGACCCCCTCTTTGGTGTTGCCAAGCCCGACTACCGAGTGGCACGGCACCCGGCGTCTCGAGCGGCTTGGGTAGAAGACCACGTGGCAGTGGAGATCTGGAGAGTAGATGGGGCACCCACGGTGGAAATCCACCCGACTACCGAGTGGCACGGCACTCGGCGTCTCGAGCAGCGGATCTACTGACCATTGAAGGGCTGGAGACGGTCTGCGTGGCGAACCGCGGTTCGGTAGAGTCTCCTTGCAGATGCAGGCACGGCGCTCAGCCGAGGTCCCGATTCGGGGTGGTTGCGGTATCCCAAGATACCGATTCAAGGTGGCGCAACGGCGCGGCGAATCGATGTTCTGCTGCGGAGTTAGAGTGACCCGTTCCTGGGTGGTGGTGATATGTAGCCGACGTAAAATGACAACACCAGGCAGAGCTGTATGTTTCAAACACTCAGATGAACTGAACTCTTTTAATCACACGCCACTATTTATGCTGAAGTATAACAGTCACAATTTGCATACCCATACTAATTACTAGCACACCCATCTAATTAGATTATGTCAGTTATTTACAATCAACATTCTTCACATTCTCTTAGCCTTCAGCGCATACAACATTTGTACATCCATTGTTCCAGCACATCAGATTAAACACACACTATCAGAGATCCCTTAAATTAAACATGTACCTAGATAATGGGGAAAATCCCTGACGCATAAATTACACAGCAGCAAAACTTGTTTACTGGCTACAGAAAAACACATTTACCTACAGGAATATAAGTATGTTTTAAAACCAAAGCTATGTCATTTCACTAAACTAAATTAAACTAAAACCAAACGATGTAAAGTATATTTAAAATCACACAGGGTACATCTTAATACAGCACATCAAGTAAAACCACATCTAGCAAGGAAAATAAACTGTTCATACATTGAAAGGCACACTGCAAACGTTCAAAGGAAAACAAGGTCCTTTTAAAAATGTCTTGGGTTTGAGTCCTGGGTCTCGCTGCGCCGAGCCCCTATGTCCCTTCCGTGACACTGTTATATTGGAAAGTGTGTTTTGTTTTACTGGGGGAACCCGTTTAGTGGGCCCAGGAGTAGACAGGTTCGTCTGTTGTTAGTTAGTCTCCCAATAGGGAGTAGAATTTCTTTTTTTTGTTGTTTATTTTCTCTGTTTGTGGAAAACCCCTTTGCTGCTGCAAATAAAAAAACGCTTAGAAAACCCACGTTGCTGTGTCCGCCGTACCTGCTTCTCCACAATATATATTCAAACTTATGTACATTTATTTATACAGTTGCAAGAAAAAGTATGTGAACCCTTTGGGATTACGTGGAGTTTTGCATGAATTGGTCATAAAATGTGCTCTGATCTTCATCTAAGTCACAACAATTTGAAAACCACAGTCTGCTTAAAATAATACAACACAAACATATGTTTTCATGTGTTTATTGAACAGAACATGTAAACATTCACAGTGCAGGGTGGAAAAAGTATGTGAACCTTTGTACTTAATAACTGGTTGACCCTCCATTGGCAGCAATAACCTCAACCACACGTTTCCTGTAGTTGCAGATCAGACCTGCACAACGATCTGGAGTAATTTTGGACCACTCCTCTTCACAAAACTGTTTCAGTGTAGCAATATTCTTGGGATGTCTGGTGTGAATCGCTCTCTTAAGGTCATGCCACAGCATTTCAATCGGGTTGAGGTCAGGCCTCTGACTGGGCCACTCCAGAAGGTGTATTTTGTTTTGCCTTGTTCAGTAAAAGTTAAAAAAAATAATAATAATTGTATTTTTATATATTTTTTAAGTTTTACAGAGATAAATGCCAAATGTGAAGATTTTAAAAATGAGTTGCTTTTTTTTGTAAAACTTAAATAAAAAAAATGGGTGGGCGCCTCTGTCTATAAAACTAAAATAAAAAATAATAATTTTAAAAATATTAAATTTAAAATAAATATATTTTCTTGGTGGTGTTAGCCGGGGCTCCAGGTTTCTGTGACTAAAGGTTTCTGAGATGTGAATCCAGTCTGGTGCCCTCACAGCCTCCTAATGCATGACGAGAGGTTTGTTGTGAGTGTGGAAACAGTATGTGTGGGTGCTGGATGATTGCTAAGTGTGTGACTGTCTGAGTTGAACGCGGGTCTGTAGAGGTTTTTTACATGTAATCTTCAAATGTGTTTTTTTTCTGCCACCTGCAAAGAAATGCAATTTTTCTTATAATATGTTTGTTGTTCAAATTAAATAAAAATTTAATAGATTTTTTTTTATTTTTTTTTTATGGTCACCTTTATCTATAAAATTAAAATAATAATTGTTATTATTATTTTTGTTAATTATTATTTTTGCTACTTCTGAATATTCTGTTTGGGTTTGATATGAGGTAAATTTGGATTTTATTATTGTTTTTATGCTATATTTTCAAAAGAATTCCTGCAGAGCGCTGATTTCTTTGTATTTTGCTGCGCTGCTTATTTTGTGTATTGTGAATATATTGGGAACATTAGACGCGTTGAAATGTTTCGCTTTGCCTTATTGAAACAGGAACTATAGGTTTTATTTTCTATCAGCGTGGAGAATAAGTTTGCAGTGTTTTATTGACTTGACACACATCACTGGGAGCACGCGGCGCCTTCAGCGGAGATTTGTATTCAGGTTATACTGCCTTTGTTTTCCACTGGATGAGCCTCTGTCTCTAAACATCAGCACTTTGCCTGACAGCAGCCTGGCCTCTATTTCCCATCATTGAATTTTACTTTAAGATGAGGCTCTTGTCATTTACAGGTTATATGCTCAATGCTGCATTCTAAGAACTAGCAGGCGGCCATTTTGAATCTCCGAGTCTGAAATTCCTTCTCTTTCTCTTTTTCTTTCTTTCTATTTTTCTCTGGTTTTCTTTTTTAGTTCTTCTTTCTCTCTTTTATATTTCTCTTATTTCCTTTTTCATTCTCTCTTTCTATTTCTGTCTCTCTTTTTTATTTCTCTTTTTATTTCTCTTCATTTCTTTCTCTTGCTTTTTTATTTCTCTCTTTTCTTTCTTTCTTTCTTTCCTTCTTTCTTTCTTTCTCTTTCTTTCTTTCTCCTCTCTTTTTTCTCTTGCTTTTCTTTCTTTCTCTTTTCTATCTTTTCTCTCTTGCTTTTCTTTCTTTCTCTTTTCTATCTTTTCTCTCTTGCTTTTCTTTCTTTCTCTTTTCTATCTTTTCTCTCTTGCTTTTCTTTCTTTCTCTTTTCTATCTTTTCCCTCTTGCTTTTCTTTCTTTCTCTCTTCTATCTTTTCCCTCTTGCTTTTCTTTCTTTCTCTTTTCTATCTTTTCCCTCTTGCTTTTCTTTCTCTTTTCTATCTTTTCCCTCTTGCTTTTCTTTCTTTCTCTCTTCTATCTTTTCCCTCTTGCTTTTCTTTCTTTCTCTTTTCTATCTTTTCTCTCTTGCTTTTCTTTCTTTCTCTTTTCTATCTTTTCCCTCTTGCTTTTCTTTCTTTCTCTTTTCTATCTTTTCCCTCTCGCTTTTCTTTCTTTCTCTTTTCTATCTTTTCCCTCTTGCTTTTCTTTCTTTCTCTTTTCTATCTTTTCCCTCTCGCTTTTCTTTCTTTCTCTCTTCTATCTTTTCCCTCTCGCTTTTCTTTCTTTCTCTCTTCTATCTTTTCCCTCTCGCTTTTCTTTCTTTCTCTCTTCTATCTTTTCCCTCTTGCTTTTCTTTCTTTCTCTTTTCTATCTTTTCTCTCTTGCTTTTCTTTCTTTCTCTTTTCTATCTTTTCTCTCTTGCTTTTCTTTCTTTCGCTTTTCTATCTTTTCCCTCTTAATTTTCTTTCTTTCTCTCTCTTTTCTATCTTTTCCCTCTTGCTTTTGTTTCTTTCTCTTTTCTATCTTTTTTCTCTTGCTTTTCTTTCTTTCTCTCTTCTATCTTTTCCCTCTTGCTTTTCTTTCTCTTTTCTATCTTTTTTCTCTTGCTTTTCTTTTTCTTTTCCCTCTCGCGTTTCTTTCTTTCTCTTTTCTATCTTTTCCCTCTTGCTTTTCTTTCTTTCTCTTTTCTATCTTTTCCCTCTTGCTTTTCTTTCTCTTTTCTATATTTTTTCTCTTGCTTTTCTTTTTAATTTCCCTCTCGCGTTTCTTTCTTTCTCTTTTCTATCTTTTCCCTCTTGCTTTTCTTTCTCTCTTCTATATTTTTTCTCTTGCTTTTCTTTTCCCTCTCGCTTTTCTTTCTTTCTCTCTTCTATCTTTTCCCTCTTGCTTTTCTTTCTTTCTCTTTTCTATCTTTTCCCTCTTGATTTTCTTTCTTTCTCTTTTCTATCTTTTCCCTCTTGCTTTTCTTTCTCTTTTCTATATTTTTTCTCTTGCTTTTCTTTTTCTTTTCCCTCTTGCTTTTCTTTCTTTCTCTTTTCTATCTTTTCCCTCTTGCTTTTCTTTCTTTCTCTCTTCTATCTTTTCCCTCTTGCTTTTCTTTCTTTCTCTTTTCTATCTTTTCTCTCTTGCTTCTCTTTCTCTCTTTCTCCAAATAGTTTCACATACAGGGTTATTCAGAGAGCGGTGAAAACCTGGAGAATGACTGGAGAATGGAAAATTCTAGGTCAAAATAACCAAACCAGAAAAAATCTCCCTTTCATCTCACTTTCCAAATCGGCTATTTTGACCTAGAATTTTCCATTCTCCAATCATTCTCCTGCTTTTCACCTCTCTCTGAATAACCCTGATAGTGTTTATACAGAGGTGCATCCAATGGCATCCAGCATCGCGCCTGGGCGACAGGTAGGGGCCCCAGAAAGTCTGAGAAGTTGAGGCAGTGTCTTCTGACATGAGGGAACACTGCCATAAATTGTTGTGGTCGGGCAGGGCTCTACACCAGATGCCACGCGTGACGGTGTGTGTAGATTCACTATGGGTTGCCTGTAACCCAATCACCCGACTATTAATGCTGCATGGCCTAGGGACGCACGTCTTACTTCAAGATTCATCTCTTTTATTAAAACGGGACTGGCTTCTTTTTTCAATGTGTTTTTTAAGGGTTTTTTTTAAGATGCGTCTTATTTTTAAAGCGAGATGGCATCTTTTTTTTAAAGGGGGGATTTTTTTAAGAGGTGCATCTTTTTTAAGGTGGGAGAAGCGTCTTATAAAGAGGGTTTTCTAAGTGGCCTTTTTTTAACACGTTCTTTTTAAGACAGGTCTTTTTCCTCGCGTTTTTTTTTTAACATGACTTTTTTATAGCGCCATTTTCATAGGATACCCAGTAGGAATAAGATGGTGTTGTCACGGAAGGGACATAGGGGCTCGGCGCAGCGAGACCCAGGACTCAAACCCAAGACATTTTTAAAAGGACCTTGTTTTCCTTTGAACGTTTGCAGTGTGCGTTTCAATGTAGGAGCAGTTTATTTTCCTTGCTAGATGTGGTTTTACTTGATGTGCTGTATTAAGATGTACCCTGTGTGATTTTAAAAATACTTTACATCGTTTGGTTTTAGTTTAATTTAGTTTAGTGAAATGACATAGCTTTGGTTTTAAAACATACTTATATTCCTGTAGATAAATGTGTGTTTCTGTAGCTAGTAAATAAGTTTTGCTGTTGTGTAATTTATGCGTCAGGGATTTTCCCCATTATCTAGGTACATGTTTAATTTAAGGGATCTCTGATAGTGTGTGTTTAATCTGATGTGCTGGAACAATGGATGTACAAATGTTGTATGCCCTGAAGGCTAAGAGAATGTGAAGAATGTTGATTGTAAATAACTGACATAATCTAATTAGATGGGTATGCAAATTGTGACTGTTATACTTCAGCATAAATAGTGGCGTTGTTCATTAAAAGAGTTCAGTTCATCTGAGTGTTTGAAACATACAGCTCTGCCTGGTGTTGTCATTTCACGTCGGCTACATATCACCACCACCCAGGAACGGGTCACTCTAACTCCGCAGCAGAACATCGATTCGCCGCGCCGTTGCGCCACCTTGAATCGGTATCTTGGGATACCGCAACCACCCCGAATCGGGACCTCGGCTGAGCGCCGTGCCTGCATCTGCAAGGAGACTCTACCGAACCTCGATTCGCCACGCAGACCGTCTCCAGCCCTTCAATGGTCAGTAGATCCGCTGCTCGAGACGCCGAGTGCCGTGCCACTCGGTAGTCGGGCGGATTTCCACCGTGGGTGCCCCATCTACTCTCCAGATCTCCACCGCCACGTGGTCTTCTACCCAAGCCGCTCGAGACGCCGGGTGCCGTGCCACTCGGTAGTCGGGCTTGGCAACACCAAAGAGGGGGTCAGATAGAGCAGGACCGCAGGCGGATACGCCATTCCGTCATAGGTGTGAAGGACCAAGCCGTGTCGCGCATCCTAACAGGACCCTGGTAATCTATTCTCAAGGTACTTTATGAGTAGGAGGATTACACAGAGGGAGGGGATGCTGAGTCCTGTGTCTGGTCCTTCATCTAATAAAAGCCCTCATTAAAAGGTTGGTGGAAAAGAACTGGTGAGGAGATGATAGAGATGGTAAATAAAGAGTTCGGACAATGCATCTTTCTTCTGGAAGGAGTTTTTTGCGTAAGGATGATTATAACACGATGCATGCATGGTATGGTGCTACCAAAATACGTGTTTATAAAATACGTGAGCAAATCCAGATTGGATGGAAACATGGCGGCGTGTTTACTGTACGATGCGTCCCCAGTGTTATTTCCATTACCAGCACCATTGATCTCACATACATCGTCTCCAGAGGCGTCACGTAAACAAGCGACTGGACGGATTCAAATCAAAAAGCTGCGCAGAGACGAGAGGAGCGCGAAGAACAAAGGGAGACACAAAGTAACAGAAACAAAAGAGGAGAAGCAAGAAAAGCACATCAAGGCGCCTCGGATCTCAACACAAGAAGAGTTTAGATAAAACACACTTCACAATGTGTCGCGCGGAATCTCCTGGGATCCGAGATGCGGCTGAGTCGGAGGTCGCTCCCTCTGGAGCAGAATTAAGATTCACCATATACTGAATTATCTGACACATTGCAGATAATAACCAACACACACACACGCACACAGACACGCACACAGACACACACACACACAGACACACGCACACAGACACACACAAAGACACACGCACACACGCACACAGACACACGCACAAAGACACACGCACACAGACACACACAAAGACACACACGCGCACACACACGCACACACACAAACAGGCGCACACACAGAGACACACACACAAACAGACGCACACACGCGCACACACAGAGACACACACACAAACACACATAAATATCTTTCATTTTATTTTATGACTGGTGGAAATGTAACCACGGTGACTTGAAAGAGTATGAATTCTCGTTTTGATGTATGGATTGTAAAACGCAGTAATCTCTGCAAAGGGTTTTTGGCAAACTCAACTGGAGCAGGTTTTATTCTGTGTTCAACAAACATGGAACCAAACGGGCGCATGTCTAGGGGAAGTAAAACTCTTCACGAGGAATTCTCAGCATGCTTGTTTTTGGGATGTCGACTCTTCCATAAGCTTTCTGAGTATGGCTGGGTGGAGTAGAGGTAACGTCACTGCACTATAACCGTGGAGACGGTGGAGACACAGGTTCCTTCACAGCAAGAGCACCTCTCCAGTAAGTGTTCTTGGACAAGACACCTAACACTACTTTCTCGCCATCCAGGACATACTTGAAAATGAGAGAAATCTCAATGTATCCTTCCTGGTAAAATACTTTCTAAAAATAACAAAAAATGGTTTTAAGGTCCCCACTCCAGAAATTCCTTCATCTTGGCCACCATGGTCTGAAACGTTGATGTGCGGGGGTCTCCCTCTCTTGGTTCATCACAGACATCAAAATGTCCAGACTTGAATATGCTAACCCACTTGTGGAGACTTGGGTCTTAGGTTTTCAGGTCTTCAAAACAGAGAAACCTCAAAGAAATTGGTAGATCAATTCTACACTCCGAAAAACAACATTATATGAGTCCCTCGCGTCTCCATGACCATCTCTGTGAAATCAATATTTTTTACAAGTATTAGAAGAATTTGACTTTCTTTGGAAAAATAACTGATTATGATCACTGTTTGATCAATGTTAACCTTACCTTTGCACCTCCCCCCCCTCCTATAAGGTTTGCGCAGCCCATATATTAGGGTGTTTCACCGTCCTCCAAATCTTGCCGCATTGCAGTGGATTGTTCTTTTTCCTTTGGAGACGAATTTTCCATGTTATCTTTAAATATTGAAGCATTGGTAACCAACGACATGAAATCTGTGAGCAGACGCCTGGATTGAGACCTTGTGGTCGAACACTGAACATTTGTCAGGTCGCAGGGTGTACAGGGCGAGACTCACCGCGGCTCTTTTCATGAATGTAATATTATAGGATCTCTAACGGTGTAATCCTACCAGCCATGAGCAGGGACGGACAGAGAATAATGAGCAGCCCTAGAAAAGAACAGTATCTCGTTTATATACAGTATATATACTGCACATGCACACAGAGAAAAATCTCATTTCAGTTCGTTTCAGCAATTATCAGTTTTCTGAAACTTCACAATTTACTGATTCAAATTACTGTGGAGATGTGCAATTTGTATCGTTCCAGATTGAAATTCGGACAAATTGATTCGATTCGATAATTCGGTGATTTGGATCATTTTGGCGATCTGGATCATTTCGGGTGATTCAGATCAGTTGGCTTTTTAGGAGTTATTTCGTTTTTTATTGCTTATTTAAGAATGGTAAGTAGATTACTACCAATAGAATGAAAGTCTCTTTACTTACTTATTCTTTTAGGATTTTTTAGACATGTTTTGGGTGAAATTTTAGGTTTCCTAACTTTTTTTTAAAGAAACAAGGCTTTTTAACCCATAGGTAGGTTTCAATGCAGCATATGAATCCACACACTGCTGGGAAGCGCCTCTCTGCAGTATAATTAATGCAGCATATGAATCCACACACTGCTGGGAAGCACCTCTCTGTGGTATAATTAATGCAGCATGTGAATCCACACACTGCTGGGAAGCGCCTCTCTGTGGTATAATTAATGCAGCATATGAATCCACACACTGCTGGGAAGCGCCTCTCTGTGGTATAATTAATGCAGCATATGAATCCACACACTGCTGGGAAGCACCTCTCTGCGTATAATTAATGCAGCATATGAATCCACACACTGCTGGAAGCTCCTCTCTGCGGTATAATTAATGCAGCATATGAATCCACACACTGCTGGGAAGCGCCTCTCTGCAGTATAATTAATGCAGCATATGAATCCACACACTGCTGGGAAGCGCCTCTCTGCAGTATAATTAATGCAGCATATGAATCCACACACTGCTGGGAAGCGCCTCTCTGCAGTATCATTAATGCAGCATATGAATCCACACACTGCTGGGAAGCGCCTCTCTGCAGTATCATTAATGCAGCATATGAATCCACACACTGCTGGGAAGCGCCTCTCTGCGGTATCATTAATGCAGCATATGAATCCACACACTGCTGGGAAGCTCCTCTCTGCAGTATAATTAATGCAGCATATGAATCCACACACTGCTGGGAAGCGCCTCTCTGCAGTATAATTAATGCAGCATATGAATCCACACACTGCTGGGAAGCACCTCTCTGCGGTATAATTAATGCAGCATATGAATCCACACACTGCTGGGAAGCTCCTCTCTGCGGTATAATTAATGCAGCATATGAATCCACACACTGCTGGGAAGCGCCTCTCTGCAGTATAATTAATGCAGCATATGAATCCACACACTGCTGGGAAGCGCCTCTCTGCAGTATAATTAATGCAGCATATGAATCCACACACTGCTGGAAGCGCCTCTCTGCAGTATCATTAATGCAGCATATGAATCCACACACTGCTGGGAAGCGCCTCTCTGCAGTATCAATTAATGCAGCATATGAATCCACACACTGCTGGGAAGCGCCTCTCTGCGGTATCATTAATGCAGCATATGAATCCACACACTGCTGGGAAGCGCCTCTCTGCAGTATCATTAATGCAGCATATGAATCCACACACTGCTGGGAAGCGCCTCTCTGCAGTATAATTAATGCAGCATATCAATCCACACACTGCTGGGAAGCGCCTCTCTGCGGTATAATTAATGCATCATATCAATCCACACACTGCTGGGAAGCGCCTCTCTGCAGTATAATTAATGCAGCATATGAATCCACACACTGCTGGGAACCTCCTCTCTGCGGTATAATTGATGCAGCATATGAATCCACACACTGCTGGGAAGCGCCTCTCTGCAGTATCATTAATGCAGCATATGAATCCACACACTGCTGGGAAGCGCCTCTCTGCGGTATCATTAATGCAGCATATGAATCCGCACACTGCTGGGAAGCGCCTCTCTGCAGTATCATTAATGCAGCATATGAATCCACACACTGCTGGGAACCTCCTCTCTGCGGTATAATTGATGCAGCATATCAATCCACACACTGCTGGGAAGCGCCTCTCTGCAGTATCATTAATGCAGCATATGAATCCACACACTGCTGGGAAGCGCCTCTCTGCGTTATCATTAATGCAGCATATGAATCCGCACACTGCTGTGGAAGCGCCTCTATGCAGTATCATTAATGCAGCATATGAATCCACACACTGCTGGGAAGCGCCTCTCTGCGGTATCATTAATGCAGCATATGAATCCACACACTGCTGGGAAGCGCCTCTCTGCAGTATATTAATGCAGCATATGAATCCACACACTGCTGGGAAGCGCCTCTCTGCGGTATAAATAATGCAGCATATGAATCCACACACTGCTGGGAAGCGCCTCTCTGCAGTATCATTAATGCAGCATATGAATCCACACCTGCTGGGAAGCGCTCTCTGCGGTATCATTAATGCAGCATATGAATCCACACACTGCTGGAAGCGCCTCTCTGCGGTATCATTAATGCAGCATATGAATCCACACACTGCTGGGAAGCTCCTCTCTGCGGTATAATTAATGCAGCATATGAATCCACACTGCTGGGAAGCGCCTCTCTGCGGTATAATAATGCAGCATATGAATCCACACACTGCTGGGAAGCGCCTCTCTGCAGTATCATTAATGCAGCATATGAATCCACACACTGCTGGGAAGCGCCTCTCTGCAGTATAATTAATGCAGCATATGAATCCACACACTGCTGGGAAGCTCTCTCTGTGGTATATTTAATGCAGCATATGAATCCACACACTGCTGGGAAGCACCTCTCTGCAGTATAATTAATGCAGCATATGAATACAACCACTGCTGGGAAGCACCTCTCTGTGGTATAATTAATGCAGCACATGAATCCACACACTGCTGGGAAGCGCCTCTCTGCAGTATAATTAATGCAGCATATGAATCCACACACTGCTGGGAAGCGCCTCTCTGCGGTATCATTAATGCAGCATATGAATCCGCACACTGCTGGGAAGCGCCTCTCTGCAGTATAATTAATGCAGCATATGAATCCACACACTGCTGGGAAGCTCCTCTCTGCAATATAATTAATGCAGCATATGAATCCACACACTGCTGGGAAGCGCCTCTCTGCGGTATCATTAATGCAGCATATGAATCCACACACTGCTTGGAAGCTCCTCTCTGCAATATAATTAATGCAGCATATGAATCCACACACTGCTGGAAGCGCCTCTCTGCGGTATAATTAATGCAGCATATGAATCCACACACTGCTGGGAGCTCCTCTCTGCAGTATAATTAATGCAGCATATGAATTCCACACACTGCTGGGAAGCTCCTCTCTGCAATATAATTAATGCAGCATATGAATCCACACACTGCTGGGAAGCGCCTCTCTGCGGTATCATTAATGCAGCATATGAATCCACACACTGCTGGGAAGCTCCTCTCTGCAATATAATTAATGCAGCATATGAATCCACACACTTGCTGGGAACCGCCTCTCTGCGGTATCATTAATGCAGCATATGAATCCACACACTGCTGGGAAGCGCTCTCTGCAGTATCATTAATGCAGCATATGAATCCACACACTGCTGGGAAGCGCTCTCTGCGGTATAATTAATGCATCATATGAATCCACACACTGCTGGGAAGCACCTCTCTGCGGTATAATTAATGCACAGCATATGAATCCACACACTGCTGGGAACCTCCTCTCTGCGGTATAATTGATGCAGCATATAAATCCACACACTGCTGGGAAGCGCCTCTCTGCAGTATCATTAATGCAGCATATGAATCCACACACTGCTGGGAAGCGCCTCTCTGCGGTATCATTAATGCAGCATATGAATCCGCACACTGCTGGGAAGCGCCTCTCTGCAGTATCATTAATGCAGCATATGAATCCACAAACTGCTGGGAAGCGCCTCTCTGCGGTATCATTAATGCAGCATATGAATCCACACACTGCTGGGAAGCGCCTCTCTGCAGTATCATTAATGCAGCATATGAATCCACACACTGCTGGGAAGCGCCTCTCTGCGGTATAAATAATGCAGCATATGAATCCACACACTGCTGGGAAGCGCCTCTCTGCAGTATCATTAGTGCAGCATATGAATCCACACACTGCTGGGAAGCGCCTCTCTGCGGTATCATTAATGCAGCATATGAATCCACACACTGCTGGGAAGCGCCTCTCTGCGGTATCATTAATGCAGCATATGAATCCACACACTGCTGGGAAGCTCCTCTCTGCGGTATAATTAATGCAGCATATGAATCCACACACTGCTGGGAAGCACCTCTCTGCAGTATATTAATGCAGCATATGAATCCACACACTGCTGGAAGCGCCTCTCTGCGGTATCATTAATGCAGCATATGAATCCACACACTGCTGGGAAGCTCCTCTCTGCGGTATAATTAATGCAGCATATGAATCCACACACTGCTGGGAAGCACCTCTCTGCAGTATAATTAATGCAGCATATGAATCCACACACTGCTGGGAAGCGCCTCTCTGCAGTATAATTAATGCAGCATGAATCCACAACACTGCTGGAAGCGCCTCTCTGCGGTATAATTAATGCAGTATATGAATCCTCACACTGCTGGAAGCGCCTCTCTGCGGTATAATTAATGCAGCATATGAATCACACACTGCTGGGAAGCGCCTCTCTGCGGTATAATTAATGCAGCATATGAATCCACACACTGCTGGGAAGCACCTCTCTGCGGTATAATTAATGCAGCATATGAATCCACACACTTCTGGGAAGCGCCTCTCTGCGGTATAATTAATGCAGCATATGAATCCACACACTTCTGGGAAGCGCCTCTCTGCGGTATAATTAATGCAGCATATGAATCAACACAGTGCTGGGAAGCGCCTCTCTGCAGTATAATTAATGCAGCATATGAATCCACATACTGCTGGGAAGCACCTCTCTCCAGTATAATTAATGCAGCATATGAATCCACACACTGCTGGGAAGCGCCTCTCTGCAGTATAATTAATGCAGCATATGAATCCACACACTGCTGGGAAGCGCCTCTCTGCAGTATAATTAATGCAGCATATGAATCCACACACTGCTGGGAAGCACCTCTCTGCAGTATAATTAATGCAGCATATGAATCCGCACACTGCTGGGCACAGGGCCGGATTAAGATCTATATGGGCGGGAGCTGAAGATTTTGGTGTCTTTTTTTGGAATTTAGTGAAATTAAAAATATTTTAGGTTATTAAGGCTGGGGTCAGACGAGCGTAGTGTTCACGTCCGTGATTGCGCCTAAAAGTACGTCCGTGATAGCATGAAAGAAAGTCCATTGGAGCCCGACACATGAAGTACGTCCGCACTGAACTGCGGACGCACAACGGCCGCGGCAAACGGACGCAGGTTAGGCAAGAACGTAATACTGCTAGAACGGACGTGCGGAGTGCGCCACGTCCATAACGTCTGCATAGCTTTGTGTGTGAGTGATGGAGCGTGGTCAGACGGACTGCATTTATACGTCCAGCATTTTTGACGGACAGAATGTTTTTTCATTGTAATTTATTTTTCCCTCCTACATCCGTCAAAAAATAACTTCAGTGAAAAAACGGACTGTGTGACCACTACTGCGTCATCCGTACTGACGATGTCCGTACTGCACGACGTACAGTCCGTAGAAATCACGCTCGTCTGACCCCAGCCTTAATAGTGAAAATATGGGTATATCTAACGAGGCAGTTACTGTGTGATTAATTTTTCATTCCGATTTCTATCATTTAGGCTAGGGTCAGACGAGCGTGATTTCTACGGGCTGTACGTCCGTGCAGTAACGGACATCGTCAGTACGGATGACGCAGTAGTGGTCACACAGTCCGTTTTTTCACTGAAGTTATTTTTGACGGATGTAGGAGGGAAAAATAAATTACAATGAAAAAACATTCTGTCCGTCAAAAATGCTGGACGTATAAATGCAGTCCGTCTGACCTCGCTCCATCACTCACACACAAAGCTATGCAGACGTTGTGGACGTGGCGCACTCTGCACGTCCGTTCTAGCAGTATTACGTTCTTGCCTAACCTGCGTCCGTTTGCAGCGTCCGTCATGCGTCCGCAGTTCAGTGCGGACGTACTTCATGTGTCAGGCTCCAATGGACTTTCTTTCATGCTATCACGGACGTACTTTTAGGCGCAATCACGGACGTGAACACTACGCTCGTCTGACCCCAACCTTAAAGCGTGTAAAATTATTTTCCCCATCTTATTAGGCTGGGGTCAGACGAGCGTAGTGTTCACGTCCATGATTACGCCTAAGCTAGGGTCAGACGAACGCATTTTCACGTTGTCTGTGAAAAAGTGCGTTCGAACGAATGGACGCATTTTTTCACGGAGTACGCGAGAGCGGTCATACGATGCGCCTTTACGTCCGTGATTTTGTACGGATCATCAATAAAACACTTTGTGTATCTGGACGTTATGTTGGCCGACATGAGCAGGGTCTGACATCTCCTAATCATGCACACACGCCTCTAGCGACGCAGCGCACTCTGTACGTCAGTACTAGCAGTTTAACGTTCTCTGAAAAAATGCGTTCATTTTCCACTTGCGTTGCGCAGCCGGACTTTCGTGCGACGTACTTCGTATATTGGCCGTCATTGCCCGGCATCTGCTGCTAGTGCGGCCGTGATTAAGTGCGCCAGAACGCGCGTTCGCACTGCCTCAGTCTGACCCCAGCCTAAAAGTACGTCCGTGATAGCATGACAGAAAGTCCATTGGAGCTGACACATGAAGTACGTCCGCACTGAACTGCGGACGCACAACGGCCGCGGCAACGTACGCAAGGCAGGCAAGAACGTACAACCCCTAGAACGGCCGCAACGTGTGCATAGCTTTGTGTGTGAGTGATGGAACGTGGTCAAATGGACTGAATTTATACGTCCACATTTTTTCACGGACAAAATGGTTTTGCTTTTTAATTTATTTTCTCCTACATCCGTCAAAAAAAATATACGTCAGTGAATAAACGGACTGTGTGGCCACTACTGCGTCTTCCGTACTGACGTACAGTCCGTAGAAATCACGCTCGTCTGACCCCAGCCTAACCAAACCTTTGTGGTTATATTTTCTATATGGAATTCTCGTTGAAAAAAGTGAAATGGGAACCTGTTACTGACGCATTTTTCTGAGAAAATATACAAATTTTAACAAAAAAATGAAAACAAAATGAAATATTTGCCTTGTGTTTTGGGCGGATGGTGTTTTATGATAATATGACTAAGCGCCTCTCTGCAGTATATTAATGCAGCATATCAATCCACACACTGCTGGGAAGCGCCTCTCTGCAGTATAATTAATGCAGCATATGAATCCACACACTGCTGGGAAGCACCTCTCTGCGGTATAATTAATGCAGCATTTGAATCCACACACTGCTGGGAAGCACCTCTCTGCAGTATAATTAATGCAGCATATGAATCCACACACTGCGGGGAAGCGCCTCTCTGCGGTATAATTAATGCAGCATTTGAATCCACACACTGCTGGGAAGCACCTCTCTGCAGTATAATTAATGCAGCATATGAATCAACACACTGCTGGGAAGCACCTCTCTGCAGTATAATTAATGCAGCATATGAATCCACACACTGCTGGGAAGCGCCTCTCTGCAGTATAATTAATGCAGCATTTGAATCCACACACTGCTGGGAAGCTCCTCTCTGCAGTATAATTAATGCAGCATATGAATCCACACACTGCTGGGAAGCGCCTCTCTGCAGTATAATTAATGCAGTAATATTGAATCCTCACACTGCTGGGAAGCGCCTCTCTGCAGTAATAATTAATGCAGCATATGAATCCACACACTGCTGGGAAGCACCTCTCTGCGTATAATTAATGCAGCATATGAATCCACACACTGCTGGAAGCTCCTCTCTGCAGTATAATTAATGCAGCATATGAATCCACACACTGCTGGGAAGCTCCTCTCTGCAGTATAATTAATGCAGCATATGAATCCTCACACTGCTGGGAAGCATCTCTCTGCAGTATAATTAATGCAGTATATGAATCCTCACACTGCTGGGAAGCACCTCTCTGCGGTATAATAATGCAGCATATGAATCCACACACTGCTGGGAAGCACCTCTCGCGGTATAATTAATGCAGCATATGAATCCACACACTGCTGGGAAGCACCTCTCTGCGTATAATTAATGCAGCATATGAATCCACACACTGCTGGGAAGCTCCTCTCTGCAGTATAATTAATGCAGCATATGAATCCACACACTGCTGGAAGCTCCTCTCTGCAGTATAATTAATGCAGCATATGAATCCTCACACTGCTGGGAAGCATCTCTCTGCAAGATAATTAATGCAGTATATGAATCCTCACACTGCTGGGAAGCACCTCTCTGCGGTATAATAATGCAGCATATGAATCCACACACTGCTGGGAAGCACCTCTCTGCGGTATAATTAATGCAGCATATGAATCCACACACTGCTGGGAAGCGCCTCTCTGCGGTATAATTAATGCAGCATATGAATCCACACACTGCTGGGAAGCACCTCTCTGCAGTATAATTAATGCAACATATGAATCCACACATTTCTGGGAAGCGCCTCTCTGCAGTATAATTAATGCAGCATATGAATCCACACACTGCTGGGAAGCACCTCTCTGCGGTATAATTAATGTAGCATATGAATCCACACACTGCTGGGAAGCACCTCTCTGCAGTATAATTAATGCAGCATATGAATCCACACACTGCTGGGAAGCACCTCTCTGCGGTATAATTAATGCAGCATATGAATCCACACACTGCTGGGCAGCGCCTCTCTGCGGTATAATTAATGCAGCATATGAATCCACACACTGCTGGGAAGCGCCTCTCTGCGGTATATGTAATGCAGCATATGAATCCACAGACTGCTGGGAAGCGCCTCTCTGCTGTATAATTAATGCAGCATATGAATCCACACACTGCTGGGAAGCACCTCTCTGCAGTATAATTAATGCAGCATATGAATCCACACACTGCTGGGAAGCACCTCTCTGCAGTATAATTAATGCAGCATATGAATCCACACACTGCTGGGAAGCACCTCTCTGCAGTATAATTAATGCAGCATATGAATCCACACACTGCGGGGAAGCGCCTCTCTGCGGTATAATTAATGCAGCATCTGAATCCACACACTGCTGGGAAGCGCCTCTCTGCGGTATAATTAATGCAGCATATGAATCCACACACACTGCTGGGAAGCGCCTCTTTGCGGTAATAATTAATGCAGCATATGAATCCACACACTGCTGGGAAGCGCCTCTCTGCAGTATAATTAATGCAGCATATGAATCCACACACTGCTGGGAAGCGCCTCTCTGCGGTATAATTAATGCAGCATATGAATCCACACACTGCTGGGAAGCTCCTCTCTGCAATATAATTAGTGCAGCATATGAATCCGCACACTGCTGGGAAGCACCTCTCTGCGGTATAATTAATGCAGCATATGAATCCGCACACTGCTGGGAAGCACCTCTCTGCAGTATAATTAATGCAGCATATGAATCCACACACTGCTGGGAAGCTCCTCTCTGCAATATAATTAATGCAGCATATGAATCCACACACTGCTGGGAAGCGCCTCTCTGCAGTATAATTAATGCAGCATATGAATCCACACACTGCTGGGAAGCACCTCTCTGCAGTATAATTAATGCAGCATATGAATCCACACACTGCTGGGAGGCTCCTCTCTGCAGTATAATTAATGCAGCATATGAATCCACACACTGCTGGGAAGCGCCTCTCTGCGGTATAATTAATGCAGCATATGAATCCGCACACTGCTGGGAAGCACCTCTCTGCGGTATAATTAATGCAGCATATGAATCCACACACTGCTCGGAAGCGTCTCTCTGCGGTATAATTAATGCAGCATATGAATCCACACACTGCTGGGAAGCGCCTCTCTGCAGTATAATTAATGCAGCATATGAATCCACACACTGCTGGGAAGCGCCTCTCTGCAGTATAATTAATGCAGCATATGAATCCACACACTGCTGGGAAGCGCCTCTCTGCAGTATAATTAATGCAGCATATGAATCCACACACTGCTGGGAAGCACCTCTCTGCAGTATAATTAATGCAGCATTTGAATCCACACACTGCTGGGAAGCACCTCTCTGCGGTATAATTAATGCAGCATATGAATCACACACTGCTGGAAGCGCCTCTCTGTGGTATAATTAATGCAGCATATGAATCCACACACTGCTGGGAGCACCTCTCTGCGGTATAATTAATGCAGCATATGAATCCACACACTGCTGGAAGCGCCTCTCTGCAGTATAATTAATGCAGCATATGAATCCACACACTGCTGGGAAGCGCCTCTCTGCGGTATAATTAATGCAGCATTTGAATCCACACACTGCTGGGAAGCACCTCTCTGCAGTATAATTAATGCAGCATATGAACCACACACTGCTGGCAGCACCTCTCTGCGGTATAATTAATGCAGCATTTGAATCCACACACTGCTGGGAAGCACCTCTCTGCAGTATAATTAATGCAGCATATGAATCCACACACTGCTGGGAAGCACCTCTCTGCAGTATAATTAATGCAGCATATGAATCCACACACTGCTGGGAAGCGCCTCTCTGCAGTATAATTAATGCAGCATTTGAATCCACACACTGCTGGAAGCTCCTCTCTGCAGTATAATTAATGCAGCATATGAATCCACACACTGCTGGAAGCACCTCTCTGCAGTATAATTAATGCAGTATATGAATCCTCACACTGCTGGGAAGCACCTCTCTGCAGTAATAATTAATGCAGCATATGAATCCACACACTGCTGGGAAGCACCTCTCTGCGTATAATTAATGCAGCATATGAATCCACACACTGCTGGGAAGCTCCTCTCTGCAGTATAATTAATGCAGCATATGAATCCACACACTGCTGGGAAGCTCCTCTCTGCAGTATAATTAATGCAGCATATGAATCCTCACACTGCTGGGAAGCATCTCTCTGCAGTATAATTAATGCAGTATATGAATCCTCACACTGCTGGGAAGCACCTCTCTGCGGTATAATAATGCAGCATATGAATCCACACACTGCTGGGAAGCACCTCTCTGCAGTATAATTAATGCAGCATATGAATCCACACACTGCTGGGAAGCGCCTCTCTGCGGTATAATTAATGCAGCATATGAATCCACACACTGCTGGGAAGCACCTCTCTGCAGTATAATTAATGCAACATATGAATCCACACATTGCTGGGAAGCACCTCTCTGCAGTATAATTAATGCAGCATATGAATCCACACACTGCTGGGCAGCGCCTCTCTGCGGTATAATTAATGCAGCATATGAATCCACACACTGCTGGGAAGCGCCTCTCTGCGGTATATTTAATGCAGCATATGAATCCACAGACTGCTGGGAAGCGCCTCTCTGCTGTATAATTAATGCAGCATATGAATCCACACACTGCTGGGAAGCACCTCTCTGCAGTATAATTAATGCAGCATATGAATCCACACACTGCTGGAAGCACCTCTCTGCAGTATAATTAATGCAGCATATGAATCCACACACTGCTGGGAGCACCTCTCTGCAGTATATATTAATGCAGCATATGAATCCACACACTGCGGGGAAGCGCCTCTCTGCAGTATAATTAATGCAGCATCTGAATCCACACACTGCTGGGAAGCGCCTCTCTGCGGTATAATTAATGCAGCATATGAATCCACACACTGCTGGGAAGCGCCTCTCTGCGGTATAATTAATGCAGCATATGAATCCACACACTGCTGGGAAGCGCCTCTCTGCAGTATAAATAATGCAGCATATGAATCCACACACTGCTGGGAAGCGCCTCTCTGCGGTATAATTAATGCAGCATATGAATCCACACACTGCTGGGAAGCTCCTCTCTGCAATATAATTAATGCAGCATATGAATCCACACACTGCTGGGAAGCACCTCTCTGCGGTATAATTAATGCAGCATATGAATCCGCACACTGCTGGGAAGCACCTCTCTGCAGTATAATTAATGCAGCATATGAATCCACACACTGCTGGGAAGCGCCTCTCTGCAGTATAATTAATGCAGCATATGAATCCACACACTGCTGGGAAGCACCTCTCTGCAGTATAATTAATGCAGCATATGAATCCACACACTGCTGGGAAGCGTCTCTCTGTGGTATAATTAATGCAGCATATGAATCCACACACTGCTGGGAAGCGCCTCTCTGCGGTATAATTAATGCGCATATGAATCCACACACTGCTGGGAAGCGCCTCTCTGCAGTATAAATAATGCAGCATATGAATCCACACACTGCTGGGAAGCTCCTCTCTGCAATATAATTAATGCAGCATATGAATCACACACTGCTGGGAAGCGCCTCTCTGCAGTATAATTAATGCAGCATATGAATCCACACACTGCTGGGAAGCACCTCTCTGCAGTATAATTAATGCAGCATATGAATCCACACACACTGCTGGGAAGCTCCTCTCTGCAGTATAATTAATGCAGCATAGGAATCCACACACTGCTGCGAAGCGCCTCTCTGCAGTATAATTAATGCAGCATATGAATCCGCACACTGCTGGAAGCACCTCTCTGCGGTATAATTAATGCAGCATATGAATCCACACACTGCTGGGAAGCGTCTCTCTGTGGTATAATTAATGCAGCATATGAATCCACACACTGCTGGGAAGCGCCTCTCTGCAGTATAATTAATGCAGCATATGAATCCACACACTGCTGGGAAGCGCCCTCTGCAGTATAATTAATGCTGCATATGAATCCACACACTGCTGGAAGCTCCTCTCTGCAGTATTAATTAATGCAGCATATGAATCCACACACACTGCTGGGAAGCGCCTCTCTGCGGTATAATTAATGCAGCATATGAATCCACACACTGCGGGAAGCGCCTCTCTGCAGTATAATTAATGCAGCATATGATCCACACACTGCTGGGAAGCGCCTCTCTGCAGTATAATTAATGCACAGCATATGAATCCACACACTGCTGGGAGGCGCCTCTCTGCGGTATAATTAATGCAGCATATGAATCCACACACTGCTGGGAAGCGCCTCTCTGCAGTATAATTAATGCTGCATATGAATCCACACACTGCTGGGAAGCTCCTCTCTGCAGTATAATTAATGCAGCATATGAATCCACACACTGCTGGGAAGCGCCTCTCTGCGGTATAATTAATGCAGCATATGAATCCACACACTGCTGGGAAGCGCCTCTCTGCAGTATAATTAATGCAGCATATGAATCCACACACTGCTGGGAAGCGCCTCTCTGCAGTATAATTAATGCACAGCATATGAATCCACACACTGCTGGGAGGCGCCTCTCTGCGGTATAATTAATGCAGCATATGAATCCACACACTGCTGGGAAGCGCCTCTCTGCAGTATAATTAATGCTGCATATGAATCCACACACTGCTGGGAAGCACCTCTCTGCAATAGTAATTAATGCAGCATATGAATCCAACACTGCTGGGAAGCACCTCTCTGCAGTATAATTAATGCAGCATATGAATCCACACACTGCTGGGAAGCGCCTCTCTGCAGTATAATTAATGCTGCATATGAATCCACACACTGCTGGGAAGCTCCTCTCTGCGGTATAATTAATGCAGCATATGAATCCACACACTGCTGGGAAGCACCTGCGGTCTAATTAATGCAGCATATGAATCCACACACTGCTGGAAGCGCCTCTCTGCGGTATAATTAATGCAGCATATGAATCCACACACTGCTGGGAGCGCCTCTCTGCGGTATAATTAATGCAGCATATGAATCCGCACACTGCTGGGAAGCGCCTCTCTGCGGTGTATAATTTAATGCAGCATATGAATCCACACACTGCGAGGAAGCACCTCTCTGCGGTATATAATTAATGCAGCATATGAATCCGCACACTGCTGGAAGCGCCTCTCTGCGGTATAATTAATGCAGCATATGAATCCACACACTGCGAGGAAGCACCTCTCTGCAGTATAATTAATGCAGCATATCAATCCACACACTGCTGGGAAGCGCTCTCTGCGGTATAATTCAGCATTTGAATCCGCACATTGCTGGGCACAGGGCCGGATTAAGATCTATATGGGCGGGAGATGAAGATTTTGGTGTCTTTTTTTGGAATTTAGTGAAATTAAAAATATTTTAGGTTATTTAATAGTGAAAATATGGGTATATCTAACGAGGCAGTTACTGTGTGATTAATTTTTCATTCCGATTTCTATCATTTAGGCTGGGGTCAGACGAGCGTGATTTCTACGGACTGTACGTCCGTGCAGTACGGACATCGTCAGTACGGATGACGCAGTAGTGGTCACACAGTCCGTTTTTTCACTGAAGTTATTTTTGACGGATGTAGGAGGGAAAAATAAATTACAATGAAAAAACATTCTGTCCGTCAAAAATGCTGGACGTATAAATGCAGTCCGTCTGACCTCGCTCCATCACTCACACACAAAGCTATGCAGACGTTGTGGACGTGGCGCACTCTGCAGTCCGTTCTAGCAGTATTACGTTCTTGCCTAACCTGCGTCCGTTTGCAGCGTCCGTCATGCGTCCGCAGTTCAGTGCGGACGTACTTCATGTGTCAGGCTCCAATGGACTTTCTTTCATGCTATCACGGACGTACTTTTAGGCGCAATCACGGACGTGAACACTACGCTCGTCTGACCAACCTTAAAGCGTGTAAAATTATTTTCCCCATCTTATTAGGCTGGGGTCAGACGAGCGTAGTGTTCACGTCCATGATTACGCCTAAGGCTAGGGTCAGACGAACGCATTTTCACGTTGTCTGTGAAAAAGTGCGTTCGAACGAATGGACGCATTTTTTCACGGAGTACGCGAGAGCGGTCATACGATGCGCCTTTACGTCCGTGATTTTGTACGGATCATCAATAAAACACTTTGTGTATCTGGACGTTATGTTGGCCGGACATGAGCAGGGTCTGACATCTCCTAATCATGCACACACGCCTCTAGCGGACGCAGCGCACTCTGTACGTCAGTACTAGCAGTTTAACGTTCTCGAAAAAATGCGTTCATTTTCCACTTGCGTTGCGCAGCCGGACTTTCGTGCGACCGTACTTCGTATATTGGCCGTCATTGCCCGTCATTTGCTGCTAGTGCGGCTGTAATTATGTGCGCCTGCACGCGCGTTCGCACTGCCTCAGTCTGACCCCAGCCTAAAAGTACGTCCGTGATAGCATGACAGAAAGTCCATTGGAGCCTGACACATGAAGTACGTCCGCACTGAACTGCGGACGCACAACGGCCGCGGCAAACGGACGCAAGGCAGGCAAGAACGTACAACCCCTAGAACGGCCGCAACGTGTGCATAGCTTTGTGTGTGAGTGATGGAACGTGGTCAAATGGACTGAATTTATACGTCCAGCATTTTTCACGGACAAAATGGTTTTGCTTTTTAATTTATTTTTCCTCCTACATCCGTCAAAAAATATACGTCAGTGAATAAACGGACTGTGTGGCCACTACTGCGTCTTCCGTACTGACGTACAGTCCGTAGAAATCACGCTCGTCTGACCCCAGCCTAACCCAAACCTTTGTGGTTATATTTTCTATATGGAATTCTCGTTGAAAAAAGTGAAATGGGAACCTGTTACTGCATTTTTCTGAGAAAATATACAAATTTTAACAAAAAAATGAAAACAAAATGAAATATTTGCCTTGTGTTTTGGCGGATGGTGTTTTATGAATAATATGACTAAGCGCCTCTCTGCAGTATAATTAATGCAGCATATGAATCCACACACTGCTGGGAAGCGTCTCTCTGCGGTATAATTAATGCAGCATATCAATCCACACACTGCTGGGAAGCGCCTCTTTGCGGTATAATTAATGCAGCATATGAATCCACACACTACTGGGAAGCGCCTCTCTGCAGTATAATTAATGCAGCATATGAATCCACACACTGCTGGGAAGCGTCTCTCTGCGGTATAATTAATGCAGCATATCAATCCACACACTGCTGGGAAGCGCCTCTCTGCGGTATAATTAAGCAGCATATGAATCCACACACTGCTGGGAAGCGCCTCTCTGCAGTATAATTAATGCAAGCATATGAATCCACACACTGCTGGGAAGCGCCTCTCTGCGGTATATTTAATGCAGCATATGAATCCACACACTGCTGGGAAGCACCTCTCTGCGGTATAATAATGCAAGCATATGAATCTACACAACTGCTGGGAAGCGCCTCTCTGTGGTATAATTAATGCAGCATATGAATCCGCACACTGCTGGGAAGCTCCTCTCTGCAGTATAATTAATGCAGCATATGAATCCACACACTGCTGGGAAGCGCCTCTCTGCAGTATAATTAATGCAGCATATGAATCCACACACTGCTGGGAAGCACCTCTCTGCAGTATAATTAATGCAGCATTTGAATCCACACACTGCTGGGAAGCACCTCTCTGCAGTATAATTAATGCAGCATAGGAATCCACACACTGCTGGGAAGCGCCTCTCTGCGGTATAATTAATGCAGCATATGAATCCACACACTGCTGGGAAGCACCTCTCTGCAGTATAATTAATGTAGCATATGAATCCACACACTGCTGGGAAGCTCCTCTCTGCAGTATATTAATGCAGCATTTGAATCCACACACTGCTGGGAAGCACCTCTCTGCGGTATAATTAATGCAGCATATGAATCCACACACTGCTGGGAAGCGCCTCTCTGTGGTATAATTAATGCAGCATTTGAATCCACACTGCTGTGGGGAAGCACCTCTCTGCGGTATAATAATGAAGCATATGAATCCACACACTGCTGGGAAGCGCCTCTCTGTGGTATAATTAATGCAGCATATGAATCCACACACTGCTGGGAAGCGCCTCTCTGCGGTATAATTAATGCAGCATATGAATCCACACACTGCTGGAAGCGCTCTCTGTGGTATAATTAATGCAGCATTTGAATCCACACACTGCTGGGAAGCACCTCTCTGCGGTAATATAATGAAGCATATGAATCCACACACTGCTGGGAAGCGCCTCTCTGTGGTATAATTAATGCAGCATATGAATCCACACACTGCTGGAAGCGCCTCTCTGCGGTATAATTAATGCAGCATATGAATCCACACACTGCTGGGAAGCGCCTCTCTGCAGTATAATTAATGCAGCATATGAATCCACACACTGCTGGGCAGCACCTCTCTGCGGTATAATTAATGCAGCATTTGAATCCACACACTGCTGGGAAGCTCCTCTCTGCAGTATAATTAATGCAGCATATGAATCCACACACTGCTGGGAAGCACCTCTCTGCAGTATAATTAATGCAGTATATGAATCCTCACACTGCTGGGAAGCTCCTCTCTGCAGTATATTATTAATGCAGCATATGAATCCACACACTGCTGGGAAGCACCTCTCTGCAGTATAATTAATGCAGTATATGAATCCACACACTGCTGGGAAGCACCTCTCTGCAGTATAATTAATGCAGCATATGAATCCACACACTGCTGGGAAGCTCCTCTCTGCGGTATAATTAATGCAGCATATGAATCCACACACTGCTGGGAAGCACCTCTCTGCGGTATAATTAATGCAGCATATGAATCCACACACTGCTGGGAAGCACCTCTCTGCGGTATAATTAATGCAGCATATGAATCCACACACTGCTGGGAAGCTCCTCTCTGCAGTATAATTAATGCAGTATATGAATCCTCACACTGCTGGAAGCACCTCTCTGCAGTATAATTAATGCAACATATGAATCCACACACTGCTGGAAGCGCCTCTCTGCAGTATAATTAATGCAGCATATGAATCCACACACTGCTGGGAAGCGCCTCTCTGCAGTATAATTAATGCAGCATATGAATCCACACACTGCTGGGAAGCGCCTCTCTGCAGTATAATTAATGCAGCATATGAATCCACACACTGCTGGGCAGCACCTCTCTGCAGTATATATTAATACAGCATATGAATCCACACATTGCTGGGAAGCACCTCTCTGCAGTATAATTAATGCAGCATATGAATCCACACACTGCTGGGAAGCGCCTCTCTGCAGTATCATTAATGCAGCATATGAATCCACACACTGCTGGGCAGCACCTCTCTGCAGTATAATTAATACAGCATATGAATCCACACATTGCTGGGAAGCACCTCTCTGCAGTATAATTAATGCAGCATATGAATCCACACACTGCTGGGAAGCGCCTCTCTGCAGTATAATTAATACAGCATATGAATCCACACATTGCTGGGAAGCACCTCTCTGCAGTATAATTAATGCAGCATATGAATCCACACACTGCTGGGAAGCGCCTCTCTGCAGTATCATTAATGCAGCATATGAATCCACACACTGCTGGGAAGCACCTCTCTGCAGTATAATTAATGCAGCATATGAATCCACACACTGCTGGGAAGCACCTCTCTGCGGTATAATTAATGCAGCATATGAATCCACACACTGCTGGGAAGCTCCTCTCTGCAGTATAATTAATGCAGCATATGAATCCACACACTGCTGGGAAGCACCTCTCTGCAGTATAATTAATGCAGCATATGAATCCTCACACTGCTGGGAAGCGCCTCTCTGCGGTATAATTAATGCAGCATATGAATCCACACACTGCTGGAAGCACCTCTCTGCGGTATAATTAATGCAGCATATGAATCCACACACTGCTGGGAAGCACCTCTCTGCGGTATAATTAATGCAGCATATGAATCCACACACTGCTGGGAAGCATCTCTCTGCAGTATAATTAATTCAGCATATGAATCCACACACTGCTGGGAAGCGCCTCTCTGCAGTATAATTAATGCAGCATATGAATCCACACACTGCTGGGAAGCACCTCTCTGCGGTATAATTAATGCAGCATATGAATCCACACACTGCTGGGAAGCTCCTCTCTGCAGTATAATTAATGCAGCATATGAATCCACACACTGCTGGGAAGCACCTCTCTGCAGTATAATTAATGCAGCATATGAATCCTCACACTGCTGGGAAGCGCCTCTCTGCGGTATAATTAATGCAGCATATGAATCCACACACTGCTGGGAAGCACCTCTCTGCGGTATAATTAATGCAGCATATGAATCCACACACTGCTGGGAAGCACCTCTCTGCGGTATAATTAATGCAGCATATGAATCCACACACTGCTGGGAAGCATCTCTCTGCAGTATAATTAATTCAGCATATCAATCCACACACTGCTGGGAAGCGCCTCTCTGCAGTATAATAATGCAGCATATGAATCCACACACTGCTGGGAAGCACCTCTCTGCGGTATAATTAATGCAGCATATGAATCCACACACTGCTGGGAAGCTCTCTCTGCAGTATAATTAATGCAGCATATGAATCCACACACTGCTGGGAAGCACCTCTCTGCAGTATAATTAATGCAGCATATGAATCCTCACACTGCTGGGAAGCGCCTCTCTGCGGTATAATTAATGCAGCATATGAATCCACACACTGCTGGGAAGCACCTCTCTGCGGTATAATTAATGCAGCATATGAATCCACACACTGCTGGGAAGCACCTCTCTGCGGTATAATTAATGCAGCATATGAATCCACACACTGCTGGGAAGCATCTCTCTGCAGTATAATTAATTCAGCATATCAATCCACACACTGCTGGGAAGTTCCCGGCAGTGTGTGGATTCATATGCTGCATTAATTATACCGCTTAGATTAGGGTCAGACGAAAGCATTTTTCCCCCGCGAACGTGAAAAAGTGCGTCCGATCGCATTGACGTATTTTTTCACGAAATGAGCAAAAGCGGTCAGACGACGCGCATTTTCGGGCGTGATTTTGTACGGATCGTCAATAAAACTCTTTTTGCGTCTGGACGTTATGTAGGCTGGACATTAGCAGCGTCTGACATCTCCTAATCACGCACACACGCCGCTATGCCGCAGCTGCGCACTCTCAGTAGTCAGTACTGAGGTAGCGGTCAGCGTTCTCAGAAAAATGCGTTCAAATTCCACTTGCGTTGCACGGCCGGACTTTTGTGCAGCCGTACATCGTATATTGGCCGTCATTGCCCGTCATCTGCTGCTAGTGCGGCCGTAATTATGTGCGCCAGAACGCACGTTAAAAGTGCGCTGGTCTGACCCCAGCCTTATTGTTTTAATTTTCTTGTTTTAGGATTATTATTATTATTATTATTATTCTTTATTTATAAAGCACCAGCATATTCCGCAGCGCTGTACAATAAACACAGTATAGACAGGGTTACAATACATTGAACAACATTTGACAAACCGTGCAGGAGGAGATGAGGGCCCTATTCCCGTAGGAGGGATTAGGGTTACTGGTTCTGTTTATATTAGGGTTAGGGCTAGTAATGCACAAAGAGTACAAGTTTTACAATAAGAAAATGTATTTAAAATGTATTCAAAATTTTTGGACCGATTTGATAATTTTTTATAGTTTTCGGCCAGTTCGGAACATAGAAACATAGAAACATGTCGGCAGATAAGAACCTTTCGGCCCATCTAGTCTGCCCAATTACATGGATACTTTACCTGGATTTATCTTTTGTTTAGGATAGCCTTATGCCTATCCCATGCTGGAACGATGCAAACTTTCAGGTGCTGCAAAATCACCAAAATGACAATATTTATATATAATCATACATACACTCGCTGGCCACTTTATTAGGTACACCTTGCTAGTACCGGGTTGGATCCCCTTTTGCCTTAATTCTTCGTGGCATAGATTCAACAAAGGTGTTGGAAACATTCCACCACATCCCAAAGGTGCTCGATTGGATTGAGATCTGGGGACTGTGGAGGCCACTGGAGCACAGTGACCTCATTGTCACGTTCAAGAAACCTGTTTGAGATGGTTTGAGCTTTGTGACATAATGCATTATCCTGCTGGAAGGAGCCATCAGAAGATACAGGGGACACTGTGCTCATAAAGGGATGGACATGATGCATTATCCTGCTGGAAGGAGCCATCAGAAGATACAGGGGACACTGTGCTCATAAAGGGATGGACATGGTGCATTATCCTGCTGGAAGGAGCCATCAGAAGATACAGGGGACACTGTGCTCATAAAGGGATGGACATGATGCATTATCCTGCTGGAAGGAGCCATCAGAAGATACAGGGGACACTGTGCTCATAAAGGGATGGACATGGTGCATTATCCTGCTGGAAGGAGCCATCAGAAGATACAGGGGACACTGTTGCTCATAAAGGGATGGACATGGTGCATTATCCTGCTGGAAGGAGCCATCAGAAGATACAGGGGACACTGTGCTCATAAAGGGATGGACATGGGGCGTGGCTTGCGCGCCGAAAGTAATGGCCACCTGACTCCAGAGCTCCGCCGAGATCGCCCACTCTGCTCCCTCCGCACCCCATCCACCACGAGATGGGCAAGCCCCGCAAGCCGCCGACCACTCCTGGCCCCTCGGAGCCCGCCGGGGACCCGCAAAACTGCTCCATCAGGCAGTTTCTGATGCCGATCCCAGACTCAGTCTTGGCGCCATCACGGGACAAAATGGCGGCGACCCCTGCCTCTTCAGCCCCCAGCTCCCCCACGCATGCTGCAGACACCTGGGCCATGCCGCCGGAGCTCCACCATCTCCTCAGCTCCTTGCCCACCAAAACGGATTTGGCGGACTCAACATCAAGCCTCCAGGAATCCCTGCTGACAGAGATCAGAGGCCGCAGGAAGGAACTTTGCAGCCTGCAAACCCGGGTTCAGCACGTGGAAACAGCACAGGCCCACCACACTGAAATCACAACCTCCCACACAAATGCCCTGCAGTCTCAACATCACATCTTACAGACTATGACACTCCACCTGGAAGACCTAGAAAACAGAGGACGCAGGAATAACATTCGGGTAAGAGGCCTCCCTGAAATGGAACAATCCCCATCTGACCTGAAACGCACCCTACTCCGTTTATTTAACGGCCTACTACAACGAGACTCTGACACTGACATCGAATTTGAAAGACTTCACAGAGCTCTGCGCCCTAAAGGCCCCCCTGAGGCCCCGCCACGAGACGTGGTTTGCTGTCTTCTGCAACATCCCCTCAAAGAGGACATTATGGAGGCAGCCAGAGCATCTCGCACTGTACTGTTTGAAGACGCCAGTATCTCCTTATATCAGGATTTATCACCAGCGACCCTACAATCCAGGCGCCTTTTACGCCCCCTCACCGCGGCCTTGCAGGAATGATGCATCGTATACAAGTGGCTCTTCCCATTCGGACTACAGGTCCGCACTGAAAACGGTCCAGCTATCTTGCGATCAGAACTTGACCTCCCGGTATTCCTGGAAGCCCCATACTTGCGTGGCCGGACCTGACGAGCATGTACGCCCCCTCATTTGGTGCGCCACCGCGATCTCAGAGGCCTCGCCGCCGCCGCTACTCCTCAACGCGGAATACTGCACCCCATGATTCTCAAGATGGATGACTTACATATGGCAAATACCCCTACAATTTCTGAGCACAAGTAGAGGGTGCCATCCCTAATAGCTCAAGAGACTGGAGATCCTGCGGCTAACGACACCAGTGGCCAGATCCAGAACCGGAGACCCCCGCACTTTTCAAGACCGCTGCTTGTACCATCTCACGCTGACCAGCGATTCACAGCAGATCCGACCTGACTCTGACATCTGCCGCTCGCTGAGGTACAAGGAAAGACACTTGTCTGAACAACGCTCTCGAGATACGTAAGTCTCCCTGACGATTACATTACATGTCTCCCCCGTTTTTCTTTTTCTCGACTCTGGCCCGATTAACACCGAATAGACTGCGTGAGTACTGGACAGGGCCTGCACACGCATCTCCCACGATGCAGACTCCTGCCCAGGAGGAGACCAGCACAGCGCTACATGCTGAGGTCGGCGGCATGCTAATACTAAATGTAGAGCAGGCCTCTAGGCCCGAGTTTTTTCCCTCTTCTGGTTTACAGTTAACTGTTTAGATAATTATTACGTTGATTGCATACGTCTGCCTTTCCTATCTTGTAAACACGTTGCCCTCGGTTGTCGCTTGCTCCTGCCCCCGAGAACGTGCCTTTGTACAGAATAGTGCGACACGCACTTACCCCCGCATATTGCGGTAGTGCATTGTCTCACTTAGGCACACACTCTTCACCCCCCCTGAAACCCTCCTTTTTTCTCTTGTACGTCTACCCCCTTCCCTAGTTGGTAACATGGCCACGGCACCTAGACCCATTAAAATCACCTCGATCAATGCCAAAGGACTGAACATCCCGGAGAAGAGGCATACGGCCCTCCGGGACTTCAGATCCACACACGCAGACGTGGTGCTCTTGCAAGAAACACATTTTGAAGCGAGTAAGGCACCACAAATGCGCGATCTAAAATACCCAGTCGGCTTTTTTAGTAATTCCACTGCTGGCAAAGTATGCGGCACGGCCGTTCTCCTCTCCAGGGACTTCCCCCTCATGGTCACAGGCACGGAACTGGATTAGGACGGCCGATACACTTTTGTAAAGGGGTCTCTAGGGGGACAATTTTATACCTTCGCCTCCATTTACTTGCCGAACAGAAAACAACATAAGGTATTAAGCTCTATGCTGCGTACTCTTGTTGATTTTCAGGAAGGAATCGTACTTATTGGAGGAGATATTAACCTCCCATTGGCTGCACGCTTAGACACTTCACGGGGTATAACGAGCGTTCCACACTCCGTACTGCGACAAACTCACTCGGCACTCGACTCACACCGCCTAATCGATTGTTGACGTGCCACACATCCCACCACACAAGACTACACCTTCTACAGCCCCCCGCACCAGTCCTATTCGAGGCTGGACTGTATGTTCCTACCATTTGGACACCTCCACCTCCTCGAATCGGTAGATATAGGCCCGATGACGTGGTCAGACCATCACCCGGTACTACTCACACTTAACTCCCCTCTCGTACGTCCTAAAGACAGAAATTGGCGCCTAAATGAAACTTTACTGAATGACCCCATGATCAGACAGGGCACCCTCCAGACTCTCCAGCAATATTTCACTGAAAACTCCACCCCTGACACCTCACCTCAAATCATATGGGAAGCGCATAAGGCAGTGATCCGAGGTTACCTGATGCAGCAAGGCTCAATCAAAAAAAAACAACACACCCTTCAAAGAGACACACTTATTCAACGCATTCACGCACTGGAGAGATCCCATAAGCTCTATGTGGATGACACAGTCTACGCAGAGCTTTTGGAGCTTCGCTCCGAACTGAACGCACTCTTAAACAAAACTGCCCACAAAGCCTTCCTCACTACTCGCCGGACCTTTCACGAGCATGGTAACAAATGTGAACAGCTACTAGCGCGCGTGCTTAGAACCCACAGAGAGAAACTATACATCTCCAGATTGCGCACCCCACAGGGCACACACGTCACGCTACCACAAGACATGCTATCCCTTTTCCACGACCACTTCACAGACCTATACAACCTTCCTACAGACCAGCAATCATCCTCCGCAGCTAACATGCACAAATTCGTGGAGACACACACTCACACTAAGCTAACACTACTCATGCGAGAGGCACTAGATTCCCCTAGAACGGACGAAGAATTACACACAGCAATCAAATTGACCCCTAGGACGCCAGGCCCAGACGGTTTGTCCCTCCGATATTACAAAACATTCCTACCCACCTTGACTCCCGCGTGGTTGCAAGCCTTTAATACGCTCGCCCAGCGCCCCCATGCCTTACCCCCTCAAACCCTCTCCGCCACCGTCACATTGATACCCAAACCTAACAAAGATCATGATTTATGCGCTAACTACCGTCCCATATCACTCCTGAACCAAGACTTAAAATTATTTGCCAAAGCCCTGGCATAACGGATGGCTCGCTACATCCCCAGACTGGTACACCCGTACCAAACTGGATTTATACCAGGGAGAGAGGCCAGGGACAACACAGTCAGAGCCCTGAACCCCATACATGTTGCCGCTGAGTCCCGTTCTGTCCCTTCCCTTCTACTGTCGACTGATGCCGAGAAGGCGTTTGACAGGGTCAGTTGGTCCTATCTGTTTTGCACCCTCCAGCAGATGGGATTCGGCTCCAACATACTAGCATGGATTGGCTCCCTTTATGCTAACCCCACTGCACGCATTAATTTAAACGGCACGCTCACCCCTCCCTTCCACATCCGAAATGGCACCAGACAGGGATGCCCTCTTTCACCTTTACTTTTCGCGCTCTCACTCAAACCCTTATTGCAGGCAGTTCGAGCAGACCCCTCGATCCACGGCTTCGAGGTTGCAGATCACCGACATAAAGTGGCAGCATATGCCGAGCCGACGATTTGTTATTTTTCATACGCCAACCGCTAATCTCCCCGCCCTCACTTCTCTACTACGAGAATTTGGTACCCTTAGCAACTACAAGATTAACATGGTGAAATCGGAAATATTGGGTCTCACCATCCCTCCCCCGCTTCGCACCCAACTGCAAACCTCTTTCCCCTTTCAATGGTGCAAGTCATCTCTTAAATATCTGGGCATTTCCCTCACAGCAGACACATCAGACCTCTATTCAGCAAACTACCTCCCACTACAACACACCATTACGACAGACGTCACCAAATGGGCACTGCCCCATGTCACGTGGTTCGGACGCATCAACGTCCTAAAAATGAACATACTCCCCCGATTACTGTACTTGTTTCAAACCTTGCCAATAGCTGTACCAAACTTATTTTTTCGATCCTTACAAACTAGGTTCACCTCCTATGTCTGGAATAAACGACAACCAAGTTTACGCTTTACGCTCCTAACCGCAGCAAAATCTGCAGGCGGTCTAGCATTACCCCATGCACGCCGCTGCTACCAAGCCGCGCACTTATTGCGCATACTTGAATGGACATCAGGCCATGAAAACAAACTATGGATCCCCCTAGAACAAGAGCTGGCGGACAGCCCACTGGCCTCTCTGCTCTGGTTATCCGGCACAAACGCTACCTACCGAGTCGCACCTCACCCGACTATCTCAGCCACTCTGCGTGTCTGGAAGTCACTCCAACACACCACACCCATTGCCCCATGGCCGTCACCCCTCTTACCTCTCTGCTATTTACCTGCATTCTCCCGGAGACTAATTCAACCGGATCAACCACACATCCCACACTCTATACTTGCTACCAGTCTCATAGATGGCAATACCTTTAAGTCCCCAGAAGACATCCCACTACCACTACCGCAATCATTCCTGACAATTTTCCACCATCATAGACTCATGTCTTACATATGCTCTTTAGCCCCCCTATCTCAGTTCACCCGTCCTCTGACTCAATTTGAAATTCTGGCTCAAAGACCACACCCTCCATCTCACGGTATATCGGTCCTATATGGCTTACTACAAAACCTCACAAACCCTATCCCATCCTACCGAGCCAAATGGGAAGAGGACCTCCACATGTCCTTCACTGATGATGAGTGGAATCAAATCTCCCTCCTCACCACCGCTTGCTCCACTGCCACCAAATCCCAAGAAACAGCCTACAAGCTCCTATCTCGGTGGTATCGCCCACCTAAAACTCTGGCAATCTTTGAGCCTAACAGTAATGGATCATGCTGGAAATGCAAGTCGCCACAAGCTGACTTGTTACACATGTGGTGATCCTGTCCCCAAATTCAATCATACTGGCGAGCTGTCCACGACACCATCTGCAAAGTCTCGTCACCTCCGCCAGAATTTACACCAGCAGCTATGTTACTGCTGCACACCACTGCCGAGCCTTCGGATTACAGACGCACACTCGAAATACGGCTTTTAAACGCGGCAAAGGCCGTACTGCCCAGACACTGGAAATCCCCTACTGTACCAACTATACGAGAATGGCTTCAAGAAGTACATAACATTCAGGACATTGAAGAGTTAATACATAGTGCATCAGGCACAAGTGCAACCCACCTACGCAGATGGTTTTACTGGTCAGAGGCCCGCCCTCGCACATAACTGCCATACCTTACGCTATAAATACCTGTTCCCCACAGGTCACCCGCCTTCTCACACCAACTATACCTCCCCATTGTTTGTTTAAACATGTTACCCCTATTTTACACCCACCCTATCACCCCACCAGCTTTACAGACCTTAAATTGTTTTGAAGATAACTGTACATTGAAAGCAATATTCAATTGGTATGACGACACATAAAAGTTTTGAGATATGTTTATTATAATTGCCGCGTATCTATGTATAGATACTGATATTGTTTTTTTTTTCTTGCACAAGAAATTGTTACAACGTTATCTCTGCTCTGTATGCAATTTATATCTCAATAAAAATTTATTACAATAAAAAAAAGTAAAGGGATGGACATGGTGCATTATCCTGCTGGAAGGAGCCATCAGAAGATACAGGGGACACTGTGCTCATAAAGGGGTGGACATGGTGTATTGTCCTGCTGGATGGAGCCATCAGAAGATACAGGGGACACTGTGCTCATAAAGGGGTGGACATGGTGTATTGTCCTGCTGGAAGGAGCCATCAGAAGATACAGGGGACACTGTGCTCATAAAGAGGTAGACATGGTGTATTGTCCTGCTGGAAGGAGCCATCAGAAGATACAGGGGACACTGTGCTCATAAAGGGATTGACATGGCACATTATCCTGCTGGAAGTAGTTAACAGAAAATAAACTGTATAAAGGGAAGGACATGGTCAGTAACAATACTCAGGTAGGCCGTGGTGTTAGTAACAATTGAGCATTGTTTAAAGGGGCCCAAATTGTGCCAAGAAAATACCACCCACACGTTACACCACCACCAGCCTGACCCACTGATACAAGGCAGGATGGATCCATGCTTTCATGTTGTTTACGCCAAATTCTGACCTTATCTGAATGTCGCAGTTGAAATCGAGACTCATCAGACCAGGCAACGTTTTTCAATCTTCTTTTGTCCAGTTTTGGTGTCTGTGTGAATTGTAGCCTCAGTTTCCTGTTCTTAGCTGACATGAACGGCACCCGGTGTGGTCTGCTGCTGCTGTAGCCCATCTGCTTCAAGGTTGGGCGAGTTGTGCGTTCAGAGATGGTATATCTGCAGATCTTGGTTATTTGAGATACTGTTACCTTTCTATTATATCAATCTAGTCTGTCCATTCACCTCTGACCTCTGGCCTCACAAGGCATTTTCATCCACACAGCTGCCGCCCACTGGATATTTTATCTTTTTCGGGTCATTCTCTGTAACCCAAGAGATGTTGTGCGAGAAAATCCAAGGAGATCAGCAGTTTATGAAATACTCAGACCAGCCCGTCTGACACCAACAACCCATGTCACGTTCAAAGTCCCTTAAACTCCCTTTCTTCCCCCTTTCTGATGCTCGGTTTGAACCTCAGCAAGTCGCC